>CM067364.1:79993622-80031122 GCA_034401795.1 Chaetoderma sp. LZ-2023a
CATTATTTTAGCTTAACCCTATGAAGCCTAGATTCTCATTATTTCAATTTCAAGACAGTCATATCTATAAGTAAGATGCTGAATAGTGTTTCGCGTTCGCGGCGTTATCGTGCTACTGCGCAGGCGCAACCTAGATTGGGATATATCTCCGTGTTTACGTAAGCCCTCTCCGGGTTGCTCCAGTGATTCAGTCGTAGGCCTATTCGGATATTTAAGACCAGCCGGCCCATTAGGTTATTCAGTTGCTCTTCACTCATCTTGAAACGAACACATACAGGTAAGAGACCATAAAATCATATGAAAAAATATTTTTTATAAAATCTAATTATTCTCGTTCTAAATTAAATCAAAGTTTTTACTTGCGTTAATAATAAGCGTTATTAACACAATTTTTATTTAAATGGTATCATTCCGTTACATAGGCTAGCAAGAACCACAATGACAGCGCCAGCACCACCGGAACCACAACCATAACCACCGCCGCCACCACCACCACCCCCACCACCACCACCACCACCACCACCACCAACAACAACAACTCCCTCTAACCATATGATCTCTGAAATCTTAGTTGAAAGCTGCTAACCCAGTAACTATTTTGAAACCAATTTGACTGTAACGTGTTGCTAAATATTTCCATTTCAAGTTCATTTAGTGATATTTAAATTTTGTGTGGAGCCTAATCCTCGCTCTAGAGAAGCATGGATAATCCGCACATGTCCTGCCATGCCGCTATGTCCTGTAATCTATCTCATAGAAAACACTCACCATTGAAATAATGAAATTATATAGACTAGGCATGAAGAAATATTCTGCTCAAAATAAAAAATGGCATTAAGCAACACCCCCCCCCCCCCACCCCACCCCCCACCACCCCCGAAACGCACCCTTCCCACCCACCCTCCTTGATCCTCAGTCTCCACACCACTGCATCTGGCAGATATGATAGCTATTAGTTGCCTGTATATATAACTTAAGACCAATAACACATGTGTAGATCTACCACATATTTAAAAAATGGATGCCACTGAAGACGGATTTGCTCGCGTGCCAAAGAATAGGAGCGCGAGTTGCACAAGTCGACAGCAGAGCGTACACATATGTCACGCTCACCGCATGGTGCTGAGAATTGCTGACTTACTTTTCGACAGAAATATCTTCCGCCAAATTTCCTCAAAAATGAACACCAGTTCATCTTTTATGAAATTTTTATATTTTTTATTTTGTCATCAGAGTGGTAAGGGTTACATACTAAGGTAGGTCTCTATTTATGATTCGATATCTTAGTATTTATTTTGACACGATCGTGTCTCATGGTGCGTGCGTGCGTGCGTGCGTGCGTGCGTGCGTGCGTGCGTGCGTGCGTGCGCGCGTGTGTGTGTGTG
Source organism: Chaetoderma sp. LZ-2023a (assembly GCA_034401795.1). Lineage (NCBI taxonomy): Eukaryota > Metazoa > Mollusca > Caudofoveata > Chaetodermatida > Chaetodermatidae > Chaetoderma > Chaetoderma sp. LZ-2023a. The sequence continues at coordinate 79,995,008 of CM067364.1, forward strand.
CTCTAATACCCAAAACACCCATTGGGCACGCACCTTGTTACTGGACGATCGAAGAAATGGACAATTCAATATTTGTACGATATGTTATGTTTATTTAATAGGCGAGGAGGTGCATACGGTGAAATTACATATTTTGGATTCTGTTTACCAATGTTGTATACAACTTGTTGGTGCGTGTGCACTGCCGGAATGAACTTGTTGGTGCGTGTGCACTGTCGGAAACAACTCGTTGCATACACCTTGCTGCATGTATCTTGTTGGCCCGTGTAACCGGTGTGTTGCGAGATTTACAATTCAGTACAAAAAAGTTAAAACCCCGGATTTGTCGAGTTTGACATTGTCGATGGAAAAAATCCGCGTATATGACAGCGGAGTTCTTATTATTTGCTTACCATGCTATAGATACACACGCATCATGTTGACTAGTATGCATCGAGATTAATACAGGGTAATGGACCTTTCCAATTTATTTATCCATACACCATATGACGTCATAATCAACTACGTGACGCGTGGGATGACGTTATAATCATGACGTCATTAATGATTCGATATAGTCTGTCTTTAACGCTTTAATAGTCCGACACGTTGTAAGAATTGTATGTTTTTATCATGCAATAAACATTATGTTGAATATTTTGAAACTAATTTGATTGGACGCTGTTGCTGCCATAAGCAGCAACAGCGTCCAGTCGAATTAGTTTCAAAATGTTTAACATCATACCTGTATACTTTAATGTAGGGTTGATAGTTAGGGAGTTCAGCACTCGATCCATCCCAACACGAGCGAGGTGTGGTGAAGCTTAGAAAGAGATGGCCGCGGGCATAGCTAAAACTGGAAAGGTGAATTGCCACCACTCTATATCTAGTTACCAATCTAGTTACCATATTTCATCCTGGTTGTTGAAAATGGTTTCAAGAAAATTTCATAATGTTTCAGTCAAATTGTTGTCAAATATAAGTGAACTCTACTTTATGGCTATCTCTTGTATTCTGAACATAGGGCCTATAAGCGCATCTAGCTATACATACGTGCAATGGACATCTAATAGTCTACTAATTATTACTTTTCAATCAATTATTATTACTATTACCACAGGGAAATTAATAATTTATTTCTATTCCTATTCCTAATACATAGATCTTCTGTAATAGACTAATACTATAATACTTAGTAGCACTACCCCATCCATGGCGTGCGTGCGTGCGTGCGTGCGTGCGTGCGTGCGTGCGTGCGTGCGTGCGTGCGTGCAACACAATATTTTTTTCTAATTTTCGAGCGCTGACAACCATGCTCGGGGTTCGCAAGCTAAACATTAGCAGACAGAATGCTCAGCGTTAGAGGCCCACCGTGACTATAAAAGGCACCAGATGGCGCTGGTGTCACATCTATCAAAATCTAAACACCTTTCACATCTAGGTAGCATATTTGAAAAAATAAGGTATAAAACCCTTACAGATTTCATAGATATTTGCACAGTACATTCTTGGTATAGCACTGGTACTGTCATATCGAAGAAATTGTTGGAAAATATTCATTTAAATGAGAATTAGCTAAAATAAACACGAGAGCTGAATAAAATTTGAATTTAGTGGGCGGAGCTAAAGCTGTGACATCAAATTGCGGGAAAATGTGCTCTGAATGATTTATGAGTGTAAACAGCTGATAGCACGCACGTGTATTATCCCAATCATGTGTGGAGAGAACATGCAGTAATAAATAAATAAACACAATACCTTCATAAGAAGTGGGGTCTTATTGCCACCTATAACTGGAAATAGGGGTGGTGTAAGCTGTTAGGCAGCAACAGCCTTCAGCAACAGTGTTTGTAAACTGTATACTAGCCTTTCTAACACTGGCTTTGTAACAATTAATCTTTTTCATATCAGTGTGACAAGTGTTGCAGAAAACTGTTGCTGCATTTGACAGTAACAGATATCCTCATTGCCATTTTCAAAATTACCACATTTAGAATACTACATGCATCGCTATCTAATAAAACGTGCTAATACCTCAATACTGAGCTAAATGTATTGCTGGATAAAGCCGCAACTCTCACTCCTTGGGTCCAGATGAAATTAATACCCTATGAGGCGGCGCTTCTGTGATGACGCTTATGGCGCATGGGTGATAAGTAGTAACATAGCCTACCATATGACAGCTCAACACCTGGCGGCTGTACACAACCTATATACCTAGATGACTGGTTTACTATAGAGTAGGACAGTCCACCCTATGTATAGTAGCGTTATACACATGTGTACTTTATTCACATACTCCTTCAAATTTAGTTAATTCATCATTAACTGTCTGACTGCTGCAAGCCATCAGCCAATAATTTCAACCGACAATAACTACTGAATAGTTTGAAAACAACTTGACTGAAAGAGGTTGGTGGCTATGTTAGTCAGATCGTTTCCAGAATATTCAGCATATATCCAGAGTTAAACTATATGGAAAATGTAGGCTGCAGAAATTCAGGCTGCAGAAATTCAGCAGTCAAACAGTTAAGCCAATTTATCCAGCAATACATTTGAACGAATGCCTCCCTCCCTCCCTCCACCTCCCTCCCTCTCTCACTCCCTCCCTTCCCCCTCTCTCCCCCCTCTGTCTGTCTGTCTGTCTGTCTGTCTGTCTGTCTGTCTGTCTGTCTGTCTGTCTGTCTGTCTGTCTGTCTGTCTGTCTGTCTGTCTGTCTGTCTGTCTGTCTGTCTGTCTGTCTGTCTGTCTGTCTGTCTGTCTGTCTGTCTGTCTGTCTGTCTGTCTGTCTGTCTGTCTGTCTGTCTGTCTGTCTGTCTGTCTGTCTGTCTGTCTGTCTGTCTGTCTGTCTGTCTGTCTGTCTGTCTGTCTGTCTGTCTGTCTGTCTGTCTGTCTGTCTGTCTGTCTGTCTGTCTGTCTGTCTGTCTGTCTGTCTGTCTGTCTGTCTGTCTGTCTGTCTGTCTGTCTGTCTGTCTGTCTGTCTGTCTGTCTGTCTGTCTGTCTGTCTGTCTGTCTGTCTTCTCTCTCTCTCTCTCTCTCTCTCTCTCTCTCTCTCTCTCTCTCTCTCTCTCTCTCTCTCTCTCCATCTCCCTCTCCATCGCCTTCCCTCTCGCTCTCTCGCTCTGTCGCTCTTTCTCTCCCCCTCCCTCTTCCTCCCCCCCCTCTCTCTACATTCCTCCCTCCCTCACTCTCTTCCCTCCTCCCTCTCTATCTCCCTCCCCCACTCCCTCCCCTCCCTCCCCTCCCCTCTCTCTCTCCGTCTCTCTCTCGCTCTCTCTCGCTCTCTCTCTCTCTCCCTCTCTCTCTCTCTCTCTCTCTCTCTCTCTCTCTCTCTCTCTCTCTCTCTCGTCTTTATTCCGAGTTCTTTCACTCGGATAAATAATTGTATAGTATATGCATACAATCCACAGGTGACTGTGGAATACGGAAACGTCCCCATATACCTTGTAAAATTGTCTGCGTGTAAATAAATCCATTCATTCTTTTTACTCAATAAAACTTCAGAATATTTATTGTGACAATTTTCTTGTGTGAAACGGCGGTGTATTGAGTTCTTTACTCTTTAAAATTCTCCTTCTAGCCAGTGTCCAATTCCAGACCAAGAGGACAGTGTTCATGGAAAATTTACCACTCGAATGACTAGCATGGTTACCGAGCCAGTCTTTCCAGTGGTGAACTTTCAAAGATAGTATTCTAATAGCCTGCAAATGGGCATTCCTCAAGACCACTGACGAGGCCGTTTTGATGGTGGTTAAGTTGACGCAGGAGGCGTTAAAACATTGTGTGTGAGATTCCACGACCAGACAACAAAAGCTATCTTCAAACTCAAACAATTTGAAGTTAGGACAAATGTACATAAGGTCGTTGTTCTCTTCGAGGGATTAATATGCGATATCTTAACGTATCGTTGCGAAGTTTGGAGCCCGTACTTTCTTAACGACTCAATAACCTCGACTTAAAATTGTTTGTGACAGCCTATCAGCGGAAGGTGTTGCTCTTAAATACTATTCTTTTGGCCTGCAAATGGCCATATCTCAATACCGGCCTGGCCATTAAAGGGTTAAGTTGACACAAGAGTGGTTAAAGCAGCATGCAGTCCCACAGAAAATGTTAACTATACATGGTATTGTTTAAATTAACACGTGACAAGTGTACTGCTGTTCCCACACTAGACTGCTGTGAGTTTTAGTGTACCCCGTGCACCGCTGCTCCAACACTAGACTAGTGTGAGTTTTAGTGTACCCCGTGTACTGCTGTTCCCACACTAGACTAGTCTGAGTTTTAGTGTACCCCATGTACCGCTGCTCCCACATTATGCTATTGTGAGTTTTAGTGTACCCGTGTACCGCTGTTCCCAGACTAGACTAGTGTGATTTTTAGTGTACCCCGTGTACCGATATTCCCAGACTAGACTAGTGTGAGTTTTAGTCCACCCCGTGTACCGCTATTCCCAGACTAGACTAGTGTGAGTTTTAGTGTACCCCATGTACCGCTGTTCCCAGCCCATACTATTGTGAGTTTTAGTGTACCCGTGTACCGCTATTCCCAGACTAGACTAGTGTGAGTTTTAGTGTACCCCGTGTACTGCTGTTCCCACACTAGACTAGTCTGAGTTTGAGTGTACCCTGTGTACCGCTGCTCCCACACTAGACTAGTCTGAGTTTTAGTGTACCCCGTGTACCGCTGCTCCCACATTATACTATTGTGAGTTTTAGTGTACCCCGTGTACCGCTGTTCCAAGACTAGACTATTGTGAGTTTTAGTGTACCCCGTGTACCGCTGTTCCCAGACTAGACTAGTGTGAGTTTTAGTGTACCCGTGTACCGCTGTTCCCAGACTAGACTATTGTGAGTTTTAGTGTACCATGTGTACCGCTGTTCCCAGACTAGACTAGTGTGAGTTTTAGTGTACCCGTGTACCACTGTTCACAGACTAGACTAGTGTGAGTTTTAGTGTACCCGTGTACTGCTGTTCCCAGACTAGAAAATTGTGAGTCTTAGTGTACCCCGTGTACCGCTGTTCCCAGACTAGACTAGTGTGATTTTTAGTGTACCCCATGTACTGCTGTTCCCAGACTAGACTAGTGTGAGTTTTAGTGTACCCCGTGTACCGCTGTTCACACTCTAGACTAGTCTGATTTTTAGTGTACCCGTGTACCGCTCAACGCTGACTTTCGCTGAAGTCCAGTTTATCCATCAATCATATGACGTATGTTCTGCTGTTCACTGAAGCAGGAAAAGTAGGTCACAGTGACCTAATTTAGATATACGATACAACATTCAATGCATCGATACACGAATGTTGCTTACTGTATCAAAAACACTTTTGAAACTACATCCTGGACCAGAATAAGTTATGATGTCCAATAAACCGTGAAAAGTAGGGCACGCTGATCTCTCTATCTATATGAGAAAAACTTGGAAATCATGAACGAACGCACGATCGCACGCGCTCTCGCTCACACGCACTAAAAAATTCGCGCACGCACTCACGTATGCACGCACGCACGCACGCATGCATGCGCGTTCATACAAACTGATTGCTCTATGTTCTAACTTTTGCGGGACCCAGCATTTGCAACCCCCGCCTTTGCAGCCCCCACCCCCCTTTTTACGACTCCCGCTAAAATATCATAGCGTAACATGTAGGTATAATAGATCTCAATTAAACGTAATTTAATATTGGAGAGCATGTGCAATAAAATGTTTGCCTTATGCAACAATACTGCCTTGTGACTTTCCAACAACAAATTGCTAAGTCATGACGATGTGATATCGGATTAAACCATAGAATATACACCACGCGCAGTAAGTCATCCACGGAGGACGCTTGGTGAGTCAGATAAAGTGCACACGAGCGCGGCATTGAGATAAGCACTAATGGTTGGGAAAATCACGTTTACGTCCATCCGATACACCGACAGTTACATGACTACAATATGGAATCTATATTCAGTTATATGGAGCGAGTCAAGTGTAAAATATGCCTTATACCCGAACAAGGCCTGCTTTATCTAAAGCTATCCCCGTCCTAATAACTTGTCATGCATTTCAAGGGTTACGTGACCATACGTTCAAGAAACACAATGAACGTATCTTATGTCGGATAAATAAATGGTCCTCACGCTCCGATGACTGGACTGGAGAACAAGTTCTCATGCACTTTTTGGTATACATGGATTATATTGTACACAAAGAACATCGTGTTAAATAATCTAAAATAGATTTCAACGCATGTGGCTATTAGGACTATTAGGACTATAATTATGTACTACGCAACGTGCCTGGTATTTATCCCACGTGAAAACACTTGACTTGATTTGAAATTAATGATGAAACGAATTATCACGATTCCTTGTGATCGGGGATAATGCACGTTAGTGAGGTTGCTTAATAAAAGAAATTCGTGACACACCAGACCAATTACCAAATTTGGTGCATACCTTGGTCAGGCCATATCAAGGCGTTCTACAAGGAGGCGCCCGACTTATGGCACGCGGGCTAGGAATTCACCTTTCTGGAGTATCCATCTATCATCTGACCTCGTATGACGTCATAATCAGCTCAGCGCGTGTATGATGACGTCACAATCATTACGCTACAAAGTGTTCCATATCGACCGTCATCAAATCTCAAATACTCCGACACGTTGTCATCGCCCTATTGCACGATCCTCGCCCTCCCACTACGTTCCCGTATCGAGTACCCTGCTTGCACGCCTTTGATGTTTGTGATAAGTTCACGAAGCTTCATACATATTAATGAGCTGGGGTCAACCAACTTGCGCCAATGTGATTGCTCGATAAGAAATCAGGAAGTAGACAAATTTAGACATATGCGTAAATCAAACTAGCGGTTTTGTTACCGAAAACCAATCTACACAATTTCTGTTCCTCAGATAACTTGTTTAAAGCAAAACTATTGCAAACATTTGCAAATGTCTCTTCCAGTTCAACGGTGCCGCGATAGCCGTTGTTTTTGTGATTGTAAATTAGGTCACCAGATGAAGTCTCGCCTATCGCGTGAAGTAGGCAGAAATCTAATTGGCTACCTCCAGCCCACTAGTGTAATATTACTTCAAGTAGCGAGAAATCACAGGTCTGCAAGTACGGCATCGGACAGCGTAGCTATGTGAGTGGGCGTATGTTAGTACGATAACACGTTGTATGAATTGTGTCTTTGTAATTCTTTGCTATTTAATAAACATGCTGTTGAATATTTTGAAACTAAAACAGCACCCAGTCAAATTGGTTTCAAAATATTCAACAGCTTAAATGTGTTGTTTTTTGGAAATTGATAGTCAGGGTGTTCAGAGATCGACCGATCCCAACACGAGCGAGGTGTGGGTGGAGCTGAGCTAGAGATGCGCGGGGGCATAGCTAAAACCGGAAAGGTCCATTTTCAAGATGGGCAATGTTTAATAAATACAAGGCGGATCCTACACGATCGATATGTCAAGATGCGCCTGAAGACCGCTGCCATCTAATAACAAAGTCCTCTGCCTACGCCGACCAACATCAGATGTATGTAGGCTATTGAGACTCGCGAATAACCTGATCGCTGTGATTGACTCTGATGCAATGGAGAAATGGATAGATGAACCAGCGATGCTGACACAGCTAAAGATTGACAGCTCAGGAGTCCTAGCTGAGAGGTGCAAAGCTAACACCCTATCTGACACGATACAGGGGGTCGAGAGATGCAAACCGTGACTATCTGTACAAAATACTCATCAAACGTTGCCGGCTGGTGAATGCGCGGCCATAAGATCACAAATAACCTCTCGTGTATACGACACAAGAAAAACGAAAGACGGAAGAGACTCGACGGATACGATCCTAAAGGCGGGAACACCATCAACTGAACCGTACTGAACTGAACTGATGGCCGCCACCGCCATTTTCAGAAATGACCGTTTTCACAATGTAACTTTGAAACAGAGGGAAATTAGAAATATGCGACGTGTCTCTATAGTGACCAGCCATGAATGTATTGCTCGGAATGTGAACGTTAATGCTGATTATTACATTAAAGGTGTTTAAAACCTGTTTTAACCCTTTGACCCTCATAGCATCCAAAAACGGCTTCCCTAGTGGTCTTGAGAAATGCCCATTTGCGGGCCAAGAGCAGACTATTTTTGCGAAATTCACCACTGGAATTCCAGTAATACATTTTCAAAAATAGTCTTCTCTTGGCCTGCAAATGGAAATTTTATTACAAGAAAATGATTTTCTTGAATAAATTCGAGGGTTAACGGGTTAAATGATGTTTAATAATTGCCCCCCCCCCCCCCCTCCCCCCTTCCCTACCCCCCCCCCCCCTTCTCCCACTCACACTGAACAGAGATAAAATCAACAGATATATAGTTACGTCTATTAAAACAAAATAAAGTCAATTATGGTTTTGTTTGTCAATGGAACTTTCCAAGGTTATCCATCTATCATATGACGTCATATGATGGCATAACCAACTACGTGACGTGTATGCTGACGTCATAAATGACTCGATATAGTCCGTCTATAACGCTTAATAGCCATACACGGTGCATAAATTGTATGTCTTTACCATTTAATAAATATTTTATTGAATATTTTTAAACTAATTTTACTGGTCGATGTTGCTGCCATAGACAGCAACAGCGCCCAGTCAAGGTAGTTTAAAAATATTCAACAGCTCACATATATAGTTATCTATATAGTTATCTGGAAGTTGATAGTAAGGGAGTTCAGAGATCAATCGATCCTAACACGATCGAGGTGTGGGTGGAGCTTGGATAAAAATGGGCGGGGCATAGCAAAAACTGGAAGGGCCCATTCATGTAGATGATATAACAGTAAGTAAAAGAATGTTTGATAACAGTAACAGATGATTATAACTGTACATAATAGAGTGGTGATAACGAATACATTATAGCAGGAAATACGCTTGGCACGTAGGTATTCTACTACGACAACCCGTCTAACCAGGCGAAAATATGTCAATTGTATGCGCTCTCCTCCTGGTCCAGTTTCGGCGGATGAGTGTCAGGAAATAGAACTCGTTATACAGCTGATGATGGGAGAAGCAATTTTAAATTCTGAACGCTGAAGGCTGTAAAAATAATACTTCATGAGTTTAATAGCTATATGTGTCATCTTGACAATCTTGAATATCTTGAATAGGGATGTAAGTTATTTTAACCTTTGTCCCGTCTACAACATCAGCTTTAGCTAAACGCGCGAGGATGAGAATTTCAAACATTGTTATATTTTGTTCACGTCCTATATACTATATGCACAGGGCCGTATTTAGATATGTGGGGACCCTGGGGGCAAAGAATGAGCGGCGGGTCTGGGAAAATTGTTTACGTCTAGGTGCTCTGAGACGGCTAGAGAGTCTACTTTTATGGTGAATTATGGCGCTTTCTTTCGTTGTAAAATTATTTTATTTTGCAAATTTTCGTAATTAACATTGTTGCCGAACACCAAACAAGAATTGGGGTCGCCAGAAATATTAGAATAGAATTATAATGCATCATTAAGAGTTCTAAACTAATAAGGTATACTTTAAATGTCCTATAACTTCCAAAAAAGTGCAGAATTTTGTTTTCATTTTTAAATTGTGGAGGCCCTTGCTTGTGGGGGCGCCAGGGCTTTTGCCCCCCCCCCCCCCCCCTTAAATACGGCCCTGTATACACACACGCTTACTGGAAGTGTATATACACGACAATAACAATAGTAATACGTGTCTGGCTGCGGTGTGCCGCCTCCAACCAAAATACCTAGTCAGCCCTTATGTGACACTGCGAAAAGGTAGTTTCTACCTTTACCACATACACGCCCTCTGTTTCAACCTGCATGGATACTGATTGCTGGCATAATGAAAGGAGTATTTTGCCAGTTATGCTTGTAGTGGAATCTATTTTTGCTGTCACGGGCTTAAATAAAAGAAATAATAATAAACTGGAATACATTTACTGAAAGGGATGCTAATCGCATCTCAAATGTTGTATTGCGCCGATAGATTGTGGTTTATAGGTTCCATATCATTCATATCCTGTCGCATTCCCTTATCCGTATCACAATTATATGCTTTGCAATATCGCGTAAACGTTGAACAGCGATCTCCACCATTTTGTCTCTTCAAGCGATAGTGTGTGATGTCATGTAAGTGCCAATGTCTTACATTCTTCATTATGTAATACTCAAACAGTTGAATATTTTGAAACTAATTTGACTGGAAGATGTTGCTGCCTATGGCAGCAACAACTTCCAGTCAAATTAGTTTCAAAATATTCAGCAACTTACCTGTGTGATGGTTGTTATACGACATTGCTACACTATATCGGGCACCTCTATGACTGTGGGTATATACCGACGCAGACACACTAGGTTGTTTCTGATTGGTTCAAAAGTAAATCATGGCAGCCACCATAGGCTGTAGAAATTTGACAACAGTTAGGTACTAAATCCAGAATATCCTTCGCTGTCGGCATGATATAAAGCTAAACATGTCAGGGATGGATTATGTGTGGCAAATTCTATCACCTGAATGGTTAGTATAAAATGAGGTGAGATCTCCTTGAAGTGACTCGGCGATGACTGGATATTAAGGATTATCAAAGCCCTCTTGTCATATGATCATTGCACATGTCTGGTGCTGACCCTATACAAAGTCTCGGTATAGTCACTGTTCAAAGAACCGTAGTTAAAATTCCCATATGTATACATTGGGCATGGAAAAGCGGATTTCTAGAAAACTGACAGCGTTGACCACAAATATGTCAGCTTGACCATAAAGGATAAAATATCGTGTCTCGGAACATGCTATTTGAAGAATCTGAATAAACTCGAGGAGAAAACACAGTTGATTTCTCGGAAACTATTGGATTGGGTCTCTTCAAAATTGATCAGAAATCAAGTCTATTTAAGGTTCAATATATGCGGTGTAGTCTCTCTGGTACTAGTGTTCATGATGGGTTACAGTCTCTGTGGTACTAGTGTCTGTGATGGGTTACAGTCTGTCAGTCTCTGTGGTACTAGTGTCTGTGATGGGTTACAGTCTGTCAGTCTCTGTGGTACTAGTGTCTGTGATGGGTTACAGTCTGTCAGTCTCTATAGTACTAGAGGCTGTGATGGGTTACAGTCAGTCAGTCTCTGTGGTACTAGTGTCTGTGATGGATTACAGTCTGTCGGTCTCTATGGTACTAGTGTCTGTGATGGGTTACAGTCTGTCAGTCTCTGTGGTACTACTGTTTGTGATGGATTACAGTCTGTCAGTCTCTATGGTACTAGTGTCTGTGATGGGTTACAGTCTGCCAGTCTCTATGGTACTAGTATCTCTGATGGGTTACAGCCTGCCAGTCTCTATGGTACTAGTGTCTGTGATGGGTTACAGTCTGTCAGTCTCTGTGGTACTAGTGTCTGTGATGGGTTACAGTCTGTCAGTCTCTATGGTACTAGTGTCTGTGATGGGTTACAGTCTGCCAGTCTCTATGGTACTAGTGTCTGTGATGGGTTACAGTCTGCCAGTCTCTATGGTACTAGTGTCTGTGATGGGTTACAGCCTGCCAGTCTCTATGGTACTAGTGTCTGTGATGGGTTACAGTCTGTCAGTCTCTGTGGTACTAGTGTCTGTGATGGGTTACAGTCTGTCAGTCTCTATGGTACTAGTGTCTGTGATGGGTTACAGTCTGTCAGTCTCTGTGGTACTAGTGTCTGTGATGGGTTACAGTCTGTTAGTCTCTATGGTACTAGTGTCTGTGATGGGTTACAGTCTCTCAGTCTCTGTGGTACTAGTGTCTGTGATGGGTTACAGTCTGTCAGTCTCTATGGTACTAATGTCTGTGATGGAGTACAGTCTGTCAGTCTCTGTGGTACTAGTGTCTGTGATGGATTACAGTCTGTCAGTCTCTGTGGTACTAGTGTCTGTGATGGGTTACAGCCTGCCAGTCTCTACGGTACTAGTGTCTGTGATGGGTTACAGTCTGTCAGTCTCTATGGTACTAGTGTCTGTGATGGGTTACAGTCTGTCAGTCTCTATGGTACTAGTGTCTGTGATGGATTACAGTCTGTCAGTCTCTGTGGTACTAGTGTCTGTGATGGGTTACAGCCTGCCAGTCTCTGTGGTAGTAGTGTCTGTGATGGGTTACAGCCTGCCAGTCTCTGTGGTACTAGTGTCAGTGATGGGCTACAGTCTGTCAGTCTCTGTGGTACTAGTGTCTGTGATGGGCTACAGTCTGTCAGTCGCTGTGGTACTAGTGTCTGTGATGGGTTACAGTCTGTCAGTCTCTGTGGTACTAGTGTCTGTGATGGATTACAGTCTGTCAGTCTCTGTGGTACTAGTGTCTGTGATGGGTTACAGCCTGCCAGTCTCTACGGTACTAGTGTCTGTGATGGGTTACAGCCTGCCAGTCTCTATGGTACTAGTATTTGTGATGGGCTACAGTCTGTCAGTCTCTGTGGTACTAGTGTCTGTGATGGGTTACAGTCTCTCAGGTATTAGTGGCCATGATCGATTACAGTCTGTCAGTCTCTCAGGTATTAGTACCCATGATGGATTAGAGTCTGTCAGTCTCTGTCGTACTAGTGTCTGTGATGGGTTACAGTCTGTCAATCTCTGTGGTACTAGTATTTGTGATGGGTTACAGTCTGTCAGTCTCTGTGGTACTAGTGTCTGTGATGGGCTACAGTCTGTCAGTCTCTGTGGTACTAGTGTCTGTGATGGGTTACAGTCTGTCTGTCTCTGTGGTACTAGTTTCTGTGATGGGTTACAGTCTGTCAGTCTCTATGGTACTAGTGTCTGTGATGGGTTACAGTCTGCCAGTCTCTATGGTACTAGTGTCTGTGATGGGTTACAGTCTGTCAGTCTCTATGGTACTAGTGTCTGTGATGGGTTACAGCCTGCCAGTCTCTATGGTACTAGTGTCTGTGATGGGTTACAGTCTGTCAGTCTCTGTGGTACTAGTGTCTGTGATGGGTTACAGTCTGTTAGTCTCTATGGTACTAGTGTCTGTGATGGGTTACAGTCTGTCAGTCTCTGTGGTACTAGTGTCTGTGATGGGTTACAGTCTGTCAGTCTCTATGGTACTAATGTCTGTGATGGATTACAGTCTATCAGTCACTGTGGTACTAGCGTCTGTGATGGATTACAGTCTGTCAGTCTCTGTGGTACTAGTGTCTGTGATGGGTTACAGCCTGACAGTCTCTATGGTACTAGTGTCTGTGATGGGTTACAGCCTGCCAGTCTCTACGGTACTAGTGTCTGTGATGGGTTACAGCCTGCCAGTCTCTATGGTACTAGTGTCTGTGATGGATTACAGTCTGTCAGTCTCTATGGTACTAGTGTCTGTGATGGGTTACAGTCTGTCAGTCTCTATGGTACTAGTGTCTGTGATGGATTACAGTCTGTCAGTCTCTGTGGTACTAGTGTCTGTGATGGGTTACAGCCTGCCAGTCTCTGTGGTACTAGTGTATGTGATGGGTTACAGCCTGCCAGTCTCTGTGGTACTAGTGTCAGTGATGGGCTACAGTCTGTCAGTCTCTGTGGTACTAGTGTCTGTGATGGGTTACAGTCTGTCAGTCTATGTGGTACTATTGTCTGTGATGGGTTACAGTCTGTCAGTCTCTATGGTACTAGTGTCTGTGATGGGTTACAGTCTGTCAGTCTCTATGGTACTAGTGTCTGTGATGGGTTACAGCCTGCCAGTCTCTGTGGTACTAGTGTCTGTGATGGGTTACAGTCTGTCAGTCTCTGTGGTACTAGTGTCTGTGATGGGTTACAGTCTGTCAGTCTCTATGGTACTAGTGTCTGTGATGGGTTACAGCCTGCCAGTCTCTGTGGTACTAGTGTCTGTGATGGGTTACAGTCTGTCAGTCTCTATGGTACTAGTGTCTGTGATGGGTTACAGTCTGTCAGTCTCTGTGGTACTAGTGTCTGTGATGGGTTACAGTCTGTCAGGCTCTATGGTACTAGTGTCTGTGATGGGTTACAGTCTGCCAGTCTCTATGGTACTATTGTCTGTGATGGGTTACAGTCTGTCAATCTCTGTGGTACTAGTATTTGTGATGGGCTACAGTCTGTCAGTCTCTGTGGTACTAGTGTCTGTTATGGGTTACAGTCTCTCAGGTTTTAGTGGCCATGATCGATTACAGTCTGTCAGTCTCTCAGGTATTAGTACCCATGATGGATTAGAGTCTGTCAGTCTCTGTGGTACTAGTGTCTGTGATGGGTTACAGTCTGTCAATCTCTGTGGTACTAGTATTTGTGATGGGCTACCGTCTGTCAGTCTCTGTGGTACTAGTGTCTGTGATGGGCTACTGTCTGTCAGTCTCTGTGGTACTTGTGTCTGTGATGGGTTACAGTCTCTCAGGTATTAGTGGCCATGATCGATTACAGTCTGTCAGTCTCTCAGGTATTAGTACCCATGATGGACCACGGTCTGTCAGTCTCTGGAACTAGTGTCTGTTATGGGTTACAGTCTGGCAGTCTCTGTGGTATTAGTATTTGTGATGGCTACAGTCTGTCAGTCTCTGTGGTACTAGTGACCATGATGGGTTACAGCCTGCCAGTCTCTATGGTACTAGTGTCTGTGATGGGCTACAGTCTGTCAGTCTCTGTGGTACTAGTGTCATTGATGGGTCACAGTCTGTCAGTCTCTGTGGTACTAGTGTCTGTGATGGGTTACAATCTGTTAGTTTCTGTGGTACTATTGTCTGTGATGTGTTACAGTCTGTCAGTCTCTGTGGTACTAGTGTCTGTGATGGATTACCGTCTGTCAGTCTCTAGACTTCTTTCTAGCTATGACAGGCCCATTTTCTTTCTAACTATGGCAGGCCAATTCTTTCTAGCTATGACAGGCCCATTTTCTTTCTAACTATGGCAGGCCAATTCTTTCTAGCTATGGCAGGCCCATTTTATTTCTAGCTATGGCAGGCCCATTCTTTCTGGCTATGGCAGGCCCATTTTCTTTCTAGTGATGCCCCGTCCATTTATTTCTAGCTATGGCAGGCCCATTTCTTTCTAACGATTCCAGGGCCATTTCTAACTAAGTTCCACCCATGTTTTGCACTTGTTGGGATTGATTTACATAATTCGGACCCTGAAACCCCAGAATCCCAATACAATTAAGCTCTTAAATATTTTGAAACTAATTTGACTGAGTGCTGTTGCTGCCTATGGCAGCAGCAGCGCCCAGTCAAAATAGTTTCAAAATATTTAACAGATTGTTTATTAAATAATAAATCCATCAAAGACTTTCCACTTCACGGACTATTCCAGATTCATACCGGAGTTTTGATTGTGACGTCAGCCAACATATATCGTAATTGATTATGACGTCTTATACTTGAGTAACTGATCGGATCTATGCATTGTCGCGCAACTGTCGCACTGTTTACCGCTTACCTTTACTTCTTTCTTTCAGCATTTACCGAACAAGAAATCAATCAATATGTCTCAGATGATATACGTTTTCGTGGCATTGCTAAGTCTCCTGGTTACAGTTAAGACGTATCCTAGTTCTATACCAGCGGACGCCTGCACGGCTATGTTCCCAGAGGGCCATGCAGTGATTGCCCAGTCAGTAGCGCCACCATTCACCCTGACCGTTTCTGCCAGCAGTTACACCATCGGATCTCCGATTACAGGTAAGCTGGTCAAGATGAACTATGTCTTGAACGACAACCTTTTGGTGCACGATTATTCAATTTTCCTCTAAATAACGATACGATATAATATCACGATTTTTCTGTGCAAAATTGATTATATCGAAATATCGTGGGGAAAAAATTGCCATATTTAATCCTTTATCATTTGCTAAATTTGATAAAGAATATAAAAAAATTGGCTCTTTGAATGTAAATTTGCAAGGCAAGAGCTGATTACCGTCATTACGGTGGTAACCTTTTAAAAATAGTAATCTTTGTGCCTGCAAATGAACATTCCTCAAGCTCACTATAGAGGCCGGTTTTGGCCGTCTTAGTCATGTAAGGGTTAACGATGCTAAAATAAAATCCTTTCAAAGTGTTCAATCAGCAGACCTTTTCAAAGTACATCGGAATCACAGCTTTGCGTGACTTGGTTCATTTCAAATCCGAGTAAAGCTAAAGCAGCTATCCGCAGCACTAACCAATACGTAGGCCTATCTATTTGATGTCAAAAGGTTCATTGTTACGAAGTCAGTAGAAGAAAGGCTGCAACAATGCTGATAAAAGTGCTTGCTGCGTTAAGCAGTCACGGCTTCCACACTACTTAAAGTGCTTTTATTTCTTCTGCTATCCATGTAATTGTGGGCTCACCTGGAATACAAATATGTAACAGATTTCTCTGTCGACTGGCCATCATTAACAGGGTGTCTGTGTTCGAAGACAATAACCGTACAATTTTAAACCACTTGACCAAGTGCGTTAGTTACTGAACAGACATTCACTGTGCGTAAATATTCTTTTAAACTACTGGTCCTCTTTGGCTCATTTTATTATCAAACGAGTGAACATGTAGGCCTAATAGAATGCACCTGATTTTTCTTTGAGTCCACTGAATGCTGGTTAAACCCTTTGCACACGAACGACAAAATACGAAAAGTCTTTTACAATGCAAAAACTATTCTGTTGAATATGTTGAAGCTAATTTGACTGGACGCGGTTGTTGCTTATGGCAACAACAGTTGGCAACAACATTTTCCTGTTAAATTAGTTTCGAAATATTCAACAGCTTACCAGTTTAGATACCTTGGAATTGTGATTTGGGAGGAGGGAATCCGGTTTCAAAGGGTTAATCTTTGCAATAAAACTATAAGCGACAAAATGATTACATGGGGCGCAGGCATCAAAATCATTAAAAAAACGCGCGTGTGTGCGTGCGTGTGTGCGTGCGTGTGCGATTTGTGACAAATAAAACCCTTGTCACGAACCAGGTTTGGGAGAGATAACTGTTGTAACGTTTAGCGGTTTGTCAAGATTTACTTCCCTTTAAAAGGTAGGACTACTCGTGAATTTGATTCTCTTGTCATTTTACAATCTAACAAGTGTGACGCACTATAATGGACTTTTCCGGTTTTAGCTATACCCTGCCCATCTCTAGTTAAGCTCCACCCACGTTTCACCTGTATTGATATTGATGGATTCCCGAACAATCAATTTCATGAAAACTATACAGGTAAGCTATTGAATAGTTTGAAACTAAATTTACTGGATGCTTTTGTTGTCTAGCGTCCAGTCAAATTAGTTTCAAAATATTCAGCAGCATCTTTATTTAATAGTAAATAGCCTACATAGAATTCGTACAGCTACGTTTAGTCCGTCTTCAATTATGCGTTCGTGACGTGTCTATCTACGTCATTCATGAGGTCAATGATTATGCCGTATATTATGGCGTCATATAATGGATGGATAAACTGGAAAGGTTCATTGCCACTTAGGTAGCTTTGTCAGAAATGCTAAAAATTTGACAGATCGACCGACAGACTTATCCTGGTTGCCTGTGTCAACTAGAAATAGAACAGCGGCTTGGGGCTGAGAATACGCGCCTACGGTAGCAATGCGTTTGGATGGACCTTTTCAGTTTTTGCAAAACCCCGCCCATCTCTAGCCAAGCCCCACCCACACTTCGCTCGTGTTGGGATCGATTGATCCCCGAACTCAGTGACTATACATTTTTAGAAAACTACACAAAGAAGCTGTTAAATATTTTGAAATTAATCTGACTGGGTGCTGTTGTTGCCTATGGCAGCAACAGCGCCCAGTCTAATTAGTTTCAAAATATTCAACAGAATATTTATTAAATAGTAAAGACGTACAAGAACGCATAGTCCTTTTCCACTTATGCGGTCGTGACATATCTACGTTATTCATGACCTCATAATGACGTTATTGATTATGATGCTATTCTACACGCCAGGTAGTTAATTATGACGTCATATGATGGATAAAGCAGAACCGTCTATAATGTTAAAAATATTCCGCAGAATAATTCTGACAACCAGTTCAAATTGTACTAACTAACATGTTGACTCTTTTGTTTTGAAGACATGTTAACTAGCTTATGAGCTGTAATGTACCCTATGTATTTTTGTTGTTGAAGTTGTAATTTCAGGTATCTGCTTCGCACTCAGCTTCCAAGCTGACTTTAGAACGCGTTTTGACTTAGCGATAATAAACGTAATTCACCTTTCCAATGTATCCATCTATCATCTGACGTCATATGGCGTCATAATTAGCTAATAGGCATAGGATGACGTCATAATCGCTACGTCATAAATGATTTTATTTGCCCCGACTTGAACTCTCGACACGTACGATTTGTGTGTCTCAAATTAGTTCCAAAATATTCAACTGCTTACCTGTATAGATTTCTGGAAATTGATAGGGAGTTCAGAGATCGATCGATCCCAACACGAGTGAGGTATGGGTGGAGCTTAGCTAGAGATGGGCGGGGGGGGGGGTAGCTAAAATGGAAATGTTCATTCATGACGTGTTTCCATTTCTTGGTAGACCACGCCCATTTCTAGCTAAGTTCCGCGGCTTCCGCCCACTCGTTACGCGTTCGGTAATCGACTTGAAAATTTTCAAACCAGAATTCCCAGAATCTAAATTTTAAGTTAACTATATGTGGAAGCTGTTCAATATTTTACAACTAATTTCAGTAGGAGCTGTTGCTGCCTCAGCCAGCAACAGCTTCCGGTTAAATGCGTTTCAAAATATATAACACAATATTTATTAAATTGTACAATTCGTACAATAGCAACGGACTCTTTTAATCTTCATGACGGAGCTATAGACCCTACGCCATTATGGGTGTGACGTCAGCTACTTGAGTGACAGATCTCATCCATCCAATAAATTCAAGTAATTCTTCAGACTTTAGACTATAGAAGAAATCTCGCATGTATTTACTTTATTTTGTTATTTTACTGTGACGTCACAGTGACCCTCCAGAACATTACATCGGTAATAGCTGTAGCGACTAGACCCGAGGCAGAGGCATTCGCTGAGGGCTTCTTTGTTCAGGCCAGAAAAGCTGTAGGGTGTGGCGCTGAGAATAACGTTCCACAGGGGACATTTGCTGTGACTGATTCCCTTTTAACCACAATGAGCTGCTCAAATAATAACGTAAGTATGAATAGGCGTATATACTCGCACGCACGCACTCACGCACGCACGCACTCACGCACGCACGCACGCACGCACGCACGCACGCACGCACGCACGCACGCACGCACGCACGCACGCACGCACGCACGCACGCACGCACGCACGCACTCACGCACGCACGCACGCACGCACGCACGCACGCACGCACGCACGCACGCACGCACGCACGCACGCACGCACGCACGCACGCACGCACGCACGCACGCACGCACGCACGCACGCACGCACGCACGCACGCACGCACGCACGCACGCACGCACGCACGCACGCACGCACGCACGCACGCCACTATCATGCTGAAAAACGACGTCTTGTTTGATCATTATTGTTCCGGTGTGATGGGTGAATTTCTTCAGACTACATTTACCACGGGGGTTAATTCTGGATAAGCTGAACATTTTGAAAATAATTTGACTGAAAGTTGTTAAGCCACCAACAACTTTCAGTCGAATTGTTATCACGGTATTCAGCAGATCCACGGTTATGGCCTATTGAAATTATTCTCTATTGGCTTGTAGCGGTGAGACAGTTAAAGCCGACTTTCCATTCATCGGTTTTCTTATCGCACGGACAAATTCAGTTCGTAAACCTTTTTAAAAACTGATTTCGGATGCGGATCAAGAAAAGATAAGAAGCAAAAGCAGTCCGAGATTACAGCCCTTCACCATCCCGTTCTTGTCAGTGTAAAAAGGGATTTCGTTTTTTTCCAGATTTTTCAGACTTTCCCGGATTTTTCTAATGGAATCCTAGTGTATAGTCATGACGTTTCCCGGCCACTTATATTGTGTGCATGGCTAATCACGCTGAACTCAAACTTGGACACAGGTTTCCTTATAATAAGAGAGCATAGTACAATTTTCTTCGGAGTCATAAGGTCAAAGGTCACGGTCATTATGATCTTGGTAAAATCTTAGTTTTTATAACATTAGTATTTTGTACCTAGCGCAACTTAGCAGTTTATATCTCATGTTTGGTTAAGCATACAGGGCCCAAATTATTACACATGCCTCCTTATAATGAGATGGAATGACACTCACATTGGTCTCAAAGGTTAAAGGGAATCTAATCTCATCTTTAATGTTGTTTTGCGCAGATTGATTATGGTTTATAGATTCCATAACATTCATATCCTGTCACGTTCCCATATCCGTTTGACAATTTATCTGATTTTTAATATTAGAAAATTTTTGAGCGCCACCATTTTGCCTCCTCTAGCGATAGTGTGTGATGCCATGTAAGTGCCAGTGCAGTACATTCTTTATTATGTACTACTCATATTGTTGAATATTTTGAAATTAATTTGACTGAAAGTTGTTGCTGCATGTGGCAGCACCAACTTCCAGCCAAATTAGTTTCAAAATATTCAACTGCTTATCTGTATGCCTGCTTTTATACCAGATTGCCAAACTACAGCTGGCGCCTCTATGACTGAGCGTATATACGGAGGCAGACCCGCGAGGTTTGTTTCTGATTCGTTGAAAAGTAAATCATGACAGCTATCATATGGTGTAGAAATGAATCAACATTTAGCTACTAAAGCCTGACTATCTTTCTTTAACGACATAATAAAAAGCTTAAAATTTGCATGCATAGTTTATGAGTGGCCTGTTCGATCACCTGACCAGCTATTATGGGATGGGGTTAGTTATCGTTTAAGGTCAGTGCGACAATGACAACACTTACATGTAGACGCCCCTGAGAATACTGTGCCCATTAGAATGCTACGCTTCCTCAACGCTATTAGCCACATTATCTACCTGTATTCTGACGCGCGCGTGCATTTTCAGGTATCGCATTTGACCTTTAATCCCTCGTGTGCCAACCACGCCTCAAAAGTATAGTTTTATAAATTAAGCCTTTAATTTGTCAAGAGTTTTCAAGGAAATTGAAATTTTTGCTCAGTGAATGACCATTTGCTGACCAAGAGAAGACTGTTTTTTTGTAAGTTTATGACTGGAATTTAGGAAAATGGTTTTTAGTTGTTTTTTTTACCGGTTTGACGATTAAAGGGTTAATGGTCGCGAAAGTCCGCATTTTTGTTTAGTCGGTGTCCATTTGCAGGCCAAGAGAATATTGTTTTTGAAAATGTATCACTGGAATGACTGGCTCGGTAACCGAGCCAGTCATTCCAGTGGTACATTTTCAAAACTATTCTTCTCTTAGCATGTAAATAGACAGTGCTCAAGACAACAGTAGAGGGAGTATTGGCTGGTTTTACCATTATCACCCACACGTTGACACAAGAGGAGTAAAACGAACTAAAAACCCCCCATTATTTTCATGTCAACCCCGCAATGCAACCGTCATCATTCTGAGGGCCACATACCTACACGTAGGGGTTTCTGAACAATAATATTTTACTCAACCTTGCTATGCATATCTCATGTTGGGTTACGTTCAAGGTCCAGTTAGTTACTTTTATTTTCAGTTTAAACACAGTATGATATATACATTATAGGATGCTTGTAATTAAGGCATTGCCTACTAGACTTACAAGCACCTAGATTAGTATTCGTGTGTCTTCAGACTATAATACATATATAATACATTTGACACAACAAGCAGAATCAAATAAATTGAGAGAGAGAGAGAGAGAGAGAGAGAGAGAGAGAGAGAGAGAGAGAGAGATGGTTTCAAAAGTTTAGGCAAATCATTTATATAAATAAAAAAGAGTAAGGGGCCAAGAATTGATCCTTGCGCAACACCACACACTACATGTGCTGGATCAGAAAGGTGTGCATTGTATTGAACATATTGTGCCCTGTCAGACAGGTATGACCTAAACCAGTCAAGTGCAACGCCCCTGGTACCATAATAGTACAATTTCTTCAGGGGAATTTGATGGTCAATCCTATCAACTGCTTTTGAAACATCCAAAAAAATACCAATGACGTGTTGTTTATCTTCTAATGATTCATTAATCTTCTAATATATCTATTAAAGCCAGCATAGGAGAGTGATTCTTTCTGAATCCGTATTATCTTGAATATAGTATTTTGTACTTATCTAAATATTTCGTTAAACGGTATACATAAGTCTTTCTAGTAGTTTTGAAAATGGGGTTAACATTAATACATGCATTTAATTCACCTTTCCGGAGTATCCATCCATCATCTGACCTTGTATGACGTCATAATCAGCTCTGCGCGTGTATGATAACGTTACCATTATTACGTCACAAAGGGGTCCATAGAGAACGGCATCAAATCTCAGAGTCAGATACGTTGTATAAATTGTAGCTTTGTAAATCTTTGCTATTTAATAAACATGCTGTTGAATATTTTGAAACTAATTTGACTGGTCGCTGTTACTGCCGTAAGCAGCAACAGCACCCAGTCAAATTAGTTTCAAAATATCCCACAGCTTAACTGTGTATTTTTTTGGAAATTGATATTCAGAGTGCTTAGAGATCGATCGATCCCAACACGAGCGAGGTGTGGGTGGAGCTTAGCTAGAGATGGGCGGGACATAGCTAAAACAGGAACGGTCCATTGCTAAATAATGGTGCGTCTTTGGCTTTATACACGCGACACGTGCAATTTTCAGCATTGATGGAAATATTTCCTGTGTAAGAGAAAGATTGCAAATATGGCTTAATGGTAAGAAAATCATGGTTTGAAAAGTCGCTATTTAAATATATCAATACCTGCACTTTTCCTAGCTTAAAATTATTCATTCCTTGCATGATTTCTTGATGATCTGTAGAACTTACGAATAGGGAGAACATATAACTATCATTCGGGTATTGATCAAAATTTGCTTTTGATTTGATTGTATTAGTTAATGTTTGGCCTATGTTTATAAACTAATCATTGCATTTATTTGCAGTCTGCGTTCCATGTGTTATTAATTTATCATTGTAAAGACACTGTGTGTTTGTCATGCTTTGTCTATTATTATTTAGAATTGTCTTGTTTACTTTCCATGTGCCATTTATGCCACCTCCTAATTCCTCTAACTTATTTTAAATGTAATGTCTTTTAGCGCCTCTATTCGCCTCTAGCGATTATTTGATTGAGTAAATTTCTATATTGTTTGTGTTTATATAGGTTTTTTGCTAGTTTGGCATCTTAAAAATTAGAGATACAGCCTATGTTTCTTATGCACCCAAACTTGGGCACATGCTTCCTCGCAATAAGCGGAGATGATACAATAACATTGGGCGTGAAAAGGTCAAGGGTCATTGTCAATGATAAGTGTATTGATAAGCTTTCTAAGTCGAGTTCCCTGGTTAATTTACAAGCACATTTCTGGTGTAATAATTATTTGATTAGAATCTCTTTGTTTCATTCTAAAGGATGCAGTTCGCCATAGCAGCAATGCGCACAAGCACACCTCGAGCTTCACGTGGACGGCAGCGCAGGATGTTGGACCTATTTATTTCCGGTATGTTACATTCGGAGTTTGTATCATGTGTCGCGAAAAGCGCTGAGAGTGAGAACAATCCTGCCCATAACGTGGTATTGCCACAGTGCCGGCCCGGTAACCTGCGTTATTAGGGTAATAGGTTAAACGAGGACACGTTGCAACTTGCAAGATAATGAAGTCCAGTGTTAGCTATGCCCGGCCGATTTCTAACCAAGTTCCACCCACACTTCGCCATGTTGGGATCACTCGATCCCTGAACTTCCTAACTATCCATTTCCCGAAAACTATACGGGTAAGCTGTTGAATATTTTGAAACTAATTTGACTGGGTGCTGTTGGGTTGCTATGGCAGCGCCAGCACCCAGTCAAATTAGTTTCAAAATATTCAACAAAATGTTTATTAAATAGTAGAGACATACAATTCGTACAACAACACTTAGTCCGTCATCAATTATTCGTTCGTCACGAACTTATCTACGTCATTCATGACGTCATTGTTTATGACGTCATCCTACACTTATATTCAAATTTGTAATAATCAGGGTTCCTCCTTTCCTAAATCAGACTAAACAGCTAAGGGCCGATTTATAAGTCAAATTAGTTTCAAAATATTCAACAGCTTACCAGTAATACAGTGTATAGTTGGAAATTGATAGTCGGGGGAGTTCAGGGATCGATGGATCCCAACGCAGATGTGGATGGAGATTAGCTAAAGATGGGAGGGGCATAGCTTAAACTATATTCCTTGATGATTCAACGCTACCTTGAAAGCCAGGCCATGAAATTTCTAAAACCTGCGTAACCTAATAATAGGTTACGGATATTTCTTTTACGTTATCAATAGTTCAGATAGGTGCCAGTCATTTGCATAAACTCATTGGTTGGCTACTTAATATTTCCTTTTAGAGACTAATATTTACAGCAAAATGATTTTCCAGGTTATTATATGCATTGTTAGTCTATGATGCAAACTGAATATGAGTTTGACTATTTTTCCACTTGACAATAAATCAAGAGCTCATTTTCATATAAGCTAATTTTCGGTATGCCCTTTGCGATTTTGCGTAACCAAACACGAGAACCATTGGTTCGGTTACGCCAAATTTCGAGGTCTGAAAGCTCACCATTATATGGCAATATCCTGATCGGCAAACCAATATTTGACTTGTCTAATGACTATGTAAGCCATTTCTCCAGCGTGAAATACAATATCTAATTTCGAATGCTGAGGATATTGCCTAAGACGCTTAATCTGTCGGTGGGGGAAGAAGTTGTTGGTTTGATTGGCGTCTATCGAGTCCCTGATTCCAGGTCCCATTCCTACCATATCTAGGCTGGTTTTGTTTCAGTCTATTATTGAACTTCCCCAGCTTTTTACACTGGTACCCATTTATGCACCTGGGTGGAGACAGGCAAAGAGGAGTGAAGGAGATTGCCTATGTTTCCAGCGACTGCTCGTCTGCCGCCTGATCGCGCGCAAACACAGACTCGTGCATTTAAATGCCTTCGCGCTTTTGACAAATCACAGTCTATGCTACTTAAATCTTTAACCCATATCAGCCACAAACGGCCATTACGCGATAACCGAGCCAGTCATTCCAGTAATACATTTTCAAAAATAATCTTCTCTTGGTCTGCAAATGGACATTTCTGAAGACCAATTAAGAGGCTGCGTATAATCCAGTGTGTAAGCCATTTTGTGCTGATATGAGTGTTACCATGGTTACCGACATAACACAGTCTTACACAAATACAGCAGCAGTAACATTGTTATTATTATTATTATTATTATTATTATTATTATTATTATTATTATTATTATTTTATTATTATTATTATTATTATTATTATTATTATTATTATTATTATTGTTATTATTATTATTATTATTATTATTATTATTATTATTATTTTTATTTTCAGTGCCACTGTTGTGTGGCATAAGGAGCAGTTTTGGATGAACGTATCCTCCACTATCATCGCTGGACCAACATCACTGAGCATCGCCCCTACTAAATGCGACACTGTCCAAACCATCCCCGCCTCTATGACAACACAGACACCACCACCAACATCAACAACACAGACACCACCACCAACATCAACAACACAGACACCACCACCAACATTAACAACACCCACATCACAATCAACATCCGCGCATTCGATCCCCCTCGCGGTATTAGCCATCACCACATTTATCTCTGTTTTATTCTAGTACTCACGCACACACGCACGCACGCACGCACGCACACACGCACACAACGCACACACGCACACACTCACCCACTCACGCACGCAGGCACACACACTCATGCGTATACTCATATATTGTTAATTTAAGCCTACATTATAAGCCTAATACCTGCCTAACAAGTAATATTTTAACAACACAAGTTTGATGTTATCTTACTTAATTAATCAAACCTTTAAATTAATTTAAAAGTGTGAAGCTTTTAAGGGTCTAGTAGATTAATAATATGCACATTTTGTACATGACTTTATCAACCTATTGAAACTCTCTCTCTCTCCCTCTCTCTCTCTCTCTCTCTCTCTCTCTCTCTCTCTCTCTCTCTCTCTCTCTCTCTCTCTCTCTCTCTCTCTGCCCCTCTCTCTCTTTATCCCCCCCCCCCCCCAACCCTCTCCACCCCTCTCTCCCCCTCACTCTCTCTCTCTCTCTCGCTCTCTCTCGCTCTCTCTCTCTCTCTCTCTCTCTCTCTCTCTCTCTCTCTCTCTCTCTCTCTCTCTCTCTCTCTCCTCTCTCTCTCTCTCTTATCCCCCCCCCCCCCCTCCCCAACCCTCTCCACCTCTCTCTCTCCCTCATCTCATCTCCTCTCCCTCTCTCTCTCTCTCTCTCTCTCTCTCTCTCTCTCTCTCTCTCTCTGCCCCCTCTCTCTCTTCCCTCCCTCCCCAACCCTCTCCACCCCTCTCTCTCCCTCATCTTCTCCTCTCTCTCCTCTCTCTCTCTCTCTCTCTCCTCTCTCTCTCCTCTCTTCTCTCCTCCCTCCCTCCCCCTATCCCCCCTCCCCCAACCCTCTCCACCCCTCTATCTCCCTCATCTCCTCTCCTCTCTCCTCTCTCTCTCTCTCTCTCTCTCTCTCTCTCTCTCTCTCTCTCTCTCTCTCTCTTCTCTCTTTCTCTCTCCTCTCTCTCTTTCTCTCTCTCTCTCTCTCTCTCTCTCTCTCTCTCTTCTCTCTCTTCTCCTCTTCTCTCTCTTTCTCTCTTCTCTCTCCTCTCTCTCCGTCTTTATTCCGAGTTCTTTCACTCGGATAAATAATTGTATAGTATATGCATACAATCCACAGATGACTGTGGAATACGGAAACGTCCCCATATACCATGTAAAATTGTCTGCGTGTAAATAAATCCATTCATTCATTTCACTCAATAAAACTTCAGAATATTTATTGTGACAATTTTCTTGTGTGAAACGGCAGTATATTGAGTTCTTTACTCTTCAAAATTCTGCTTATAGCCAGTGTCCAATTCCAGACCAAGAGGACAGTATTCTTTGAAAATTTACCACCCGAATGACTGGCATGGTTACCGAGCCAGTCTTTCCAGTGGTGAACTTTCAAAGATAGTATTCTAATAGCCTGCAAATGGGCATTCCTCAAGACCACTGACGAGGCCGTTTTGATGGTGGTTAAGTTGACGCAGGAGGCGTTAAAACATTGTGTGTGAGATTCCACGACCAGACAACAAAAGCTATCTTCAAACTCAAACAATTTGAAGTTAGGACAAATGTACATATGGTCGTTGTTCTCTTCGAGGGATTAATATGCGATATCTTAACGTATCGGTGCGAAGTTTGGAGCCCGTACCTTCTTAACGACTCAATAACCTCGACTTAAAAGTTTTTTGTGACAGCCTATCAGCAGGTGTTGCTCTAAGATGTTTAAAACACACGTATTGTATCGATAAAAAGGCCACAAACGATGCCATCCGCGGTGAACTGGGCCACCATCCACAACTTTTTGTTTGTTTGATTGGTCAGTTCCATTTCATTTCACTTAATTATTCACCTCACGCCACGACGTGGCACAAGGGGGAAAGGAACACAATGTTTATACATCTAAATGGCGGTTAGGCCTACATAAGACTATTATTAATATTATTATCATTAACAACATCTTTATCAACATCATTAACAACATCATTAACGACATCATTAACAACATCATTAACATCATCTTTATCAACATAATTAACAACATCATTAACGACATCATTAACGACATCTGTATCAACATCATTAACGACATCTTTATCAACATCATTAACAACATCATTAACGACATCTTTATCGACATCATTAACAACATCTTTATCAACATCATTAAGGACATCTGTATCAACATCATTAACAACATCATTAACGACATCTGTATCAACATCATTAATAACATCATTAACGACATACTTAACAACATCATTAACGACATCTGTATCCACATCATTAACAACATCATTAACGACATATGTATCCACATCATTAACAACACCATTAACGACATCTGTATCAACATCATTAACAACATCATTAACGACATCTTTACCAACATCATTAACGACATCTGTATCAACATCATTAACAACATCATCAACAACATCATTAACGACATCTTTAACAACATCATTAACAACATCATTAACGACATCTTTATCGACATCATTAACAACATCTTTATCAACATCATTAACGACATCTGTATCAACATCATTAACAACATCTTCATCAACATCATTAACGACATCTGTATCAACATCATTAACAACATCATTAACGACATCTGTATCAACATCATTAACGACATCTGTATCAACATCATTAACAACACCATTAACGACATCTTTATCGACATCATTAACAACATCTTCATCAACATCATTAACGACATCATTAACGACATCTGTATCAACATCATTAACAACATCATTAACGACATATGTATCAACATCATTAACAACACCATTAACGACATTTGTATCAACATCATTAACAACATCATTAATGACATCTTTACCAACATCATTAACGACATCTGTATCAACATCATTAACAACATCATCAACAACATCTGTATCAACATCATTAACAACATCATTAACGACATCATTAACGACATATTTATCAACATAATTAACAACATCATTAACAACATCAGTAACATCATCTTTATCAACATCATTAACAACATCATTAACGACATCTGTATCAACATCATTAAACAACACCATTAACGACATTTGTATCAACATCATTAACAACATCATTAACGACATCTTTACCAACATCATTAACGACATCTGTATCAACATCATTAACAACATCATCAAAAACATCTGTATCAACATCATTAACAACATCATTAACGACATCATTAACGACATATTTATCAACATCATCAACAACATCATTAACGACATCTGTATCAACATCATTAACAACATCTTTATCAACATCATTAACGACATCTTTATCAACAACATCTTTATCAACATCATTAACGACATCTTTATCAACATCATCTTTATCAACATAATTAACAACATCATTAACATCATCTTTATCAACATATTTAACAACATCATTAACAACATCATTAACGACATCTGTATCAACATCATTAACAACATCATTAACGACATCTGTATCAACATCATTAACAACATCATTAACGACATCTGTATCAACATCATTAACACATCATTAACGACATCTGTATCAACATCATTAACAACATCTTTATCAACATCATTAACGACATCTTTATCAACAACATCTTTATCAACATCATTAACGACATATTTATCAACATCATCTTTATCAACATAATTAACAACATCATTAACATCATCTTTATCAACATAATTAACAACATCATTAACAACATCATTAACATCATCTTTATCAACATAATTAACAACATCATTAACGACATCTGTATCAACATCATTAACAACACCATTAACGACATCTGTATCAACATCATTAACAACATCATTAACGACATCTTTACCAACATCATTAACGACATCTGTATCAACATCATTAACAACATCATTAATGACATCCATCAACATCATTAACAACATCATTAACGACATCATTATCAACATCATTAACGACATCTGTATCAACATCATTAACAACATCATTAACGACATCTGTATCAACATCATTAACAACATCATTAACGACATCTGTATCAACATCATTAAGAACATCATTAACGACATCTGTATCAACATCATTAACAACATCATTAATGACATCCATCAACATCTAAATGGCGGTTAGGCCTACATAAGACTATTATTAATATTATTATCATTAACAACATCTTTATCAACATCATTAACAACATCATTAACGACATCATTAACAACATCATTGACATCATCTTTATCAACATAATTAACAACATCATTAACGACATCATTAACGACATCTGTATCAACATCATTAACAACATCTTTATCAACATAATTAACAACATCATTAACGACATCTGTATCAACATCATTAACAACATCTTCATCAACATCATTAACGACATCTGTATCAACATCATTAACAACATCATTAACGACATACTTATCAACATCATTAACAACATCATTAACGACATCCATCAACATCATTAACGACATCATTAACGACATACTTATCAACATCATTAACAACATCATTAACGACATCCATCAACATCATTAACAACATCATTAACGACATGTTTATCAACATCATCAACAACATCATTAACGACATCTGTATCAATATCATTAACAACATCATTAATGACATCCATCAACATCATTAACAACATCATTAATGACATCTTTATCAACATCATTAACAACATCATTAATGACATCCATCAACATCATTAACGACATCATTAACAACATCATTAACGACATCATTATCAACATCATTGACATCATCTTTATCAACATCATTAACGACATCATTAACAACATCATCACAATCTATACAATGCTACTTTAATATAATCGTATGGATGAATCTGCCTGAGTGAAGGGCCGCCACCCATTCTGCTTCACAGCACTCAAATAGCTCCTTCTATCATTTAACCCTGTAATGGTCAAGAATTCTCAAGAAAGCTAAGATTAGCGCCCTTATTTTGCACAAGTACCAAAGCTCTGTTGCCCTGTAAACGAACGTTGTTCAAGACCTACACGGATACGGGTTTTGATCGGTGTAACCATGAAATGGTCAAAGGTCAAGACAACGTCTGAAAATCCACCACTTGAATGACCGACTCCGTTATCGAGCTAGCCATTCCAGTGGTAAAAAGTGCCGTCTCCATGCCTGCAAATCGACGTTACCCCATATGCTGTGTAAATGGCCTGGGTGCATAAAGACATCTGAAACTGAACTGAAGACCATTGCAAATACAGGCAAGAGGGGCCAATTCTACACCGAATTGGTTGGCAATGGTCGTGTTACACGTGCTACGCAATTATAATGAAACGGTGACCGTCAGCGCATTTACACTGACGATTTTCTTGAGAGAGGGATGGAAGGGGAGGTGTGTGTGTGTGTGTGTGTGTGTGTGTGTGTGTGTGTGTGTGTGTGTGTGTGTGTGTGTGTGTGTGTGTGTGTGTGTGTGTGTGTGTGTGTGTGTGTGTGTGTGTGTGTGTGTGTGTGTGTGTGTGTGTGTGTGTGTGTGTGTGTGTGTGTGTGTGTGTGTGTGTGTGTGTGTGTGTGTGTGTGTGTGTGTGTGTGTGTGTGTGTGTGTGTGTGTGTGTGTGTGTGTGTGTGTGTGTGTGTGTGTGTGGGTGGGTGGGTGGGTGGGTGGGGACGTGGTGGCAGAGGGTGAGAGACCGAGCATATATTTTATATTTAAGTTCACACGTTGAAAAATGACATCTAAATATGTACAGAGAGATATTAATTTTGATCGGCTCTGAACATTGATAAGTTGGTTCATCTTTCTAGGGCTGGGCATTCAAAGAGATAGAGAGATTCGTCACCTAGGGTGTTCTGAGCACATTCTTTTCACAATCGCTTGTTTCGAGGTAGTGGATCATCATATTTTCTACAGGTAGCCTTTTGTTACTCATTTTGAATTTACACCATTGAAAATTTAAAAGGGAATGATATTTATTAATGTTCAAATTGGAATGTGGGGTGGGGGTGGGGGTGCGAGGATCGTGCAATATGGCGATGAGCTACGCCATACGAATGAAAGACCTGCATTTTCCAGCAGTGTTTTGTATCACTAATTAAATACATCATTACTGAAAAGATTATACAATAGCTTGTATAGTCTTGTTGCTACCCCCCCCCCCCCACCCAGTATGTTATCATTCTTATATAAATCTTTTATAAATTTTGCAAAATCTTGTATGTAATTTGTCTATCAGGCCGATATTCTCAAAACCCCATATTATAAAATTGGTGTGATCATATATTAACCAAAGATTCAAGTGTAGGTCAATGGGTAAATTGAGAGCTTTGGATTTTGTGAGTAAGGCAACAATTGCTCTGCTGGCCTTATCGTATAAGTGCTTAATAGCTCTGGTAAATGTACCATTCATAAGTGAATTTAACTCCCAAATATAGGTATTCAGAGACGATCTCTACATGCTCATTATCAAGTGTGAATTTAGGTACGTTTCGGACCTTGCCCCTAGAAAAAATGATGCATTTGGTTTTTGAACCATTTACAGACAATTCCAGGTATTGCGGTACTCACTTAGAGCCCATAACGCGCTCTGCAATTCTTGTGGCGTGTCTGCCATTATGATCGCGTCATCCGCATAAAGGAGAACCTTTAAATAGAATTCAGGGTCGTCCGGGAATGTAGTATCGGATAACCGTGAAACATACGGCAGTAGATTGTTTTCTCTAAATCATTTAAGAACAAGGCAAACATTAGTAGACACAAAATTGCACCCTGTCTTATAGCTGTATCACATCGAAAGAAATCAGATAATTGACTATTTCCAGGATTCTTGATGCATGATTTGGCTCGGTGGTAATAGTTATAAAGTCGTAGAAACCAATTTCCATTAATAGGGCCTATTATTGTCCAACCGCTCCATCGTAAGGGTTTGTTTACAGTATCAAAGGCCTTTTCATGGCCAACAAAAGTGCAGTATAGACGTTTCCGTTTCGATAGGTATAAATCAATTAAGGCATTTTGTGCAAAAATGCAATGGACTGTGGAATATTTAGCTCGAGAACCCGCCTTCCACTCTCTAATTAACTGGATATTTTCTACATATTTAGTTGGTCGAAGGTTTATAACAGTGGTGAGAAGCTTGCAGAAGGAACTGAGAAGAGTTATCCCCCCGTAGTTATTAGGATCCGACAATGAGCCATTGCTTTTTATCAATGGCAATATAATGCCTTCCGCCCATTCTGCATGGATATACCCGGATTTTAGGATAATATTAAAAACTTTTATGTAAATTTGTAAAATACCTACCCGTGAATGTTTTCACCGCATTCTTTCTTATTTTTCAGTTGATATATTGCGATTGTAAATTCTTCTTCAGTAAAGGGATCGTTTAGCGATTAGTCGTTATTTAGAGTTGCTAATAGATGAATGTTTCTAGGGCTATCGTCATCGCGTGTCTCGCTTAGCTTCCTTTAAATACTGGTGTAGGTTCTGCAAACTAAGGTCCGATTTATAAGTCGAGCTTCACTTGTGCCATACCAGCTAAATCTGTCTGAAAATGACAGAGTCCACTATATAAATCAACCAGTCGTCATTAGCGCGGCGCGACAGAAATTTCGACTTATAAAACGGGCCTAAACAGTACATCGATTGCGCGCAAAGCTCACCTGGACATTTCAGGTAATACTAATTGGACTTTTTCATTTATGTAGTTGTGTGCACACTTTACTTATATTCAAATTTGGAATAATCAGGGCTCCTCTTTTCCTAAATTAGACTAAGCATCTAACGCGCTCAATTCTGGCTAGATATGTTGATCTCCGGCGCACTGGAGAGCTAACACGCAAAACGCGCATCAAAACTGCCTCCTATAGCCTATTTAAATCGGAAATTAGACGTGAGAATTAATTTAGGAAATAATTGAGTATATATATACCTAACAATTGATAATACACGCTGTATGGATTCTGATGCAATAAATTGTAGTGAAATTTGAAATTGAAATTGAAACCTCTCTCTATCTCCCTCTCTTCCTCCCACCCTCGCGTGCTCTCTCTCTCTCCCTATCACCATCTCCGTATCTACACCCAGCCAATCTATGGATAAGCATCGCCCACATTTTACACGCGTGAAAATCGACATGAAATTCTGAAATATAATTCTGAGAATCTAAATTTCAAGCTAATTATACAGGTAAGCGGTTGAATATTTTAAAACTAGTTTACCTGTTTTCTTTGCTGTTTATGGAAGAAAAAAGCCCTCAGTCAAATTAGCTACAGCATATTCGACAGAATATTTATTGAATTATAAATTCATCAAAGACATTCATAAACTCTGTCATGGACATTTCGATTGCCATGACAGAGTTTACGTAATCCTGATTGTGACATCAGGTAACTCGTGACGTAAGTGATTATGACGCCAAATACAGATCAGAGTGACAGATCAGATTCATTCATTCGTTCGTTCGTTCATTCGTTCGTTCGTTCGTCCGTCCGTCCGTCCTTTCGTTCGTTCGTTCGTTCGTGCGTCCTTTCGTTCGTGCGTCCTTTCATTCGTTCGTTCGTTCGTTCGTTCGTTCGTTCGTTCGTTCGTTCGTTCGTTCGTTCGTTCGTTCGTTCGTTCGTTCGTTCGTTCGTTCGTTCGTTCGTTCGTTCGTTCGTTCATTCATTCATTCATTCACTCATTCACACCCATTCAGCCATCATCAGTCTGTTGTTCATTCATTCATCTTCTCATTATTGGCTCCGTCGGCCAGAATTGCCAATTGAGCTTATGTCATGGTGTTCGTCCATCGTTCGTCCGTCCGTCAACCTTTGCGTTGACTTGTATCTCCTCCTAAACAACGTGGCGGATTATAACCAAATTTGGATGAAAGGATCATATTGTAATAGGCTCTATA
This sequence comes from Chaetoderma sp. LZ-2023a, assembly GCA_034401795.1. Classification (NCBI taxonomy): domain Eukaryota; kingdom Metazoa; phylum Mollusca; class Caudofoveata; order Chaetodermatida; family Chaetodermatidae; genus Chaetoderma; species Chaetoderma sp. LZ-2023a. The sequence continues at coordinate 80,029,541 of CM067364.1, forward strand.
ATTGCTATTCAGAATTCTGATTGGTCATTTCTTTCGTCTGCCATCTTGAGTTTTCTGAAAACTCTCCAGAAGCCTTTAAAACAGTATTACTAAGTGATCAATGTCTCAATTTCAACGGAACTTGGATTGACCAATCATATGGCGGTATGCTTCAAGATATCAAATGAGAATTCTGATTGGTGATTTATTTGATAGATATCTTGGAAAGTAGGCTCTATAAAATCAGTTCAGAATTTTCATTGGTCTGTTTTTTCACCGGCGATCTTTGATTTTTCATAATTTTCCAGAGGCGTTGAAATCACTATTGCCCACGAACTTTGCGTGTGGAAATCAATGTATATTCTTTGAATCCTGACAAAATAGTCAATGGGATGTTTATTAAATATCAAATCCATCAAAGACGCACAATTCGTACACCTGACGGATTATTCAATAGACTAACAACGACGATATAGATACGTCATTCAAAACCTGGCTTATTAAAACAGTTGCATCAATTTTTTGAGGTGAGAAGCTGCAAGCATGTGGTCTCATTATTTACCGGTAGTTGGCAATTAAGATGAACAGCGTATGGGTATGTCTTTTCTTTATTATTTATCACGTGTCAAAGTCTGCTGTAACTTTCCTAGAAAAGACCTTGAATGAGCTATCTCATTAGCATCTATGGTGAATGGGTTTGCACACCAGATTTCACTATCATCTGCGGACGGTGGCAGCGCTTCTCAGATGCATGCTCTGGTGCATGCCTGGCTATGTTGTGGGCAGGTGCATTTAGTCGATCAGTAGAATTGTAGTTACACACTAAATTGTTCAAGAGTTCTTGAGCGGACACTGTCTAGTTCATTCATGCTGGATGTAGTCTGTTGTCTGCATCCATTTTATACTCATACTCTGTGGATTTGCGTAAGGTTTGCATCGCATAATAAGCATGTCGCCATACCATAAGCTGATAACAACTGCGTAATACCTGGATCATTAAACTATCATCGGTTGGTGGCAATTTCTTGTCTATGATGTTATTTTTGGCCTTCTCACTTTGCAGGTCATTCAACCGTTGGACATCTTTTCCATACATGCTGGCTATTAAGCGTGTACACGCTACTCGTTCTGGCTCCGATACATGCCACGATGTTCATAGACTACCAATATCTTCTGTGGGTGCCGTATGATCTGGTTAAATGCTGTTCTCTTCCCATGGCCATAGAATGTACTGCCCGTATCGCATCCTGTCATGCAGTAGACGCCAACCATAATGTGTACTTGTTCCTGTGTCAGTTTGTCATACAAGGAATGAAATGAAATGGATCGTCTAATGGAAGTGTGTTTGCTCTCGTGACCAGCCTGAAAAAATATGTCCTTGGCGCGAATGGATGGTCGATGATAAATCAACATGGCGAGAACGTCAGTGTCCGGGCTAGCTACAATTATTGTCCTTGCCCCTTGATCTGCAGCATAGGTAGCGTGAATGATTATGCGGGTATCCGCCTCTTCGTGATTCGAGTGAAGTACTGTGACATCATTCAATACAATGGATTTCGTTATGGCAAAAGCAGCCTCTCCCAAGCCACCACTGACTACGATT
>CM067364.1:80036971-80099471 GCA_034401795.1 Chaetoderma sp. LZ-2023a
GCATGACACGTGTGTTATTATTAAGCTTAAGACAGTCTCTCCCTCTCTCCCTCCCTCTCTCGCCCTCCCTCACTCTCCCCCCACTCTCCTCACCTCACTCTCACCTCCACTCTCTCCCTCACTCTCACCCTCACTCTCACCCTCACTCTCACCCTCCCTCTCATCCCCTCACTCTCACCCTCACTCTCACCCTCACTCTCACCCTCCCTCTCACCCTCTCCCTCTCACCCTCCCTCTCACCCTCCCTCCCACCCACACTCCCACCCACCCTCCCACCCACCCTCCCACCCACCCTCCCACCCACCCTCCCACCCACCCTCTCACCCCGCCCCTCTCCCACCCACCCTCTCACCCACCCTCCCACCCAACCTCCCACCCACCACCTCTCACCCACCCTCTCACCCACCCTCCTCACCCACCCCTCTCACCCACCCTCTCACCCACCCTCTCACCCACCCTCTCACCCTCTCACCCTCTCACCCACCCTCTCACCCTCTCACCCTCTCACCCACCCTCTCACCCTCTCACCCTCTCACCCTCTCACCCACCCTCTCACCTTTTCACCCTCTCACCCTCTCACCCACCCTCACACCCTCTCACCCTCTCACCCACCCTCTCACCCACCCTCTCACCCTCTCACCCACCCCTCCTCCACCCTCTCACCCTCTCACCCCGACCCTCTCACCCTCTCACCCCTCTCACCCACCCTCTCACCCCACCCTCTCACCCACCCTCTCACCCACCCTCTCACCCTCTCACCCACACCTCTCACCCTCTCACCCACCCTCTCACCCACCCTCTCACCCACCCTCTCACCCACCCTCTCACCCACCCTCTCACCCACCCTCTCACCCACCCTCTCACCCACCCTCTCACCCACCCTCTCACCCACCCTCTCACCCACCCTCTCACCCACCCCTCTCACACCCACCCTCTCACCCACCCTCTCACCCACCCCTCTCACCCACCCTCTCACCCACCCTCTCACCCCACCCTCTCACCCACCCTCTCACCCACCCTCTCACTCGCCCTCTCACCCCGCCCTCTCACCCGCCCTCTCGCCCGCCCTCTCACCCGCCCTCTCGCCCGCCCTCTCGCCCGCCTCTCTCGCCCGCCCTCTCGCCCGCCCCTCTCGCCCGCCCTCTCGCCCGCCCTCTCGCCCGCCCTCTCGCCCGCCCTCCTCGCCCCACCCTCTCGCCCGCCCTCTCGCCCGCCCTCTCGCCCGCCCTCTCGCCCGCCCTCTCGCCCGCCCTCTCGCCGCCCCTCTCGCCCGCCCTCTCGCCCGCCCTCTGGCCCACCCTCTCGCCCGCCCCTCTCGCCCGCCCTCTCGCCCGCCCTCTCGCCCGCTCTCTCGCCCGCCCTCTCGCCCGCCCTCTCGCCCGCCCTCTCGCCCGCCCTCTCGCCCGCCCTCTCGCCCGCCCTCTCGCCCGCCCTCTCACCCTCTCGCCCACCCTCTCGCCCACCCTCTCGCCCGCCCTCTCACCCCACCCTCTCGCCCTCTCGCCCACCCTCTCGCCCTCTCGCCCACCCTCTCGCCCACCCTCTCGCCCTCTCACCACCCTCTCACACCACCCACTCGCCCTCTCGCCCGCCCTCTCGCCCTCTCGCCCACCCTCTCGCCCACCCTCTCGCCCGCCCTCTCGCCCTCTCGCCCACGCTCTCGCGCCCTCTCGCCCGCCCTCTCGCCCACCCTCTCGCCCGCCCTCTCGCCCACCCTCTCGCCCGCCCTCTCGCCCACCCTCTCGCCCGCCCACTCGCCCTCTCGCCCACTCGCCCACATCGCCCTCTCGCCCACTCGCCCACTCGCCCTCTCGCCCACTCGCCCTCTCGCCCACTCGCCCTCCTCGCCCTCTCGCCCACTCGCCCTCTCGCCCTCTCGCCCACTCGCCCACTCGCCCACTCGCCCTCTCGCCCCACTCGCCCACTCGCCCTCACGCCCACTCGCCCACTCGCCCACTCGCCCACTCGCCCTCACGCCCACTCGCCCACTCGCCCACTCGCCCTCTCGCCCTCTCGCCCACTCGCCCCTCTCGCCCACTCGCCCACTCGCCCACTCGCCCTCTCGCCCACTCGCCCTCACGCCCCACTCGCCCCACCTCGCCCACTCGCCCACTCGCCCTCACGCCCACTTCGCCCACTCGCCCACTCGCCCACTCGCCCACTCGCCCACTCGCCCACTCGCCCACATCGCCCTCTCGCCCACTCGCCCTCTCGCCCACTCGCCCTCTCGCCCACTCGCCCTCTCGCCCACTCGCCCTCTCGCCCTCTCGCCCACTCGCCCTCTCGCCCTCTTCGCCCACTCGCCCTCTCGCCCACCCTCTCGCCCGCCCTCCTCGCCCGCCCTCTGGCCCACCCTCTCGCCCGCCCTCTGGCCCACCCTCTCGCCCGCCCTCTCGCCCGCCCCTCTTCGCCCGCCCTCTCGCCCGCCCTCTCGCCCGCCCTCTCGCCCGCCCTCTCGCCCGCCCCTCTCGCCCGCCCTCTCACCCACCCTCTCGCCCTCTCGCCCACCCTCTCGCCCGCCCTCTCACCCACCCTCTCACCCACCCTCTCGCCCTCTCGCCCACCCTCTCGCCCTCTCGCCCACCCTCTCGCCCACCCTCTCGCCCTCTCACCCACCCTCTCACCCACCCCACTCGCCCTCTCGCCCGCCCTCTCGCCCTCTCCGCCCCACCCCTCTCGCCCGCCCCCTCTCGCCCTCTCGCCCACGCTCTCGCGCGCCCTCTCGCCCACCCTCATCCGCCCGCCCCTCTCGCCCACCCTCTCGCCCGCCCTCTCGCCCACTCTCTCGCCATCTCGCCCACTCGCCCACTCGCCCCACTCGCCCTCTCGCCCACTCGCCCACTCGCCCCTCTCGCCCACTCGCCCACTCGCCCTCTCGCCCCACTCGCCCACTCGCCCTCTCGCCCACTCGCCCTCTCGCCCTCTCGCCCACTCGCCCTCCTCGCCCTCTCGCCCACTCGCCCACTCGCCCACTCGCCCTCTCGCCCACTCGCCCTCACGCCCACTCGCCCACTCGCCCACTCGCCCTCACGCCCACTCGCCCACTCGCCCACTCGCCCACTCGCCCACTCGCCCACTCGCCCACTCGCCCACTCGCCCACTCGCCCACTCGCCCTCTCGCCCCACTCGCCCTCTCGCCCACTCGCCCTCTCGCCCACTCGCCCTCTCGCCCTCTCGCCCCTCTCGCCCACTTCGCCCACTCGCCCTCTCGCCCTCTCGCCCCACTCGCCCACTCGCCCTCTCGCCCACTCGCCCATTCGCCCTCTCGCCCACTCGCCCTCTCGCCCACTCGCCCACTCGCCCACTCGCCCTCTCGCCCTCTCGCCCACTCGCCCTCTCGCCCTCCTCGCCCACTCGCCCTCTCGCCCACTCGCCCTCTCGCCCTCTCGCCCTCTCGCCCTCTCGCCCTCTCGCCCACTCGCCCTCTCGCCCCTCTCGCCCACTCGCCCCTCTCGCCCTCTCGCCCACTCGCCCTCTCGCCCTCTCGCCCACTCGCCCTCTCGCCCTCTCGCCCTCTCGCCCCTCTCGCCCACTCGCCCTCTCGCCCACTTCGCCCACTCGCCCACTCGCCCTCTCGCCCTCTCGCCCACTCGCCCACTCGCCCACTCGCCCACTCGCCCACTCGCCCACTCGCCCACTCGCCCACTCGCCCACTCGCCCTCTCGCCCTCTCGCCCTCTCGCCCTCTCGCCCTCTCGCCCACTCGCCCACTCGCCCTCTCGCCCACTCGCCCACTCGCCCACTCGCCCTCTCGCCCACTCGCCCACTCGCCCTCTCGCCCACTCGCCCACTCGCCCACTCGCCCACTCGCCCACTCGCCCACTCGCCCACTTCGCCCTCTCGCCCACTCGCCCACTCGCCCTCTCGCCCACTCGCCCACTCGCCCACTCGCCCACTCGCCCGCTCGCCCGCTCGCCCGCTCGCCCGCTCGCCCGCTCGCCCGCTCGCCCGCTCGCCCACTCGCCCTCTCGCCCGCTCGCCCCACTCGCCCTCTCGCCCGCTCGCCCTCTCGCCCGCTCGCCCGCTCGCCCTCTCGCCCACTCGCCCACTCGCCCTCTCGCCCACTCGCCCACTCGCCCTCTCGCCCACTCGCCCACTCGCCCACTCGCCCACTCGCCCACTCGCCCTCTCGCCCACTCGCCCACTCGCCCACTCGCCCACTTCGCCCTCTCGCCCACTCGCCCTCTCGCCCACTCGCCCACTCGCCCTCTCGCCCACTCGCCCACTCGCCCTCTCGCCCACTCGCCCACTCGCCCTCCTCGCCCTCTCGCCCACTCGCCCACTCCTCGCCCACTCGCCCTCTCGCCCCACTCGCCCACTCGCCCTCTCGCCCTCTCGCCCTCTCGCCCACTCGCCCACTCGCCCACTCGCCCACCTCGCCCACTCGCCCACTCGCCCTCACCCACTCGCTCACTCGCCCTCACCCACTCGCTCACCTCGCCCTCACCCACTCGCTCACTCGCCCTCACCCACTTCGCTCACTCGCCCCTCACCCACTCGCTCACTCGCCCTCACCCACTCGCTCAACTCGCCCTCACCCACTCGCTCACTCGCCCTCACCCACTCACTCACTCGCCCTCACCCCACTCACTCACTCGCCCTCACCCCACTCACTCACTCGCCCTCACCCACTCACTCACTCGCCCTCACCCACTCACTAACTCGCCCTCACCCCACTCACTAACTCGCCCCTCACCCACTCACTCACTCGCCCTCACCCACTCACTCACTCGCCCTCACCCACTTCACTAACTCGCCCTCACCCACTCACTAACTCGCCCTCACCCACTCACTAACTCGCCCTCACCCACTCACTCACTCGCCCCTCACCCACTCACTAACCTCGCCCTCACCCACTCACTAACTCGCCCTCACCCACTAACTCGCCCTCACCCACTCACTAACTCGCCCTCACCCACTCACTAACTCGCCCTCACCCACTCACTAACTCGCCCTCACCCACTAACTCGCCCTCACCCACTAACTCGCCCTCACCCACTAACTCGGCCTCACCCACTAACTCGCCCTCACCCACTAACTCGCCCTCACCCACTAACTCGCCCTCACCCACTAACTCGGCCTCACCCACTAACTCGGCCTCACCCACTAACTCGCCCTCACTAACTCGCCCTCACTAACTCGCCCTCACTAACTCGCCCTCACTAACTCGCCCTCACTAACTCGCCCTCACTAACTCGCCCTCACTAACTCGCCCTCACTAACTCGCCCTCACTAACTCGCCCTCACTAACTCGCCCTCACTAACTCGCCCTCACTAACTCGCCCTCACTAACTCGCCCTCACTAACTCGCCCTCACTAACTCGCCCTCACTAACTCGCCCTCACTAACTCGCCCTCACTAACTCGCCCTCACTAACTCGCCCTCACTAACTCGCCCTCACTAACTCGCCCTCACTAACTCGCCCTCACTAACTCGCCCTCACTAACTCACTCGCACTCGCACTCGCACTCGCACTCGCACTCGCACTCGCACTCGCACTCGCCCACTCCCACTCCCACTCCCACTCCCACTCCCACTCCCACTCCCACTCGCACTCGCACTCGCACTCGCACTCGCACTCGCACTCGCACTCGCACTCGCACTCCCACTCTCACTCTCACTTCCACACCCACCCACACACCCACCCACCCACCCACCCGACATAATGAACTACGTGACGTGTAGGATGACGTCAGAATCATTACGCCATGAATGATTCGATTTAGTCCGTCTTAATCGCTTACCTGTATGTTGTAATTGGTTGTATGAATTGTATATCTTTACTATTTAATAAAGATTCTGTAGAATATTTTGAAACTAATTTGACAGGGCTCTGTCAGAAACAGCATCCAGTCCAATTAGTTTCAAAATATTCAACAGCTTACCTGTATAGTTCTGTGGAGATTGATAGTAAGAGAGTTCAGAGATCGATCCATCCCAACACGAGTGAGGTGTGGGTGGAGCTTAGCTAGAGATGGGCGGGGCATAGCTAAAACTGGAAAGGTCCATTGCATATTAACAGTTATATATTTAAAGTGCTGCCACAAATCACAGATTGATTCAGGATTCAAGAAATTACTGTCAATCCTGTCTTAACCCCTTAATAACTAAATTTGCTCAACAAAAAACAAATATTTGCTTGTTAAATGTCTATTCGCTGGCCAAGAGAATTGTATTTTTGAAAGTTTACCACTGGAATGACTGGCTCGATTATCGAGCCAGTTATTCCAGTGGTAAATTTAAAAAAAATGCTCTTCTCCTGCAAATGCACATTCCTCAAGACCACTTTAGAGGCCGGTTTTCGCCGGTTTCGTTATGAAAGGGTTAAGAGACGACCGTATGGGTGTCAAACCCTTAGTTATTAATCACGGGTGCTCTCCTGGTAGACAGATCTGACCTGTGACACAAGTATCTGACGTCATAGGCAAATACGGCACTTATTAGCTGACGTCACAATCAAAATTACGTAGGTTCGACACAAAAGCCGTAGAAGTAAGTCACGAAAGTGCAATAATTATATATCTTTTGTGAATTTACAGTTTAAAAAACATTCGGCCGAATAATGATTTGACTAACAAGTTACAGCAATTGTCACCCAATGCCAGAACTGTTATCTTGCAATAGATCCCATCTCTTGTTATATCTCAGGAAATGAAAGAGCCGATGTTCTAGCAAAAGCATGGTCAACTAAAGAACAACACAATGACCGCTGCACACTCAGAGGTCAAGACGGTGATCAATCGATCATTAAAGAAAAAGAAATGGAGACATGAGCATCCTGAACATGAATCAGCAGCCATCCATAATCAGCTGTCCAGAAGAGAACACGTGATAATCTTTCGTCTCTGTTCATGACACTGCAGGCTGCGTGCTTACATGTACAACAAACTGAAGATAGGCATATCCGCAATGCGCTCCGGTGGCAGCAGCCAAGAAACAGTTACACACATCTTACAGGATTACCCACGTTTCAATCAGCAGCGGCACAGCTACTGGCCATCAACAACATCCCTCAATGTGAAGCAGTACGGGGATATAGACAACCTGTCTAGCACAGCCAGCTTCATCCAGATGTGCGACATTCAAATGTAGTTAAAAGTGAACGCAAGAAGAAGAAGAAGAATAAGAAGAAGAAGAAGAAGAAGGAGAATACTATATCTGAAAGTGTGTTGATGATATAGGCCTACTGTGTGCTGCGGCTGCAGTAAGTTGAAAATATTGTGTAGCTGCAATCCGTCCTTCTTCTTTGGTCACTATTTCCTGTCCTCGGCGAGAGTCCAGGTTCTTCTTGGTGTTCAGTGTATCCCGTCTAGCTTCTTTAAAGACCCGTACGTAGCTCACTTAGCAGGCCTGTGTACTGGCGTCGTCTACGGGATTTGTGGATGTTGGCACAGAGTACAACAACTGCTAAGGTTTTCTGTGCAGAAGTGGTTTCATGCATTCGAAGCAAATGGCAAAACAGACCATCCTTGTTGGGCCCCTTTCACATCGTATATACTGGGGTGTTGGAGAATATGACGTTCGGATGCTGAGCTATAGTATGAGAGTGTCTCCGATGACATCAACCTGTTGCAGTTGTACACCATCAGTTATTCACACGTCGCGCCACGTGATCCACGTATCCATCATTTCCAAAGGCGTTGGAGGCAATGTTTCCGGTGATACAATGTACAGTGATGTACATTACTGAATGAAGGACTTTGTTCACCCTCCATTCGTCCCCGCCACACAGCGGGATGCTTTTGTCACTGTTTTCACCTGTCGCTGACAAGTGTACATGGGTAAACCTGGTCTTGGCTTAGTTGATGAACAGATTAACATCCTTGAGTTGCTTTGCAGCTATATGGAGAACGTTATCGAGAGGCTTCATTTTCTCCTCTATGAAGTCTACATCGTCTTAGTACCCCCACCTATATTTCGCGTGATAGTATAAATATTGGTGGTCTTGATCTTGTGGAGTGTTCTAGAACAGATGACACGGATGCAGCACGGATGCATGGCTAATGTAAATACGGGTGGTCTTGATCTTGGGGAGTATTCTAAAACAGATGACACGGACGCAGCAATGATGCATGGCTGGTGTAGATACTGGTGGTCTTGATCTTGTGACGTGTTCTAGAACAGATGACACGGATGCAACAAGGATGCATGGCTAGTGTGATAATGGTAGTCTTGATCTTGTGGCATGTTCTAGAACAGATGACACGGATGCAGCAAGGATGCATGACTAGTGTAGAAACGGGTAGTCTTGATCTTGTGACGTGTTCTAGAACAGATGACACGGATGCAACAAGGAAGCATGGCCAGTATAGATACTGGTGGTCTTGATCTTGTGGCGTGTTCTAGAACAGATGACACGGATGCAACAAGGAAGCATGGCCAGTATAGATACTGGTGGTCTTGATCTTGTGACGTGTTCTAGAACAGATGACACGGATGCAGCAAGGATGCATGGCTAGTGTAGATACTGGTAGTCTTGATCTAGTGGCATATTCTAGAACAGATGACACGGATGCAGCAAGGATGCATGACTAGTGTAGAAACGGGTAGTCTTGATCTTGTGACGTGTTCTAGAACAGATGACACGGATGCAACAAGGAAGCATGGCCAGTATAGATACTGGTGGTCTTGATCTTGTGGCGTGTTCTAGAACAGATGCCACGGATGCAGCAAGGAAGCATGGCCAGTATAGATACTGGTGGTCTTGATCTTGTGGCGTGTTCTAGAACAGATGCCATGGATGCAGCAAGGAAGCATGGCCAGTGTAGATACTGGTGATCTTGGTCTTGTGGTGTATTCTAGAACAGATGACACGGATGCAACAAGGAAGCATGGCCAGTGTAGATACTGGTGATCTTGGTCTTGTGGCGTATTCTAGAACAGATGACACGGATGCAACAAGGAAGCATGGCCAGTGTAGATACTGGTGCTCTTGGTCTTGTGGCGTATTCTAGAACAGATGACACGGATGCAACAAGGAAGCATGGCCAGTATAGATACTGGTGGTCTTGATCTTGTGGCGTGTTCTAGAACAGATGCCATGGATGCAGCAAGGAAGCATGGCCAGTATAGATACTGGTGGTCTTGATCTTGTGGCGTGTTCTAGAACAGATGACACGGATGCAACAAGGAAGCATGGCCAGTGTAGATGCTGGTGATCTTGGTCTTGTGGCGTATTCTAGAACAGATGACACGGATGCAACAAGGAAGCATGGCCAGTGCAGATACTGGTGATCTTGGTCTTGTGGCGTATTCTAGAACAGATGACACGGATGCAACAAGGAAGCATGGCCAGTGTAGATACTGGTGATCTTGGTCTTGTGGCTTATTCTAGAACAGATGACACGGATGCAACAAGGAAGCATGGCCAGTGTAGATACTGGTGATCTTGGTCTTGTGGCGTATTCTAGAACAGATGACACGGATGCAACAAGGAAGCATGGCCAGTGTAGATACTGGTGATCTTGGTCTTGTGGCGTATTCTAGAACAGATGACACGGATGCAACAAGGAAGCATGGCCAGTGTAGATACTGGTGAAATTGGTCTTGTGGCGTATTCTAGAACAGATGACACGGATGCAACACGGAAGCATGGCCAGTGTAGATACTGGTGATCTTGGTCTTGTGGCGTATTCTAGAACAGATGACACGGATGCAACAAGGAAGCATGGCCAGTGTAGATACTGGTGATCTTGGTCTTGTGGCGTATTCTAGAACAGATGACACGGATGCAGGAAGGAAGCATGGCCAGTGTAGATACTGGTGATCTTGGTCTTGTGGCGTATTCTAGAACAGATGACACGGATGCAACAAGGAAGCATGGCCAAGTATAGATACTGGTGGTCTTGATCTTGTGGCGTGTTCTAGAACAGATGCCATGGATGCAGCAAGGAAGCATGGCCAGTGTAGATTCTGGTGATCTTGATCTTGTGGCGTGTTCTAGAACAGATGCCATGGATGCAGCAAGGAAGCATGGCCAGTGTAGATACTGATGATCTTGGTCTTGAGGCGTATTCTAGAACAGATGACACGGATGCAACAAGCAAGCATGGCCAGTGTAGATACTGGTGATCTTGGTCTTGAGGCGTATTCTAGAACAGATGACACGGATGCAACAAGGAAGCATGTAAACAGCATTAACAGTAGCTTTAATAAGGCTTGAATAAACTCTATCAGGGCAGAACAAGTTGGAAATTTTTAACATTGAGAAACAATTTCTTTAACATTTTCTTTATAATATCTTCTGTGATCAGAATCTCGTCTAGTGGATGGTTATACACTGGTGCATGGGCTTCTGGTTCTTCCATCTCATGGTCAATTGCGAATACACTTGAGAAGAGATCCGATAAAATGTTAGCCTTGTCTTCATCTGTTTCATTCTGTGTAACATCTGTGTTAACCAACACTGAGCGCGTAGGGGATATCTTGCTTTTCAAGTATTTTCGTTTTTGGTTGGACTTCGTATCTCTTGCTATTGACCTCTCATAATCTTTCTGCATTTCCCTTGTCATTGTTCGTACTTTGTTGCGCTGCTTTGACAGCTTTTCGCATGCTTTGCAATTTTCTGGATCTCGTAACGTTGCCTGCCTCGTCTTCTCTTTCTTATTCCGTCTAGCGTGGCCTTGTCTAGGGAGTACTACATTTCTTTACCTGTGAGAGTGGTGTCACAATTTTGCTAGGTACATGTTTTGCCTCTGCTTCTTGTATGGTCGTTAGGAATATTTTCAATTATTGTTCAACATCATTGTTGTCGGTAACCATTGTTATAGCACTTGAAACTGAAGTTTAGGATACGGTGGTCATTGTTCCCTAATGGTGATACATGTTCAACATTTCCTACCATCCCTTCGTCATTGGTCAGTATCATCTCTCGTCCTCGTGTTGCTTCATGTTGGTGCAGTAAATTTTATCTCTTAGTCTCTCTACGAACATGTACTCATTGCTGTCTGTCGTTTCTCCTGTGGGGGGGGGGTGTGTGTCTTCCATGAATTCAAGTTTATGTGGGGTCACCGACTATAAGTAGATAACATTATTTCATGTTTGACACAGTGTCTATCATCGGTTTAAGCGCCGTAGCTGCATCTTTATCGCTGTTTGGGCGTCTATATATACAGCATATTAACGCGTCTTTATTTCCTTTGAGCGTAACAGTAGTCCAGCCTGATTCCTGAAACTCCCAGTCAACAATAGACCATCTAGCTTGAAGTCCCAGTGTGATATACATTACTATTCCTCTACACCTGTCTATGTCTAGGTTGGTGGTGTATGATTCACAGCATTCAGCCTGTTAGATAAATTCTACAATCTTCCTGATCTGTTCCTTGTATAGGAAGTGGTATTCCTCCGGGCGACAATAGAATAAATTCACATAACTAAATTCTAAACTGGACTTTTCATTGAATCTATCATACAATAAACGTGGCACAATTATACGGTCGTTGGAATATATACTTTGATTATAAACATTCTAGATGATGGGCAAAATCGCCACTGCATAACCTCTATACACTGTGTACATGACCAAACTCTTAGAAACTGTGTATTACATTATTGTTTTGTTATTCAACATCACAATGCGTGTATCAATTAGTCGCTATAATCTTAAAACTCGGAATGTAACATAATTCTTTTCTTGACTATGCTCAACCGCGCGCTTCGCATAACTCTATACGAGACTGCAATCACCATGACCGTTTCCCAGCGAGTAATTTTACAAGACTATTACATAACTGAACTCGAGCGTGTACTTTACATGACTGACTAGATTAGACTTAATCGCGTACTTACCTTCATTGATGAGCCTCCAGAAGGTTCCTAGATACGCCATCTCTCCAAGATGTGCGCACACCGGGTCGGGTTCGATGTGCTAGATGATTAGGCCCTATGGTGGAGGGAGATTAGATAGTCATGGGCCCGTATATTACATCTACGCACCAATTGCCGATGTCGTCCTGCTTGGTGATAACGTCACTTGGCGATGACGTCCTGCTTGGTGATGACGTCCTGCTTGGCGATGACGTCCTGCTAGGTGATGACGTCCTGCTTGGCGATGACGTCCTGCTAGGTGATGACGTCCTGCTTGGCGATGACGTCCTGCTTGGAGATGACGTTATGTTTGGCGATGACATCCTGCTAGGTGATGACGTCCTGCTTGGCAATGACGTCCTGCTTGGCGATGACGTCCTGCATGGCGATGACGTCCTGCTTGACGATGACGTCCTGCTTGGTGATGGCGTCCTGCTTGGCGATGACGTCCTGCTTGGAGATGACGTTATGTTTGGCGATGACGTCCTGCTTGGCGATGACATCCTGCTTGGCGATGACGTCCTGCTTGGCAATGACGCCCTGCTTGGTGATGCGGTTCTGCTTGGCGATGACGTCCTGATTGGTGATGACGTCCTGCTTGGCGATGACGTCCTGCTTGACGATGACGTCCTTCTTGGCGATGACGTCCTGCTTGGCGATGACGTGGCGTTCTGCTTGGTGATGACGCCCTGCAATGTGTTTATATTCTCTATGCAGTCCCGGAGACGGCGCTGAGAGAATGATTTACCGCGTATGTTAAATGGGACAAAATAGAAAAGTGTGATAAGGAGGCATCAGTTCTGAGTATCGTCTTAGGGAAGATATTCAAATAACAAAATAACACAGATGATGGTTATACCAATGGAGATAGCCGATCTGTCACTCAAGTATATGACGACATAATCAACTACGTAGGCTACAGTCATAATCAAAATGCATAATGGATGACGTACCTAGTTTCGTCTTGAACATTGAATAGTTCGTCAACTGTATCAATTGTTTGTCTATTCTTTAATGCATATTCAATGAAATTAGTTTTAAAATATTCAACATGTTACCTGTATAGTTACCTTGAAATTGAGATTCAGGGACTTTGGGATTCAACTTATATAAATCGAACCCAACATGCGCAAAGTATAGGCGGAGCTTCGCTAGAAATGGGCGGGCATAGCTAGAAATTGATTCCTCTACGCTACGCTCCACCCAAACTTCGCCGTGTGGGGATCGATCCATCCCTGAGCTGCCGTACGATTAATTTCAAGAAAAACTATACAGGTAAGTTGTTGAATATTTTGAAACTAATTTGACTGGGTGCTGTTGCTGCCTATGGCAAACTAGTTTCAAAATATTCAACAACATATTTATTAAATACTAAAGACATACGGTACAATTTGTACAACAACGCTTAGTCCGTCGTCAATTAAGCGATCGTGGCGCACTTATCTACGTCAATATCTACGTCATTCATTACGTAATGGATTATGACGTCATCCTCCGCGTCACGTAGATGATTATGACGTCCCATGATTGATGGATAAACTAGAAAGGTCACTTGATTATGGCTATAGCAGTCCAGCTACGATGATCTGTGTAGAGCCAGCAACAAGCAGCTAGATGGCAACAGTGCATATGACGTGACGATTTTAATCCGAACCTTGGAAAACTGAACTAAACAGACAAGAGAACGAGAATCTGTGTATTGGATCTCAACCTGTTGGAAAACGTAATAATAATATTGATTCATTAGCTGTAGTCATGTGTATCACGTGGTTTATACAGAACTAGCATAGCCTTAAAGCATCCATGGCTCCATCGAGCAACTTTCACATGACTTATTGATGAAAACACAGTCTAGAATAACCATGGTAACCCCACAAATACAACCTCCCAGATAAGATTACTATGTTGGACCAACGTTGGCGATTGGTTGGCATGGTCGCCGTTGGCTATTGGGCATTGGGCCAACGTTGGCAATTCACCTTCCAGAGTATCCATCCATCATCTGACCTCGTATGACGTCATAATCTTCTCAGCGCGTGTATGACGACGTCACAATAATTACGTCACAAAGGGTTCCATATAGACGGTCATCAAATCTCAGAATCCGACACGTTGTATAAATTGTATGTCTTTGTAATTCTTTGCTATTTAATAAACATGCTGTTGAATATTTTGAAACTAATTTGACTGGGCGCTGTTGCTGCCTTAGGCAGCAACAACACCAAGTCAAATTAGTTTCAAAATATTCAACAGCTTACCTGTGTAGTTTTTTGGAAATTGATAGCCAGGGAGTTCAGAGATCGATCGATCCCAACACGAGCGAGACGTGGGTGGAGCTTCGCTAGAGATGGGCGGGGCATAGCTAAAACCGGAACGGTTCATTGGTTGGCACAGTCGCCATTGGCAACAAAGTGTTAGGCCAACATTGGCATAAGCGTGACAAATTTACAGTTGGCTTACTGTGGCTGGGCCAAGGTTGGTCCCGCCACTTATAGTCGCTATAGTCCAGTAAAACTACAAATTAACCTAGAACAAATTGCAACAGAATTTATTTCTTTTCTGCGGCATTCATGGGACTGCCAGGTGTCACATATCAAAAGTCCTCCAAAATCCCTCGATGGGAAAGTGGGTAAATTCGCATATTTAGCTACCGCCATTATCCGAATAATGAAACTTCCCTTACCTGCTTCATTCCGCAAATAAACGAAGTAAAAATGTTGTCTAAGCTCTGAATTTCATGGTCACGGAAGACAGTAAGCAATTGGCAATATTGCCTTGAACCACTTGTACAAATTCTCCAAACCACAGATTAAATATGGTTGTATGCACCGGGCCGGGGTAATTTAAAAAAATTATATTTAAAGTAAGTTTAATTTTGTTTTTCGCTTTTAAAATTTTATCTAAAATAAATTGCATTTTAATGTTCACTTTTATCTCACAATTTGAATAAATTTCTATACAATTCAATCAGAATATGGACATGGATTTAGATACATGCGTTATTTGTAACCAGAGCCTAGAAAATGGCTCACAAACTGTTAAGCTTCGAGTTAAAGGCTGTGACGGTATTAACAATGCTAGCAGAGCCCGTGAAAGCGATGTCATAGCTGAAGTAGGACAGAGGGTTCATGTAAAATGTCGACGGGAGTTCATTGATCCCAAGCGGATTGCCCGTGACGCAGAGAAAATTGAACAATCTCCGCCACCCATCCGAACACTCCGTTCAGAAAGTCCAACATTCAATTTTAGTGAACATTGTTTGCTATGCGGATACCCTGCAAAAATTCAAGATGGAAAGAAACGTGGCTATGATATTTATCCAGTAAGTACTCATGACTTTCAATGTAGTATCGCCGAGGCCTGTGAGCAGAGAAAAGACGAATGGGGCAAACTTGTAGCTGGGCGGCTTGCCTTCACGCCGGATTTATGCGTTGTCAATGCAGTATACCATCAAAGCTGCAGCGTAAATTTTCGAACCATGAAAAATATTCCTCAGCTGCACTCATCTTGCTCATCCGAAAAACATGGAAGGCCAGAAGACTTGGACAGAGTAAGAGCATTTAGTGCGACAATGGCATTTCTTGAAAATAATGATGATGAGCAGCTGACCCTGCACGACCTCGTTAATAAAATGCAAGAGTATCTCGATGATAAAGAGAATAAAGCATACAGTGCAAAATACATGCAGGATAAAATAAAAGATAATTATGGCGATGAAATATTTATTAGCACTGTGAATGGTAAGCCAAACGTTGTTACCTTTCGTTCTAAAGCATCTACTATTTTGACTGACTTCTATAAGGAACAGAAGAGAAAGGATTCCAATTCAGAGAGCATGCTAATCATCCAGACAGCTGCCAAACTGCTTAGACACGATATTAAGTTAATTGATTCATGCACATCATCTGAAAGCTATCCATCAAGGGAGCAAATGAGCGACCCAGTAAAGGCATTGAATTATTTACCAGAGACACTGAGGGAATTATTGCGGATTTTGTTTACTGGAAAAGACACAGAAATGAAACAGGCATCAGTTGGACAGGCTATTATGCAAGGAACTCGTCCTAGAGTTATTTTGGCACCTTTGCAGTTCGGGCTGTCATGTGAGATGCACCATAAATTTGGATCTAGATTTATTGTTGACACCTTGTACAAGCACGGATTTGGATGTTCATACGCGGAGATTGCAGGAAATTTCAATTTCCCTTTATCCGAGATCTAACAATACTCACCATTCTGTTACTTCTGATATACAGCTGGCCTTGACAGCGGCTCTAGGATTATAGACTTAGAAAGCTTTACCGACTCCTGGGAACCGGGTACTCGGCTCCCAACTGTCGAGTACCCGTTTACCATAGAGCTCATATTGTTTGCATAGCCACCAAACAAGAGAAAACTATGGCTTGCCTCCGTGGGGCTGGGAGGCTGGGTCCGTAACAGAATGGTGAGTATTGTTAGATCTCGGAGAAAGGGAAATTGAAATTTCCTGCATTCTCCTTCGATCAATACTCACCATTCTGTTACTTCTGATATACACCAGATTTGATCAGTAACCTGGTGGGAAGGGGCAAGCTATACATGCTAATTTTGCCCCTTGGAGAAAGATTTTAGACTTCAAACTTGACTAACGGAGACCTAAAAGGACCGTCGAGTTCACGGAACCGAATCACATTCGCGTCACAGCCCCCCCCCCCCACTTTTTCCTCCTAAAAAAAGGGAGAGAACTAACGAACATGTATCTCGCCTGAAAACACCAATATGCCAAGAGGGTTAACTACTCCCTGCATATTGCTTGTATTAGCCTGGGAATGAGCATGAATATATAAGATGAATGAACATGATACATATACATAATACAAAAAACTCTCACTTATTGAATTACCTTATGAGAACAGGACTTCAGACGTACCGCCTCCAACCATTCACCGGTTCGGCCATCAGTGACACAATCTGGTTGACATCCTCTCGCTTGACCATGCCTGCTTTAGGTTCTTTTCTTACCAAAGTGAAAAAAGGGGAAAAGCAGTGTGGTCACTAACTATCGTTTCAAAACAGCTAAAGCGAGTGGATTGGCTGAGTCTGACACATCCCTCATATAGTAATCCGTAAATGAGGACTCACAGTGCCATTGTGCAACGGCCATGATGTCCTCTAACGGAACACCATTGTAAAGGGCGGTCGAGGCGGCTATTCCTCTAACATCGTGTGCCCTTACGCCCTGCACCTGGTGCCCAGTCGCCATCTCGTGAGTAGTCTGAATGCATTCGACCACCCAACGAGAGATAGTATCCATGGATGCGGCGCCATAAGGCTTTTTATGACAGATCCACAGATGTCTATCGTTCGACCGTAACGAGTCAGTCCGTTTCTTGTACTTAGTCAAAGCACGGACCGGGCACCAGACACTGGCATCACGATCAAACCTAGTTAACTTCGGTATAATGATCGGTTTGCCGGGATATCTCAAAGATTGGTTCTTTGACATAAACTCTGCTCTTGGCAGAAGCCGCAGACCTTCCCCAGAAACAATAAATCGGTTCCTCTCTGCCGAAAGCGCATGGATCTCACTGCGCCTTCTAGCTGAGGAAGCTGCCAATAGAAAGACCGCCTTTAGAGTCAAATGCTTTAGACTAGCCGAACGCAACGGTTCGAAAGGGTGCTTGGCCAGTACATTAAGCACTAAAGATAGACTCCAGGCTGGAATGACTACCGGTTGTCTCGGGCGGAGATTGCTCATTCCCTTCAACATCACATTTAACTGGGCCACCTCTGGACTATCCCTGTTGGCTAGACAAGGGATAACTGATGCCAAAGCTGACTTGTATCCAGCAACTGTGACCGGAGCTAGTCCTGCAAAGAACAGCTCACAGAGAAAGTCTGCTATTTGCTGAATAGTGGATTGAAAGGTATCAATACCCTTTTCTTCACACCAGTCTGCAAATCTGTTAACCTTGTTGTTATATGACTTGAAGGTTGACCTCCTTCTCGCAGCCGCGATGAAATCAGCAGCCTGTCGAGAAAAGCCTTCCGGTTGTTTGACAACATCCACGCAGTCAATTTGAACATTTCGGGACGCTCGTGTAGGAAGCGTCCCTTGGCCTGGGAGATTATGTTCGGAATCTCGGGCAACTGCACAGGATTTTCCACCAGCAGATCTAGAAGATCCGTGAACCACGCCCTGCTCGGCCAATACGGCGCTATTAGCAGGACCAGACACGGCTCCTCCCTGACCTTCACCAATACCTTCGGTAGAAGAATGGTGGGTGGGTACGCGTAAGCGTGCATCCCTCTCCAGTTTATCGCCAGAGCGTCTGTATCGACGGCATTTGGATCTGGAATCGGCGAGACATATGTCATGATTTGAGCATTTTCCTTTGTGGCGAACAAGTCCACGTTGGGTTTGCCCCAATGCTCGAAGATCCGTCGCAGAACCGGAGGGTTGAGGGACCATTCTGTTGGCAAGATTCTCTGTCTGCGAGACAAAGCATCCGCCAGAATGTTCAATCGGCCAGGAATATGAGCTGCTTTCAAAACAACCGAGCAATTCCTGCACCATTGATGCACAGAGTGGGAGACCTGGTCCCGCCTTGGCGATTTATATATGATACTACTGTCGAATTGTCCGACCGTATCAATATCACATTGCCCCTGATCATCGGAAGGAACTCTTCCAACGCCAGTTCCACTGCCATCATTTCCAACAGATTGATATGCAGCTGACTCTCCGGGAGAGTCCATGTGCCCGAGACCTGGTGTTCTCCCAGGCAGGCACCCCACCCCTCCAGCGATGCATCCGTGTAGACGGACAGCTGGGGTGGGGTAGGTGCAACGAAACCCCTATTAGGAGATTCTGACGCTGTTTCCACCATAGAAGATGCGATATTATCGGCTCCAAAACTGCCACCAGTTTTGACAGGGGTTCTGTTCTCTGTTTCCACAGAGACATCAGATACAACTGGATAGGTCTTCGCATTAGAGCAGCGTACGGGATAACCTGCTCCATGGAGACCATCATGCCCAGCATCTGAAGGAACCGCCTCGCCTGAATGTGGTTTCCCACTCGAAAACTCCTGAGGATGGCTAACAGAGACACCACTCTGGGCTCTGACGGGTAAACCCTGCCCTCCTCGAGGTCGAATCGCCTCCCCAAATAAACGAAATGTTGAGTGGGCGTCAACTCGGATTTCTCCTCGTTGACTATCCAGCCTAGATCTGAAAGTAACTTCAGAGTCAGAGCAGTATCCACGTTCAACCTGGCTGCCGAGTCTGCCTTGAGCAGCCAGTCGTCTATGTAGGTGTGTAGCGCCCCGTTCTCTTTTCTGAGAAACGCTGTCACCGCAAGGACCACTCTTGTGAAACCCCTCGGAGCTGTCGACAGGCCAAACGGGAGAACTGTAAACTCCCATACTTGATTCTGAAACGCAAATCTCAGAAACCTGTGCCAACTCCGATTCATCGGAATGTGGAAATATGCATCTTTCAGATCGATCGATACACACCACATTCCTTTCCTCAATCCCGCCATTACCGACCTCGGTGTTTCCATCTGGAACCGAGGCGTATGGATAAACAAATTTAATGGCCTGAGATTGAGAATGGTCTCCATCCCCCTGTGCTCTTGGGGACAAGGAACATGTTTGAATAGAAGCCTGGAGTGTTCCGGTTTGCTGGTTTTATTGCTCCCTTCAGAAGCAAACCCGACACTTCCTTTTCAATGGCTTCTAACTTGTCTGGCTCCCTTGGTATGGGTGTCCAGACAGGTGCCAAAGACAGATTTTGTGGTGGAAAGTCCCACCACTCCGGCATGTAACCCTGGGATAACCATCCCAGGACCAGACTGTCTGACGTCACACCTCGCCAGGCCTCGACGAAAAGCATGAGCCTTCCACCCACCATAGACGCCTCGACGTCTAACGGGGTTGTCCGGCTCGCAGTCCGCCCCCCCCCCCCCTCTTTCTAAACGAGAGAGAGTGAGAACCATTTCGTTCTAGGCACGACGGGTGTAACTGGCACCGCTGTTCCTGTCGCACAGGCGCGGTCCAGGCGGATATGAAGGGAGCTTGCGTACCCTCAGGTACGCTTCGGCCCCTTCTGTCCGCCCTTTGAGGCCTTACCCTTACCCTTCCCCTTGCCCTTCCCGCCTCTAGGGCGGTCAGGAGCAACATTGGGGAGGGTAGGCGCCTCTAAAACCTTCCTGGGCTTCTTCGCCGGCGGCGGCTCCGAGAAGCCAGCTGAAGCAGAAGTCGCAACAGGCCTGGCTTTCGCCTTGCTCTTATGCTTCTTCTGCTTCTTTGAAGGCTGTCCCGTTAGCGGTTTCCCCACAGCCCCTAGTGCATGCGCTTGCCGCACTAGCTCTAGCTGTAGGTTTACCGCTAACCGATTCTGCGCGATACTGGCGGTGTCCTCTAAGATGGCCCGCGCTTGGCCACCAAAGATGCTAGGCCCTGTCAGGGGCGTCCCAAGAAGACGCTCCCTGACTGCCGTAGCCGGACGCATATGGTCAATGACCATTTGCTTCCTGGACTTCGTCACTCGCGCTTGCACCCTTGCCAATGCGTCCATTGACAGCACCAAGCCATCATTAACACATGAAAGCGCCACAGGTGGCACAGGGTGGCCTGCCCCCACTTCATCCCACACCGACTGAAGGAGACGATAAGAGTGATTGACAGCGCTCATCGCTGCCCTCACACCCTCATCGCATAGGGACAGGACTTCTTCCTGGTGTACCTGGGACTTATCCACTAGTGCCGGACCGGGGCCACCCGACCCGGCACTCTGGACTCCCAGTACCCATCGGTCATCCTCCGTGACCGACGGGACTACACCATACCTGTCATATTCACCCCGCGGAATACGACATCTTGCCCGCACCTCCCTGGAGGCCGCAGGGAGCTGACCCTTGGTCATTAGTTGTTTGCTATAAATAGCATCCAACAAATCTATGAACCGTGGATCCAGTCCCACTGACTGGATCCGGGCCGCGGGCAAAATCCCCGTCCTAATCGACGCAACCGACGGACGGGGCGCATCTTCATCGGCCGTGGCCGAAACCACAGACGGGTCAACCCTGGCTAGCCACGCCAGAGCATCTGACCAATCTACCTCTGATGAAGACACCCCCGCAAACACGTCACCCGTTGACGTGCTCACGGGTCTGCCAGCCACGGCCTCCCGGCAAGGAGCCACAGCTGACACGCCAGGCACTCCGCTACCACACGGTTCTGCCGCCACCCCATGAAACACTCCGGTCCATGGGGTAGGTCCGCACGGAAAACCGTACGGACCCGTAACAGTCGCGGAACCATAGCTGGACACGGGCGCCAACGGCACCCCACGTCCGGCTGCCGGACCAGGCGAGATAGGTGAGTACCACGCCTGGCCCGGCACACCCATTCCCATGATGGCTGGTGACAAACCAAGCCGCGCGGAACCGGTGCAAGGTAACGGATTGGCCTCAGCTGCAGGCGGAGCCGTTGACCTGGCTTGCGCCAAACCAGACAAATGGAGGCCGGTTCCGTCCAGGACGGAATCAACCTCCATATTCTCCACCTGCGGCTTCACGGGCCGCAGCAACCTCTCCTCCTCGGCCTCCTCGTCTTCAGACTCCGAAGAGTCGTCACTAGACGAGTCAACCGTGGAGCCGTCCTGGCGGACGGCTCCCACACCTGACGGACCGGCCACCGCTACTGGACCACCCGGAGGTGGCCGCAGAGGGACAGCACCCGTCTGACCGAAGCCAGACGTGCCTGCCAGGGGGCCGTACGAGACGGCCCCCTCGGTAACCAGTCCAGAATCCTGTCCGAGGACAGGATCCGTTCCAGGCATGGGGAGAAACTGCCCCCCAACCTTTGGTAGCAGGGACGACACCAGCGTGGGCAGAACGCTATGCAGAAAACCCTGCATAACCGGACCAAACCACGCCGGCGGTGCCATCTCCGCCACCTCCAGCTGGGGATGTGGATCACCCCCACCGGCCGAACCGGGCGTTCCACGATTTCCTCTCGGACCGCCTGACCCCGCGTCAGACCCAGCCAAGTCCTTCTGGGCAAGGAACTTAACCATCATTTCGACGGACCACACTGCACAAACATTACACCTATGATCTCTATTACACAGGGAACACCTAAAACAGACATGGTCCTTGAACATTACACGGACAAACTTATGGCAGTCGTCACATGATGGCGGGGCTGGCTTGGCCTATAAAATAAGCACAAACCTACAATAAACAAGCGGAACGAGACCCGGATGGAAGGCAGACAATTAATTTTCAAATAATTTGACCATAAATTAACCGTAACCTCCCCGCACCCCACCCCGCCACGTTACAACAACGATCGCATTGATTATGACGACAAGCACGCGGCGGGCACAAACACACCCATAATAGATCCTCCAGGATGTGTAACGGCTCCAGGAATCATATCGCATAGCATTCAGGGTATATTTACTAATCAATATAAATTATACTCCTAACGAAAGCAGCACGATATGTGAAGAAAACAACAAAATGTATAACAAACAGCTGTCTCACACGGTAAAACCGCAGACCACGCATCTACTCAAGAATTTTGAAACCACCGATCATTGCAAACCGATCGTGATCGCACGTAAACTTGATCATTCTAAAGTTTCCGGTACCATTTTTAGTACGCAACACCCAGAATAAGATGCGCGAATTAATGAAAAAATTTTTCTTCACATAAACATCCGAGCGACCGGGTGTGACGTCACCCGCTCGGATTCTACGGAGAACGACGTCAGCCGATATTCGTGTTAGAAATACCGTAGCAAACACCTATTTTCATATCTGCCGATCGCCTGTTGGGGGTTAAAGAAGGCGATCGTCTGGCATATATCGTTGTTAGCACACGTCCCAGATTCTATGGGGTCAGAAATTGGAACATGCGACACAACGAAATTTAGAGACCTAAGTCTTTTAACTATGGATAATAAAGAACAATACAACCTGGCTGTCTTGGGCGGTATTCTCCATAGTTCTTAGTTAATCCTTTCAGAACACACAAACTATCACCGATTAAAGACTTAGATTATTTAAAACACTAAAATTCCTAATGCAGAAAGCATGTATTGCTCTTGTTGCTATGCAAACAAGAATGAGCTCTATGGTAAACGGGTACTCGGCAGTTGGGAGCCGAGTACCCGGTTCCCAGGAGTCGGTAAAGCTTTCTAAGTCTATAATCCTAGAGCCGCTGTCAAGGCCAGCTGTATATCAGAAGTAACAGAATGGTCAGTATTGATCGAAGGAGAAACAGAGGTTTGAGCGCAGTGCATCACTTCATGGTGGAGATCTACCACAGCCATTATCAGGCGAGTTCATTCAGTTTGTTGCCGACAATGTGGATTACAATATTTGCACAATAGATGGGCATAATACATTTCATGGAATGGGAATCATTGCATCTGTTACACCAGGAAACCTTTCGTGCAAACTTATTCCAAGGATAAATGTAACATCTGAAGATATCAAGCAAGTTGGCAAGATCTGTATCAGGAACTTTGAGTCTCAGCATACCAGGAACTTCCCATTGACCTTTAAGGAGTTAACTGCGATGGAACAAACAGACCCAACAGCTGACATTGACATCCTCTGGGATTTCTCTTTGTTTCTGCGTTCAAGGAGACAGTCATGGTCTGGCATGATGCAAACTGTTCACCAAGGAGTTTATCCAGGTAAATCGTCTGTTATTTTCCTTCCGATGATAGATCTAGAGCCAAGTAACATGACCTGCATCTTTTCCACTTTGACTTATGTTTGTGAACAGGCAAACCGATACCATGTTGCACCCGTGATTACATTTGATCAGCCCTTATTTTGGAAAGCTATGACTATCATAGAGATTGAGCCGAGCTGGAGTCCATTAAAGCAAATTATTCTAAGACTCGGAGGTCTTCATATGGAGATGAGCTTCCTTGGCTGCATTGGTCACTTAATGGCAGGAAGCGGTCTTGCGCCTATTCTAGAGGTAGTCTACGCTGAGAATGCTGTCAAACACATTCTTAGTGGAAAGGCAATTTCTCGAGCAGTTCGAGGACACCTCATGGTTTTTGCTTCTCTCAGTACAATCTTGATTGCAAATGCATACAACCTACCACTACCTACAATTGCAGATGCTGAAGTTGACACAGTAGAATATTCCGCTGCAATGCATTCAAAAGAATTGTTTGACAATGATGATAATGTTGCAGGACATGAAGCGATTGAAAGTTCCCTAAATAAAAGTCTGGTTAAAGTTGGAGAGCTCTATGATGACATTGTCAAAATCCGTATGTAGCTACAAGATTGTCCTCGGAAAATGCATTACATGATGTCAAGGACAAACTAGACTCAGAGAAGGTGGTCATGAAAGATAAGAGGACTGCACGACTCTGGCTTTTGTATATGGAGTTGGTTGACATTCTGCGCAAATTCATTAAGGCAGAACGAACTGGTGATTGGAACATGCACCTTCAGACCGTTCGTGAGATACTTCCATATTTTGCAGCCGCTGGGCATAATCTGTACGCCAAGTCTGCATATGTATATTTACAAAAGATGTTAGAAATACCTGAAAGTCATCCAGATATACACACCAGCTTCCTCAATGGTCATCATGTCATTCATCGAAGTGATAGGTATTGGGCAGGGTTATCTACTGATCTAGTTATTGAGCAGGTCCTTATGAGAAGTGTAAAGTCAAGTGGTGGTCTAACACGAGGTCGTGGAATGACAGAACTTCAGCGTCTTGTTTGGTTGTTGTCTATGCCCGCATGTGCAGATGTGTGTAATGCAATGCAAGAGCTCTCTGGGGTAAACTGTGATTCAAGTGAACAACACAAAGATTCCACACAATCTCGAAAAAAGCGTGATATGTATGATACTTACAAAATTCTCAAAATCCTTAGTGAACTGAATCCATTTGGACCAGACCCTTCTCTTAGAGGACTTGTTAGTGTATTGTCTGCACATGAATCAGTCAATGTTGACGATGCTAAAGATATTGGAGAATCAATTATTAATTCGATGTGTGGCCAATGTGTATCAAGCATTTCGTTCCAGAGAAAGAGACAAGCTATTACCTTAGCATCCAAACATCTCTCAAGATTGATGATGAATGTGTACAAATTGATCCACAACTCCTATTTCAAAGACTCAGTTTAATTGCTACAAATGGATCAAAAGGGAATCCAGCATCTTATTTTGAGTATGAGTTGTGCACTCATCCGCCCGCACTCTTTGATAATTCATCTCTTCCATGGGAAGCAAATAAGCCGGCACTTGCTGATGCATTGTGGAAATTAATTCAAAATGAAGATGCAGTCCTTCCAGATTCTGTCCACTATGTGCTTGATGGAGGAGCTCTATTACACCGTGTTCCATGGCAGCGTGGAGAGACATTTGCAAATGTTTGTCAAAGATATGTAAAATATTGCATAAGCAAAGATGGAAAGGCTACAGTACTTTTTGATGGTTATGACCAAGGCCCAGACATAAAAGATGTAACACATAAGAGGCGAACTCGTGGATCAGGCGCAACTGTTGTACTGACTCCGCAAACAGTTGTAACTCTGAGTAAGCCTGATTTTCTTAGTAACAAGCAGAACAAACATCGGTTCATATCAATCTTAAGTTCATCTCTCGAACAGGCTGGATGCTTAACGATAAAGGCAAGCGGTGATGCTGATGTCTTAATTACGCAAACGGCTATCGTGGCTTCAAAGTCAACAAATACTGCTCTTGTTGGAGACGATACCGACCTACTGGTGTTGCTTCTATACCATACTGATATGAATGGCTGTCAGATATTTTTCAGACCAGAGCCAAAGCAAAATGCAAAGAAACCCCGACTGTGGAATATCAAAATGGCAAAGGAAAAACTCGGGTTCTGTTTGTGCTCACAGCTGTTATTTATCCATGCTATCCTTGGCTGTGACTCAACATCTAGGCTTTATGGAATTGGAAAATCTGCATCCCTTAGCAAATTCCAGTGCTGCAAAGAACTCTCTCAAATTGCTGAAGTGTTTACAATGAGTAATGCGAATAAAGATGACGTGATTAAAGCAGGTGAGAAGGCAATGCTTATTCTATACAATGGCACTTCAATGGATAGTCTAGTTGCTTTGCGGTACAAGCGATTCAGGGAGAAGGTTGCAAAAAGTTCCAAGTATGTTGAAGCACGAGATTTACCACCAACACCCGCATCCGCAAAGTTTCACAGTCTTCGCGTGTACTACCAAATTCAAGTTTGGAGAGGAGATGCTGGAGATATGGATCCAACAGAATGGGGCTGGAAAGTTCTCAACCACCAAATGCTGCCTGTTAAGACTGACATGCTGGCAGCACCTGACGATTTACTGTTTTCATTTAGATGCAGCTGAAAAACTAGCTGTGAATCAAAGAGATGCACCTGTAGAAAACATGGGCTCAGCTGCACATCCGCCTGCGAAGACTGTAAAGGTCTCAGTTGCTCGAATTCAATAACGCTCATTGAGGAAGATGACTTGGATAATTGATGCAAGATGAAATTAGTAGAAACCAGGTACCTATGCCATACTATTTCATCTTAGCTTAGCTTAGAAACACACAATACCGTGACATAATAAAATATAATATGTATTGTATCAATATCAATGATGGTATTAGGTAAATTCATGCAAGTGGCATAACACAATACATTTAATTTGTGGAGAATATGTCAATCGTATTCATTTATTACTCAAAAAGTCCAAAAATACCCAGTCACACATATATTACATACCGGTTTTAAAGAAATAAAGAAAAATGAATTTTTCAGGTGAAATGGCCCAAATCTGGTAATAATTATGCAAATTTTACCCTTTGCACTATTGGAATTTTGGAGGACTTTTGATATGTTGTACATGATGGCCCCCTATACACTGGGCGAGGTAAAAAAATTCTGTTGCAATTTGTTCCGGGTTAAAATATTTTTGGCCTAGATTGACTGGACTACTATTGGCATACAAGGAGTTAACCAACTTATAGTTTAAGGGGTAAATGGACAGCAGCCCAACACGCACAGCTCGGGGCGAAGGCAGCACCTAGAGCTCACCTCTGCTATTCTTCCATTTGATCTTATTCATCGCTCTCTCTATCTCTCACCCTCTCTCCCCCCTTTCCCCCTCTCTCTCTATCTCGGTCTTTCTTTCTACTCTCCCCCACCTCACACTCAACATCCACACACTTATGCACACTAATAGACTACAATTAATTAAACTATTATGATTTACCGCCATTTTGTTGTAAAAAAGTTTTGAATAATCTGTATGTGTATGGGAGACACGGGCATAAGACTCTAAGTCTTATCGTGCATCCATCTGAACAAAAATAAAATCACGTTTAAACCAAGGAGTTAACCAGTTGCGAAAGGTTTATACGAATATCTGTTTCAGTAGGTAGCTTTGTAATGTTCATCGATACAATATGTATGTGTCTATTTAAAATAATGGCAAATCATTATATGAAATATCTGGATTTGTGAAATATTTGACATAAGTCGAGACAAACTGTTTTCGTGACACCGTTCCCACATTGTTTTTATCAACCAGAGCAAATGCTGCCGTCACGAATTTACGATCCTTGCCTGTAAATGGGCTGTACAAAATTCCGAATTGTTCGACATCGATATACCCCTTGCAATCCTTGTCAAAAACATCAAAAAAAGTATTAAATAGATTGTTCCATTTGCTAGCAGCGGACCGGGGATTCTTCAGCAGACACCATGACCATGTTTCTACATACTCATCTTCTGAACACCAGCCTGTAGAAATACACGGTATTTTCACTTAACGAGTTAATGGAAGGATCCGATATATCACACAAATATATGACGTCTAAATCGACAGGAGCAATCAGAGATTAAAGAACGTCTCGCTCCCATTTTTATCACCTCGTAAAAAGTTTTCGGGTTTTCCGAAATTTCTCGGATTTTCAGGATGTTTTTGGATCACGCTAAAAGTTGTGTAATCCTCGTGTATCGTCACCAATTCCTGTGTTAATATTTGAAGCCAATCGGACCAGTATTTTCTGATATTTCTTTTAATCTGATCACTCACAAAGTCTGGAAACCATCTTGGACGGCAAGTACCTTCGTCCTGTTAAAATCTGAGCTAAATCCGTTCAGTAGATGACACGGACATATTGGACATACAGACTGGAGCTCAGAGACGCGCACAGACCGACAGACCCGATTGCTATAACCTCTTCCTCTTACATGGCGAGGGAATTACCTGCCATGCTAGATGATGTCACAATAGTAATGACGTGGCTGCGAAATCAATAAGTCCGTCGCGAAGATGTGCGAACTGTATGTTTTTAATCAATTTACAATTTAGAGTAAATATTCTGTTGAATATTTTGAAACTAATTTGACTGTAAGCCGTTGCTGTTGCTCCGTCCATTTTACGTGTACTCGATTGACAGATCGGATCCTTCCATTAACGACATGTTAAGAATGTTACAATAGCATTGTTGCGTCATCGCTTTTACGCCTCAGCGAGTCTAGTGTACATTGCCTGGTATAAACGTCACTGGAGCGTAAATATAGCCATACTTAGGCGGACGTAAAATTATATGAAATTTTTAATGACTGATATGCGAAGGAATGCAAGCTGATAATAAAAGATTATATTGCCAGGATTTTAATGGGTACATAGAGGCATATAGTATCACGACCCGTGCATAAACTCATACCTAACTAGGTGATGTACATCACATGACCACTAATCCACCCCCTCCCCTGCAACCCCACCCCCACCCAACCCCGCAAACGACAGCCATAAATTCACTAAGCCACAGTGAATGACAGATAGATTGTACTGATAGGAAAATAGACAAACAAATAAGCTGATAGGTGAGTACACAAAGTTATTGACTGAAAACCAAACGCACTGACAATTTCCACAAAGTTTAGGTATTTAAACGGAGATAACTACGGAGAATCTGGAGACTTTTCACTGATACGGAACCTTCAGTGAGGGAATGCCATCGGGGGTGGTGGGGGTGGGGATGGGGGAGAGTGGTGGTGTGTGTGTGGGAGGGGGGGGGGGGTATGGGGTGGTGGTGGGAGATGCCAAATTTGAAATGCATCCATCTTTTATAAGTGAAGTTAATGAGCAGAAACCAAATGCTCTGACATTTTTGACAGAGTTGAAGTATTTCAAGGGAGATATCGACAATGAATCTAGATGCGTTTCGCTGGTACGTAATCCACACAGAGGGCATGTCATCAGAAGTTGACATACCAAATTTGAAATGCACCCATCCATTATACGTGGTGTTATTGAGCAGAAACCAAATGCACGGATGGGCGGACGCATGGATGGACGCACAGACAGATGCATGGACGGACCCACGGACGGACGGAACCGAAATCATAATCCACCGTTTTTTAACTAGGGGTGAGGGTGGGGAGACGTCATAAACATGAGTGACAGATTGGATCGTTTCATTGATACGACCACCGCTGGCTACATAGAAGCAGTATGAACAAGGAATCCCATTTCAAACACTTGTTAGAACGACATTTACATAAGCACGAGTGTGTTAATTAACTTCTGTGTGATGATCGTGGAAAAATTCGAATAATATTTTTTTTCATTTAGCCTTGTTGGACCTAACATGAACGTGGAATAGATGTAGTAATACATATAGTTGTGTATGCTTATGATAGTCGCTTACCATGATCCTTATTCTTATACAGGAACGCTGTATTCAAACGCGCCATACCATGCGCAATTCTCTCCTTAGTGTGTGTGTCAGTCAGATTCAGTCTAGCGGCCATGGTGTCAGCAAATACAGCTGGGTGTTCCTTTAGATAAATAATGCCATTAGGCTCGCGATATAGACGGATGCATTTGCGATACTTCTCATTCAGATTTTGAAGACCGTCACCCATTCTCAGCATCTGAAAGATGGAAGAGATGGTTTTAATAATCTATTCTATGAATTTAATGACTTCGCTACTAACTATTCAAATAAATTTAAAACAGTTCTGTATCTGTACGAATATTAGGCAAAAATCCTTAAAGGGCATCAATCATCTCGTTCTAGGTGCGGGTCTCGTATATATGACTGATGTTCTACAGTCCTCAAAATTATAGCTGTTCATGGATTGAAATTATTCATTGACCCTTTGAAGTCCCACGAGAATTATTTACCTCATCTCCTTCGAATTTATAACTTTGTCCCACAGAATATAGGTCTTGCCTGTCTTTACATGCGTGGCGGAGATTGTTTTGTTAGCCAGGTTGTTCCATACTGTGTCAGTTCTAGGTATGAAGGAGCTGTGGTACTGGTTACCTGTTGCTTGATACGGCTGTAGCTCCAGTAGGCGACTGCTAGTGGTGTTTACCTAGGGTCACTTATGACAGTTGTCTGCTGTTAAAGCTACTAGCCCATGCAGGATCTCATGATCTCAGGATCTGCAGATGCAGAAGATGACACTTCATTAGCCATATATTTCCCATTTCTGCAGATTCATCAATTCTGAGACGCTCTCTCTTGGGTAGAGGTACAGTGAGCGACCTAGAAATAAGCTTGCCGTCTTCCGCTGCGTGCGCGTGTGTGCGCGTGCGTGTATGTGGTGTGATATAAGAGGCATTTGTTTGCAAATAGTCGGATCGTGGAGTGAAGCCTGTTTGCTATGTCGTTGATGTGGAGTAGAAACAGGACCGTCGCGCATTCGAAATTGGGGATTGAAAATTAGTTTGTATCAAGTCAAGTCAATCACATAACCTTCATAAAAGGCCAGGCGTTCAATACTGATTATCTTTGTTTTTAGTGTCAATAGTGTAGGGAACACAATACGTTCATAAACCACAGTTTTTGGCCTGAGCATACATTCCATGTGACAGCCAGGCTGCGTTAGATCCCGTCTGGACAGATACCGAGCTGCGTTTATGGAGTGTCCAAACAAATACCGGAATGCGTTATGGCGGCGTGTCTGGACAGATACCGAGCTGCGTTATGGAGTGTCCGGACAGGTACGGGACTGCGTCAGGGCGTGTCCATTCTGCTACCAGTCTGCATTAGGGCATGTCCGGACCGGTACCTGCCTGCGTTAGGGATGCCCCATTGTACTAACATACACCCACTCACATCGCTTCGACTCGATACGAGAGCGTTAGTGGAAGGACGAGACCGTACGATAGGACGATGGGGTGACCATACTGCCACCAGTTTGCATTAGGGGGTGTCCGGACCGGTATCGGCTTATTGAACTGAGTTAACCAATTGATCATATATTTTGTGAGCAGGTAAACCTGTCCTATACTGTCCCATACTGTCCCACACTGTCCCATACTGTTAGTATATCTTAACAATTTAATGAACAAATTTCACTAAACAATCTAAATATGTTCGTATTCAATTTTCATTTGCAGGCCAAGACTATTTTTGAAAATTTACCGTTGGAATGATTGGCTCGGTTATCGAGCCAGTCATTCCTGTGGTACATTTTTAAAATAGTCTTCTCTTGACCTGCAAATGTACATTCCATAAGATAAGTGAAGATGCTGATTTTGTCCAGTTTCGTCACAAAATGCTTACGATTATAATGTTACTTACACGTGTCGACGCTTTACCACGTACTTCATGCGCTTATGATAGGAGAACAACAGTAATATCAACAACCTACGTTCATTTGACATACATTACGGTCGCACAGACTATGATAGATAGATACGGTGTTATGTGAATTAGGACAATCAGCCGAGCTGCACCTCAACCAAATGGTCAGTCATGCAGCACCTGTGTATTCAAAACATATTACATATTAGCCCTTTAACCCTCGAATTTGTTTTTTAAAATGTTAATTTCTCATAAAAAATGTCCATTTGCAGACCAAGAGAAAAACTATTCTTGAACATTTACCACTGGAATGACTGGCTCGGTTATCGAGCCAGTCATTCCAGTGGTAAATTTTCAATAATAGTCTTCTCCAGGTCTGCAAATGGACATTTCTCAAGACGACTTCAGAAGCCGTCTGTGGATGATTTGAGGGTTAAAAGGTTAAATCATAAATATAAGAATAAGGAAAAGCTCTACTACTACTACCGCTGCCGCTGCCACTGCTACTGCTACCGCTACCGCTACCGCTATCGCTACCGCTACCGCTACCGCTACCGCTACCGCTGCCGCTGCCGCTGCCGCTATCGCTATCGCTGCCGCTATCGCTGCCGCTATCGCTGCCGCTGCCGCTGCCGCTGCCGCTGCCGCTGCCGCTACCGCTACCGCTACTACTACTACTACTGCTACTACTACTACTACTACTACTACTACTACTACTACTACTACTACTACTACTACTACTACTACTACATCGTACATTCAGACATTTACACGGGT
This sequence comes from Chaetoderma sp. LZ-2023a, assembly GCA_034401795.1. NCBI lineage: Eukaryota > Metazoa > Mollusca > Caudofoveata > Chaetodermatida > Chaetodermatidae > Chaetoderma > Chaetoderma sp. LZ-2023a. The sequence continues at coordinate 80,069,144 of CM067364.1, forward strand.
TTCCCTGTCGCGGTTGTAGGCACCGGTGGCCTTGACAATATAATCTAAATTGGCACCCTCACTGTTACAATGGACGGATCGATTTCAGGCTATGCCACGCCAATTTCGACCTAAGCTCCGCCCATCGCTTGCGCGTGATGGAATCAATGTATCTACTTTGAATCCTGAATTCCCAGAAACCAGTTTCAAGGTAACGACACGCGCAAGCGGTTGCATATTTTGAAACTAATCTGACTGTGATGCAACATAAATAGCAAGTTTGCCAAAGGCATCGAATTTGTACGGATTTTCGAGCTTCATAGCTTCATTATGATTGTGACGTCAGCCTACATGTTACGTAATTGATTATGACGTCATATACTCGAGTGGGAAATCGCCCTATTAGCGTCTCTATTTCTACTCTTACAAGTTACTATATACTATATATGACCCTCATATCAGGGAATATATATATTAGTACTAATAGTGCTAAGTGATGCCAAATCAAGTGTGTTTATAATTCTTAGGAGTGTGTGTGTAAGTCCATGTCGAAATGCAGCACTAGTGATATAGGTAAGTTCATCTGTGCGTTTATCCATAGGCGTGGCTTGTTCATTCCTTCCTGTATGTGATGCGACAGCCATGTCCGTGCCTTGTTCTTTGCATTCCTCAATGGACATGTATGTATGTTCCTTTATGGGCCTGCGTGTGCTGTGTACCTCAAATGTCATGGTGAGCATGTGGTGTATATTTGTTCACGAGTCGTGTGTTCCTATGTGTGTGTGTGTGTGTGCGTGCGCGTATTTAGCTTAGACACATATCCAGCTTAATTAATTGATGCCCACTAAGAATTGGCAAATTATTGTCTTTCAGTGCATGCAATTGACAACAGATCATCTTTCCTCACTCATAATTGGTAAATGTCATCTTTCAGGGGTTAGGTTTGCTAAAAGATTATCTCTCATGGTATGAAATTTGTAAAATACCATGGTACAATGGTCAGGATTGGCAACATAGTATCCTTCAATGTTCACAAGTAGTAAAAAATCATATTGTAGGGTACAAATATCATTTCTCGGCACTAAGAATTAGCAAATTATTGTCTTTCAGTGCTTAGAATTGACAACAGTGCAACTGTTCTCACTCACAGTTGGTAAATGTCATCTTTCAGGGGTTAGGTCTGGCATAAGGTCATCTCTCATGGTATGAAATTTATAAAATGCCAGGTTGCAATGCTCATGATTGGCAACATATCATTCTTCAATGTTCAGAAGTCGTAACAAATCATGTTTCAGGGTAGAAATATCATTTGATAGCACTAAGAATTGGTAACTTATTGTCTTTCAGTGCTTAGAATTGACAACAGATACCACTCCAGGTACATTACATTTAAGTGAAAGTGTATCAGGATACGTAAATGCACATTAAATACTGTCACGGTTCAAATTTTATTTAATTGTTATGCCATCTAACGTTTGATTGTGCTGTTCTGTGTGGTCGTAGACGTTCTGCACTAGGTCATGAGAAGGGCCCATTGCCCATAAAACCCGTGAACATAATAATATGTAGATGGCAGCCTTGAGACAGTGGTGGTAATGGTGTTTGCTTATGTAGCTTTCACACCAGCTAACGACCGGGTAAGATAGATATAAAATGTGTTGCTTAAGATGTCATAATTGAAAAATAGATTTAATTCAGGCACACAATGTACACTACAAGTTGCTTGCATTTATTTGAAAAAATGTTTTCTTGGTATATGTAAATACATTGCATTCAGGGGAAAATGAGGGTTGTATGTATTAATGAATAATATAGCCTATTATATATTATAATATATTATCACCTACTACATCAAGCTAAGTTTACGCCATCATAGATTGCTATATCATAACATAATTTAATAACGTGATCATGATACTCATACTGCGGGCAGAATATCAGAAGAAGGGGAAAATGACACAAGGAAATTACATAAATCTTAGCTCAGTATATCATTTTAAAGTATCGGCCGGTAGTAGACGGGGTTTGCACGGCAGATATTTTAGCAACTGCTGGACAAAAGAACGTCCATAAAGCATAGATTTACACCTGTCACGGAGCGAGCCTCCCTGTTGTGCTCAATTAAGCGATTCAAATTGGAAAGTTGTTGTCTAGGGGTTAAATATCGGGAGGATCTACCGTTAATCAATTCATTTGATTTGAATTGCTTAACTAAACAGAAGTTAAGTCAATGCAATTATGACTCAAATGAATTCAAGATGGTGGATTGACAGAATCAAGAGACCCAATATGGCGGTCTCTTTTTCAAATTGACTCAATATGGTAACATCATCGTTCGAAGATTCAATATGATGACTTCTTGACCTCAGAATGACCTTATAGGGCAATCTCATTATCCAAGAACATACAGGGTTACGAAATGGAAAAAGCCAATCTGAAGTGTAAATCTATCGGAGACCCAAGACTGCCGACAATGACAATTCTAGGATTTACCAGACGTCGACCGACGTTAAGTTAATATGACGTAATTTATGATTGGACCATCTCGATGAACTTGGAAATCGAATGACGTGTGGATATTATGACGTAATCTATGATTGGACCATCTCGATGTACTTGGAAATCGAATGACGTGTGAATATTATGACGTAATCTATGATTGGACCATCTCGATGAACTTGGAAATCGAATGACGTGTGAATATTATGACGTAATCATAAAGTGTGTCAAGATTGCGGACTGTCAATTCCTACTTGTATGACTCGCGGAACGACTCGACGAGATTAAATTCTATGGTCCCATCTCAACGGTCGATGAACTGGATTAAGTTTCAAATTATTTATTCCTAAGAACGGACTTAAACTAACTGGATATCATTGTTGGCAGCGAATGTGTCAGAGAGGGTTAATTAGACAAAGAAAAACAGATACCAATATCAGTTGCTAAAAAATATTTAATATATGTATAGCATTTCAATAAAAAATATCATCAATTGCACAGTTGGATAAAACGGAATAAAATGGATGAGATGGACGGACAGTAATGGTATGTTACAGATAATTTGAATCAGGATTGAACGAATTCACGATGCATGCTATTTCAGCGAAAGTTGAAGCATCAGACCTACTATAATTCGGTTTATAAATCGGTCGTTACCATATAATAATTTGGCACACTGATTTCATGCTTAGCAATTAAGTTATTAGACGTTTGGTCATAATCAGTTAAATGTTATCCCAACTATTAACTGCTTGAAACTGAAACGTATAAACAACACTAGACATAAATATTTTGACCTTCTTGTCTCGATAAGCGACGGGATATGATTCAGTTTAAATAATGAATCGATTTCGTTCATTCGCGTTGAGTCGAATTGTATAACATCGTGTAACTCAAATCTTTACTGATTTTACCCGCTGGAAATAACTTCTATCATGGGTCTGAGAAATGTCCATTTTCGTAGGAATAGAAGATTATTATGAAAATTTACTACTGGAATGATTCATTCATCACCGACTTTCATTATAAGTGGTAGTCAGTATGCCATTAAGTAATTACTAACCTATACTAATTAAATAATTAAGATATATAGTATATTATGTTTTGTATTTGTTGGTGTAATGTCATACCAAAATCTGCATATCTTTCGTAGAGACGTAAAGACTGTAGCCCATCATAGTTGAGTTGCTTGACCCTGGAGAGAGGGTCGAAGAAGATGATCCGAAATAGGTCATGCGAATCCGGAATGATAATCGATATAGATGTGTGATATAAACACAGGCACAGGAATAAAAGGAGCGTGACGTCACTGGTGAAACATATATGAGCAACGCCCAATGTGGGCGTTAAAGCACAATGACGTTAAACGAAATGGAGATCCAGATGTGATTCGTTGAAGACTATCCTCGGATGACTGCTGTTAAGAATCGAGTCCCGAAATGTAATTCGAAGACGATAACTATATTACATCAGTGTTCTGATAACTGATGCGTAGATGTAAAGAACGGGGTTGACACATCTCTATGGTGATTGAGAATGTTCGATGATGGATCTTTATGTGTGTAGCTTTTATGGGTGGAAAGCGATCCCGGAATAGACTGAAGATTGTCGTAGAAGCCTTCGACGATGGGTCATAAGATTAGAAGACCCATGAGCAGATGAATGACTACTGAAGACGGTTCAATGGAGGGTTCGGGAAGATAAGTGGTTCCCCATGGCTGATTTGAACCCGGAGCCGGCAGACGTGATGGTAGGTGAGCTAAGTGAGTTGTCCCTATGGCGTGGAGAGGTGTTTGATAGCTAAGTGTTTATTGAAATGTGATCGCAGATCAGGCGAAAATGATCGACCGATCGATTACCTCAGTTCTCTTGTAGATTTCATGCCTCCTCCATAGGAATCAATTACGACACCCTGGACTATCACTACTAATTCAACTTAATATAAAACGTAGATATTCAAATACTTGGCATTATAACTTAGCTTGTTCCTCTTAAAAGGAAACCTACCGCTCACATAAAATAATAATAAGAACACTTTTAAAAAGCTTCACATTTGAAGAACCAGACACATCTCACCTGATATCACCTGATCTCAGGAAACTGATCAAGAACCGAGATCGAGCTTATAAGACCAAGAAAAACATCTGCCAATGACAAAGATACCGTAAAATACAAAGTGCTAAAATAACTCGTCCAAAAGGAACTCCGCCGAGCCTACTGGAAACGCTTTGAATGCATCATAACAGCGAAAGTAGATGAATCGGGCCATCAGAACAGTAGTATGAAACGATTCTGGTCATACATCAGACACAACAAATCTGACTACAGGGGCATTGCACCCGTTAAGTACGATGGCTTGTTATATCAAGAACCTATAGACAAAGCTGATATCCTAAACAGAGTTTCAGTCAGCCTTCTCAATTAAAGATCACTTCAGAAAAGAGAAATTCCAATCACGCTGCAGTATGAAGGGAACGTACACAACCCTAAGTGAATTGGAAATAACTCAGAATGGAATCGAGCGGCTACTCAGAAGCCTAAAGGCCAAGAAAACAGCGGGGCCAGACAATATAAGACCATGCATCCTTGAGGAAGTAGCTCAAGATAGATAGCACCAATATTGACAATCATCTTAAACAATCCTTTATCTCCGAAGAGCTACCAAATGAGCGACGTATTGCCAATGTGAGCCTCGTCTACAAGAAAGGACAGAGATACAAGGCAGAAAATTCACCTTTCCAGAGTATCCATCCATCATCAAACCTCGTATGACGTCATAATCAGCTCAGCGCTTGTATGATGACGTCATAATCATTACGTCACAAAGGGTTCCATATCGACCGTCATCAAATCTCAAATGGTTCGACACGTTGCATGAATTGTATGTCTTTGTAATTATTTGCTATTTAGTAAACATGCTGTTGAATATTTTGAAACTAATTTAACTGGGCGCTGTTGCTGCCTTAGGCAGCAACAGCACCCAGTTAAATTAGTTTCAAAATATTCAACAGCGAACCTGTGCAGCTTTTTGGAAATTGATAGTCAGGGTGTTCAGAGATCAATCGATCCCAACACGAGCGAGGTGTGGGTGGAGCTTAGCTAGATATGGGCGGGGCATAGCTAAAATCGGAAAGGTCCATTACAGACCGTTATTTCTGACCTGTGTGTGCTGGAAGCTTATGGAACATATTGTAACCAGTCATATAATGAGGCATGCAGACTCACATACCATCCTCTACACACGGCAACATGGATTTCACCTAGGCGTCTCATGTGACACACAACTCATAGAATTCATTGATGATGTCACAGAAATGGTATGTCGTTGATACCAACAGCGGCAAACAAACAGACGGTATCAAATTAGCGTTCTCTAAAGCATTCGATAAGGTTAGCCACGGCCTAGAGCTGCGCAATATACCGATCTCACACAGTAAACCGGTTCAATATGGTGACGGTTTGCAAACCGTAGTAATCATGCTCAAACCGAAAAACTGAGTTTTCGGTTGAGCCATGATTAATCTATTTTTCAAGTTATAAATACTGCTGCTAAGTTGGCCTCTGTAGAGTTCTTGAGAACTGTTAATTTGCATAGCCAAAGAAGTTTATTTTTGACAATTTACCACTGGAATTACTGACTCGATAATGAAACCAGACACTCTTGGCGTAAATTTTCAAAAAGTAATCTTCCTTTTCCTGCAAATTCCATAAACAATTAAAATTATATTGACCAAATTTGTCCAGTAAGGGGTTAAAACGTAGACCCATCTGAACAGTCAACATTTCCGTTATTTTCTATTCCTACTAAATTGCTTATAATGAATTGCATTCTGTCTGTAATATTTCCAATGTTTTGAAACTATTGTGACAACAAGATGCCGCTGTTGTTTGTAACACCAAATCCGAGTCTAACTAGTTTCCAAATATTTAACATTCACGATAATATTTATAAAATTGTAAATGATTGACTTTATATTGGACTTTGGTATTCAGTGTTAACATAATCTAATTGGGTATAAAATGATTTTCTACTTAATTCGTGTACGTATCGGCGCTTGATGGCGTCTCGTGATGCATGAATAATTATCACAATTCCGTTAAAATCATGTAATTACCTATATCTAAGCTTCTGCTAATCTAAACAGGTAGTCCACATCGTGAGTTCCAAGGGATTTTTAAATTGTCGCGATTCGGATACAATATAAACATGTTTATTGGCGCTGTATTTTTGAGTGAAGGAGTTATCACAACAAAATTAAGGCCCGTTTTATAAGTCGAACTTTCTGTCGCGCGGCGCTAATGACGACTGGCTGATTTATATAGTGGATTCTGTCATTTTCAGGCAGATTTAGCTGACATTGCACAAGCGATGTTCGACTTATAAATCGGGCCTTAGTAATCAGCGTCATGTTTAGATACGGCTAAGTGATTAGCAAAGATCACAAGTTACCGGCCGCCATGACCAGTTGTGTCAGTTTGCATTATATCAAGGTAATAACGTATGTTCTAATCCGACCCACCCCTTGTAATGGGACAAAATCATCATTACTGGGATGTGTAAACGATATGCTTCGATGACCGCTTGTCACCAGAATGTTAAAATGAGAGTAATTAATTGAAAGATTTTGCTGTTCCGTGACACCAACAATTTTCAACAAGCAGTCTAAAAATAATAGTACATTATTTAACTAATTAACAACAGTTAAGGTATATATCCCGTTGTTCGATGCGTGATGACGAAACAAACGATACATCTCGTGCATTAGAATTAATGAAATTGTAGATGGAACACACATTATTGTTAGTCGGTAAAATTACAGGCGTAATCATAAGTTATTGGTTTGATTGGCGTCTATCGAGTCCCTGATTCCATGTCCCATTCACGCTGGTTTGTATTTCAGTCCATTACTACTCCCCCAGTTTTACACTGGTACCCATTTATACTACTGGTGGAGAGAGAGGTAGTGAGGAGTGAAGTAGATTGCCTATGTTTCCACCGATTGCTCGTCCGCCAACTTCATCGCCTGCCATTCAAGCAGGATTTGAACCTCACCGGCTGATTATCAGTCGATCACGCTAACATCACCACGTGTATTTTGGGTCAAAGGTTCCAGACAACGCACGCATTGTTGCTAAAGAATATCACATACAATAATTGTACACACTCATCCCTGTCCCCACACACCCCATAAAACCGATTTACGGTTCAAACCGGTTTGAAAATTAACACCGTCACCTGTTTGACATTATGCCATACCGCACAGCCTTACTAGCCTCCTAGTCCACAAACTAATCACTATGGTATCCGAGGTAAAGCAAACACAGCTTCCTTTGTGGCCCATCGCAGTCTATAGTTGTTGATGGGGTGGGGTGGATGGGTGGGTGGGGTGTTGTTAGGGATTTGAGTGTGTGTGTGAATCAAACTACATCGATGTTGAATCTGGAGTCCCACAAGTATCAGTACTAGGACCAAGCCTCTTCCTCTTCTACATCAACGACATACCAAAAGGCCGAATATTCAAAGTACGACTGTTTACTAATGACACCATTGTATACCTGATAATATCCTCACATTCAGATGCAGGAGAGCTGCACGCAGATCTTGACAAGCTAGCAAAATGGGAAAAAGACGAAATTCCATCCTGAAAAATAGCACTGTGTTAAATATCAGCAGAAAACGCCATCCATTCAGACACCCGAATATATTGCACGATCATACGCTAGAGGTTGTAAAATCTGCCAAATATCTTGGTGTCACCATAACAGCTGATCTACAGTGGAATGAACACATCAGCAACATCTGCAACAATACCAACAGGACACGCGCCTTCCTATTGAGAAGTCTAAACATTGCATCTACACGCATCAAATACCAATGCCTACAAAACTCTAGTCCTGGTTAATTTGACGAGATCAAACATAAAACTCAAATATGTGTTAACAGATAGAGGCGTTGGCACCGATCCATAGGAAACATGTTTGCTGAAGAAGCAGAGACACTTTGGTTATTGCTATTGTTACTGTTGATTCTGGTACTGGTGTTAACCCATTAATGGCTAAGTCTGGTCAAGAAACTCTAAATATTTGCTTATTAAATGTCCATTTGTTGGACAGGAGATAACAATATTTGAAAATCTTACCAATGGAATGACTGTCTGGAAAACAGAGCCGGCCATTCTAGTCGTAAAATTTCAAACATCGTATTCTCTTGCGTAACAAATAGAAATTCTGCAAGTCCACTGCAAGGGCCAGTTTTGCTAAGATTGAAAGTTACCTCACATTTAACAATGACTGTCGAGAACCTAGGATGTGATAAGTTATTGCCAGATGAAAACCGTCCAGGTTTCCTCAACACCAAATCTAAATTGCGACCACGTGTCCTGTCTGAGGATGAGGGCGGTCTACGAGGAAAATCTAAACATCTTGCAGAAGCTGTCCATGCGTCACTATCACCCAGCTAGGGCGGAAAATCGGACGAGGTCGAACTGATATGAAAGCCTTGTGAGTACTAGCTATATCTTACGTAGGCTACGTAGAACACTGCTAATGTTACGTCTTCCCAAAGTAATGATTGTAGCGACAAGATGGTTCGTGAGCGCGATATGCCCACCCTCTTAGCAGCCGATGTAATCTCCTCTTAGCAGCTGTTGTAATCTCCTCTTAGAAGCCGCTGTAATCTCCTCTTAGAAGCAGCTGTAATCTCCTCTTAGAAGCTGCTGTAATCTCCTCTTAGAAGCTGCTGTAATCGCCTCTTAGCAACCGCTGTAATCTCCTCTTAGCAGCCGCTGTAATCTCCTCTTAGAAGCTGCTGTAATCTCCTCTTAGCAGCTGCTGTAATCTCCTCTTAGCAGCCGCTGTAATCTCCTCTTAGCAGCCGGTGTAATCTCCTCTTAGCAGCTGCTGTAATCTCCTCTTAGAAGCTACTGTAATCTCATCTTAGAAGCTGTTGTAATCTCCGCTTAGCAGCTGCTGTAATCTCGTCTTAGAAGCGGCTCTAATCTCCTCTTATAAGCTGCTGTAATCCCCTCTTAGCAGCTGCTGTAATCTCCTCTTAGCAGCTCCTGTAATCTCAACATAGCAGCTGGTGTAATCTCTTAGCAGCTGCGCTAATCTCCTCTTAGCAGCTGCTGTAATCTCCTCTTAGCAGCTGCTGTAATCTCAACTTAGCAGCTGGTGTAATCTCTTAGCAGCTGCTGTAATCTCCTCTTAGAAGCTGTTGTAATCTCCTCTTAGAAGCAGCTGTGATCTCCTCTTAGCATCTGCTGTAATCTCTTCTTAGAAGCGGCTGTAATCTCCTCTTAGCAGCTGGTGTAATCTCCTCTTAGAAGCTGCTGTGATCGCCTCTTAGCAGTTGTTGTAATCTCCTCTTAGAATCTGCTGTAATCTCCTCTTAGAAACTGTTGTAATCTCTTCTTAGAAGCTGCTGTAATCTCCTCTTAGAAGCTGATGTAATCTCCTCTTAGAAGCTGCTGTAATATCCTCTTAGCAGCCGCTGTAATCTCCTCTTAGCAACTGTTGTAATCTCCTCTTAGCAGCTGCAGTGATCTCCACTTAGAAGCTGGTGTAATCTCCTCTTAGCAGCCGCTGTAATCTCCTCTTAGCAGCTGCTATAATCTCCTCTTAGCAGCTGCTGTAATCTCCTCTTAGCAGCTGCTGTAATCTCCTCTTAGCGGCTGCTGTAATCTCCTCTTAGCAGCTGCTGTAATCTCAACTTAACAGCTGCTGTAATCTCGTCTTAGAAGCGGCTGTAATCTCCTCTTAGAAGCTGTTGTAATCTCCTCTTAGCAGCTGCTGTAAGCTTCTCTTAGCAGCAACTGTGATCTCCTCTTAGAAGCTGGTGTAATCTCCTCTTAGCAGCCGCTGTAATCTCCTCTTAGCAGCTGCTGCAATCGCCTCTTAGCAGCTGCTGTAAACCACTCTTAGCAGCTGCTGTGATCTCCTCTTAGAAGCGGGTGTAATCTCCTCTTAGCAACCGCTGTAATCTCCTCTTAGCAGCTGCTGCAATCGCCTATTAGCAGCTGCTGTAATCTCCTCTTAGAAGCAGCTGTAATCTCCAATTAGAAGCTGCTGTAATCTCCTCATAGAAGCTGCTGTAATCGCCTCTTAGCAGCCGCTGTAATCTCCTCTTAGCAGCCGCTGTAATCTCGTCTTAGAAGCGGCTCTAATCTCTTCTTATAAGCTGCTGTAATCTCCTCTTAGCAGCTGCTGTAATCTCCTATTAGCAGCTGATGTAATCTCATCTTAGCAGCTGCTGCAATCTCAACTTAGCAGCTGGTGTAATCTCTTAGCAGCTGCTGTAATCTCCTCTTAGAAGCTGGTGTAATCTCCTCTTAGCAGCCGCTGTAATCTCCTCTTAGCAGCTGCTATAATCTCCTCTTAGCAGCTGCTGTAATCTCCTCTTAGCAGCTGCTGTAATCTCCTCTTAGCGGCTGCTGTAATCTCCTCTTAGCAGCTGCTGTAATCTCAACTTAACAGCGGCTGTAATCTCGTCTTAGAAGCGGCTGTAATCTCCTCTTAGAAGCTGTTGTAATCTCCTCTTAGCAGCTGCTGTAAACCTCTCTTAGCAGCTGCTGTGATCTCCTCTTAGAAGCTGGTGTAATCTCCTCTTAGCAGCCGCTGTAATCTCCTCTTAGCAGCTGCTGCAATCGCCTCTTAGCAGCTGCTGTAAACCACTCTTAGCAGCTGCTGTGATCTCCTCTTAGAAGCGGGTGTAATCTCCTCTTAGCAACCGCTGTAATCTCCTCTTAGCAGCTGCTGCAATCGCCTCTTAGCAGCTGCTGTAATCTCCTCTTAGAAGCAGCTGTAATCTCCTCTTAGAAGCTGCTGTAATCTCCTCATAGAAGCTGCTGTAATCGCCTCTTAGCAGCCGCTGTAATCTCCTCTTAGCAGCCGCTGTAATCTCGTCTTAGAAGCGGCTCAAACTCTTCTTATAAGCTGCTGTAATCTCCGCTTAGCAGCTGCTGTAATCTCCTCTTAGCAGCTGCTGTAATCTCCTCTTAGCAGCTGCTGTAATCTCAACTTAGCAACTGGTGTAATCTCTTAGCAGCTGCTGTAATCTCCTCTTAGAAGCTGTTGTAATCTCCTCTTAGAAGCTGCTGTGATCTCCTCTTAGCATCTGCTGTAATCTCTTCTTAGAAGCGGCTGTAATCTCCTCTTAGCAGCTGGTTTAATCTCCTCTTAGAAGCTGCTGTGATCGCCGCTTAGCAGTTGTTGTAATCTCCTCTTAGAATCTGTTGTAATCTCCTCTTAGAAACTGTTGTAATATCTTCTTAGAAGCGGCTGTAATCTCCTCTTAGCAGCCGCTGTAATCTCCTCTTAGCAACCGTTGTAATCTCCTCTTAGCAGCTGCTGCAATCGCCTCTTAGCAGCTGCTGTAATCTGTTCTTAGAAGCAGCTGTAATCTCCTCTTAGAAGCTGCTGTAATCTCCTCTTAGAAGCTGCTGTAATCGCCTCTTAGCAGCCGCTGTAATCTCCTCTTAGCAGCCGCTGTAATCTCCTCTTAGAAGCTGCTGTAATCTCCTCTTAGCAGCTGCTGTAATCTCCTCTTAGCAGCCGTTGTAATCTCCTATTAGCAGCCGGTGTAATCTCCTCTTAGCAGCTGCTGTAATCTCCTCTTAGAAGCTGCTGTAATCTCATCTTAGAAGCTGTTGTAATCTCCTCTTAGAAGCTGCTGCAATCTCCGCTTAGCAGCTGCTGTAATCTCCTCTTATAAGCTGCTGTAATCTCCTCTTAGCAGCTCCTGTAATCTCCTCTTAGCAGCTGCTGTAATCTCAACTTAGCAGCTGCTGTAATCTCCTCTTAACAGCTGCTGTAATCTCCTCTTAGAAGCGGCTGTAATCTCCTCTTAGAAGCGGCTGTAATCTCCTCTTAGAAGCTGGTGTAATCTCTTAGCAGCTGCTGTAATCTCCTCTTAGAAGCTGTTGTAATCTCCTCTTAGAAGCTGCTGTGATCTCCTCTTAGCATCTGCTGTAATCTCTTCTTAGAAGCGGCTGTAATCTCCTCTTAGCAGCTGGTGTAATCTCCTCTTAGAAGCTGCTGTGATCGCCTCTTAGCAGTTGTTGTAATCTCCTCTTAGAATCTGCTGTAATCTCCTCTTAGAAACTGTTGTAATCTCTTCTTAGAAGCTGCTGTAATCTCCTCTTAGAAGCTGATGTAATCTCCTCTTAGAAGCTGCTGTAATCTCCTCTTAGCAGCCGCTGTAATCTCCTCTTAGCAACTGTTGTAATCTCCTCTTAGCAGCTGCAGTGATCTCCACTTAGAAGCTGGTGTAATCTCCTCTTAGCAGCCGCTGTAATCTCCTCTTAGCAGCTGCTATAATCTCCTCTTAGCAGTTGTTGTAATCTCCTCTTAGAATCTGCTGTAATCTCCTCTTAGAAACTGTTGTAATCTCTTCTTAGAAGCTGCTGTAATCCCCTCTTAGCAGCCGCTGTAATCTCCTCTTAGCAACTGTTGTAATCTCCTCTTAGCAGCTGCAGTGATCTCCTCTTAGAAGCTGATGTAATCTCCTCTTAGCAGCCGCTGTAATCTCCTCTTAGCAGCTGCTGTAATCTCCTCTTAGCGGCTGCTGTAATCTCCTCTTAGCAGCTGCTGTAATCTCAACTTAACAGCTGCTGTAATCTCGTCTTAGAAGCCGCTGTAATCTCCTCTTAGAAGCTGCTGTAATCTCGTCTTAGCAGCTGCTGTAAACTCATCTTAGCAGGTGCTGTGATCTCCTCTTAGAAGCTGGTGTAATCTCCTCTTAGCAGCCGCTGTAATCTCCTCTTAGCAGCTGCTGCAATCGCCTCTTAGCAGCTGCTGTAAACCCCTCTTAGCAGCTGCTGTGATCTCCTCTTAGAAGCGGGTGTAATCTCCTCTTAGCAACCGCTGTAATCTCCTCTTAGCAGCTGCTGCAATCGCCTCTTAGCAGCTGCTGTAAACTCCTCTTAGAAGCAGCTGTTATCTCCTCTTAGAAGCTGCTGTAATCGCCTCTTAGCAGCCGCTGTAATCTCGTCTTAGCAGCCGCTGTAATCTCCTCTTAGAAGCTGCTGTAATCTCCTCTTAGCAGCTGCTGTAATCTCCTCTTAGCAGCCGTTGTAATCTCCTCTTAGCAGCCGGTGTAATCTCCTCTTAGCAGCTGCTGTAATCTCCTCTTAGAAGCTGCTGTAATCTCATCTTAGAAGCTGTTGTAATCTCCTCTTAGAAGCTGCTGTAATCTCCGCTTAGCAGCTGCTGTAATCTCGTCTTAGAAGCCGCTCTAATCTCCTCTTATAAGCTGCTGTAATGTCCTCTTAGCAGCTGCTGTAATCTCCTCTTAGCAGCTGCTGTAATCTCCTCTTAGCAGCTGCTGTAATCTCAACTTAGCAGCTGCTGTAATCTCCTCTTAACAGCTGCTGTAATCTCTTCTTAGAAGCGGCTGTAATCTCCTCTTAGCAGCTGGCGTAATCTCCTCTTAGAAGCTGATGTGATCGCCTCTTAGCAGTTGTTGTAATCTCCTCTTAGAAGCTGCTGTGATCTCCTCTTAGAATCTGCTGTAATCTCTTCTTAGAAGCGGCTGTAATCTCCTCTTAGCAGCTGGTGTAATCTCCTCTTAGAAGCTGCTGTGATCGCCTCTTAGCAGTTGTTGTAATCTCCTCTTAGAATCTGCAGTAATCTCCCCTTGGAAACTGTTGTAATCTCTTCTTAGAAGCTGTTGTAATCTCCTCTTAGAAGCTGATGTAATCTCCTCTTAGAAGCTGCTGTAATCTCCTCTTAGCAGCCGCTGTAATTTCCTCTTAGCAGCCGCTGTAATTTCCTCTTAGCAACTGTTGTAATCTCCTCTTAGCAGCTGCAGTGATCTCCTCTTAGAAGCTGTTGTAATCTCCTCTTAGCAGCTGCTGTAATCTCCTCTTAGCGGCTGCTGTAATCTCCTCTTAGCAGCTGCTGTAATCTCAACTTAACAGCTGCTGTAATTTCGTCTTAGAAGCGGCTGTAATCTCCTCTTAGAAGCTGCTGTAATCTCGTCTTAGCAGCTGCTGTAAACTCATCTTAGCAGCTGCTGTGATCTCCTCTTAGAAGCTGGTGTAATCTCCTCTTAGCAGCCGCTGTAATCTACTCTTAGCAGCTGCTATAATCTCCTCTTAGCAGCTGCTGTAATCTCCTCTTAGCAGCTGCTGCAATCGCCTCTTAGCAGCTGCTGTAAACCCTCTTAGCAGCTGCTGTGATCTCCTCTTAGAAGCGGGTGTAATCTCCTCTTAACAACCGCTGTAATCTCCCCTTAGCAGCTGCTGCAATCGCCTCTTAGCAGCTGCTGTAATCTCCTCTTAGAAGCAGCTGTTATCTCCTCTTAGAAGCCGCGGTAATCTCCTCTTGGAAGCTGCTGTAATCTCCTCTTAGCAGCTGCTGTAATCTCCTCTTAGCAGCCGTTGTAATCTCCTCTTAGCAGCCGGTGTAATCTACTCTTAGCAGCTGCTGTAATCTCCTCTTAGAAGCTGCTGTAATCTTATCTTAGAAGCTGTTGTAATCTCCTCTTAGAAGCTGCTGTAATCTCCGCTTAGCAGCTGCTGTAATCTCGTCTTAGAAGCGGCTCTAATCTCCTCTTATAAGCTGCTGTAATCTCCTCTTAGCAGCTGCTGTAATCTCCTCTTAGCAGCTGCTGTAATCTCCTCTTAGCAGCTGCTGTAATCTCAACTTAGCAGCTGCTGTAATCTCCTCTTAACAGCTGCTGTAATCTCTTCTTAGAAGCGGCTGTAATCTCCTCTTAGCAGCTGGTGTAATCTCCTCTTAGAAGCTGTTGTAATCTCCTCTTAGCAGCTGCTGTAATCTCCTCTTAGCGGCTGCTGTAATCTCCTCTTAGCAGCTGCTGTAATCTCAACTTAACAGCTGCTGTAATTTCGTCTTAGAAGCGGCTGTAATCTCCTCTTAGAAGCTGCTGTAATCTCGTCTTAGCAGCTGCTGTAAACTCATCTTAGCAGCTGCTGTGATCTCCTCTTAGAAGCTGGTGTAATCTCCTCTTAGCAGCCGCTGTAATCTACTCTTAGCAGCTGCTGCAATCGCCTCTTAGCAGCTGCTGTAAACCCCTCTTAGCAGCTGCTGTGATCTCCTCTTAGAAGCGGGTGTAATCTCCTCTTAGCAACCGCTGCAATCTCCTCTTAGCAGCTGCTGCAATCGCCTCTTAGCAGCTGCTGTAATCTCCTCTTAGGAGCAGCTGTTATCTCCTCTTAGAAGCTGCTGTAATCTCCTCTTAGCAGCTGCTGTAATCTCGTCTTAGAAGCGGCTCTAATCTCCTCTTATAAGCTGCTGTAATCTCCTCTTAGCAGCTGCTGTAATCTCCTCTTAGCAGCTGCTGTAATCTCCTCTTAGCAGCCATTGTAATCTCCTCTTAGCAGCCGGTGTAATCTCCTCTTAGCAGCTGCTGTAATCTCCTCTTAGAAGCTGCTGTAATCTCATCTTAGAAGCTGTTGTAAACTCCTCTTAGAAGCTGCTGTAATCTCCGCTTAGCACCTGCTGTAATCTCGTCTTAGAAGCGGCTCTAATTTCCTCTTATAAGCTGCTGTAATCTCCTCTTAGCAGCTGCTGTAATCTCCTCTTAGCAGCTGCTGTAATCTCCTCTTAGCAGCTGCTGTAATCTCACCTTAGCACCTGCTGCAATCTCCTCTTAACAGCTGCTGTAATCTCTTCTTAGAAGCGGCTGTAATCTCCTCTTAGCAGCTGGTGTAATCTCCTCTTAGAAGCTGCTGTGATCGCCTCTTAGCAGTTGTTGTAATCTCCTCTTAGAAGCTGCTGTGATCTCCTCTTAGCATCTGCTGTAATCTCTTCTTAGAAGCGGCTGTAATCTCCTCTTAGCAGCTGGTGTAATCTCCTCTTAGAAGCTGCTGTGATCGCCTCTTAGCAGTTGTTGTAATCTCCTCTTAGAATCTGCTGTAATCTCCTCTTAGAAACTGTTGTAATATCTTCTTAGAAGCTGCTGTAATCTCCTCTTAGAAGCTGATGTAATCTCCTCTTAGAAGCTGCTGCAATCTCCTCTTAGCAGCCGCTGTAATTTCCTCTTAGCAACTGTTGTAATCGCCTCTTAGCAGCTGCAGTGATCTCCTCTTAGAAGAGGCTGTAATCTCCTCTTAGCAGCTGGTGTAATCTCCTCTTAGAAGCTGCTGTGATCGCCTCTTAGCAGTTGTTGTAATCTCCTCTTAGAATCTGCTGTAATCTCCTCTTAGAAACTGTTGTAATCTCTTCTTAGAAGCTGTTGTAATCTCCTCTTAGAAGCTGATGTAATCTCCTCTTAGAAACTGCTGTAATATCCTCTTAGCAGCCGCTGTAATCTCCTCTTAGCAACTGTTGTAACCTCCTCTTAGCAGCTGCAGTGATCTCCTCTTAGAAGCTGGTGTAATCTCCTCTTAGCAGCCGCTGTAATCTCCTCTTAGCAACTATTGTAACCTCCTCTTAGCAGCTGCAGTGATCTCCTCTTAGAAACTGTTGTAATCTCTTCTTAGAAGCTGTTGTAATCTCCTCTTAGAAGCTGATGTAATCTCCTCTTAGAAGCTGCTGTAATCTCCTCTTAGCAGCCGCTGTAATCTCCTCTTAGCAACTGTTGT
The DNA here is from genome assembly GCA_034401795.1 of Chaetoderma sp. LZ-2023a. Classification (NCBI taxonomy): domain Eukaryota; kingdom Metazoa; phylum Mollusca; class Caudofoveata; order Chaetodermatida; family Chaetodermatidae; genus Chaetoderma; species Chaetoderma sp. LZ-2023a. Next base: position 80,086,168 of record CM067364.1, read on the forward strand.
AACCTCCTCTTAGCAGCTGCAGTGATCTCCTCTTAGAAGCTGGTGTAATCTCCTCTTAGCGGCTGCTGTAATCTCCTCTTAGCAGCTGCTGTAATCTCAACTTAACAGCTGCTGTAATCTCGTCTTAGAAGCGGCTGTAATCTCCTCTTAGAAGCTGCTGTAATCTCGTCTTAGCTGCTGCTGTAAACTCCTCTTAGCAGCTGCTGTGATCTCCTCTTAGAAGCTGGTGTAATCTGCTCTTAGCAGCCGCTGTAATCTCCTCTTAGCAGCTGCTGCAATCGCCTCTTAGCAGCTGCTGTAAACCCCTCTTAGCAGCACCTGTAATCTCCTCTTAGAAGCTGCTGTAATCTCCTCTTAGAAGCTGCTGTAATCGCCTCTTAGCAGCCGCTGTAATCTCCTCTTAGAAGCTGCTGTAATCTCCTCTTAGCAGCTGCTGTAATCTCCTCTTAGCAGCCGTTGTAATCTCCTCTTAGCAGCCTGTGTAATCTCCTCTTAGCAGCTGCTGTAATCTCCTCCTAGAAGCTGCTGTAATCTCATCTTAGAAGCTGTTGTAATCTCCTCTTAGAAGCTGCTGTAATCTCCGCTTAGCAGCTGCTGTAATCTCGTCTTAGAAGCGGCTCTAATCTCCTCTTATAAGCTGCTGTAATCTCCTCTTAGCAGCTGCGGTAATCTCCTCTTAGCAGCTGCTGTAATCTCCTCTTAGCAGCTGCTGTAATCTCAACTTAGCAGCTGCTGTAATCTCCTCTTAACAGCTGCTGTAATCTCCTCTTAGAAGCGGCTGTAATCTCCTCTTAGAAGCTGCTGTAATCTCGTCTTAGAAGCTGGTGTAATCTCTTAGCAGCTGCTGTAATCTCCTCTTAGAAGCTGTTGTAATCTCATCTTAGAAGCTGCTGTGATCTCCTCTTAGCAGCTGCTGTAATCTCTTCTTAGAAGCGGCTGTAATCTCCTCTTAGCAGCTGGTGTAATCTCCTCTTAGAAGCTGCTGTGATCGCCTCTTAGCAGTTGTTGTAATCTCCTCTTAGAATCTGCTGTAATCTCCTCTTAGAAACTGTTGTAATCTCTTCTTAGAAGCTGCTGTAATCTCCTCTTAGAAGCTGATGTAATCTCCTCTTAGAAGCTGCTGTAATCTCCTCTTAGCAGCCGCTGTAATCTCCTCTTAGCAACTGTTGTAATCTCTTGTTAGAAGCGGCTGTAATCTCCTCTTAGCCGCTGGTGTAATCTCCTCTTAGAATCTGCTGTGATCGCCTCTTAGCAGTTGTTGCAATCTCCTCTTAGAATCTGCTGTAATCTCCTCTTAGAAGCTGCTGTAATCTCCTCTTTGAAGCTACTGTAATCTCCTCTTAGAAGCTGCTGTAATCTCCTCTTAGAAGCTGACGTAATCACGGGTGATCATCTTTAAAAAGTCTGGAATGTGACGTCATCGTTGGAATGACATGCTTAGGAGCAAATGCATGAGATGACGTTAGAGATCGTTTGACTGTTTCAGCCATGAGTTTATACGGACAGACAACCCGACATCCGATCCGTGCTAGCTAACGAACATAATTCGGTGAATCAATGCCTTGAAAAACAACCACCGAAGCTATGAAATATTCTAAGATTAAGATTTAATAGTTTGCTACCAGCTTTGTTATTATACATCGAGACATGGTAATTTATTGATACTTCGACTGACCACTCCGATAACGTTCGAACAAGTTATGCGTAGAAAGGTGTGTTAAAGGTGTCTCGTGCGTGTGTGCGTGTACGGATAGAATGTATACGTGCGGGGGTACCGCGATACCACAAAACCATCGGGAAGGACATCTTAATAACCGCGGGTCTATACATAATCAATATATTACACGTAATTCACACAATAAACCAGACAGCACAAGACTGCTAATTAGTAACATGTATCCTTTAGTATATATCACAAGACACTTAATAATTAGCGGACAGGCGCCAAGTATATAATTAATGTCATTATTTTCATGGTACAGATGTTTTGTTAATACGATGATCGCAGATAGTATCGAACATTATTTTCGATAAACAGTTCATTGCTTTCGCTAAGAATCTAAATGTCGTATTATATCGACTGATGTAATTATGTGGTCCTTCGTCAATAACTCGAATACATCTTCTAATTAACGCTAATTTTTCATTAGTGTTAGGCTATCAGTATTATTCTATCAAAAGGGATAGGGGCATAATTAACGCTTTCTAACTCGTTGTCCAGAAATCTTACTTTTAAAACAGGTATAAAGTGATCTGTTAAATATTTTGAAATTAAATTGACAGGAAGCTGATGCTGCCAGAGGCAGCAACAGATTCTAGTAAAATCACTTTCAAAATATTCAACACAATATTTCATTTTTTTAAATGACGTAAATGCGTGTATATGGTTGGTTAGCCAAAGATCAATGCTAGTTAGGTCTACGCGGCTACCTCTATAAATGCTGCTGTCAGATATCCCAGCTATTGGTATCCAGTTTGACACACACAAAACAATAAGGCGAGAGTTTGTCGTCCTCTGACTGATTGGTCGATAGATAGATAATCTAGCCATTATGGTAGACTATGAGCAGTTGAACACAATTGTAGAAAGACATTTGCGCGAGTGGTCATATGACAAACATGGAAACTGGACTGAAAGAATTAACTGGGAGTATACATTCATGAGTGAATATGTTATCTTCAGCTATATTTATATCTGCGTGAATTCTATGCTGACGGTAATAGGCTGTCTTGGCAATGTGTTGGTAAGTACTTCAGAAAAAGTGGTAAATAATGTAATTATATCAGAAATCTGGTTGTTGTTGTTGTTGTTGTTGTTGTTGTTGTTGTTGTTGTTGTTGTTGTTGTTAGTGCTGCTGTTGTTCTCGTTGTGGTGGTGGTGGCGGCGGCGGCGGCGGCGGCGGCGGCGGCGGCGGCGGCGGTAGTTGTAGTGGAAGTGGAAGTGGTGGTGTTGATGGTAGTAGTAGTAGTAGTAGTAGTAGTAGTAGTAGTAGTAGTAGTAGTAGTAGTAGTAGTAGTAGTAGTAGTAGTAGTAGTAGTAGTAGTCGAAGTGAACGCGCACGTGTTTATTTAGCTCTGCAATTCCTGCCCGAATTTGCTAGTTTCTATCGCGATTCTTGTCTTGGTTGGAGCGCATTTTGTGTCTCCATTTTCTAAAGGCACTCCCCTTAGCTGACGGTTTCAGCCATTTAATAGGTATCCTCTTACTGTGGTCAATGCAATACTTTTCGCCCGGGCCAGTACGCTATTTCTATAGTTCGTTGGCTAGCGCATTATATTTGGCAAGATCGCTCGAGTGAGTGGATTTAATTCCTTTGTCATTTGTAAGCGCAAGCCTAGTACTTTGATTATATAAATTTTTATAGTCAGTTGGCTGTCCCCGGTCAACTCGAACAGACTAACAAATATATGACTGTACTATCTATTCATATATTTGTTAGTATACTTTAATCGGCTAGGTGTTAGTGAACCACTTAGAAAGTGGTTCAAACTAACAAATATACGACTGTACTCTCTATTCGTATATTTGTTGGTAGACGTCAGGGTTTCAAAAGGGGACACTATTTATTTAGTGTTTAGCTCTTTCCCCGATGTCTTGGTGTTATATTTTTGTATTATAATTTGTAGTAGTATGGGGTTCCTCTTTTTATAAAACACCATGGCAGCCTATAAGCGTACCCTAAGCCTTAAGATAACAACTAAGGGGTGGGGTGTGACGACTATCGACGTGTATCATGGGTTAAAGGACGTCGTAGGCGCGGGACCTGCTGCTTTGCAGGGGCTTATCAATGTTACTAAAACTGTATGGAATGTAACAGTGTCAAATGAGGGGGTCAAGGAAAAGCTTCTGGACGATGTTCTTATTGTAAAAGGTGAAGTTTGTAACGTAGAGGAAATCGAGTCAGATAGGTTGCTAGTGAAGATGAAAGTTCCACTAGAAATTCCAGAAGACAGAATCATGAATGAACTCAAGAAGTATGGCAAAGTGCAAAAGATTGAACGGGAAAAGTATCCCTTTGACAGAACGCTAGAAAACGGTGTAAGACACATCTGGTTTGATAAAGTGGATAGCCCGTTACCAAGCAGATTGACGCTTGATGGCAGCTTTGTCCTGCCCTTATGGTATAGGGGGCAAATTAAAGAGTGCCGGATCTGCCTAAGTACTGACCATTTGGCAACAGATTGTCCCAATCGAAACAAATGTTTGCTCTGTGGTTCAATTGACCATTTTAAATGGCGCTGTCCAAAAAATCAAAACAAGCCCTCAGTATCAGGAGATAATCGCCCATTAAAGGACGCAACTGAGTCAAATGCTTCTGAAGCAATCGCTATGGAAGCTGTTGTTGTGGTTCATGCCACTGAAAATGACACAAACAAATCATCAACTCCTGTTAAAGTAACTACATTTGATGAAATTCAAGTATTAGAGGAGGGTATAACCTTAAGTCAAGAAAATAATCAAAATGCAGTGGAGCCAAACGTGGCTGTAAAAGACACGCAGGAAAATGATGATCTTACAGAGGAGCCAGTTTACAATTTCTTAGAAGATGAATTAAATTTATGACAGGATAAGGTTAGGACTCAGAAGACGGAAAATTCAGTCGATTTTCCGCTAAGCCCACTTGATTTAAGTCAGATTGAAGATATGGTAAATGACGCTCCAGCCAAATGTAACTTAAGTAGCAATAAGCGTCATAAAGAAGACCATAGCTCAGAATCTGAGATTGAAGTAAATGATATGGATGATGATACAATGTCAGTTGCAGAATCAGATGTGACCATTCAAACACAGAGTTCACAGATGAAAGATGAAATGGTACTGTACCGATCAGAACGGGGTGAAGTGTTAGTGTCATATGTAACGGCGAGAGGTGTGAAATATCGTCTACTGCGCCATGATTCTGATATTTCCAAATATGAATATTTGTCTGTGGTAGAACTAGGAAACATTGAATTCGCAGGCAAATTAGGTAAATGGTCTAAGAAACGAGCTAAAAAAACCCAATCAAGTTAATCTAATGATGGCGGTTGTAAACATCATTTTACAAATTATGATTATCTGCACCATCAATTGCCGAGGATTAAATACCGAGTTCAAGCAGCGTCACTTGCTTGAAGAATTGGTAAATGAGTTGATATTGCTTTTTTATAAGAGACCAAAATTAAAAAAAATTGAAGTGTATGAATCTCTCAAAGATATTTCAAAAGGGCAGATTTTTTATTCTTTATCACAAGATAATAGCGCGGGAGTGGCCATTCTTATCCTGCTCCGCTGTCTCAACTATGTTGATGTCATATCGTCGTCATCAGATACAAATGGACGATGGATTTGTGTATCAAAGTTTAAATGTGATGTGCCTTTATGCGCCAACCTCTCATCAATTGCATCGTGAATTTCTAAATGATGTTTCCACAATAATTCAAAACAGAACGCCTGAAAACCTAATTATGGGCGGTGACTTTAATTGCATATTAGATGAAGTTAAAGACAGAAACGCTAGGTCTAATTTTAATGACCCATCTCATAATATTTTGAAACACATCTGTGAATATAAAAGCTTGTTAGACACTTATCGGATTGAAAATCCAGAGGGCAGGGACTTTACTTGGTTTTCAACCGATGGAAAGAAAGCATCCAGATTGGACAGAATCTATGTAGAACGATCATTGAAAGGTTACATGTGTAAAACTATCATAAAACCAGTAACTTTCTCTGATCACAATATGTCTTCCATCACATTAGACAATGCTGACTGGATCAAACGAGGAGATGGATTTTGGAAACTCAATGTAGCGTTGTTACGAGATAGTTGCTATCACAAATGTGTAGAAAGTTGTTGGAGGCATTGGGATGAAAAGAGAAGTTTGTATGAATGTATAACAGACTGGTGGGAGAATGTTCAATTCGACCTGAAACATATTTCAAGGCAGTATTCCATCAGGAAAGCACGAGAAATGCGAAAGCGTAAAGAGGCGCTTCAGCGGTCGGTGTGTAAAATCAATAAGAAAATTAATGATGGAGAATATAATTACTACGAGCTATTAGTTAAATTAAAAGGTAGACTAAATGAAATAGAGCAATATCAGTTTGATGGGGCCAAAATAATGGCAAGAGCACAAATGCACACCGAGGGTGAAAAGCCTACACGTTACTTTTGTAACTTGGAAATGGCAAGAGGTATAGAGAAATTAATGCGCGCACTGAAGACTAATGATGGTGTATCAGTGTCCTCAAATGCAGAGATGATGGAAAAAGTATCCAAATTTTACAAATCATTGTATAAATCTGAGGGAAGTGATGAAACTGCTACTAGAGATATTTTAGCTAATATAACGCAAAGACTTCCAGATGCATGTCGCGAAAGTTGTGACCAATCACTAACAATTGATGATTTGACAAAATCCCTCAAAGGTATGAAGTTAGAAAAGTCTCCTGGCTGCGACGGACTTCCAGTCGAATTTTATCAAACATTCTGGCACATATTTGGTCCAGTATTAGAAGAAATAGCAGCTAGCATTTTTAAGCAAGGGCATCTCCCTCCATCGATGGCCCAAGCATATGTTCGGCTTATATACAAGAGGGGTGACAGAAATAAAATACAGAATTATAGACCAATCTCTCTACTCTGTGTAGACTATAAGATTATTACTTGGGCACTAACATTAAAACTTGGCGCAGTCCTATGCGAAGTAATTGATGATGATCAAACGTGCTCTGTACCAGGAAGAACGATATTAAACAACACATTGCCTATACGAGAACTTATTCAATTAGTTGAAAAGGATTGCATCCCAGCAGCAATAATAGCACTTGATAACGAGAAAGCGTTTGACAGATTTGCATGGGACTTCTTGTTTAAGTCTTTAGACCATATTGGCTTTGGTTCCTGATTTATTAATTGGGTCAATATTTTATATACTGATATAACAAGTTGTTATTTAGTAAATACTCACCTATCTGAACCTGTAGTGTTGGAACGAGGTGTCAAACAGGGTTGCTCATTGTCTCCGCTTCTATTCATCATAGCTATGGAATCGTTGGGGGCCACATTGAGGCAACGTAATGATTGTCAAGGAATATGTATACGTGGCGTAGAAAGGCCACTAAAGGTGTCTCAATATGCAGTGTTATCAGATTTTCAAAAGGCATCAGGGCTTAAAGTCAATAGAGACAAATCTAGGGATTATTTTTGGGCGCTTGGAAGGACAGAACTGACAATGTTATGGATATTAACTGGTCAGATGATGTCATAAAGATTTTGGGTATTTACTTTAGTAGAGAACAGGATGTAATAATAAACTGGGAAGAAAGGCTATCCAAGCTAAAGTGTGCATTAGTAAATTGGAAATGACGTCGCCTAACTGTATTTGGCAGGACATTTGTCCGTAATAATTTAGTTTTATCTGGACTCTGGTATACCGCTTCTGTACTTCATATTCCCAAATCTGTAGAGTCAAAGATCAACACGTTACTTTTGTCCTTCTTATGGGAGGACAAAGCCCATTTAGTATCGCAGTCAATCCTCACCAATGAAAAGCATGATGGAAGCCTGGATTTGGTTAAGGTTTTAGCAAAGTGTACTTCGCTAAAACTGAAATTCTTGAATAAGTTACTCACTTCAAACTCATCTTGGTCAAATATTGCAAGGACAGTTCTACAAAGGTACGTAAGTCCATTTCCAGTAAAATTTGTATTTTTGTGCAATAAACTGCTACCTAACCATCAGAAGATTCCAAACGTATATAAAGAACAGCTCGAAGCTTTAAAGATATTTACACGATCAATGCCACAACCCAGTTGTTGGGAAGATGCCTTAGAGCAACGTCTTTGGGGCAATGAGTTGATTCGTGATAATGATGCTGTATTACATTTGCCCTCTATGGCCAAAAATGGCATTCAATATTTACGTGATTTAGTTAATCCAAAATCTCGCAAATGTATTGCGATACAGGATGTAGCAAGAGCAACATCAATGAGGCATATTGATGCCCAACGCTTATTTCTTAGAATAAAGAACGCAATACCTGGTGAATGGTTCAAATTGCCGAAAGCATGTGGCAACAGAGATATGTTGCAACCAACATTAGTACCTGGCATGGCGATTACTCCATCGAAGGCTATGGGTCGGCCATCTGACTTATATGTGCAAAATAACAAGTATTGACAGGTGTTTATTATGTAATACTGAGGAGGAAACAATAGACCATCTGTTTACACAGTGTTGTATAGCTACAGGCTTTTGGGTATATATCAATATGCTCCTTGCTAAATTTGGAATCAAATATGTGAAATTAATGGCTGAAACAATTATGGACAAAGATTGCTCAACTATCGGACGAATCATTAATAGCAAGGAGAAAGAATTATTAGTAACCCTGTTATCTGTAGGCGTGTGGGCCATTTGGAAGCATCGGTGTTCAGAGGCCAGAGATAAAACAGGAAACAACCACCAAAGAGCCATAAAGCTATATTTCGATCATTGTTGATAAACTGCTTTTATTGTGAATTTTTTAGGCTAGTGGAACATGGAAAAGATAGTAGATTTAAAGATGTATGGTGCAAAACTGGCCTAGTATCAATTGAACACGGATATCTAAAAATAGCAGAAGCAGAACTTGTATAAGCTAGCACACTCGCTGCTTGTTGTATATTGATATATGATATATTATTTTATTTAATTGACTTTATTTTAAATTTTAATGTCTTAGGAGATGATAATTTTGACGAATAACCTAACCTTGGGAATCGGTATATTTAAATATCAAATGAGCATCGCGTCAATATTCTGGAGGTGATCTGACTTTCGAGTTCATTAGCTTAACAGAGTATGACATCTTGCATATATACAATTAGCATCCTGTTGTAAATGTTTACTGTAGGTGTATTTGTTCCAGGGTAATTTGCAAAAACTTGCAATGAAGTAAATTTAGAATGTGAACCCAAAGCGCCATCTATGTAGTCATAGTTTGGATACTTTTGCTGTGTGCATTATATGACATAAAGGCTTCTACGCCCACCCAGTATTTAAGAATCGGCTAACTGGCGTCAATGAGTGCCCTTTTGTTACTTATTGACGAGTCACCTCGCCACTTGTTGGCGAGCTGCACTCGCCATTTGGGCCTAATACTATATGGTGTGCTACGTTAAGCTACATATGATCTACTTAGCCTGCCAGTCATGAATCGGCTCAATGGTGTCAATGAGTAGTAGTAACTTACTGCTAATTATTGATGAGTCGCTTTACCACTTGTTGGGTAACGATGCTCGCTATTTGGGCCTACTACTACACGGTGTGCAAATAGTAATGGCTTTGTTGAATTATATTCTGTTATCAGCTCTTTATTAAGTTTTTTTCTCTATGTAGTTATGCCATGAGTGTGGTATATGATAATAGAATATTTTAGCTTGCATTGTTTTGATATGTTAAGTTTGTATTGTTATTCATATACTATTAATAAAGCCTGCTATTTCACCCGATTTTTTATGGGGGTTTGCAAGCCTTTTTTAAAGGAGTTACTCCTTGAAGTGTGTCCGACTGCGTCAGCGTCGGATTTCTAAAAAAAAGAAGAAGAAGTAGTAGTAGTAGTAGTAGTAGTAGTAGTAGTAGTAGTCGAAGTGAACGCACGCGTTTATTTAGCTCTGCAATTGCTGCCCGAATTTGCTAGTTTCCAGCGCGATTTTGTAGATACATCTTATACATATATTTCGTATTAGTATTTCCTTTCAATCTTTGTTTAATTTGTAAATTCTTGTCTTGGTTGGAGCGGATTTTGTGTCTCCATTTTCTAAAGGCACTCCTCTTAACTGGCGGTTTCCGCCATTTAATAGGTCTCCTCTTACTGTGGTCAACGCAATACATTTCTCCCCGCGCCAGTATGCTATTTCTATAGTTCGTTGGCTAGCTCATTATATTTGGCAAGATCACTGGAGTGAGTAGATTTAATTCCTTTGGCATTTGTAAACGCAAGCCTAGTTCTTTGATTATATAAATCTTTATAGTCAGTTGGCTGTCCCCGGTCAACTCGAACAGATTAACAAATATATGCCTGTACTATCTATTCATATATTTGTTTGTATACTTTAATCGGTTAGGTGTTAGTGAACCACTTAATAAGTGGTTCAAACTAACAAACATGTAGTATATCTGCGTGAATTCTATCTATTCGTATATTTGTTGGTAGGCATTAAGGTTTCAAAAGGGGACACTATTTATTTAGTGTTTAGCTCTTCCCCGACGTATTGCTATTATATTTTTGTGTTATTCCCCATTATATATTGTAGTAGTATGGGTTTCCTCTTTTTTAACAACACTATGCCAACCTCCTATAAGCATAGCCCGAGTCTTAAAATCACGACAAAGGCATGGGCGTTTCGGCAATTGAGGTGTATCATGGGTTGAAGGACGTTGATGGGGCAGGCCTACAGGTCCTTCAAGGTCTCATTAACGTTTCCAAATCTGTATGGAATGTCACCGTAGTTAATGAAAGTGTGAAGGACAAGTTGCTCGACGAGGGCCTTGTCGTGAAGGGCGAAGTGTGTAATGTGGAGGAAATAGAATCTGATCGTCTATTAGTTAAGATGAAGGCTCCGGTAGAGATCCCAGATGAACGGGTTATCAATGAATTGATCAAGTATGGCAAAGTAGAAAAAGCAGAACACTTAACCTATCCATTTGATCGAACTTTAGAAAATGGCATCAGAAGAATTTGGTTCGAAAAGGTAGAACAACCTCTCCCAAGTAAGGTCACGGTAGATGATCGATTTATCTTACCATTATGGTAGAGGGGGCAAATCAAGGAGTGTAGAATCTGCTTAAGCACAGAACATCTTGCAACAGATTGCCCTAACAAAAACAAATGTCTAGTCTGTGGGCCATTTGATCATTTTAAGTGGCAATGCCCACAGGACAAATCTGTCAGAAAGTGTGCTGATAAAAGTGCAGAACAAGTTGTGTCTAAAGAAAATGTCATAGAACTGGTGGTTGCTGAGATTGTAGCTGAAGTCAATGTTAATGAGAAGCATGTTTCTAAAGAAAATGTCATAGAACCGGTAGTTGCTGAGATTGTAGCTGAAGTCCATGTTAATGAGAAGCATTGTGAAAAAACTAAGAATCCAATCGCTGTGGTTGCAGGCGATGAAATAGAGGTTCTAGATGAAGGGCTAAGTCTTACTCCAGTAACAAGTCAATCCAAGTCTGATGTCAGAGAGGTTAATTCCACACAAGTTGAAGATGATGATCAATACCCTCTGGAAGAAAGTTTTGATTTAGGACAAGTAAAATTCAGGTCACAAGATATTGAAACTAACTCTGATTTTCCACTGAGTACACTCAATCTAGACGATTTAAATAATATAGAGAAAGTAATTAGTGTCTCGGATCGATTGAGTGGAACAAAGCGACAGAAAGATGGAGACAGTTCTGAATCAGAGATAGAGGAAAGTGATATAGAAGACAATAATATGTTAGTGGCTGAAATACGATATATCCATTCAAACACAGAGTTCTAAATCACCCGATGAAATGGTTATGTACAGGTCAGAGGCAGAAGAGGTGTTAGTTCCATATGTGACGGCAAAAGGGGTTAAATATAGGCATCTGCGTCATGATTCAGATATATTAAAATATAAGTATTTGGAAAAAGTTGAACTAAGTACTACAGAGTTTGAGAGTAAAATAGGTAAATGGTCTAAGAGAGGGTCGGAAAAAACAAAATCTAGTTTGCTTAATAATGGCGGTTGTACACATCATTTTATTACTTTTTATGCTAATTTGTACACTCAATTGTAGAGGCTTAAATAGTGACATAAAGCAGCATCAGTTACTAGAGATTCTAAAAATGAGCAAATGGACATTGCTTTGATACAGGAAACAAAGATTCAGAAGTCAGAATTATACGATAATTTAGAAAAGGTTTCTGGATCCAGAATATGCTATTCGTTATCTCAAGATAATAGTGCTGGCGTAGCTATTCTAAAACTCCCTCGTGGTTCAGCCTATGTAAATATAATCTCTTCAGTATCAGATGCAAATGGTCGCTGGATGGGAGTCCCAATAGATATACAACACACACGTTTCACGTTGCTGTGTATATATGCACCTGCATCTCATCAACTACATCGTAATCTTTTTAATAAGATGTCTACAACAACACAAGATAACATCACTGAGAACTTAGTAATGGGTGGTGACGTTAATTGTGTCGTAGATAAAGAAAATGATAGGAATGCAGCTTCAACTTATACTGATACTTAAAACAAATATGTGATAATGAACATTTAGTTGACACCTACAGAATATCAAAAACTCACGGTAAAGATCTTACATGTTTGTCGGCAGATGGTAAAGTTGGTTCAAGGATCGACAGAATGTATGTGAATAGTTTGTTGACAGGGTACTGGAGAGATCACAACATGGTTTGTGTAACCTTTGTCAATGCTGACTGCGTAACAAAAGGGGTTGGGTTTTGGAAATTAAAAACAACACTGTTGGGAGAAGAATTTTATAAGAATAATATAGAGAGTTGTTGGCAGCATTGGAGTAATAGGAAAGCTTCATATAAGAGCACATTGCAATGGTGGGAGGATGTAAAACTGGATTTAAGGTATGTTTCCCTACAGTATGCTATTAGAAAAGCATGGGAAATATGCAAATGCAAGAAAACACTTCATCGATCGCTGATGAAAATTAATGCTAACGTAAATAATGGTGAAGATAATTATTATGAATTACTTGTTTAAATTAAAAGTAAAATAAGAGATATAGAACAATATGAGTTTGAGGGTGCAAAAATTAGAGAAAGAGCCCAGATGCATGCAGAAGGGGAAAAGCCTATCCGATATTTTTGCACATTGGAAAAAGCACGGGCACACGGGAAATAGATAAGGTGATGTGCTCATTAAACATGCCAGATGGTTCAACCGACTTTACCAACAATGAAATGAGTACTATTGTATGCAATTACTATGAGTCATTGTACAAGTCAGAGGGAATTGATGAAGATGCAAAATTGGATTTGCTAGCAAATATAGACAAAAAAAGTGTCAGACACAGGCAGTGAATTCTGCGATCAACCATAAGTACTAGAAGATTTAACTAAATCCCTTAAAGGTATGAAACTAGAATAATCACCTGGGTGTGATGGCCTTCCAGTTGGATTTCACCAAACCTTTTTGTACCTTGTAGGTCCAATAATGGAAGAGCTAGCCACTGGCAGTTTTGAGAAATGCCATTTACCGCCAACTATGGCTAGGCCATACGTAAGGCTAATATATAAACGAGATGACAGATATCTAATTCAGAATT
>CM067364.1:80104471-80146971 GCA_034401795.1 Chaetoderma sp. LZ-2023a
GCATGGGCGGTAGGGTAGGGAGAGGGGTGAATGGACGGAGGGAGCTGGACGGTGGTTCCTAATGCTACTCACTAACTAGGTGGATATTTTGGCCTCTAACACAGCGTTAGTAGCTAGTAGACAGCTACAATGCTAGACTTCCACTAGTCCATAGAGCGACAATTCGGTAGCCTTGAGTTATGGATCGACCAAGATGCGGTGTCTTTTGGAGAACATCAGTACAGTTGGCAGCATGCTAACACTAGCCTTCCTCTTTGGATGCCCAATTATGCATTGATTCACTCTTCCACTTACGTTCACACGCATGCATAACACACACGCAGGACCAATAGTTAGGCCTCATTCAGAGAGTGGCAGCTTCTTTGGGTGGTTCAATGTCTGGAGAGCTGTTGTGGTTAGTAGCTGATTTTGCATCCCTCAGTGAATAGTCTCTGTGGTTTCTCCGTGATGAAACCGTGTATCTGCTTGCTTACGTGGCGAGAAAGTGATTCTACAACACTCCCCATGGCAAATGAGAAATGGACGGTGTCAATATTTGTGTACAAAAATATGCGGTAGCAGTACGAAACAGTGGCGATAATATGGATAAAAAGATGAATATAATAGTTTATTAAACAGAGGGATGGAAAATAATAGCCATCAGTACAGTACAATAAGTGGCTATCAATAAATGAAAATTCGTCAAGCGGAAACGCGGTTGCAGAATCTCCGTCAGAGAGGGAACTCCGCGGCACTAAGAAGAGTTAAATACATTCCACCCGTCTCTCGCTGCTGCTACTGTTGCCGTTAGTTTCTCCGCGAAAACCCGCATGGAGTACTGCGTGTATCTCTTGACCTTTTGCGCGTGTTGGAATCAATTTATATACTTTGAATTCTGAATTCCCAAAATCCCAATTTCGAGGTAACTATACAGATAGGCCATATGCTGTTGACTATTTTGAAACTAATTTGATTGGGTGCGGTTGCTGCCTATCCCAGCAACAGCGCCCAGTCAAATTAGCTTCAAAATATTCAACAGAAAGTGCATTGAATTGGAAATTCATACCCACATTTATCTATTTTAGTGTCTTAGTGACACAGAAACGCATGATTTAATAACGTATCTTCATGTTTTCCTCAGCTGTCAAATTCGGAGCAGCATATTTCAGAGATAAGGTCTGGCTCTGTCATTTTGTGGCAGCCGTGTGCACACCGAGCTGTATCTGTTCATTGTGGAATATATCAGCAATCGCTGTAAATAGGTGAGTGCTTGATGGAATGTATGCGCATGTAGGCCATATGTGCATATGCATGTGTGTGGACTTATATGAGTAGATGTAGTGCCTTTATTTGTGCTTTCATTCGTTCGTTCGTTCGTTCGTCCCTCCGTCCGTTCGTTCGGTCATTCGTTCGTTAATTCTTTCATTCATTTGTTCTTTCGTTCGTTCGTCTGTCTGTCGGTCCGTCGGTCCGTTCGTTCGTTCGTTCGTTCGTTCATTCGTCCGTTCTTTCATTCGTTCGTTCGTTCGTTCGTTCGTTCGTTCGTTCGTTCGTTCGTTCGTTCGTTCGTTCGTTCGTTCGTTCGCTCGTTCGTTCGTCCGTCCGTCCGTCCGTCCGTCCATCCGTCCGTCCGTCCGTCCATCAGTCCGTTCGTTCGTTCGTTCATTCTCGTTCGTTCGTCGTTTGTTCGTTCGTTCGTTCATTCGTTCATTCGTTCTTCGTCCGTCCGTCCATTCGTTCGTTCTTTCATTCATTCGTTCATTCATTCGCTCGTTCGCTCGTTCGCTCGTTCGCTCGTTCGCTCGTTCATTAGTTCGTTCGTTCGTTCGTTCGTTCGTTCGTTCGTTCGTTCGTTCGTTCGTTCATTTATTTGTTCATTCGTTCGCTCGTTCGCTCGTTCGCTCGTTCGCTCGTTCGCTCGTTCGCTCGTTCGCTCGTTCATTCATTCATTCATTCATTCATTCATTCATTCATTCATTCATTCATTCATTCATTCGTTAGTTCGTTCGTTCATTCATTCATTCGTTCGTTCATTCATTCATTCATTCATTCGTTTGGTCAGTCGTTCGTTCGTTCATTCGTTAGCGCACTCGTCTATTTATTTATTAACATCTGATGTTGTTTCTGTCTATTCCAGGTATATCTTCCTTGTGAAGAACCCCATGTATGATCGCATCTTCACCTGGAGAAACAGCATACTTCTCTGTTTTGCTATTTGGTTTACTACAATCCTCATGTTTGAACTACCGACATACTTTGGCTGGAGTGCGCATGCTTACGATGTCAAATCAACTATTTGCCTCTATGACAGATTAGCGGATTATTCGTTCACATTAATGTACAGCGGTGTCGGCGTTGCCATCCCCATTATTGTTGTGTTTTCTTGTTATATTGCAATATTTACCTTCGTTAGAGAAACGAAAATGCGTGTTCGAAAGTTCAGCGAGAACGAGTCTAGGTCCTTCAGCAAGAGGGAGGAGGTACAACTAGCAAAGACGCTTTTTCTTATATTCATTGTGTTTCTGGTGTTCTGGGGACCGTTAATGACTTTGTTTATAATAGATTTTGCGGATAATTATTCAAATATGACATACATGGTTGCTGCGTGGACTGCACACACAAATAGCTCACTAAACAGCGTGTTGTATGCGGCTACAAACCGCAGGTTCCGTGAAGGATATAAGGCGTTTGTACGCATTCTCTTTTTCCCTTTCACAAAGGTTTTTAATAAATTACTGATTTCCGGTTCTGACCTGCCAACAGTCACACGCCGAATTGGGACAAGTAAGGACAAATCTAGTAAAACCTATTAAATGATGGCGGGGAGCTTCACGTCTATGAGCATGTGGCAATAGATGAAACAAGGTGATCATTTTAACTCAAAATCACGGTTTGTCAACAAAATAGTACCAGCGAAATGAATGGATCCAATCTGTTACTCAAGAATCTAACGTCATGGCCAAAATATGCCTTTTAATAGCTGCCGTCACAAATGGCGTAGGACTGAAGGGAAATGGGTAAATAAATGCCCGACAGTAACCTTTTGAATGGATATATTATAAGTGTATGACGTTATAATCAATTAGACCTATGCCATATGTAGGCTGACGTCATAATCATAATGTGTAATGGATGACGTATCTAGGTCCTCGTGAACATTGAATAGTCCGTCAAGTGTACGAATTGTATGGCTTTAATATTTAATATCATTCCAGGTATCATAGGCAGCAACAGCATCCAGTAAAAGTAGATTCAAAATATACAACAGGTTAACTTGAAATTGGAATTCTGGGGATTCAGGATTGAATCACTAATATAGGCCCCATGTCCTTGATGAATTTACAAAGTTGAATATTCTGAAACTAATTTGAAGGGAGCCATGGGCGATGTTCCGGAAAGCATGTTCGGTCGCCGTGGATGGATGGTGGCTGATAGTGCGAAAAGAGCACTGCGGTCATTGGCGGTGGCACAGAGGTTGGCATTGGCGTGGATGCTGCCGTTGCTGTTGCCGGGTGTCGATCGATCTCAGGGGGCGTGGGGGTGGGGGATGGGGGCGGGTTGGGCAAGCCAGCCATCTGCTGCATCCCATTGGTCCGCACTTCCTCGCTCCCTCCCATCGTTTGCTGACCAGAGACAGCAGCAGCATCTATGGATGCACGTGGGTAAGGTCATATATGAACGGACCCGAGCCGGTTCCGAGGGTTGAATATGATTTTAGTGTCTGATTCGTCTTCTGGATGGGGCACCATAATGGCTGGAGTCGGTTGGGATTTTGGCTGGTAAAGGGAAGCTTGTTTTTCCTAATCTATGCGAGTAGTTGATTTTCTTGACAATTTTGTAGGTAAGTTCAATAACAATGATTCAGAGGTGAGGTTGATCTATTAACGGGTCAACTGGGTGGAGTCAATAACGAACAATAGTTTATGATGTACAAAATATACGTGACATATCTATGAAAACATATAGAGTGGGCCCTGAAAGATAAATACTAACATAACTTTTATCAAGCATGACCCTCCTGCGTGAGGTGTATGCGAGATATTCTAATTTAGGCCTTGCCTTAACACCGCAGTCCTTAGCGCTATTTAGAGCAGCTCTTTCTCTGGAAAGGTGGAAATTTTATATATGTCATTGATAGAAGGAGAGAGAGAGAGAGAGAGAGAGAGAGAGAGAGAGAGAGAGAGAGAGAGAGAGAGAGAGAGAGAGAGGAGAGAGGAGAGAGAGAGAGAGAGGAGAGAGAGAGAGAGAGAGAGAGAAAGAGAGAGAGAGAGAGAGAGAGAGAGAGAGAGAGAGAGAGAAAGAGAGAGAGAGAGAGAGAGAGAGAGAGAGAGAGAGAGAGAGAGAGAGAGAGAGAGAGAGAGAGACAGGAGCGAGGGAGAGTGAGAGAGAGAGATTGAGGGGAGGGAGGGAGAGAGGGAGAGAGGGAGAGAGAGAGAGAGGGTACATGGGGTGGATGCTTCAAGGCAGAGCCTGCAGAGCCTGCTCCAAGACAGAGCCTTGCTTACCGTATTGGCTGGCTTATACCTTACTTGAGATGCGCACTAAGTCCGCGAGAAAAAGAGAAGAGAAGAAGAACGAGAAGTAGGGAATGAGATGCTTTCCAGATATTCTTCCCGTTGTGGTGATTTTAGAGCACAGCTCGAGACATGCTTAATTTGTCAGCGGTCATTGTCTGCTAGAGATTCTGAATAAGTAAATGAAACGGGAATCAGTCTTTTTCTATATGCCTTGCCCAGAATTTCGAGCGCAGTGAGTCTAAAAGCTACCTATCTCTTTGGCGTTTGTATACGCCAGGAAAGCATTGTGGTAAAATAGTTTAGTCGATGCCGTTGTTGAGCTCTCGTAGCCGTCCTTCACCAACTGGAGGCTTTTGCGCGCCTATACTACCAGTTTGAGAGTTTGGCCTGTGTGCGCACTTTATGTTCAGAGGCTTAGCGCAATTCTAACTTATTGGGTTATATTAGTAGACATGATCGAAGATGAGCATGCCAATACGCTTCGATTGGATTCCAAGTCACACCAATGTCCAAGGGGTGAAATAAAACTGTCACAGTGAAAAATCACAAAATCCCATGAAAAGCGTCTGTCAGAGCCCAAAAGATATCAGGTAAAATATCTAAAAGAATGTCTCCCTGCTCCAGATCTCCTCTAACACTATCTCCATATGCGGTGTGCCTAAATCATGCATCGTTTGCGTCATGTCACAGCCATGGCATTAGGTCAACCACACATGGACGAGCTCCATGCCTCTCCATGCATCCGTCTATAACAGGATCGTCATCAATGAAGGCATTGATGTCTGGCAGTGGGCAGTATAGTCAGATTGTGTGGCCTTGTAGCCATCTCCGTACACGATACTGGCCCAAGAGCGGCAATGAAATCTCTCCGGCTGTCATAGGGCATGAGTGGTCACCTCATTTGGGCACTTTCCATCACACATGCATTAAGTACAGTAGGGCACTATGGGGTGCTATTGCTACATTTATCGAGCATACCTGCTGGTGTGGATCTCTGGGCTGCTCATTGTTAGAGATCCGTTTTAGTTTAAGAGCCAGCTGGGTTGACTAGTTGCACATTGGCATTTTAGCAGTCTCATGATGACATAGCTGGGCCAACTCATATTGGCATTGTTGGCACAGTGGAACAGGCTGCTATTGGTAGTTTGGGTTAAGTAGAGCGGATACATCATGTACTTGGTGTCCTCCAGTGCAATTGCTAGGCGGTAGGTCTGCCTTGCCGTAATTGGCCGATTCAAGCATCTAGCAACACAGTGTCCCGCATTGTGGTATTTATATAATTTAACACTGGGCAATGAGATTGATTAGATTGATAAAATTTTATATGCATTTCCGGGAGAACACGAACTGTGTTAGGTGGTGCAGTTTGATTTCTAGGCACAAAATTAGGTTGTACGGATGGGAGAGAAATCGTATCCTGTAGGAGGAACATAGTACCGTCAACTCTATCATAGGCAGGGTGATCTGCTATACTTGCTCTTGTAATAGCATGTTGCTGGGCCGTCTGGTCAGCAACGTAGTTCGCTATTCGTCGCTTGATTTGTGCGGTCCATGATCTTTTGGTCCGTCATTTCTTCTTTGGCCTCCTTTCTGATTTTGCTTTTGATTATTGTTATTGCCGTTGTTATTATTTTGATGGCTTCCATTGGTTAGTTGCTCATGATTTGGCTGTCCGTAATTCTGCTGTATGTGATTTGGTTGTCCGTAGTTCTGCTGTCCGACAGTATTAAAGCGGTCAGAATCGTGTTGTGTCTGGTTGTTGTGACTGTTATAATCTGGTGCTGATTGTAGATTCGTTTTCTCACCTACTTTCTCCACTGGACAGATTTTATGGTGCGGGTTTCACTCTCTGACCATGTATTTCTAAATGTGGATCGAGGTGTTGGTTAAAATTCCCAAGTCTGTGTTATTGGCCGATTGAAGGCAGTCTTTCAGTTCGAGATGTGTGCTAAGTGCCTCAGGAAATGCTTCTATAAGGATAGAATGGAAAGAGTCCTGATCAAGGCGGGTATAAGCGCTTGAAGTGAGTCGCTTTGCTCTAGCAGCGAGCCCGTATAGGTTTTCCTTGGGTTCCCATCTAATTGAGCAGATTAATATGCAACTGGTGGTGACATCTTCTTTCTCCCTCGATCAATACTCACCATTCTGTTACTTCTGATATACAGCTGGCCCTGACAGCTGGCTCTAGGACTATAGACTTAGAAAACTTTACCGACACTTTGGAACCGGGTACTCGGCTCCCAACTGCCGAGTACCCATCTACCATAGAGCTCATTCTTGTCTGTATAGCAACAAGAGCTATACATGCTTTTTGCAGTGGAGAGATTGAGAAATAAAAATCTAAGTCTTTGTGTAACTGTGATTGTGATAGCTAGTGACTCTCTTGCAAGGATAATTGGATAATATGGATACCGCCGATGATAACCAGGTCGTATATTTCCTTATTATTCCATAGTTAAAAGACTTAGGTGTCTAAATTTCGTTGTGTCGCATGTTCCAATTTCTGACCCCAAAGAATCTGGTACGTGTGTTAACAACGAGATATGCCGGATGGTCGCCTTCTTTAACCCCAACAGGCGATCGGCAGATATGAAAATAGGTGTTTGCTACGGTATTTGTAACACGAATATCGGCTGACGTCGTTCTCCGTAAGATCCGAGCGGGTGACGTCACACCCGTGGTGCTCGGATGTTTATGTGAAGAAAATTTTGTCATTAATTGCGCATCTTGTTCTGGGTGCTGCGTACTAAAAATGGTACCAGAAAACTTTGGAATGTTCAAGTTTTGCGTGTTATCACGATCTGTTTGCAATGATCGGTGGTTTCAAAATTCTTGATTAGATGTGTGGTCTGCGGTTTTACCGTGTGCTACAGCAGTTTGTTTTACATTTTGTTTTTTCTTCACATATCGTTTTGGCTTTCGTTACGAGTATAATTTATATTGATTGGTAAATATACCCCGAATGCTATGCGATATGATTCCTGGTTCCGTTATACATCCTGGAGGATCAATTTATGGGTGTATTTAATGCCCGCTTCGTACTTGTGGTCATAATCAATGCGATCTTTGCGGTAACATTGCGGGGTGGGGTGCGGGAGGGTTACAGTTAATTTATGGTCAAATTATTTGAGAATTAATTGTCTGCTTTTCCATCCATGTCTCGTTCCGCTGGCTTATTGTAGGTTTGTGCTTATTTATAGGCCAAGCCAGCCCCGCCATCATGTGACGAGTGCCACAGGTTCGTGCGGGTCCTATTTAAGGACCATGTCTGCTTTAGATGTACTGCATGTAACCTTGATAGTAGGTGTAATGTGTGTGCAGTGTGGTCCGCGGATATGATGTTGAAGTTCCTTGCCCAGAAGGATTTGGCTGGGTCTGACGCGGGGTCAGGCGGTCGGAGGTTAAATCGTGGAGCGTCCGGTTCGCCCGGTGGGGGCGCTCCACGTCCTCAGCTGGAGGTGGCGGAGATGGCACCACCGGTGTGGTTTGGTCCGGCTATGCAGGGCTTTCTGCATAGCGTTCTTCCCACGCCAGTGTCGTCCCTGCTGCCGAAGGTTGTTGGGCAGTCTCTCCCCATGCTTGGTACGGACCCTGTCCTTGGACAGGATTCTGGACTGGTCACCGAGGGAGCCATCTCGTATGGCCCCCTGGCAGTCCCGTCCGGCTCCGGCCTGATGGGTTCTGTCTCTCTGCGGCCACCTCTGGGTGGTCCAGTAGCGGTGGCCGGTCCGTCAGGCATGGACGGCTCCATGGCTTCTTCATCTAGTGACGACTCTTTGGGGTCTGAAGACGAGGAGGCCGAGGAGGAGAGGTTGCTGCGGCCTGTGATGCCACGGGTGGAGAAGATTGAGGTCGATTCCGTCCTGGACGGAACCGTCCTCCATCTGTCTGGCTTGGCGCAAGCCATGGCAGCGGCTCCGCCAGTGGTTGAGGACAATCTGGTACCGAGCACCGGTCCCGTGATGGTTGGTTTGATGCCAGCCGACACGGTGATGGGTGTGCCGGGCCAGGCGTGGTACTCACCTATCTCGCCTGGTCCGGCGGTCAGACGCGGGGTGCCATTGGCGCCCGTGTCTGGCCACGGTTCCGCATCTGCTATGGGTCCGCACGGTTTTCCGTGCGGGCCTACTCCATGGATTGGTGTGTTCCATGGGGTGGCGGCGGAACCGTATGGTACCGGAGTTCCTGGCGTGTCAGCCGTGGCTCCTAGCTGGGAGGCCGTGGCTGGTAGGTACGTGAACGCGTCAACGGGTGACGTGTTCACGGGTGTGTCCTCCTTGGAAGTAGACTGGTCGGAGGCTCTGGCTTGGCTAGCCAGGGTGGACCCGTCTGTGGTTTCGGCCACGGCCGAGGAGGATGGGCCCCGTCCGTCGGTTGCATCGATTAGGACGGGGATCTTGCCCGCAGCCCATTGGAATGGATCCACGGTTTATCGAGTTGCTAGAGGCTATATTTTAGCAAGCAGCTCATGACCAAGGGCCAACTCCCTGCGGCCTCCAGGGAGGTGCGGGCGAGGTGTCGTATTCCACGGGGGGAATACGACAGGTATGGTGTGGTACCATCGGTTACGGAGGATGACCGATGGGTTCTGGGTGTCCAGAGTGCTGGAGCGGGTGGCCCCGGTCCGGCACTGGTGGACAAGTCCCAGGCACACCATGAGGAAGTCCTGTCCCTATGTGATGAGGGTGTGAGGGCAGCTATGAGTGCTGTCAACCACTCTTATCGCCTTCTTCAGTCGGTGTGGGCTGAAGCGGGGGCAGGCCACCCTGTGCCACCTGTGGCACTTTCGTGCATCAATGACGGCCCGGTGCTGTCTATGGACGCGCTGGCAAGGGTGCAGGGGCGTTTTACAAAGTCCCGGAGACAAATGGTTCTTGACCATATGCTTCCGGCTACGGCCGTCAGGGAGCGTCTTCTTGGGATGCCCCTGACAGGTCCTAGCATCTTCGGTGGCCAGGCGTGGGCCATCCTAGATGACACTGCTAGCATTGCGCAGAATCGGTTGGTGGTAAACTTACAGCTGGAGGTAGTGCGGCAAGTGCACGCACTAGGGGCTGTAGGGAAGCCGTTGACTGCTCAACCTTCCAAGAAGCAGAAGAAGCATAAAGGCAAGGCGAAAGCTAAGCCTAGTGCGGCTTCTGCTTCGTCTGGCTTTTCTCAGCCGCCGCCCCCGAAGAAAGCCAGGAAGGTTGTGGAGCCCCCTACCCGTACCCAATGTTGCTCCTGCTCGCCCTAGAGGCGGGAAGGGCAAGGGGAAGGGGAAGGGTAAGTCCTCAAAGGGCGGAAAGAAGGGAGCGTATCATACCTGAGGGTACGAGAGCTCCCTTCGTATCCGCCTGGACCGCACCTGTGCGACAGGAACAGCGGTACCAGTTAGACCTGCCGAGCCAAGCCCGAAATGGTTCTCTCTCTCTCTCGTTAAGAGAGGGGGGGGGAAGCGGACTGTGAGCCGGACAACCCTGTTAGGCGTCGAGGCATCTATAGTGGGTGGAAGGCTCATGCATTTCGTCGAGGCTTGGCGAGTTGTGATGTCAGACAGTCTGGTCCTGGGATGGTTATCCCAGGGATACATGCCGGAGTGGTGGGACTTTCCGCCACAGAATCTGTCTTTGGCACCTGTCTGGACACCCGTACCAAGGGAACCAGACAAGTTAGAAGCCATTCAAAACGAAATGTCAGGTTTGCTTCTGAAGGGATCAATAAAACCAGCAAACCAGAACACTCCAGGCTTCTATTCAAATATGTTCCTTGTCCCCAAGAGCACAGGGGGATGGAGACCCGTACTCAATCTCAGGCCATTAAATTGGTTTATTCATATGCCTCGGTTCCAGATGGAAACGCCGAGGTCGGTAATGGCAGGGGTGAGGAAGGGAATGTGGTGTGTATCGATCGATCTGAAAGATGCATATTTCCACATTCCAATGAACAGGAGTTGTCACAGGTTTCTGAGATTTGCGTTTCAGAATCAAGTATGGGAGTTTATTGTTCTCCCGTTTGGCCTGTCGACAGCTCCGAGGGGTTTCACAAGAGTGGTCCTTGCGGTGACAGCGTTTCTCAGAAAAGAGAACGTGGCGCTACACACCTACATAGACGACTGGCTGATCAAAGCAGATACGGCAGCCAGGTTGGACGTGGATACTGCTCTGACTCTGAAGTTACTTTCAGATCTAGGCTGGATAGTCAACAAGGAGAAAGCCGAGTTGATACCCACTCAAAATTTCGTTTATTTGGGGATGCGATTAGATCTCGAGGAGGGCAGGGTTTACCCGTCAGAGCCCAGAGTGGTGACTCTGTTAGCCATCCTCAAGAGTTTTCGACTGGGAAACCACATTCAGGCGAGGCGGTTTCTTCAGATGCTGGGCATGATGGTCTCCATGGAGCAGGTGATCCCGTACGCTGCTCTAATGCGAAGACCTATCCAGTTGTATCTGATGTCTCTGTGGAAACAGAGAACAGAACCCCTGTCAAAACTGGTGCCAGTTTTGGAGCCGATAATGTCGCATCTTGTATGGTGGAAAAAGCGTCAGAATCTCCTAGTAGGGGTTTCGCTGCACCTACCCCACCCCAGCTGTCCGTGTACACGAACGCATCGCTGGAGGGGTGGGGGCCTGCCTGGGAGAACACCAGGTCTCGGGCACATGGACTCTCCAGGAGAGACAGCTGCATATCAATCTGTTGGAAATGATGGCAGTGGAACTGGCGTTGGAAGAGTTTCTTCCGATGATCAGGGGCAAGGTGATATTGATATGGTCGGACAATTCGACGGTAGTATCATACATAAATCGCCAAGGCAGGACCAGGCCACCCACCCTGTGTATCAAAGTGTGGCACTCGATTCAATGGTGCAGGAATTACTCGGTTGTTTTGAAAGCAGCTCACATTCCTGGGCGATTGAACATTCTGGCGGATGCTTTGTCTCGCAGACAGAGAATTCTGCCAACAGAATGGTCCCTCAACCCTCCAGTTCTACGAAGGATCTTCGAGCATTGGGGCAAACACAACGTGGACTTGTTTGCCACAAGGGAAAATGCTCAAATCATGACTTATGTCTCGCCGATTCCAGATCCAAATACCGTCGATACAGACGCTCTGGCGATAAGCTGGAGGCGGCTGCACGCTTATGCGTACCCACCCACCATTCTTCTGCTGAAGGTATTGGTGAAGATCAGGGAGGAACCGTGTCTGGTCCTGCTAATAGCGCCGTATTGGCCCAGCAGGGCGTGGTTCACGGATCTGCTAGATCTGCTGGTAGAAAACCCAGTGCAGTTGCCGGAGATTCCGAACATAATCTCCCGGGCCAAGGGACGCTTCCTACACGAGCGTCCCGAAATGTTCAAATTGACTGCGTGGATGTTATCAAACAACGTTCCACATCGGAAGGCTTTTCTCGACAAGCTGTTGATTTCATCGCAGCTGCGACAAGGAGGTCAACCTTCAAGTCATATAACAACAAGGTTAACAGATTTGCAGACTGGTGTGAAGAAAAGGGTATTGATACCTTTCAATCCACTATTCAGCAAATAGCAGACTTTCTCTGTGAGCTGATCTTTTCAGGACTAGCTCCCGTCACAATTGCTGGATATAAGTCAGCTTTGGCATCAGTTATCCCTTGTCTAGCCAACAGGGATAGTCCAGAGGTGGCCCAGTTAAATGTGATGGTGAAGGGAATGAGCAATCTCCGACCGAGACAACCGGTAGTCATTCCAGCCTGGAGTCTATCTTTAGTGCTTAATGTACTGGCCAAGCACCCTTTCGAACCATTGCATTCGGCTAGTCTAAAGCATTTGACTCTAAAGGCGGTCTTTCTATTGGCAGCTTCCTCAGCTAGAAGGGGCAGTGAGATTCATGTGCTTTCGGCAGAGAGGGACAGATTTATCGTCTCCGGAGAGGGTCTGCATCTTCTGCCAAGAGCAGAGTTTATGTCAAAGAATCAATCTTTGAGATATCCCGGCAAACAGATCATAATACCGAAGTTAACAAGGTTTGATCGTGATGCCAGTGTCTGCTGCCCGGTCCGTGCTTTGACTAAGTACAGGAAACGGACTGACTCGTTACGGTCGAATGATAGACATCTATGGATCTGCCATAAGAAGCCTTATGGCGCCGCATCCATGGATACTATCTCTCGTTGGGTAGTCGAATGCATTCAGACTACTCATGAGATGGCGACTGGGCACCAGGTGCAAGGCGCAAGGGCACACGATGTTAGAGGAATATCCGCCTCGACCGCCCTTTACAGTGGTGTTCCGTTAGAGGACACCATGGCCGTTGCACAATGGCACTGTGAGTCCTCATTCATGGATTACTATATGAGGGATGTGTCAGACTCAGCCAATCCATTCGCTTTAGCTGTTTTGAAACGATAGTTAAGTGACCACACTGCTCTTCTCCCTTTTTTTCACTTTGGTAAGAAAAGAATTTAAAAGCAGACATGGTCGAGCGAGAGGATGACAACCAGATTGTGTCACTGATGGCCGGACCAGTGAATGGTTGGAGGCGGTACGTCTGGAGTCCATTTATCATGAGGTAATTCAAGATTGAGAGTTTTTTGTATTATGTCTATATATCATGTTCATTCATCTTATATATTCATGCTCATTCCCAGGCTAATACATGTGTATATGCAAAGAGCAGTTAACCCTCTTGGCATATTTGTGTTTTCAGGCGAGATGCATGTTCGTGAGTTCTCTCCCTTTTCTTAGGAGAAAAAGGGGGGGGGGCAGTGATGCGAATGTGATTCGGTTCCATTAACTTGACGGTCCTTTTTAGGTCTCCGTTAGTCAAGTTTTAAGTCTAACTCTTTCTCCAAGGGGCAAAAGTAGCATTTATGGCTTGCCCCTTCCAACCATGTTACTGACCAAATCTGGTGTATATCAGAATTAACGGAATGGTGAGCAATCATCGAAGGAGAATGAAGGAAATGTAAATTTCCCTTTCTCCGAGATCTAACAATACTCACCATTCTGTTACGGACCCAGCCTCCCAGCCCCATGGAGGAAAGCCATGGATTTCTCTTGTTTGGTGGCTATGCAAACAATATGAGCTCTATGGTAGACGGGTACTCGGTAGTTAGCAGCCGAATACCCGGTTCCAAGGAGTCGGTAAAGCTTTCTAAGTCTATAGTCCTAGAGCCAGCTGTCAGGGCCAGCTGTATATCAGATGTAACAGAATGGTGAGTATTGTTAGATCTCGGAGAAAGGGAAATTTACATTTCCTTCATACCCTCCAAATCGTTCTTCCAGTTCATGGAACAGTATGTTATAGGTGAATACCCCGGAGTACTTACGGTCGTTTAGTACTTGCAATGCCTTTCCCTTGTGCCAGGATGCAAAATATGCACTTCTGGTATTCTCTGTCCAACCATTTAACTCTGAGATCATGGTAAATCGGTGACAGTAATCATCCCAAGCGGTCTCTCCATCGTATTCGAGAGGTAAGACATTTTCCTATGTGTTGGAGATTCTCTCGGTTGGCAGTACGGACGAGGGTCATCTTTTGCATAGTAGTCATGTGGCGGATTAGCTTGGTAATTCGGCCGTTTTGGTTGGTTCCTGGTATAATTCTTTGCATGGAAACAGATATAGTATTGGCTCCCCCAGTGGTGGTCTTGTTCAGCCAGAGGCCACACACTGGGCACCAGTTGTAGCCAAATGCACCTGGCTGTGTGTCGGGCAGGAAAGTGGGATTTATAGCCGTGGGCGGGCAGTGGGTGCTGGTGTGAACAAGTCGCTATGGTCGACGTCGGCGGAGGTATGATGATCTCTGCGGTGGCGGTAGTGGTATGTCTGGCTGTTGCCATTGTTGTTGGTGCCAGTGCTGTACGCGGGAGGATGGGTACCATCAGATCTCATGAGTGGGTGGGGGTGGTTGTGGCTAATTGGACGAGCAACCTGTCTCTTGGGTCTGACTGGTCCACGCCTCCTTGCTCCCTACAATCGTTTGCTGACCAGAAACCTTAGCTGCTTCTATAGATGCACGTAAGTAAGGCTGTATATGAACGGAGACAAGCCCTTTACGAGAGTTGAATTCGGATGTAGAGTCGCATTCGCCTTCTTGACTAGACATCATAGTGTCCGAACTCGGTTTAAACTGTGCATGGTAACGGGAAGCTAGTTGTCCTTATCGATGTAAGTACCTGATGTCCTTGACAGATGCATAGGTAAATTGAATAACACGGATTCTGAGGGGAGGTTGACCAGATAACCGTTCGACTGGGTGGTGGCAATGAAGAACATGAGATGATAATGTACAAAATATACATGTGTAAGGGAGCTAATCGTATGAATTGTATGTCACAATTTTATGGACGTTGATTGGATAGTGGCGATCGAAAGTGTAAATTGTCAACTTTCTGACGGGAGTTCTAAAGCCTAATTTTTTAACGATTTCCTAGAAGAATTTATGGGGAATATCCCGTGAAAACCTTAAAACCTCATATTTTAAATACATTCAATCATTCCCTCCGAATACGCTAATTACCTGGCTACCGTCTACCGATCGAAATAATGACGTCATAACCTCTGGCCGATGACACTATTGATATGACATTTTACCACGGATTAAATTCGGAGCTAGTTATAGTTTACCGGAAATAAATCCCACTGGTAATTTGCATATTAACGGTCAATACAAGATTAAAATGATCAATTTAGTTACCAGGTTTAATCATGTTTCATTATAATATCCACGTACCGCTACGAACAGGCCACTCAAATCAGTTCATTATCGCCACTCTACAAGCTATGATTAATAACCAATTCGAGCTCTACAAATTACCCTAGCAACGTTACACATACTCACTATGTAATTTGATCCCGGTACCGGTTTTTTTATACCCTTCCCAAAATCTACATTATGGCGTTTCTTCAACAAAACAATCGCCCCGACAATTATTTAAAAAACTACTGGCAACTCACCCGTCACACACGTCTGCGGCTATCTCGTTATCCAGTGGCTCATCTTCAGTCACAACTGATTGATCGAATTAACGGATTGATGTTGTCTGCTGACAATTGTTTGTTCAAGTGCCCCTAAATCGCACTCACACCTTACCATCTCAACTCTCACCCGAAATCGACACCTGTCAATCAATCCACCTACACATCACTAACATTCCAGCCTTTTGCCAATCTCATTTGCATATCAAAACCCGAGCTTGACGAGGAAGGAAAAAACCTGTTTAACCCCTTCACCCACAGACACTAAAATCGAACACATTCCTACGTTAGCGACATTACACATCGCGTGAAGATGTTAATTCATGAATTACCTACGCAATTCATTTACAGAACATAGAAACGCTCGTTTAAAAAACACATCAATTATCCTGCCGTAAAAGGGTCATTGACGAGATTGAATATTTACACCAAACATAGATATAGACAGGACTAGACCACGCGAGACAGATAACTTTGCAAAAATACAAATGACAAATTTGATTAATTACCTCCCTTGTATTTAACTAACCAAATTAACCCAGCCGTTTTTAACAGTTATCTCCCTGGCACTGTTACCTAACCAGTAACACTCAATGTAATACCAATGAGAAACAATGAACCATTTACTATGTTACACATGATATAGCAACGGAAGCATATAGAGTGGACACTGAGAGAGACTAACATGACCTTTAGAACAGAGAATCCTACGTCATCAGGTGTATGCAGGATATTCTAATTTAGGCCCAGTTTAAGCACTGTAGTCTCTACTTTACGTCTGCAATTCCTTCTAGTCTTTTAGAGTGGCTCTCACTCTCTCTCTCTCTCTCTCTCTCTCTCTCTCTCTCTCTCTCTCTCTCTCTCTCTCTCGGTAAAGGTAGAAAGTATACGAGTATAATTGTGATTACTACCGAAAGCGCACACGCCCAAGAGAGAGAGAGAGAGAGAGATAGAGAGAGAGAGAGAGAGAGAGAGAGAGAGAGAGAGAGAGAGAGAAAGAGAGAGAGAGAGAGAGAGAAAGAGAGCGAGGGCGAGATCGGATTGGGATGCCAAAGCCACAGCTTTGCTTAGCGTATTGGCTGACTAATACCTATCTTTAGAGGTACACCAAGTCCGCGAGAAAAAGAGAAGAGAAGAAGAACGAGGAGAAGGGAATGAGATGCTTTCCTGATATCCTTCCTGCTTTTAGAGCACGGCTCGAGACATGCTTCATTTGGAAGCGGCCATTGTCTGCAGTGGTCTTAATTTATTAGGTTCTATTAGTACACATGATCGCAGATGTGCATGGCAGTGACCTTCGATTGAATTCGGAGTCACACCAATGACAGTAACAATAGATGCTGCACTCTCTATAACAACAGGCACTGGAGAGCCATTATAGTGTAGTTCACGGAGGTACGCACTGGTCCACCATGACGCAAGTGCGTGATGTGTGGGAGGGCTGGTTAGCTGTGGATCTCAGGGTTGCGTATCATGTATCGCATCTCTCTGAAAGGTACAAAGACTGGCCTCTAGAGCCGGTGGAACACTAATGTTCCAATGGAGCAGTGCAGCAATTGGCGCCGAGATTAAATCACACAGTGTTATCCCAACTATTTGTGTCACCAGTATAACTGTCCATTCTAATATAGAGCAAAGGATAAGGTGTTAATTAAACAGTATAAATTTAGTAATACTATACAAACAGTTCTATGCGTTTGACAGTAAATGAGCACAGTAATACACAACATGGAGCCATCCGGTGTTCTTTCCACGTGGTTTAAGCGGAGGTACCACTCAGATCCTTGAATCTGCAGAGGTATCCCCGCAAGAGCGAATTCCGCAACGAAGTCACTAGATAGCTTAATATAAACTAGTATACCCCTAACACACACACAAAGAAAACATTGTTGTTGCAAAAAGGGCCACTCTTTTATTCAACAGAAAATGCTAAGTGCTGAAATCCTAGTGAAGCCGTAATTAATGTGATGCACACTGGTTTACGTGAAGACGAGATGAACGATTTCCTAAGAATTCCCGGGTCGCCGTCTTATGTAGTTCCAAAGTTACTGCATTGGTAGTTGCCGCTTTATCTATGCGGGCCTTCTGCTACATCCTAACCTACCAATTGGTTGTTAGTAACGAAAACAAGCTTTGGCCGCAAGTGGCAGGGCTTACTACCTAACTTTAGATACGCTCATCCATTGGGCGCAGATGTTCGGCTTCCCTGAGGTTGCTCTGCATAGCATATACCTCCAAGGATAGCGTGCTCACATGTTACGGAACAACGCTCCCAAATAAAATAACGACCCGGTTACCCGGCCCCACAAACACATATAACATCACTAGACAAGGTTCACAGTTCACATAGGCAAATTTAAATACTGACATGTCATTATGGTGGGGATGGAGAGACGTATATCCATCGCTAGCGTCCTTCCCATGAGGGCATGGTGGTCTCTAAGGGTGGGGTGGGGGTGGGAGCGTGTATGTTAAAGCGGCACTTTAACTATCACCGCTCAGAAACCTCAGATAGTTTCCCAGGGTCAGATCCAGTCAATGTGTCGATTGGGAATCCAGACAATTAATAAGCCATATGGCTGGTGGATTGTGGAAAGAGACAATCACTCAATAAATATATGGGGCCCTATAGGTAACTGGCCAAATTTACACACCCTTGCCCGTGCGTGGGGCTACATTACCACAACAACCGGAAAAGAGGCGTACACTATGCATCTCTAATGGAGAAATTGTCCCAAACCACTTTAAACCTATCCTATCGAGCTGAATAGCCAGGTTTCGTCGGTAACATGTCAGGCTCAAACATTTAGAGCATGATCAGCGACCTCAGTGTAAAATTGATGCTGGCGGAAATTGTGATGTGTATATATATATATATATATATATATATATATATATATATATATATATATATATATATATATATATATATATATATATATATATATATATATATATATATATATATATATATATATATATATATATATATATATATATATATATATATATATATATATATATATATATATATATATGTTGCTGTATAGTATTTCCTAGCATACTGCGGCCTAGGGTTTTTATAAATAAACAAAATATATTAACTAGATGGCTGCTTGCCATATACACAACTAGCCAATGAATATGATGACTATAAAGTATCACAGGTCATTGTACCCTACGATGCGGCTAGTTGAAAGCACACACAGTAAACAAGGATAATATTCACAGTAACAGAAATTATAAAGATGCAGTCATAAGACTGGTAAGGTACCTATTAGTTATTAGTACCATTATACGTAAATAATAATTAATTGTTCAATAGTATAGCTACTTGAGTAGCTAATAGTCATCAGTACGGACCACGTTCACAAGTTACCGTAATTGAGGCACTAACATATGAATAGCGCGAGATGGCATGATCTCTAAGGCTGGAAAGATCTCCGCAGGAAGACATCTGCAGGCAGGTATCCGCAGGCAGGTATCCACAAGCTGATTTCTCCAGGCAGGTCGGATATGGCACACTCTCTGGACAGGTAACCGAACAGTTCAGGAGATTCCATTAGATAGTCTCTTAGCTGCTACATAATTTAAACAGTAGTTGTGTTTTCCGTCCAGCGATGGCAGTATGAAAGTTTGAAGTTGCCCACTAACAGAGAGGCCTAATATATATAATTATGCATGTACAATAACTGGCACACGGTGCGGGGTACGTCACATAGCTCTTGCGGCGCACCGGGGAAAGTTCACCCAGACTGGTTGAAACGTTAATTAATCACACACAACATGCAGTGCGGAAGTTGAAGTCCACTTTTCAGCGTGATTGGCAGATCCGGCGAGTCATCCACCAAGAATCACCATCAGCTCTACATTCTGTAAAATTACATCTGGACCCGCACGGCCCTCTGACGGAAAGACGGAAAGACTCCCCTAGAAAGGTCTGGATGTGGGAGGTTATTACTTTAAGTTAGTTTATTACCCCTGGATGCCCATCCGAGGGTGTATAAAAACTGTGGAAGCCGAGGACTCCTTACCACCGCGGATGAGCTGAAATCCAAATGGCACCTGATGATGTTGGTATCATCGTAGGTTAGCAGTTACACAGGTCTATCCAGATGGTCCAGTCATCTTGCGCGGGCGGGCTTCCACGCCGGTGATGCTCCTGATTCCCGATTTTTCACCCCTTTTATACTACTCGTGACGTCAGAGCCAGGCCCCTCAGCCAATCAGCGGCCGAGCAGTAGCCAATCAGCGTGCAGCCAGAAGTGGTGACCTGGCTATCACGCACACAGCACATTCCTTATTTATTTATACATACACGCGATTACGACGTCAAGAGAAATATTTTGAAAATAATTTAACGGGATTTTCGAAGATAACATCTCTGGGCCGATTTTAATAAATTTAAACGGTTCTGAAATCCGCGTTTCATTCTGTTCTTGATCGGTACCAAGAATAACGAGGACAATATAGTTAAAGCCAGTTACGAGTACCTACTCGGTACACTATAAGCATGCACTCACTTCCAATTCTGAGATGTGTTGTCAGCGAAGCTCTGACACGTGCGCGTGCGCACCACGTGGTTTAACAGACTTAGCCATTCTTAATGAATACCTGCTCTCATAGGGCTTATGGGATAGTCGGTACCCATCCGGTCGATCCGTGATACACCACCCATTCCTAGTTTGACACCCATGACAAACGATCAATGCATCGCAGATCGAACGCATGGGAGCACGCTAGGCGGGAATTATAGACTTCCCGAGTAGGCGCGTACCCGAGAGGAGAGTGATGCAAGAGATGCATGTTTATAAGAAATAGCACATATGGTGCGAAAGTGTTTGGGACGGAGGCATACTTTTAGTTTTGATTTTTGACATGGAATTATTTTTCCAGGTCTTTTCTTTTTTTATTTTGTTTTATTGACCCGATGCATGCATAATTTTATTTGGTTCCATGATTAACATAAACAATAGCTCGCATGGGTGTTCTCTCGGATGCGGATAATTTATGTGATCACAGTATACCACAAATGAATAAGTAAATTACATGTACACCCCGGGTAAATAAAGGGATGCACGTACAGAGATGTATATTGATTATAATGCGGCCCGTTATTGCGGATCCGCACGGGTAGTTTTCGCTAACCCACAATCCGTCCCGTCGTTCTGATGTGGGAAGAAAAATAATAAGAAAAATAGTAATAATAATAAATGAAAAAGGCTAGTTTATCAGGCAGCCCCAGTGTAGCTGAGACTGCCTGACGGTAATAGGACATGTTCGCTACGGTGCGTTGTGTACTTACTCGCGCACAACGTGTTAACAACGCAGGGATCAGCAGCGAGTATTCATGTGACACAGCTACACAAGAATTTTGCGCAGCTGTGTAGGATGACCATAGTCAGCCTAGGGACGAGTTTTCAATTTTAAAACCATATATAATAATTAGAAAAGTATTTCAAGAATAAGCATAATAATAATGTTCCGCTTTCCGCACACCTATTTATAAATCCTGCTGCAACCTCGGCGATAGTGTCTACAAACATCCGTTGCAAAGTTTCCCCAGCGGGTCTGGGTACCCCGACTTGTACGGGACGGACGTGGCAGATGGTCCTCCGCTGCCGAAATGTCACTACTAATAATGCCCAGGTCGGGTATACTGATACTGGAGGACGGTACGGATGTGTCCATTGAAGCGCTGGTGGTGGCTGAGATGATGACAGGTGAAGTGCGAACTGGTGGCGGCGTGGAAACTGCTGACATCACTGTTGTCGTGGCGGTGGTGGTTGTTGTGTGGACTGCAGGTGGGCCGAGTGTGGTGAAACTGATGAGCGGTCGGGGTGTGGCAGCGAATGATAATTTAGTGCTGGCAGATTACCTTGCGGATTTTGGTTGCCTTAAGTAACTTGCTGGCGGTTGTCTGCGGAACTGCATGGATTTCTGGACGCATTATCCTCTTCTTTCTGGCATAGGGATGTTCCGGCGTAGTCACCTTGCGAACTGCGGGATCTGTAGGAGTACTGCTGCACAGATGTATGGATGTGCTGCTCTGATGCAGTGATGATAGCGACCGCTTCTGTAAGGTGGATCTCCTCATCTATTATTAAACTGCACGGAGATATAGATCTATCAGAAATGTCCTGTAACCCTTGTTCAGATATGGCCACTGGTGTGGAGATTACAACTGAAATTGGCCGGCTGATTACGGATGCTGATGCTGTGGTGATCCAGACGGTGGCGGTATTGTGGGTGCTGCTGGAGTGGAAACTGCAGGTGATGTAGGTACCAATACTGCAGGTGCTACCGGTGTCGTTCGTGCTGGTGCTGCTGTCGTCGTGGTGACTGGTGCAAATTGATGACTGGGTTCTGGCTGCGTGGCGGAGGCTGGTGCGGTTGGTCTTATGTAATGTGGAAAGTCAGGTTGTCACCGTTTGGTACGTTTAGTTTTAGCCATCTTCCCCGTAGGAAGTACATTAATTGGAAGTCAGGTTTCAAAGCGACTAGCTAGAACTTCTATGTCCTCACTTTGTTCACCAGGCTGTAAGGTTACCACTAACACATGATGCCTTTCTGTTAACGCATGTCTCACTACGTAATGAGTAGCTGTATATAGGTATTTGCAGTCCGAGCTAAATGCGTGTTGGAAAAGATGATCATGATTGACATGAAGCGTCAAGTCCGAATTGTGGGAGAACACATGCTTACATGGCTGTCCGTTATGCTGTAAAACTGTACACGAATACTTCTTCCCGGAATGAGCTGGTGCCGAATCCTCCGAGCTGTCATACAGAGCAAGATCTTCCGCAAGTGACATCTTATTTCCACATGATAATGAATGCACGGAACCGCCTAACCTATTCTAATTGTCCTACCTGTTCATAACTTTCCGGGCCAAATGTAATAATAATAATGAAATAATAATTAAAACAGCAGCATTTGGTTTGCGACATGAAAGTAGCCTAATGCTTGAACTTCCGTTGTGTCGAGTTTTGATGGGAAGACGAAGTTTCAGTGAGCGTTCTTCTCCTTTTATACTTTTTGGTGACGTCACAAGATGACAGATGACCACACCCGAAAGTCTTAGGGTGAGTCGGTCATGCCCTACATGGATAGTTTGGATTTTAATGTTCCTGGAGTCCGATGAAATATTCCTTCCGTGTAAAGGAAGTAAATATAAATATAACAAGGTAGGATTGTCGCTTTCGTCTCCATTCAAAGGAAAAACAAGTCTCCGAGCAACGTTAAAATCCAGAACTACTTATTCCCGTGGAAGCTCACCTTTTAATTAGTGTGATGCGATTTTTCAGATCGGATGCTTATAAACTCGCCTGTTCAGATTTCAGGCTGAAGCACCCGATGTGGTGTGGGAGAACATGATGACGTCAGCAGCAATTGCCCCGACTTACCCCCTCTCACCTCCTCCATCGCGCTGTGGTAGATATGCGTTTGGGTGGGTCTTTTGTTTATAGACTTTTGACCGAGTTTACTGGAAATAGAAGTGAAGATCACGTGGTTTGTTGTTGTGAAAGCACGTGGTTGATCGGAAACTTAGGCAATATTTATGTAATGGTGGAGTATTAATGCTGCTGATTATTCGTAGTGGATGTGAAAAACGGAAATATATGGTTTCAATTCTGTTCCTCAGAACAGTGTCCCTGTATGCGCGTGATCTTGCACGTGCGTCGTTTGTCGTCTGTAATAGGTGTATTCCAGCCCGTGTTGATCGTGTGATTGGAATATGTAGGCAAGAGAATATTTGAAATTCTCCATGAGATCATACTGTCGAAGTTTTGATACTGCTTTACCAGCCCACGCGCTAATAGTTTGTATACGCAGTAGAACAGTCGTGTTCTTAATCAACATTAAGACAATATAGCTGTCTGTAATTATTGTCTGGTTTAAACAGCTCCCGGTCCTTTAAGTGTACTAATTCCGCGAGGCTGGACTCTTTTTCCCAGTGTGGGTGAACTGCCAAGCATCCTCCTGCTATGGGTAGGACTAGTCTCACTCTCACCTAGACCAAACTTAATTTATTACAATACAGCTCGGAAAAGGCGTGCGTCAGTTTTACAATTACAATCCCGTCGTATGGAGATTGTGAATACCCGGACATGATGTATTTCGCTCTTAAATTGCCGAGCGGCGGTTGGGTGGGGCTGGGGTGGGGATGGGGGGATGGACAGCGTTACTTTAGAGCGTGGATGACCAAGAAGGGTGCTGTCGTAGCTTGAATCAATCCATAATCCATTATCGGAATTCACTTTCGGTAGCAAAATCCTACTCGTGACGGACGACAGACTGCGGGCATCTTGCTCTCTTAATAATATTGACTGTTATTACATATGAATGGCGTGTAAGATCTTAGCTGTTTCCGTACGATGATTCCGGAGGTGGGGTGGGGGGTGTAGGTGGGGCGGGGGTGGGGTGGGGGGAGTGGGGGATCCCCTGTAGCATGTACTGTGGATGGCTGCGGTGTTGCTCCTTCTTTCCGTATGATCAGTTTTCCGCAAACCGGATAAGAAGGTGGTTGCGGAAAATGTTGACTTGTGTTGATGGTGGTAGTGATCTGTTGTAGGGAAGTCGGGGTTGCTGTGTGATGCTTGCATAATGCGGTTTGGGCATATCCAGGTTTCCAGGCTGTTGAATACCGAGTGTGTTGTGGCTGCGGAAGAGTCGGGTCTACCGAAAGTGATGAACCTTCTGTATCTGTGCAAGAGGGATTGTTGCGGAAAAAGGTGTCTCTAACATTTTCAATTAAAAAAAATGCTAGGTGAGTGCTACACTTGTTGTTGCTGATGTTGAATGTCCGAGTTACACTATTAAATCTAGGTATGTATGCGACATATCCAGCCTTGCGGGCAAGTGTGTTCTGTATGCTTCTGGCTTTCTTTGTCTGGTGTGATGTTCTGACTGCTCACGGAGGGGTGGGGGCGTGGTAGGGCAGTGGTGGTCGGGGCTCCATTTGGATGGAGAGTATGGTTATCTCCCGTTAAAAGATGGTTGGTACTCTGTCATAATTTTTAAGTACCTGGAATATTCGAGCCGAGAGTCTGCCGAACAGGCTGCTTCCCCGCCCACAACCAGCGGGGGGGGGGGGGGGGTGTTGCAGAATGCCATCTCCTCTGTAACAGCAGACTCCTTCATATCTGAAGAGTGACGGTCAACAGATGACGAGTGGAGTGTGAAATGGACAGGACGAATGATGTCTGAACTTGGGTGCATAGACTAGAGACGTGCGTTGGAGATGCGGTGGTGGTGGTGCTTTCAGGCAGGCTGCACCTTGAGATGGGGGTGGTTGTGCGATTTGGGAGTATGAAGAGGTACACTGAGTTGTATGGGTTTGCTGTTCTTCAAAACAAGCCAAGGCCTCATCTGACCTCTTCACTCCCATGCTATTTATTACATGTTCCACTCCACAAGAAGCATGGCCCGGGGCAGCCTTAGCTTCCGCTTGTGGTAACTCTATAATGGGGTAATAGCATGAAGTGGGTGGGAATGGGAAGAGGTCAGCAGAACAACTTTTCCGTCCATCCCCTTGGACAAAACAAACGAGAAAGTCTTCAGATACGACATCCCATATCGTGTAGACCCGTACTGAGGAGGGAGAGGGCGAGTAAGTATCGTGTCATTGTCATCAGCATTAGTTGATCGTTCATCGGACTCCTGACTTGGTAGGAGAGTGGCCAAACTGGCACCGCGGTACTCTGGACTAACGTCGGGAATACTTGTTTCCGTTGAGACATCTGTCTGGGTACCAGTGTTACGTGGAACGTCCAGCCCGAGCTCTGGCACTGGGCCATCACTGACACAAGGTTTAAGTCGATCGAATTGGATGACTGAGGTCAGGCCATCCGAGGCGTGGATATGGTAGGTCACGTCCGACTTCTTACCTACTAGCCCATAGGGGCCTTTCCACTGGTAACTCTGAATTGTGAATCCAAACCATTTTCCCCACCTCATGTGCGTCTCCATGCACCCGTCAGTCATGTCACATTTTCTGATGCCAGTGCGCAGTGGATAAAGTAGCTCTCACTATCTCCTGGGACTGTTCTATCCGCTGCCGCATGAGCCTCACGTAGAGAGATGGTGAATTTTTCTCTTCCAGAATCCTGGGCATGGCCAGATCCAGGGGGAAGGCTAATTCATTGCCTAACATTAACCGCGTAGGGGTATAACCTGTGCTGGAATGTATTGATGTGCGGTATGCCATGAGCACATATGGGAGTCGCAGATCCAAATCTCGACAATCAAGGCGTGTTTCTTTAGTAAGCATCTCCGCGAGAGTTCGATTGAATCTCTCCACCATTCCGTCACTGCGGGGCTGATATGGAGTCATCCTTGTTTTGATGATGTAAAACAATTTGCAGAGCTCGGAGACCAGCCGGCTCTCAAAATTATTCCCTTGATCAGAGTGCAGCTCATATGGCATTCCAACCTTGTAGGACACATTGCTTGCCAAGACCTCCACTACCGTGGATGCCTCTTGGTCCGGCAAAGCATATGCTCCTACCCACTTCGCAAAATAATCTTGCAATACAAGGATGTACTTGTTTCCTTCATCCGTCATATTCAAGGGTCCGAGCATATCAATAGCCACTCGCTCCCACGATCTTAATTTGAAGAGATGCGGAATGATGCTGGCCAACAGAGCAGCGCGTCTTTGACATGGGACACATTTGGTGACCCATGCCTTCACACTGTCGCGAATCCTGATCCGGTGGAATCTCTGCTTTATCCGTGTTAATGTCCGCTCAACAGCCAGGTGTCCAGCATTATTGTGCAGTTGTTGGAGTATTGTATTTCGATAATGCTCCGGAATCACCATGCGGTTGTTGATGTAGAGAACGCCCTCATGTATATGGCATTCTTCAAACCACTGGTAGTAGTATTTTGCCGTTGCGGATAGTAGTGTAACAGATTCCCGGGGAGGACGTACCTCCTCCTAGATTCACGCATATATATTTCGTGTTTGCACGTCTGTTGCTTGTTTGTGAGCGACTGTCTCCATGTTCCACTCTGCGCACCGCAATTCGGGGAGCACCGGAGATGGCGGTGTAGTATGTGTCACAGTGGTGGCCACTTCCAGTTCATCCTCGAGCCCGATTCTGCTCAAGGCATCGGCATTTCCATGTAGTTTGCCGGGTCGTATGAACGACGTTTAAGTTGTAGGCCTGCAGGCACTCCTGCCACCTCGCTACCCGGCCCTCCATATTTTAGAGATTTTGGAGCCTGTGTAGTGAGGCATGGTCTGTATGGAGGGTAAATAGGAGCCTGTACAGAAAGCGTTTGTAATACTTGATGAACCCAGTACCTGCTCAGTTCCATCTTCTGTGACCTGAGATAGAACTGTGCCAATGGCGTACGCCAATGCATCAGTGTCCAAGATGAAATCGAGGTTAGGATTCGGGTGAGGAAGAATTGGAGCGGTCATCAACAGTTCCTTCAGCGC
Organism: Chaetoderma sp. LZ-2023a; assembly: GCA_034401795.1. Lineage (NCBI taxonomy): Eukaryota > Metazoa > Mollusca > Caudofoveata > Chaetodermatida > Chaetodermatidae > Chaetoderma > Chaetoderma sp. LZ-2023a. The sequence continues at coordinate 80,131,354 of CM067364.1, forward strand.
TCACTTGTGCACTCGAATGGTCAATCCTTTTCAGTGATCCTGTATAGGGGTGATGCAATCTCACTGAAGTGACGGATGTAATGGCAATAGTACTGGCAGAGGCCGAGGAAACTCCAGGTGTCAGTGACAGACATCGGTGTCTGCCACTCCACCACTGCTTTTGTTTTTTTACGGTTGAGTAGCCACTCCATCACCGGATATGACGTGTCCCAGGAACTCGATGCTGTCTGAAGGTATGACATTTCTTGGGTTTGAGATTTAAGTTGGGCATGCGGAAACGGGTTAGCATGGTGTCCAGGTTGGATAAAGCTTGCACAAACGAGGAACCAAAGACGACTACATCGTCAATGTAACACAGACAGATTTCCCCTTGCAGGATAGGTAATACCTGCTCAATGGGATGCTCGAACGTTCCAGGAGTGTTGCACAAGCCATAGAGCATTTTGCGGAACTGAAAAAGACCGTCTCTGCAGATGAATGCAGTCTTCTCCATATGAGCTTCATCCATGGTCACCTACCAGCATCCACTAGCCAAATGAAGGGTACAACACCACTTGGCTCCAGACAAGGAATCTAAGGCCTGATCTATTCATGGTAATGGGTACGTGTCTTTGATGCTAAGATCATTAAGGCGGCGGTAGTCTATACAAAAGTGCAAAGATCCGTCCTTTTTGCCTGCTAGTACAATGGGACTAGCCCAGGGGGATGCTGATGGCTCTATTATGGCTGGCCGCAACATGTCATTTACCTGTTGGTGTGTTTCTGCTTCTTTATGTATGGGAAGGACGTCGTACCAGTTGTCGAATGGGTCTGTTGTTTCCAGTGTCGATGGAGTGCTGTGCAAGATGAGTTTCACCCAGATCCATGTCTCCAGCTGAGAAACTATCACGGTAATTGTAAAGTAAGTTCCGTATTTGTTGTTTTTGAGATTGCATCAATCCAACTGTGGCACGCAAATATAAGTCATGTAAATGTTCTGGCGAATCATCAGAAGTTGTTGCTGGTGTGGGTGCTGTGGGTGTTGTCTCCAGTGAGATCACATCCACCAAATGGCCACAACGGACTCCTGGTTCAAGAGTTATTGGGTCCGCAGTGCCATTGAATACGCGATAAGGTATGCAATTCTTGTCGATGGTGTCCTTGATCATGCAGAGACTGGCGCATTGTGAGGCGATCATGTATTCAGGGTCGGGTTCCAGCATGGCTGTGTGAGTGTTGTTTCCTAACTGTGGTGTGGTGGCCCACAAGATTTCCTCCTGTCCCAGCTCAACTGTGGCAGTCATCACTAAAATCACGGCACATGTATCGTACAGTGATGATTCTGGTCCAAGGGGTATCCATCGGCCATGTATGTCTAATTCCTGTTGTCTGCAATGTATGCCAGCTTCGCTGGCACTGAGGAAATCGGAGCCAAGCAGGGCATCATTATGGATATAGGCGATAACACCTCACTGAATGAATTGCATCTGCTAGATTTGTATTACGAGGTTGTCTGTACCAGCCACGGGGACATCAGCTCCCGTAGCTGTTTGCAAAAATATGTTTGTAGGCTTAAGGAGTGGCTTCTTATGAGGTGGGATGCTCTCATACAAGCGCTTGTTAAAACGCTGATGGAAGCTCCAGTGTCCACAGTGGCACTGGTGGAAATCCCGCTAAACAGGCATGCGCACTTATATATCACTTTATGGTGGATCTGCGAAAGAGTTGCCACTGATACCATTTGCGGAAGTGAGGATGGGGATGGTATCACTCTGTATATCGTTGGCTTGTTTCCGGATGGCTTCCGTGAGTGCGATTGGTGGCTGAGTGTGGAAAGGACCAACCCGTCGGAGTTGGGGGTAGTAATGGTGGTGGCATTGTTGCTGGTTCTGTGTATGCTGAATTGGTGTAAACAGCAGTGAGGATAGGATGTTCACGTTCACGGGTGAGGGCTACCTGCGTGAGTCACTTTTGACAGTGCATCATGGGATGTTTAGTTGAAGCGCAGATGAAACAGTGACCGCGGCCTTGTTTCCTGTCCTTTGAACGATGCTTCTTCTTGCGGACCCATGATGCTGAATGAGTGCTTTTTTCGGAATCACTACTGCTGCTGGTGGACGTTGTAGGTGATACTGTAAGGACTTGTGAATTGCATACCACCAAGGGCCCCAAAAGGTGCGCCTGGTCCTCATTTCCCACCCCCCCAAAATTTTTTTTTTAATTTTTCATCATGAGTTTATTTCTGCAAAAAACGAAAACTGATACTTTTGCCCAAAGTTTTTTCATGGCGGCCATTTTGAAAAAAATATTTTTTTCAAAAATAATCATCAGTGCCAACATCCTACCCAAGTGTGGGGGTGATCCGATCAAAACTAGTTGTAGTAGCACTTCAAACATCCATTTAAAATCGCCATACATTTCCTATGGGAGTTTTTCCATGCATTTTGGGGGCAAAAGTCTGGCGGCCATTTTGAAAAAAAGATTAAAAAAAACAAATGGCCAATGGTAACATCCTCAGCAAGTATGGTAGTGATCCGTTGAAAACTTTAGCTGTAGTATCACGTCAAAGATCAATTTTGACATTCCCCATACATTTCCTATGGGACTTTTTGCCCACTCAAAGGTGGGTAGCTAAAAAACTATTAGGTGGATCCAAAATAAAAGTAATAGCCATTGATTGTGGTATGGGCCCTTGAAGTTGACCAAGTTTGGACTTGATAGGATGAAAACACTGTAGGAGGAGATGCTCCTAAACTTTTGGAGAAGAATAAGAATAAGAATAAAAATAAGAAAGATCCTGAGTAAAAACAATAATCTGCGATAGATCGCAGATTAATTATTTAATTCATAGTTGCATGCACCATGCAACTATGAATATTTAAAACAGCTATCAAACAAGGTAGTGTCAACATTAACTTTGGTATACAGGCGTAATTCAAATTACCTATAAAGGTCGTTTTTCCTGCTGAATGCGCTTATGCAGGTTTATTTGTTTTCCCGATATGCCCTCCAAATCTCGGTATTACATATTTTGTAGAGGGCTGCATTTGATATTAGACTTGTGTGCCCTGCGTTGATTTGTAATAGCTCGTAGATGCTTGCGGTGACATGCATCGAGTTTGTTCCCGAGGGCTTCTGGATCTGTCCAGCTATTGTAATTGTATAGCATTATGAAAACACATGTAGCATCACATAATTGCATCTTAACTTTCATGGGGATATTTCTAGCCACGAACCCACAATTCCCAAAACCAAACTTCCTCGACTTCCAAGTGCCCCGATGGAGGCTACCATCATAATTCATTTCCGCGGTGGACAAGACACAGTGAAGAAGACACAGTGGAGAAGGCTGAAGAAACACTGATTGCAGCTGAAAGACCACCACCAACACCAACACCAACACCACCACAACCACAACCACAACCACAACCACAACCACCACCACCAACACCATAACCACCACAATTATCATCAACATCCCCTTCACATCCCGAATATTTGATCCATTTTCATTGAACTTACGACTCAAGTGAGATAACAATTGTCTTATAAGACCAGCTTTGAAGCAATAAATTATCGTGATTACACAGGTGATAGGTGTTCTGTTTGAAATGGATAGGTCATGTTGATAGCAGACTGTCAGATAGTTTTGTTATTACCTGTGACCATTTAAAGCTTATGGGTGTGTATTGTTTGGAATAATAACGCATGCATGTGATCTATTTATGTGGAGTTATACGCCAAGTCATGTCGCGGTCTCATTAAGCGTGGCCAGTCGTGGTTTGATAGAATCTATATTCCGATTGACTTATGTATCGGATGATCGTATTTCTTCCATCCTCTGAAGAGCATGAACAACCTTACAGACAGACATACAGGCAGGTATAATATTTAATGCACTGTTTTCTAGATGTAATGAGGATTTCTGTTAGTTTTTAGTATTACCATATGTATCGCGATTCTATACAAATCAAATTCACGAATCTAGTTTCTCAGCCAATCATATGACGTTATAATCAACCACGTGAGGTGTAGACCGAATCATTTACGTCATGAATGACTCGATTTAATCCGTCTTAAACGCTTAATAGTCCGACACGTTGTACGAACAGTATGTCTTTACTATTTAATGTACTGTTTTCTAGATGTAATGAGGATTTCTGTTATTTTTTAGTATTACCATATGTATCGCGATTCTATACAAAACAAATTTACGAATCTAGTTTCTCAGCCAATCATATGACGTTATAATCAACCACGTGAGGTGTAGACCGAATCATTTACGTCATGAATGACTCGATTTAATCCGTCTTATACGCTTAATAGTCCGACACGTTGTACGAATAGTATGTCTTTACTATTTAATACACATTCTGTTGAATATTTTGAAACTAATTTGACTGGGCTCGGTTGCTGCAAACAGCACCTAGTAAAATTAGTTTCAAAATATTCAACAGCTTACCGGTATAGTCTTCTGGAAATTAAGTTTCAGAGGGTACAGGAATTGATTGATCTCAACACGGGCAAAGCGTGGGGATTGGCGGGGCATAGCTAAAACTGGATTCCCTCATTGCTGATTGTTCAACGCCAAACTAAAATAAGCGAACAATCATGAACAAAATACGATGGCGTATTGAATATTTTGAAATTTCTTGACAACACCAGCTTCCAGGCCAAAGTCGTTTCAGAATATTCAACATTTTAAATCTAAATTTGGGATCCGATCTGTCACTCATATATGACGTCATAATCTATTACGTCGCATGTAGGCTGACGTCACACTCATATGACGTACTATAATTTCGGCATGAAGCTTAAAAAAGCTCCGTCAAGTGAACGAATTTTATGTCTTTGATGGATTTGTAATTCAATAAAAATTATGTTCAATATTTTGAGACTAATTTGCATAGGCAGCAACAGAGCCCCAGTCAAATCAGTTTCAAAATAAATTAGTTTCGGAATATTGATCAGCTTACTTACAAAGTTACCTTGAAATTAGAATTATAGTAATTTAGCTTTCAAAGTATATAAATCAATCCCAACACGCGTAAAACGTGGGCGGGGCTTACCTAGAACCGGATCCCTATCTTACCAGTATGCATATATGGTCCTAACCCAGAACAAAACACGAGCCAACACGTTTTCCAACACCTGGTCTCAAGGATGCCGACGATATATTGATATATTGTCACGTGTATGCATCGCGATATTGTCTAATGCATTATCTGACACGACTCCTGCACGTAGTAGAAGTATTGACTTAGTATTAGCCCAGTTACCCACGTTATCTGGGTTTGTTCTATTGTATAATCTGTTACTGGTGTGTGTGTGTGCAGATTTTCTATTAAGCCTGCATAATATTAGTGAAAAGAACGGATTTTATTTCTTACGTGCCAAATCGTTTTTTAAACGCTTCCAGAAATTGTTTATGGTAATTCCTATGCATCACAGACGTGTGAGGGACGAAGAATGCGTGTGTAAGGGCATTAATTCACCGTTCCAGAGTAGCCACCCATCATATTACGTCATAATGAAATGTGTGATGTGTACAATGACATCGTAATGAATGACGTCATGAATGACGTCGATAAGTACGTCACGAATGCATATTTGAAGACGGTGTATGCATTACTGTACAAATTGTTTGCTTTTACTATTTAATAAATATTCTGTTGAATATTTTGAAACTCATTTGACTGGGCGCTGTTGCTACCATAGGCAGCAACAGCACCCAGTCAAATTAGTTACAAAATATTCAACAGCTTCCCTGTATAGTTTTCAGGAAATTGATAGCTAGGGCATTTGGGGATTGCGCAATCCCAACACGGCGAGGTGTGGCTGGAGCTTAGTTAGTGATGGGCGGGGCATAGCTAAACATGGAAAGGTCCATTCATTGCGAGGTTATTTGAAGAGCAATGTAAAATGGAATTATATCCAGAACTAACCCCAGCTGCCTATATATCGACATCAGTATTTTATTTCATGAAAATCAAGTTAGCAGTTCAGGGTTTACGTGACGCTCTAATATATTCTTTTAAAGATTTGACATGACAATTTTTTTAAATCCAATTTATTAATTTCGTTTTGTAGCATGTTTACTGTTAATCTATTAATCTCATTGAAATCTATGAGTGATAAATGACTTTTAAGTGGTCTTGCGGAATACCAAGACTGGTACATGTCTTTTAAGTGGTCTTACGGAATACCAAGACGGGTAAATGGTTTTTAAGTGCTCTTGCGTAATATCAAAATGGGTACATGGCTTTTAAGTGTTCTTGAGGAATACCAAGACGGGTACATGGCTTTTAAGTGTTCTTGCGGAATACCAAGACGGGTACATGGCTTTTAAGTGGTCTTGAGGAATACCAAGACGGGTACATGGCTTGTTTAAGTGTTCTTGCGGAATACTAAGACGGGTACATGGCTTTTAAGTGGTCTTGAGGAATACCAAGACGGGTACATGGCATTTAAGTGGTCTTGAGTGGTAGATTTCCAAAAATGGTCTTCCTCTGGGCAGCAAATGGCCATTTACCAAGACAATTGAAGAAGGCGTTTTTAGGAGGCCTGGTGTTAAAAGTTTAACCCGATCACGAGGAGAAACGTTGACGATCTGAAAGTCTATCACGGGAGTGTGAGCATTACCGGAATATTACAAATAATAGAATAAAATGGCCACAGACATCTAGAATAGAACTGAGCCAGGAACCAATAACATCATTAACCATCGCACATACTGTGTAGGATCTGTGGTGAAAGTGATTCTATAATCCTCCAGTCACCACAACACGTGGGCAAAAACCGTTCCAAACACCTGTTTGCATGCAAATGTTCGTTTTACGGGTTACAATTGAAAGTATTATTTTTGTCTTGCCAATTTAACTGTGCTGAAGAAAAAACAAGTGAAGAACACATGTTGATGTACACAGTGTATGCTACGCAGCAATGTTCGCCGAAAGATTCCCTCACCTTATATACCCATGTATCTAATTGACAGAGAGAAATCTCATATGAAATAGTACGCGTGCGTGTGTGCGCGTGCTTGCGCACGTGCGTACCCGTGTCTGTGTGCGTGCGTGCGTGCGTGCGTGTGAGCGAGCGCACGCGTGCGTGCGTATGTGTGCGCAGGCCTGTGTACGCTCGTGCGGTCCTGTGTGTACTATTGACAATTATCATTGCCATGGCAGCTATGTTATTGTACACCTCATACATAAGTTATTTTCCAAACAGAAACAGCAACATGTAACAATTTTGAAAACGGTGTAAGAAATACTCTGAACATAACGAGCCTTTCCAGTTTTAGCTATTCCCCACCCATCGTTATCTAACCCCCACCCTCACCTCGCTCGCATTGGGATCGATCGATCTCTGAACGCCCTGACAATTAATTTCCAGAAAACTATACAGGTAATCTGTTGAATATTTTGAAACTAACTTGATTGGGCGCTGTTGCTGCCTATGGGAAACGTTAACGTTATTTCTGAGCGGCACTGTACCATGGTCACGTTATCATCTGTCCATTGTTTCATGCATGCGCTGGGTGTTTTAAAATCTGACAATAATAAAACAAGAAAAACGGGCAAAGATCGGGAACGTTCTACACCTTCTATAGATTTTACAATTAAAGGGCGGGCGCCCTTCTAAACGCTATCACGAGGCGAATCGAAAATCGTCTCGGTTATGATGTAAGTAATTACCGATAGAATACCACCCTTAAGTTGCATTAGGATCAGTTCGTCATTAACGTAGGAATAGTGATTAAAAATTAAAACCCAGGAGGGCACTGAATAAAAAAGTGGGCTCCGTACTGATGTTGAGAGTGGCCCATAGAATATCATTTTATCGAGATCCATTTACCAGTAATGGGGGAATAGCGATTTAAAAATTTAAGGATGGGGCACCCAACTAAAACCCAATATGGACATGAATCGAGAATCTGGTTGCGTTATCATGTTGTGCATAGAATATCCCTCAAGTTCTGTCGAGATCCGTTCATTAATAATGGAGGAGTACCGATTTTAAAATTTAAGGGTGGGGCGGATGGGATACCGTTATAAAACCCACCAGTATCTTATAAAACCCACCGGTGTCTTATAACACCCACCAGTGTCTTTTAAAAGCAAATAGTGTCTTAAAAGACCTACCAGTGTCTTATAAAACCCACCAGTGTCTAATAAAATCAACAAGTGTCTTATAACACCCTCCAGTGTCTTATGAACCCAACCAGTGTCTTATAAAATTCACCAGTGTCTTATTAAACCCACCAGTGTCTTATTAAACCCACCATTGTCTTATAAAACCCACAAGTGCCTTATAAAACCCACCAGTGTCTTATTAAACCCACCATTGTCTTATAAAACCCACATGTGTCTTATTAAACCCACCAGTGTCTTATAAACCCACCAGTGTCTTATAAACCCACCAGTGTCTTATAAAATTCACCAGTGTTTTATTAAACCTACCGGTGTCTTATTAAACCCACCAGTGTCTTATAAACCCACCAGTGTCTTATAAAACCCACCAGTGTCTTATTAAACCCACCAGTGTCTTATAAAACCCACCCGTGTCTTATTAAACCCACCAGTGTCTTATTAACCCACCAGTGTGTTATTAAACCCACCAGTGTCTTATAACACCCACCAGTGTCTTATAAACCCACCAGTGTCTTATAAAATTCACTAGTGTCTTATAAACCCACCAGTGTCTTATAAAACCCACCAGTGTCTTATTAAACTCACCAGTGTCTTAAAAAACCGACCCATGTCTTATAAACCCACCAGTGTGTCATAAAATCCACCAGTGTCTTATAAACCCACTAGTGTCTTATAAAGCCCACCAGTATCGAATAAAACCAACAAGTGTCTTATAAAACCCACCAGTGTCTTATGAAACCCACCAGTGTCTTATAGAAGCCACCAGTGTATTATAAAACCCACCATTACCTTATAGACTCCACCATTACGTCATAAATCCCACCAGTGACTTATAAAATCCACCAGTGTATTATAAAATCCACCAGTGTATTATAAAACCCACCATTACCTTCTAAACCCCAACATTACCTCATAAAGCCCACCAGTGTCTTATAAAACCTATCGGTGTTTTATAAATGGCACCAGTGTCTTATAAATCCCACCAGCGTCTTATAAATCCCACCAGTGTCTTATAAAACCCACCAGTGTCTGATAAAACCCACCAGTGCGATGACTCCAAAATTGAGCTCCATACTGATGTCGAGAGTTATCCATAGAATATCCCCTCAAACTTTATCAAGTTACGCGTATCATTAACGGAGAAGTCCCGATTTTAATCATTAACGGCGGGCGCCCTTCTAAAAGCCAGCACGGCAGTCAATCGAAAATCGGTATCGGTAGTGATGTCGGGACTTATCCATACAATGTGTGTGTTATGTTTCAGCAGGATTGGATGAAAACTAAATGAGGAGCAGTAAAAATAAACAAAGATCCACATCCCAAAACAAAACATAACAACAACAACAACAACAACATGCCCAAGCTTTAGAGATCCGTTCCGGATCTAACAGGGCGCCACCTTCATTCCCCTCCACCCCACCAAATCTCATCTTCCTTGCTCTGTCTCAAAACACCTGGGCTATGGAAGGATAGCATATATCACTCAAGTAGCTGACGTCATAATCAAATACGTCACATGTTAGCAGACGTCACGATCAAAGTAACGTACCTCTGTCACGAAAATTGAAAAGTCGGTCACTAAAGTGTACGCACTGTATGTCTTTGCCTGGAAGTTGTTATTGTCATATTAGCTTTAAAATGTTCAACAGCTTCCCCGTATAGATGATACATTTAAAAGTAAATTCTGGTAATTCAGGTTTCGATGGTTTAAATCGATCCCAATATTCGGAAAAAGTGGGCGGATTCTAGCGAGAAATGGGCAAAGCACGGCTAGAAATGAACCCATCTATCTGTAGAATACATAATGCTGACAAATAAATCATTACCGTAAGCCACTATGTCGAATTGTTAATATTTACACCAGTTTATTCTTACAATATTCAATTCAAAAATGTGTTATGTTTTACGTTTAGTTACATTGATAAATAAATAAATCACTGACAGTTTCTAATAGAATATTCAAATTTATGTAAGAATGTGCATGCCCTACCGTTTTAGCGTGCACGAGCGCACGAACGCACACACGAACACACAACCGAGTATTTAAAAAAAGAAACAGTTTGCGGAATAATTTGGACCCACTTGGTCATGACGCATTCGCTATCTACAGCATCACCAGGCTCCTTTTGTGTTAATTTCCAAATATTTTAGATCGTTCATATACGATCTTTTGAAAATTGAGATTCTGGTGTTTCTAAAATTTAATCAGTATGCGTTATATTCCCGGAAACGGTGTTTATGTATCATTCTCCAAACATTAACTTTTCTGATATATGTTCTGACACTAAGCCGTGGATTTTATTTCTACCTACGCGCGCGCTAATGGCCACGTCTAGTTCTATTTGATATCTACTTGAAAATGGGATGTTTTAAATGCACGCCCAGCTATTCCCAGCAACTATTATAACATATTTCAAATATTCACAGTGTATTAACTTTAATGTCTAAATGTGCTTAAGAACATCAAAATATTTGCTAACTCAATGTCCATTTGAAGGCCAAAAGAAAACTATTTTCGAAAATGTACCCACTGGAATGACTGACACGATTATCGAGCCAGTCATCCCAGTGGTAAGTTCATTTCTCGCCATATTTTAGCGAACAAGATGTGGCTATGTAGCGAATGGGAATGTTGATGCAAATTCATTTACTATCTTCGGATCGTACTTTGCCATCTGAAAGCAAGCGTTTAAAATCTCAACATTATAGTACTATTATTGCTTTGAACCAGTCATTCCAGTGGGAAATTATCAAAAATAGTCTTCTATTGGCCTTCAAATGGACATTTGTCAAGACCACTACAGAAGCCTAGTTTGGCCGAAATGAGTGTTACATGATTAAATAACCCCCTGAGCTAAAATGATAATTAATCAAATCAGCTTTTCTGAACCATTTACGTCAGTATTATTATATAAGTAAGACGGTCTGCTCTGCGAGGCCAATAAAACCAAGCGAACGAACGAACTGTTGTAACCGCGCGGCTCATTGCAGAACAGCAGAAGGCTGACATATGACAATCCACATTTTACAAATTCGCGGAACATGGCCAAGGTACAGGGACCCCGATAGGTCTCTGTACAGACGTCTCTGGTGAGATTCAAATAGTATCGTCCAGCAGGGATCATCTTTGTTCGACAACATTCATTGATATGACCGGAAGCCTACAGTAAGGAGATAATAAACAGGCAGCTTGCATGAAAAACGAGCTCACTAAATCGTGTCTGTATTCATGATTGTATGCGTCTAAACTGCAACGGAGCGATCCGATCTGTCACTCATGTGTCTTACGTCATAATCGATTACCGGTATGTTACTTGATAGCTGACATAACAGTTAAAATGACGCGAGTCCACTACGACGATCGAAAAGTCCGTCACGAATTGTATGTTTTTGATGAATTTACAATTTAATAAACATTCTGTTGAATATTTTGAAACTAATTTAACTGGGTGCTGTTGCTGCCATAGGCAGCAACAGACCCCAGTCAAATTAGTTTCAGAATATTCAAAAGCTTACCTGTATAGTGGTCTTGAAATCTATATTCTGGGAATTCAGAGTTCAAATGGTATAATTAATTACAACATACATAGAAGGTGGACGGGACTTAGCTACAAGATGGGCGGGGCATAGCTAGAAATTGATTCCTCTCTTATAGTTATTAATTATCAGTCTGCTCAAGTGTATTGCGGATGTGCGGAGAATGTATCCATACATGTTGTCAGCCTCGTTGTGCGTATATAATCCTGGATATTAACTCTCCAGTGAAAACACGGCCTTATTCCGTTAATTTTGACACTATAGACAACTGCAAATTAAAGGTATCTATATAATACGAACCAGCGAGATTTTGTTGTTAGATCCGTATCGCTTCCTTTGTCTGTACTTGGACTAGAATGCAATGGTATTTCAAGTTCTTAGCTTTACGTCACACGTGGAGCTTCACAGTCATGAACGATACGTTGTTAAAATGTCGTGATAATCTAAGCTGACCATACACGTGAGAATATGTTGTGCAACATGTTTCTAGAAATAAAACTGTAGAGGCACTAATAGCCTATCATGTGTTTTAATTGTGGTTATCATCATGCGTAGACGTCGCGATAAGAATGTCTGGACAAGAGAGATACTGCTGAATAGGAAGAAACAGTGGTCCATCTGTTGCATCGTAAACTAAATTCCCTAAATAGAATGTGAATTCATATATTGCCTTCATCATTCCTAGTTTAACATAACAGAACTTTTGACTCACAATATCGATGTAATCATATTGGTCCACATCAAGGTATGAAACCAGACACCGTGCATCGTGTTGCATGAAAATAGAACAGATTCTATCTCTTGAAACTTGCTGTGCCACACATGAACTATTTTGCCATACACTCATGCAACATGTTGCGCAACATATTCCTATGTGTATGGCCGGCTTTAGCTTCGTATCGTGATAATTTTGTTTTGAAAATTAGCGAATAGGCCTAATGGGAATCACCTGCATTATTTATTGTCATTAATTATGTGTTGTCCGGTGGTCGCATAAGCCATAGGTTACTAGACTTGGCAACAAAATAGAGAGATCTGTTTTGCCACTCGAGTATCTGAGGTCATAATCAAACACATCACGTGTTAGCTGATGTCGCAATGAAAATCTGGCACGAAAATCGAAAAGTCCGTCACAAAACTGCGCGAATTGTATGTCTATGGAGTTGAGTTTTCAATTAAGTAAACATGTTGAATATTTGGAAACTATTTTGACCGGGTGGTATGTCAAAACCTAATGATCCGAATAATCAAATTAGTTTCGAAATATCCAAAAGCCTACCTGAACGGTTACCTTGAAATTTAGATTATGTAAATTCATGTTTCAAAGTGTCAAATCGATTCTGGGGAAAAGGTGCAAAAAGTGGGCTTGAGCTTAGCTAGAAACAGGCGTGTCACAGCTTGAAATGGATCCCTCTATTGACCTTCGGCTGTTCACAGTAGAAGCGTCATAGGTTATGCCGTTGTCAGGCTATTGTATTAATACCATGTAATTGTGTAATCTAAGTGTAATTAACACAATGTTAACGGACCAATGGCTGACCTGCCGTTTCTTTCCCATTAAAACCATAAATTCACGCAGCGCACTAACTAGTTATATTTGTCAATCACGGCGAATGTTTATAGAATTTCGATAGCCGCTGGTACTTAAACAGATTTTCAGGATTTTCGGAATTCTGATCACGCCCAATGTTGTGTAAGCATAGTGTATGGCCACCCCCTTTCCGGTGTTACAGTTTGAGCCAAATCATAGCAGCAGATTCCATGATATCCACAAATCCCGAATATGATCCGATCCGGGTCCACGTTCTTTAATCAGGATCATGGCCAATGTCTGGAAATCCTCTTGAAAATCAGGTTCTTTCGTTGTGTTAAAATTTGAGCCAAATCGAATCAGTAGGTTTCGCGATATCGGCCGGAGTAAGCTTTTGTATCTGCCTGTCTGTCTGTCTGTCTGTCTGTCTGTCTGTCTGCCTGTCTGCCTGTCTGCCTGTCTGCCTGCCTGGCTGCCTGGCTGCCTGGCTGCCTGGCTGCCTGTCTGCCTGGCTGCCTGCCTGCCTGCCTGCCTGCCTGCCTGCCTGCCTGTCTGTCTGCCTGGCTGCCTGGCTGCCTGCCTGGCTGCCTGGCTGCCTGGCTGCCTGGCTGCCTGCCTGCCTGCCTGCCTGCCTGCCTGCCTGCCTGCCTGCCTGCCTGCCTGCCTGCCTGCCTGCCTGCCTGCCTGCCTGCCTGCCTGCCTGCATGCCTGCCTGTCTGCCTGTCTGTCTGTCTGTCTGTCTGTCTGACAGACCGACCGACCGAACGACCTGCTGGATGACGGGCTGACTGAATGATTAGGAGGCGTCACAGTTTATTGTAGATAAAAATATGTCTAGGTAAATTGTTTCTGATAATTAATTGCGTGCTATTTTGGACGCTTGCAATTCATTTGCAACGATTTTCAGCAAACCGCAACTCGATGCCAGGTGTGCGCCTCATTGAGCCTGCGACAAGGTTTGTGTATGACATTTAACCAATGAAACGATGATATCATACCATGTGACGTTGTAAAATGGCATCCAATAGATCACGTGAGGCCTGGTCTCACGACTATCTGCATGTGCACTGGATTGACTGGTTCGGTAATCCGTGGTAAATTATCAATAATAGTATACTCTAATGGACACTGGCTGGGCTGAATGTGGATTTTCTTAGCCATTAATCCCATGCTCTGGACCACAGAAACACGGCATCTGTAGAGGTCATGAGGAATGTCCATTGGCGGGATAACAGAAAATAATTATTTTTGTAAATTTAAGCGCTAAAATTATAATCTTCTTGAGAAAGATCTAGACCTTTAAAGGGTTAATTGATATGAGTCGCCCTTCATGCGCTTTGGGCGCTGTTGTCACGTGAGATGTGAATGATCCATTACTAAAGAAAACCTCTCATGGTGCGTGGCTGAGCCAAATACACGCGATTATAAATCACTAGTGTCCGGCGAGAATATCCTGACTACGCAAGGTACCGGGCTGCTATAGAACCAATACCACGCCATTACGGCCCAGTAGCTTGCGTTATCAACGTAGACGAATATAAGCTATTAGTATTGTCAGAAGTCCATAATACTAGACTTCTTGTATTGTCAGAAAGCAATATTTAGTGGGTGACATGATCTACGGAAATATAAGAAATGTTATCATCAGGTGTGATGCGATCTAATGACACAAAATGTTTGACCATTGACGGTGAAAAGTATTCATGTTCAATCTGAGGGTATCGACACTTTTTAAAAGCAAAGTTCGTACCTGTGCCAATTTTCAACGCAATATATTGAGGCTGAAATATTTCTAATCAGCAGCCAATTTTGACTTTAAATGGATGACAAATGATTGTTCATTGCAAGTGAAAAGACACTTTTAACCAGGATTCTATGCCGTTATGAACAAATATAGACCGTCTAATGCGAAATGCGATACGTAATTATTGTTGCAAAAAGATTGAAATTCATGAAATATCTTATAAGAAATAAACCTATATTCAAATTGCTGTACATGGTCTCTCCGGTTGGAAGAATTAAATTCAAGGAGGTATGGTTGAATGTACAACGCGCTAGGTTTTTATTTGTTTGTCACTCTATGTGTAATAGATGATGGTATTGTCAATAGGACCACGTAAAGCCACAGTGACGATGCCATTCTAGATAGTTAAAGCAGCCATAAAGGAACAAATAGAAACTGATTTATTTCAGATCCATGTATTTCACGAACATCGTCTTCGAGCCATAACTCTTGTGTACTGGCTATTGTAATTCGCTTTTCCAGTTTATCCATCCATCATATGACGTCATATGACGTCATAATTATCATATTGACGGACGTCATATGACGTCATAATTAACTAAGCGACGTGTATAATCGAGTGGTAGATTGATTGATTACATAATCGAGTGATAGATTGATTGCTTAAATAATCGAGT
>CM067364.1:80154471-80286971 GCA_034401795.1 Chaetoderma sp. LZ-2023a
AAAAAATACATTTATGAGCTTTCAGAACGAAGACAAATTCCAAATTCAGTCTAATTTAGATTGCGATTCCAAAAACGTGATTTATGTAATATCCTGCAAATTATGTCAAAAGCAATATGTCGGTGGAACCAAATGCCCTTTAAGATGGCGAGCAACTAGGAACCTTTGTGATATTAGACATGAAAAAGGCACGCATGTCGCTGAACACTTTAACCTTCCTGGTCATTCAGTCGCTCGGGACTTCGAAATTATACCTACTGAACAACCACCTCTCTCTAATACCACCGACGAAACTGATAAACAAAGGAAACTTAGAGAAGCATTTTGGATTACGCAATTAAAAACAAAATGGCTGACGGTCATAAATGTGGGCCCATGTCTAGCTGATCAACGTGAAATAATTCTATTCACTCTGACATAAAATCGAAAAAATGTTCAAATCTTCGAAATTTTGAAAGATGAATATTATAAATTACAGGATAATTTAAGACAACCTGCGTCCAGTATTAGCATTCAAGAAGAATCCGAGTCTACCTGACATCTTCGTAAAATCGAAATTAACTGGACAAACATCGTAATCTTAATGTTGTCCAATATTTTAAGGGCCATATTGCCTCTTTAAAACAAAAATAACAAATCTCAGCCAATAAAATAAATAAAAAATATTTTTAACTTTTTGAAAATTCTGAGCCAGCGCGTTAACCATATTGCTACCAACTGACTAACCCACCGACTGTCTGACCAACTGACAGACTGACTGACCGACCAACTGACCGACAGACTGATCGATCGACTGACTTACCGACGAACAGATCAACTGCCCATCTGCCCAACCAATTGACTGACCTACCAACCAACCATCTGTCCATCTGACCAACTGAGCATCTGATCGACTAACCATCAGACTGAGCAGCTGACTGACAGACCGACGAAATGACTGACTGACCAAATCTCCAATCGATCAGTTGAACAATTGACCAGCCGACAAACTTTCAGACTGACTGACAGACTGCTTGATTGAACAACTTACTGAATGAGTGTGTAACTGTGTGAGTGATTGAGTGAATTATTGAGTGAGGGATTGAGTGAGAGATTGAGTGAGAGATTCAGTTGGTGGTTGATTAATGGTAATCTGGCTGCGTGAATAGGTCAGTCACTCAATGCGCAGGTGACTGGACGAGTGGACGAATGGCCGAGTGACATACCAACAGATTGATCAACTGAAGATGTTTGACTGAATGTGTGACTGTGTGATCGAGTGATTGATTGATTGAGTAAGTGAGTGGGTGGTTGTCTCAGGGTGTGATTGAGTAAGTGAGTGGTTGGCTGTCTCAGGGTGTGGTTGAGTAAATGAATGGTTGGCTGTCTCAGGATATGATTGAGTAAGTGAGTGGTTGGCTGTCTCAAGGTGTGATTGAGTAATGAGTGGTTGGCTGTCTGAGTATGTGATTGAGTAAGTAAGTGGGTGGCTGTCTCAGGATGTGATTGAGTAAGTGAGTAGGTGGCTGTCTCAGGGTGTGCTTGACTGAGTGAGTGGTTGGCTGTCTCAGGATGTGATTGAGTAAGTGAGTGGTTGGCTATCTCAGGGTACGATTTAATAAGTGAGTGGGTGGCTGTCTCAGGGTGTGATTGAATAAGTGAATGGCTGGCTGTCTCAGGGTGTGATTGAATAAGTGAGTAGGTGGTTATTTCAGGATGTGATTAAGTAAGTGAGTGGGTGGCTGACTCAGGGTGTGATTGAGTAAGTGAGTGGGTGGCTGTCTCATGATGTGATTGAGTAATGAGTGATTGGCTGTCTCAGGATGTGATTGAGTAATGAGTGGTTGGCTGTCTCAGTATGTGATTGAGTAAGTACGTTGGTGGCTGTCTCAGGGTGTGATTAAGTAAGTGAGGGGTGGCTGAGTCAGGGTGTGAATGAGTAAGTGAATGGGCGGCTATCTCGGTGTGATTGGGCAAGTGAATGGGTGGCTGTATCAGGGTGAGTGACTCGTTGTGTAAGTGAGATGGTCTGAGAGCAGGTGCTGACCCACCGGCCTGCTGTTTGCCCACCCACCTACCGGCCCACCCATCGGCTCACATGTCAGTGTACCTGCCCATCTGCCCGCTAGCTGATCCTCCCGCCTGGCCGCTTGTCAACCCACACCTGTCCGACTGACTCACCAACTGACTGACAGACTGACCGACTGATCGACCGACCAACCAATCGACCAACCGATCGGCCGACCGACCGACCGACCGACCGACCTACTGAACGACCGACTGACTGACTGACCCAACTATCAACCAACAGACCTACTGACTGACCAACTGATTACCCGGTGTGAGTGGCTGGGTTAGCGTATGAGTGGCAGAGTGACTAACTGGCCAACAGACGGACTGACTGATCAACCTTGATTGCTTGATTGATTCACTACACGCCCTTCTGTTTGCCTACTTTCTCGATTACTGAACTTGTTCCTGGCTGGCTGGCTGGCTGGCTGGCTGGCTAGATGCATGTATGGATGGATGGTATGGTACGGTACGGTATGGCTGGTATAGTATGGTGCGGTATGGTATGGTATGGTACGGTATGGTACAGTATGGTATGGTCGATGAAATGATTGCTTGATTCATTGTCTGATTAATTGTTTGTTTGAGTGATCGAGCGATTGATTAAGCCATTGTACATGTGGCTGATCGTTTGATTGATTGAATGATTGATTATGTGATTGATTGTGGGATTTATCATATGCTTGAGCATTTGATTGGTCATGTGTTTGAGCAAATCATTACTTGAGTGATTGATTAAGTAAGTGATCGACTAATGGATCCAGTGATTGACGTTTTCATTGATCGACTGATTGATTGAGTGATCGATGGAATAATGATCCCGTGATTGATCATATTATTCATTGTTTGCTTGATCATGTGAGTGATCGAATGATTGAACTTGTGATTAATCTTATGATTGATTAGTTGATTGAGTGAGCAAGTAATCGCATGATTGATCGTCTGTTTGAACACTTGAGTGGGCATGTGTTTGGATATGTTATTGATCGAGTGATTGCTCACGTGATTGGGCGATCAGTTAACAGAGTGACCATGTGATTTATCTAGTGATCAATAGTCTAATTGATCGAGCAATTACTTGAGTGACGGATCATATAAATGTTTGATTGATTAATCGATTGATGTGATTCAGTGAGCAATCAACTGTGCGAGTGTGTACACCAGCTTGTCTGCTTGGCTTCCTGCCCACCCACCAGCCTGCCTGCACGCATGTCTGCCTACCATCTTACCTGCCTCTCTGCCTGTCCACCGACCGGCATGCCTGCATGTATGCCTACCAGTCTTCCTGCCTGTGAATCTACCTTACTTCTTACCTACCAGCCACTTACTGATTAACCTCCTTACTGACATGCTGGCTGGTTGGATGGCTGGATGGCTGGTTGGCTGGCTGGCTGGCTGGCTGGCTGGCTGGCTGGTTGATTGACTAACTGACTGGCAGATCGACGGACAAACAAAGTAGGTATGTGGCTGACTCACTAAATGAATGACTGATTCAGTGACCGAGAGAGTGATCAGGTGTGTGACTAAGTGAGTGATTAAGTGAGTGACTGTTCATGTGGCTGCAACAGAGGCGAGTGGCTGGTTGACTAGCTGATTGGATGTGCTAGCGGGTGAGTGGAAGAGTGACCGACTGACCGATCAAATAACACGTCGACAGACAGACAGACTGACAGACGAGGCAACCGATGACCCGCCCGACCGATCATATGCCTGAATGAGTGACTAAGTGACTGACTGAGTGGTTGAGTGTGTGAGTGAGTAGCTCTCTAGTGTCTCTGTAGCTGGTAGGGTAGGCGTAGCTGGTTTAGTGTGTAAGTGGCAGCGTGAGTAGCTGATGGATGGCTGGGTGCGTCACTGGGTTATGTGTGTGGGTGAGTAAGTGGCTGAGTGGCCGTGCGAGAGGATGCGGGAGTGGCTGTGTACCTGGGTGAGTGGCTTGGTGGCTGGCTAAGTGAGTGTATTTGGGTTGGGTGGATGTGCGCGAGTGAATGAGTGATCTATTAATGGCGTCATTGTGTGATTAATGGCGGAATTGAGTGAATGATTAATGATATGATCATAATCAACCACGTGACGTGTAGGATGGCGTAATAATTAATGGCGTCATGAATGGCATAGATAACTACGTCACGAACGCATAATTGAAAACGGACTAAGCGTTGTTGTACCAATTGTACGTCTTTACTATTTAATAATGATAATGTTGAATATTTTGAAACTAAATTGCCTGTTAACTCAGTCAAACTAGTTTCAAAATATTCAAAACCTTATCTGTTTAGTTTTCTGGAAATTGATAGTCAGAGAGCTCAGGGATCGATCGATCCCAACGCGAGCGAGGTGTGGGCGGAGCTTAGCTAACTGATGGGCGGGCCATAGCTAAAACTGGAAAGGTCCATTCAGGCTAGCTTAGAAATGTCCTTAAAGTTATTCTCTATTGATAAAAGATAGATATCCTGGCTAAATGTAGGACTATTTGTTACTTTATGGACACTTTAACTAACTAGAGCTGTAGACGCCATTTTAGATAGATATTTGCTGCCGCCATCATTTCAGACTCTATTGTCTTCACCGGTGAGCAGTTATTGGTAGAAAACCATTCCGGTAATATTATTGCTAATCATTCTTATGCTGGCTTCCATGGTGAGTGCATAGTAAGTGCCTAGAATAGTTCAATACCAGTTGTATGTTTGATATGGTTCAAGTGACAACAAATATATTTATAACAAGTTTAATGAAAACTTTCGCTGCCTATAGCAGCAACAGCTTTCCCGTCAAGTTCATCAACAGCTTTCCCGTTAAGTTATTGTCGAAATAATCAACTGATAATACAATTGTCATTAGGTAATGATTTGATAACAATTAGGCTGAAAATCGTCGACGCAACACTTTTCAATCAAATTGTTCTCAAAATAATCAGCCGTCAATATTGCAAGACTTGCTGAAGATATTTCGAGCAAGTTTATTGACAGTTGCCCAGAGCATGACATATTACTAATTGCCGGATCTATACCAATCTTCATGGGCTAACGACCATGCGGAGCCCCGTATCATCCTGGACATCCGGAGTGGTAGATGTTATCAAAGGATAACTTGGCACTCCATTCATTGTCTCTGTTCTTCCCTCGTCTGGAATCCCGGCCCTTAGGCGCATTATCAACACTCAGATCCAGCGATCTCTCCATCTCCGCAAACCACTCCCCGCGTAGTACCTACCCCACTTTATTTTCCCTGGTGGCCGTTTTTTGATTACTTCAGAGTTTTTCATTGATCTTACGGAATCTCTGTTCCGTATGAGATCCGTGGTACTCCTGTGGAACTCGCTCGTTATTTGCGAATTAAAAAAAACTCTTTCACAATTATCACGACCGCACAACCAAGGATCTGGGAAAACCCCATGGTGAACACTTATAAATTATATATCCAACTTAATCGGGAAACGGCTGTATTTAAACATAGCGACTTACCATTCATTCTGCATCTCCTGTGACTTCCACTAGATATTTGTGGAAGCTCCACCTTTTAATGACTCGGCACCTCCGGTAAGCGTATCCGCGGCACCTCCGTAGTTCCCCTACGGACGTCACACTCTTGTCAACAAATGAAATATGTTGAAATAAGACAGTCCCCACGTTCAAAAACAACTTATATCTCTCCATATAAACACTTAACAGTCGGCTAACAACCGGTAACCTTGACCAGCTGTTTTATCACAATCAACGGGCACAATATATTAGTAGTATGCTGATGGAACATTCCATTTCTTATCTCCAGGATAAGATTTCCGCCGGATGTTTACCGGATATTCGTTTATCATACTCTTCCTTCATAGTAGGAATCGACCTCAATGGACCTTTCCAGTATTAGATATGCCCCTCCCATCTTTAGCTAATCTTCACCCACATCACGCTCGTGTTGGGATCTAGCGATCCCTGAACTATCTGAGTATCAATTTCCAGAAACCCATACATACTGGTGAGTATTTTGAAACTAGTTCGACCATAGGGAGCAACAGCGCCCAGTCAAATTAGTTTCAATATATTAAATAGCAAAAACATACAATTCGTACAACGTGTCGAACTATTAAGCATTTAAACCCGGCTATATGACGTCATCCTAGACGTAGCTTAGTTGATTATGACGTCATATGACGTCATATAATCGATGGATAAACTTGCAAAGGCCCATTAGTGTGATATGGTAGGCTGCGACCTACAGCCTTTGCTCGTGGCCTGTAATTGCTACTCGTCATTATTATTCGTAATTAGTCTATGTACTGTTATTATTTTTGTTGAGACAACGCGGAAATACGGGTAAATAAATTTCCATGGTTGAATTGCTGCGTTTTAAAACTTAATAGCGTGTTTATTGTAGTTAGCAGCTAGAATGGAACTCTTCCTTGATTCGTCGGGCTCTGAGGGAGCTATCATTTCCCCCATTCCTCCGCTGAATTCTATTTGGTCTGCCCAACGAGAAGGTGTTTGAAGCATGGCCTCCGAGGGCTGAGTCGAATTGAACCCTTTGGCTGTGAATGTACGAGTGGCCCTTCGGGAACGGGAACATTCCATCAGACCGTTAAGTGACCGACAAATGGTTGTCGCCAGCCCAGCCAGTCGTAGTTGTCCGGGATTGTATACCCTGAGACCAACACGCGAAATAGGGCTGTCATCCTCAGACTAGGGGCCGCTTCGCCCGCGACGGCCAGAGAGGCGACAAAATATTAGACAAGACACTGTTAAAACACTGTATAGCACCATGATCTATTCACACCTCACTTACTACTACTACTACTACTACTACTACTACTACTACTACTACTACTACTACTACTACTACTACTACTACTGCTACTGCTGCTGCTGCTGCTGCTGCTGCTGCTACTGCTACTACTACTACTACTACTACTACTACTACTACTACTACTACTACTACTACTACTACCACTACTACTACTACTACTACTACTACTACTACTACTACTACTACTGCTGCTGCTGCTGCTGCTGCTGCTGCTGCTGCTGCTGCTGCTGCTACTGCTACCGTCACCATTATAACTAAATGATTCCAATTGCTATTGTCTCTAATAATAATTTTAATCACCATGTAGAAACAAGCCACTGGACGGGCAAGAGAATGATCGACTCCCAGCACACCCCTCCCACACCACCCCACCACCACCCTCCACACTCCACCCACCCACCCACCCGCCCCCACCCATTGACCAAGGATGCTCCCAATTAGCAAGCATCATGAAAACACTCTTCATCATTATCCCCACATTTTAAAAAAACATCGGGGATATTGTAATCGCCTCCGTCCGCCTGTCCATCTATCCGTCTGTACGTCTGTCTGTTCGTCCGTCACGCTACCTCCTTCCAGAACATTTGGTGGAATTAAATCAAATTGTGTATGTGGGTTATCCATGTGATTTCGCTTTGCAACACGATTTTTAGATATGGATCCGCCCCCAAGGGGCGTGGCAGGCGTCTAAATGTCAAATCAGTTGTAACGCAGCTCCTCTGAAATCGTTAGACGGAAATCAACCAAATGTGATATCTGAGCTACACATATGATTGCGGAATGCAAGAGGCCATTTAGTGTTACCTCCGCGGAGGGGTAAAAAGGGTCAAATTTTAGCCTGCGGAAATTGATTGTAATGTGTCTCCTCCGAAACCGTTGGACAGAATTTAAGCAAATTTGGTCTGTAGTTTACCCATATCATAAATGAGCACATTTACATTTGGCCCGCCCCAATGACTGATTGAGGAGTGGGGTCAAAAGGTTAGAAAATTGATTGTAATGCAACTCCTCTTACACTGCTGGACGGAATTCAACCAAATTTAGTATGTCAGTTACACATATCAATGTGGAGTGGATGAGCACACTTACATTTGGCACCGCTCCCAGGGGTGTGGGATGGGGGTGGGGGGGGCGTCAAAAGGGCATGCAAATGATTGTAATGCAACTCCTCTGACACTGTTGGACGAAATTCAACCAAATTTGGTATGCGAGTTACGCATAAGATTGCTGAGTGCAAAAGGACGTTTACACTTGGCTCCGCCCCCGGGGATGGGTTATGGAGTCTGTCAAAAGTTCAAAGCGGTGAACGTGGGGATCTGCGATGACGTGTCATCGACCGATCAATCTAGTTCATCCTTATAATCAAAGACAACCAAAAACACAAACGTTTATTTGTTGTATTTCTAAGAATAGATATACAAGTATTAATTTATTATTTCACTTGATTGAGTTATGTTGTTGTCTGTTATGCAACTGTCCTCGTCTTGTTTACGACATATATAATTAGTATTTATTAAGTTAAACTTTTAACTGTCAAATTGGCCAAACTGCCTATGCAGTAGTGATGAGAAACGTCCATTTATAGGCCAAAAGAATACTATTTCTGAAAATTTACCACTGGAATGACTGGTTCAGTTACCCAGCCAGTCATTCCTGTGGTAAAATTTCAAAAATAGTATGCTCTTGGCTAACAAATGGAAACTGGCTAGGATGAATTTATTATTATTATTATTATTATTATTATTATTATTATTATTATTATTATTATTATTATTATTATTCTGCAGATTGTTTAACCTCGGACACCTTAAACGCACGCACGCACGCACGCACGCACGCACGCACGCACGCACGCACGCACGCACGCACGCACGCACGCACGCACGCACGCACGCACACACGCACACACACACACACACATAATATATATATATATATATATATATATATATATATATATATATATATATATATATATATATATATATATATATATATATATATATATATATATATATATACACGTATATACGTATATATATTGTAGTATTGAATATCAATCTTCAATCTGGAATCTGGAATCTTGGTTAATATATATTTGAGTGAATATATCGCAATGTCGGCTACATACGAATTGAGAATAATGTTCAAAATCACAAACAAAAGAGAATGATACAATAACCGACCTCACCGCTTCATAAAAATATTCCAGTTCAAACAAAAACCAGTGTACTATTTGAGGCGTAAGAGGTTATCTAGCATGCAGCTGATCTTACTCATGACTCGTCATCCTGTTATTATCCTTCTCGCATGCCTGAAGGCGAAAATTCGCCATTTTCTCATGTCTCTACATAGCATCTTGTATTGTAAAGGCGATCTCAGTGGCTAGTGATGTCTATATTATATAGTGTGTCCTCGAAGTCTTTTCGGATTATACGCTTCTGATATTACTGTTTGATTTTGTAAATCTCGGTCTAACATATGTACCAACACCACGGCCCAAAGTCGACATAGATGCCCTTTTAGATAATGGCTTATGGGAAATTGAAGAATTTTCTCACCGTGTAAAATTAGCAGACCTTTATCGAAATTCCAAGAAAAACTACTTTCTACCTTTTGTTGAAAAAACTGGCTGGGCACCTAATTCGAAGTTGGTTGACCCTGCGAACCCTGATAGTATAAAAGCTATCAAGGAGCGTGTTGATAATTATATTCGTGAAGCGCATCGGAAACTCAGTAATCCGAAACACTACCGCAAATTAGACGAACCACTCTGGCAAAATAATTGTGATAAATTTAATGGAATCCTAAAAGAAATGGCTGACAACAAGGCCATAACGAAAAGCAGTTTAAATACCTTACTGCTAAACGAGATTCAAATCCACGTACGTTTTACCTTTTGCCAACCATTCATAAACCTATTCAGTCATGGTCCGACCCTATGATAACACCGTGTCGACATATTATCTCTGATTGCGGCTCTGAATCTTATCGAATTAGTGAAATTATTGATTACCACCTACACCCAATTGCGAATAGACATTTCAGCTTTTTGAACAACACTGAGGATTTCCTATCCGAGGTCTCCAAAATTTCTGTTACTCCAAATTCACTCTTGGTCACCCTCGACATCGATGCTATGTACACAAACATTGACATCGACAAGGGTTTGACTTCTGTTCGCAGAGCATTTGATAAATATCCTGATAACAATAGGCCCACTAGCGAAATATTAGCTCTCCTGGAGCGGAGTTTAAAGGGCAATGATTTCGAATTCGCTGGCAAAATCTACCAACAAATCTGTGGCTGCGCCATGGGTAAACGGTTTAGTCCTAGTTTTGCCAACATCTATGTGGCTGAGTGGGAAGAAGAAGTGCTTAAGAAATGTCCTAAGCAGCCCCTGTTTTACCGCCGGTACCTCGATGATATTTTTATGATCTGGAATCATTCGAGGGAAGAGTTTGATGAATTTTTCACTATTTTGAACAATCACGATCCTAACATCAAACTTAAAGCCAACATCGACCCGTCGTCCGTAGACATTTTAGACGTATAAAGTATTCTTTAAGCCCATCGATTCCCATCAACTATTGCATAAGAAATCTTTCCATCCACCTCATACTTTTAAAGGTATTGTCAAAACACAGATTATCCGATTTCACCGAAATTCTAGTGATAGAAAGAATTTTGAATCTGCATGTTCCACATTATTTAAAGCCCTCAAACCGAGGGGATATTCAACACGATTTTTGCGCATAATAAAGTCCGAAACTGTGCATGGTTTGGAAACTATTACTGATAAGGCTGCCGATCAAAAGCCTACCAAAATTCGCCACAATCGTCCGATTATAGGCGTAGAAACAATCTCAGAAATGTGGAAAGAAGAGGTGTAAATTAGACCTCCATCTACCTAATCAGAAAACATTTGTCAGCTATCAGAACAAAAGTAAATTCCAACTTCAGTCTAATTTAGATTGCGATTCTAAAAATGTTATCTATTTAATATCTTGCAAATTATGCCAAAAGCAGTATGTCGGTGAAACAAAATGCCCGTTAAGATGGCGAGCAACTAGACACCTTTGCGATATTAGACACGACGAGGACACCAACGTAGCTCAACATTTCAATCTTCCTGGTCATTCTGTCCATAGACACTTTGAAATTATGCCTATTGAGCAACTGCCTCTTTCTGCGACGGCCGAAGAAACCGATAAACAAAGAAAACTTCGAGAATCATTTTGGATTAAGCAACTGGAAACAAAATGGCCGAGAGGCATAAACGTGGACCCTGGTCTTGCTGATCAACGTGAAATTATTCCATTCAGTTTAACATACAATCGAAAAAATGTTGAAATTTCTGAAATTTTGAAAGATGAATATCATAAATTGCAGGATAAAATGAAAGAACCTCTCAATTTGCGTCCAGTGATAGCCTTTAAGAAAAACTCCAATCTACGTGACATCTTGGTTAAATCGAAATTAACTCTTCAAAAACCTTCAGAATGAATGATATATATTATTCATATTTTATAAGCCATTGTCTCTATCAAACAAACATAACAAATCTCAGACATTAAAATAAATAAAAAATATCTTCTAACCTCGGGAGATCCTGAGCCAGTGCGTTTAATCATATAACCACCACGACCACCATCTCCACCACCACCACCACCACCACCACCACCACCACCACCACCACCACCACCACCAACAACAACAATAACAACAGCAACAACAACAACAACAACAACAACAACAACAACAACAACACAACCATCACCAATAACAACAACAACAACAACAACAACAACAACAATAACAGCAATAACAACGACAACAACGACGACGACGACGATATCTTCATTATAGAATACCTCCTGTGCAATGAGTACTACCGACTTTATTATGTCCAGGGACGCAGTCACATAACCCGTGAAAACATGTCGTATGAGGAACGGTACATTGCTTCGAATTTGAACATGGCTGTCCTAATAATGCACCAAGGACCACTGGAATAAAGATAAGTAAATGCTTTAACAAAAAGAAATGACATGCATTAAATTGAAAATATGGACAACAGATTCGTACAGACTCCAACTCCAAGTTCTTAATACATTTTGCAATAAATCACCTTTCTAGTTTATTCATCGATCATCTGACGTTCTAATTAACTAAGTGACGTGTATGATGACGTCATAATCATTACGTCACGAATGACTCGATATAGTCCGTCTTTAACGCTTAATATTCCGACATGTTGTAAGAATTGTATGTTTCTACTATTTAATAAACATGCTGTTGAATATTTTGAAACTAATTTGACTGGGCGCTGTTGATGCCATAGGCAGCAACAGAAATCAGTCAAATTAGTTTCAAAATATTCAACAGCTTACATGTGTAGTCTTCTGGAAATTGATAGTCAGGGAGTTCAGAGATCGATCTATCGATCCCAACACGAGCGTGGTGTGGGCGGAGTTCAGATTGAGATGGGCGGGGCATGGCTATGAGTGGAAAGGGCCATTCTCGGTATCTTTGTTAACAATACATCAGTCTTGTCATCCCATGTGTTTATGTAGATTAAGCAGGGCACCACGTGGGTGTGGAATGTTTATTTAATAATCGATGATGAACCCGTCTTGTGTCACCAGCGCCTCAAAGCGCTCAGAAAAAACTACTTGATATATCAATTAAATATATTAATAGATAATATTTTTCTTGGTATTTTAATTTAAAATTTTACTTACCCAGTGTCTATATGCAGGCCTATAGAAGAGCACTTTTGAAAATTTACCTCTAGAATGACTGGCTCGGGTAACTATTCAAAAATACTCTTTTCTAGACCTTTCAAATAGCCATGTCTGAAGATCACAGCAAAGGTTTTCGTGGACCATTATACGGTTAACTTGAACCAAGAGGGGTTAAATCTAACATATAACTGTGTGAAAATACATGGGCAACAACTTTTATCTGTGAAAATTATGTACCTTTTCCACAAAATAGATATTGACCTATTTGAGCGTGATCTATCAATGTCTTATTATTAAATGTAGCCTCATCTCTGCTTCTACATTACCGATGACAGTTATTTTGGTATCTATACCTAGGTTTTCAGGGTCAGAGATTCCATTTCGCACACTACCTAATGCCTGGGTTGGGGGGAGGTGTTCCTTCTGCTAAATATATCCAAGATGTCTGCCAAAAATGGCTTCCATCAACGAATGATGGTCCTCAATGTAACACGTATATGCTGGACAAGATTCTGGATACTATTCATCATATTATCTAACATTGGATTTCTTTTCACTTATTTATATACTAAATATTAGAAACAAAATAAACATTCCATGGATCCATCAGAAATTCAAATATTAAAATTAAAGTATCTGCTATGGCTATACCTAATTGTGAATGCTGTGGCTGTACTTGACGCGTCCCTACATGCTCAAATAATCAACATCACCACTGTCTGGTCCACTGTCACCGCCACCGTCACCAGCACTGTCACCATCACTGTCACCACCACTGTCATCACCACTGTCATCATCACTGTCACCACCACTGTCATAACTACTGTCATCATCACTGTCACCACCACTGGCACCACCACTGTCATCATCACTGTCACCACCACTGTCACCAACACGACCAACAGCACAGTCACCACCACTGGGACCACCACTGTCACCACCACCGTCACCAGCACTGTCACCACCACCGTCACCACCACTGTCATCACCACGGTTACCACCACTGTCATCACCACTGTCATCATCACTGTCACCAGCACTGTCATCACTACTGTCACCATCACTGTCACCACCACTGGCACCACCACTGTCACCACCACCACCACCACCACTGTCATCACTACTGTCATCATCACTGTCACCACCACTGGCACCACCACTGTCATCATCACTGTCACCACCACTGTCATCACTACTGTCATCATCACTGTCACCACCACTGGCACCACCACTGTCACCACCACCACCACTGGCACCACCACTGTCACCACCACTGCCACCACCATTGTCACCAACACGACCAACAGCACGGTCACCACCACTGGGACCACCACTGTCACCACCACTGTCACCAGCACTGTCACCACCACTGTCATCACCACTGTCACCACGACTGTCACCAACATTGACATCACCACTGTCACCACAACTGCCACCACCATTGTCACCACCACGGCCAACAGCACGGTCACCACCACTGTCATCACCACTATCATCACCACTGTCACCACCACTGTCACCACCACTGTCACCACCATTGTCACCAGCACTGTCATTACCACTATTACCACCACTGTCATCACCACTGTCACCACTACTGTCACAACCACTGTCACCAGCACTATAATCACCACTGTCATCACAACTGTCACCACCACTGTCACCACAACTGTCGCCAGCACTGTCACCACCACTGTCACCACGACTGTCACCACAATTGTCACCACCACTGTCACCACCACTGTCACTACCACTGTCACCAGCACTGTCACCACCATTGTCACTACCACCGTCATCACCACTGTCATCACCACTGTCACCACTACTGTCACCACCACTGTCACTAGCACTGTCATCACCACTGTCATCACCACTGCCACCACCAATGTCACAAACATTATCACCACCACTGTTACCACCACTGTCATCACCATTGTCATCACCACTATCCCCAACACTGTCACAACCACTCACCAGCACTGTCATCACCACTGTCCCCACCACTGTCACCATCACTGTCATCACCACTGTTACCACTACTGTAACCACCACGGTCACAACCACTGTCACTACTACTGTCATCACCACTGTCACCACTACTGTAATCACCACTGTCACCATCACTGTCATCACCACTGTCACCACTATTGTCACAACCACTGTCACCACCACTGTCACCACCACTGTCACCACCACTGTCACCACTGCTGCCACAACCCCTGCCACCACCACTGTCACCACCACTGTCACCACCACTGTCACCAACACTGTCACCACCACTGTCATCACCACTGTCATCACCACTACCACTGTCAGCACCACTATCACCACGACTGTCACCACTACTGTCACCACTATTGTCACTACCACTGTCACCACCACTGTCACCAGCACTGTCATCACCACTGTCACCACCACTGTCATCACCACTGTCACCACCACTGTCATCACCACTAATGTCACAACCACTGTCATCAGCACTGTCAACCCTACTGTCACCACCACTGTCAACATCACTGTCATCACCACTGTCACCACTACTGTCACCACCACGGTCACAACCACTGTCACACCACCGTCACTACCACTGTCACTACTACTGTCATCACCACTGTCACCACTACTGTAATCACCACTGTCACCAGCACTGTCATCACCGCGGTCACCACTAATGTCACCACCACTGTCACCACCACTGTCACTACCACTGTCACCATCACTGTCACCACAACTGTCACCTCCACTGTCACCACCACTGGCACAACCACTGTCACACCACCGTCACCACCACTGTCACACCACCGTCACCACCGCCGTCACCACCACTGGTACAACCACTGTCACCACCACTCAAACCACCGCGGTCACCAACACAGTCACCACCACTGGCACAGCCACTGTCACCACCCCTGTCACCAACACTGCTACAACCACTCTAACCACCTCTGTCGCCACCAATGTCACAAGCACTGTCACCACCACTGTAACCACCAATGCCACACCCACTGTCACCACCACTATCACAACGACTGTCACAACCACTGTCACCATCACTGCTACAACCACTGTCACCACCACTGTCACAACTACTGTCAGCACCACTGTCAGCACCACTGTCACCACCACTGCAACAACCATTGTCACAACCACTGTCACCACTACAATCACCACCACGGCCAACACCATTGCCACCACCACTGTCACCACCACTGTCACCACTAATGCCACAACCACTGTCACCACCACTCTCACCACCATTGTCACAACCACTGTCACAACCACTGTCACCATCACTGTCACCACCACTGTCACACCGACTGTCACAACCACTGTCACCAACACTGCTGCAATCACTGTCACCACCACTGTCACAAATACTGTCAGCATCACTGTCAGAACCACTGTCACAACCACTGTCACCAACACTGCTGCAATCACCGTCACCACCACTGTCACAAACACTGTCAGCATCACTGTCACAACGACTGTCACAACCACTGTCACCACCACTGTCACAACCACTTTCAACACCACTGTCACAACTACTGTCAGCACCACTCTCACCACCACTGTCACCACCACTGCTACAACCACTGTCACCACTACTGTCACCAACACACCATCACCATTGTCACCACCACTGTCACTACCACTGCCACCACCACGGTGACCACCACTGTCACCACCACTGTCACAACCCCTGTCACCACCACTGTCACAACCACTGTCAGCACCACTGCCACCACCACTGTCACCACCACTGTCACAACCACTGTCACAACCACTGTCACAACCACTGTCACAACCACTGTCACAACCACTGTCACAACTACTGTCACCACCACGGCCAACACCATTGTCACCACCACTGTCACTACCGCTGTCACCACCACGGTGACCACCACTGTCACAACCACTGTCACAACCACTGTCACAACCACTGTCACAACCACTGTCACAACTACTGTCACCACCACGGCCAACACCATTGTCACCACCCATGTCACTACCACTGTCACCACCACGGTGACCACCACTGTCACCACCACTGTCACAACCACTGTCACAACCACTGTCACAACCACTGTCACCACCACTGTCACAATCACTGTCACAACCACTGTCACAACCACTGTCACCAACACTGCTACAACCACTCTAACCATCACTGTCACAACCACTGTCACAACCACTGTCACCACCACTGTCACAACCACTGTCACAACCACTGTCACAACCACTGTCACAACCACTGTCACAACCACTGTCACCACCACTGTCACCACCACTGTCACCACCACTGTCACCACCACTGTCAGCACCACTGTCACAACCACTGTCACAACCACTGTCACAACCACTGTCACCACCACTGTCACCACCACTGTCACAACCACTGTCACAACCACTGTCACAACCACTGTCACCACCACTGTCAGCACCACTGTCACAACCACTGTCACAACCACTGTCACAACCACTGTCACCACCACTGTCACAACCACTGTCACAACCACTGTCACAACCACTGTCACAACCACTGTCACCACCACTGTCACCACCACTGTCACCACCACTGTCAGCACCACTGTCACAACCACTGTCACAACCACTGTCACCACCACTGTCAGCACCACTGTCACAACCACTGTCACAACCACTGTCACAACCACTGTCACCACCACTGTCACAACCACTGTCACAACCACTGTCACAACCACTGTCAGCACCACTGTCACAACCACTGTCACAACCACTGTCACAACCACTGTCACCACCACTGTCACAACCACTGTCACAACCACTGTCACAACCACTGTCAGCACCACTGTCACAACCACTGTCACAACCACTGTCACAACCACTGTCACAACCACTGTCACAACCACTGTCACAACCACTGTCACAACCACTGTCACCACCAGTTTATTTTGGTGATTTATGGCCGTGAATCTACATTCACCAGTAAATATCTGGAACACTTAAAGGGAAGATCAGGTTTAGATGATTTTCCTGACAATTCGTTTCAATCAGCATTAATTAGACATGCAACATGCTTATTTGACATAAAACTTACATTACTGACCCCTAAACTATCTTTGCTTGATGATATAATTCTAAATTTTTAATATCTTGTCTACTGGTAACTCGTCTTTACACTACACCAAAAGACTCTGTGTAGGAATTTGTTTTAGGTTAATGTATTTTGGGTTATATCTACTCTACTTCTATTTTGATCGATATGTCCGCCTCTCTGTCAATCTGTGTGCGTGTGTTCGGGCGGGTGGGCGGGCGGGCGGGATGGCGATCCATCTAGTAGAACAGTTATAGCGCCAGACAAGTACGCAATGGGCGGACGGACGGAACAGTGGACCTTTCCACTGTATCCATCCATCATATGACATCATAATCAACTACGTGACGTGTGTGCTTGCGTCATAATCAATGGCGTCATTATGACGTGATGAATGACGTAGGTAAGTACGTCACGAACGCATAATTGATGACGGATTATGCGTTGTTGTACGAATTGTACCATTTAATAAATATTATGTTGAATATTTTGAAATTAATTTGACTGGGCGCTGCCATAGGCAGCAACAGCACCCAGTCAAATTAGTTACAACATATTCAACAGCTTACTTCTATCGTTTTCAAGAAATCTATAGTCAGTTCATTCGGGGGCCGATCGATCCCAACACGGCGAAGTGTGGGGGAGCTTACCTAGAGGTGGGTGGGGCATAGCTAAAACTGGACAGCTCCATTGCAATGACATCATTGGAGTAACAAATGCGTTTATGACTTACTTGGTGTTGTAGACACCGTGGCGAGTAACAGAGTAACCAGCAATGATATATGCATCATGAATTCAGGACAACTCTCACAATATCTGAAACATTAAGCAATGCGTGTGAGCGAATCAGGCAATCGGGTAGATAGCTAGGCAGCCAGCCACGATGAAACTTTTGAGAGATTCGTTATTTGAAAGAACAATGACAAATTTGTCCAATACCCGCGTCATTGATATATTTTTCAATCGGCTGTCGTGAGGTCAAACGTGTCTATTTTGAAAGCGACGTTTCTGACAACTGTTGCGTTGTAACTTTTGATCCACGAATCGATGTCGATGTCGTCAGGACACCACGGGAAAGCGTCCACCTAACGTTGAAGTAGATCACAGAATAAGAATATATATGTAAGAATATAATGTATGTATGTATATATATATATATATATATATATATATATATATCTGATATTTAAATTCGATATGAATTCGTGATCTCATTCTTGACTAAGAAGAAGAAGAAGACTCCATGCTAGTTTATTGCGCTTCTTCAACTCGGCAAAAACCTTTTTAAAATACCATACGCTTACATAGTATCACATAATCTCCTTACACTATGAATTCACAACATCTTTGGCATATCGGAAGTTTATATCGTATCACAGAAATCACCTGTAGCAAGTATATGTATACGTGACTGTAATCTAGTGATACATTATCGAAGGGGACGATCTGTTTGTTTATAGTCAGGAATTCCACTAGAAGCGATTTTTCGCAATGACGTTGACATTATAAATCTCAATGCCTCGAGAAACCCCACTTGTAGTGAATACGCCACGTTTTAGGTATGGCAATTCTGTCCGTCCGTCCATCTGCCGGTCCATCTAGCCATCCGTCCATCCATCCATCCATCCAGCCGCCCATCCAGACGTCCGCCCGTCCGTCCGTCTGTCTGGCTGACTGTTTGTATGTCTAACGGCAATACCTGATATGTGCATATGTCCTTTCTAATAGATTTTAAGATGATAATATAGAAGAAGAAGAGGAAGAAGAAGAAGAAGATGATGATGATGATGATGATGATGATGATGATTATTTTTACGGGCACCATTTCATTTTTCATAGCTGCTGAAATCCCAAAGGGAGAAAACAACAAAAAGCGATGGTGGATCCACCCGATCAAACAATGTCGGGCTGAATATGGGCTGTACAGTCATTTGGTGAGAGAACTGGAAGTTGATGACGAATAATTTATTAAGTTCTTTCGATTGTCAAAGCAGTTGTTCCAAGAGTTCCTTGCCTACATTGAAGATGACATTGCGCGACAAGATACACGCTTGAGAAAGGCTATAGAACACACACAAAGACTGGTCATTTGCCTAAGTTAAACCATACAACGGCATTTGGCTTATACAAAACTGCATTTCAAAGTTATGTGAACAGATTTTCTCGGATTGTTAGCTACTTGTATTATCTTTTGTGAATAATGACAATTAAATTTGTTTAATAACAATTGCCGTGCAAGAAGGTAGACAAGTTATGTAATTGTGAGCAACGGGGATTTACTTGTGGCTCTCAAGAAGTATATTGTGTATAATGCTAATGCATTTTGACAATTTCTGGTAAATTTTTCATAAAATCTCAGATTTTATTCTAAAAAATTAACCAATCAAAATTCCGAAAAGAGGTTCTGGACTCTATCACGATAGGGTCCCTCTAGCCAATTTTGGTTGAAATATATCAAGCAACTAAAGAGAAGTAGTATTTTGAAAATTTCCTGTAAATTGTTAATAAAATTCCAGCTTTTCACGCACGCACGCACGCACGCACGCACCAACCACACCACACCACACCACACCACACCACACCACACCACACCACACCACACCACACCACACCACACCACACCACACCACACCACACCACACCACACCACACCACACCACACCACACCACACCAACACGCACGCACGCACGCACGCACGCACGCACGCACGCACGCACGCACACCCGCACGCACGCACGCACGCACGCACGCACGCACGCACGCACGCACGCACGCACACGCACACACACACACACACACACACACAGCCACACACACACCCAAATTGGTCAATCAAAATTCTCAATAGAAGTTCTGAAGCATCTAACATACAATATGGTTGGAATCGGTCAAATCGTTAAGGAGAAGAAGCGATTTGACGGGAGGGACGAACGACGGACGGCCGGACGGACGATGGCCGGCCGCCATGGCATAAGCTCAATTGGCCCTTCAGGCCAGGTGAGCCAATAATACACCAGGAACGTTATATTACAACAAAAACATAAGAATATTTCCAAATGTATTTATATCTCGAAGGTGATGCCTGAAATGAGAGCATTGAAACATTTGATGGCCATGGTTCCATATAGTAAATTTATAGCTCTATCACCGAGAGACTTCTTAACATTACGACAGCCGCAACCCACCAGACAATAATTTCAATGGACAATAACTCTGAACCAACTAAATAATCTTAAAACAAATTTGACTGAATGTTATTGGTGGCTAGGCCAAATTTGTTGGGAAACTAAGTCATCAAGGATTGCGGGATGACATTCGCATACGGAGGCAACTCTGATTATGGCTAACCTTCTTCTAACAAAAAACTGTGCTCGACATCCTAGGAAGCGATCGTCCCTGGAGCTGACCATTTCTACGTGGAATGTACGTGGTTTGAGTGCAACATCAAAGCGGCAAACCTTAGCTGCAAACTGTGAACACTACAACATCGATATCACATGCATTCAAGAGACTAAAGCAGCTACTGCAACGACTACTTACAGGCCATAAGCTAGTGCTCATGGAGTAAAAACAGGCCACATACCGGGGTTTAGGCTTCGTAATCGGGCCAAGGGTCTTGGATCATATCATTAGTTTTGGATAGGTCAATGATCGCATTGCATTCATCGACTTAGCTATACCTACGCGAGAACATACCACCACTAAATATCGCATTGTCAAGGCATTTGGCCCAGCTACCGGAAAAGCCAAGGAGAATTCAGCAATATTAGATTCCTTCTATGCGGAATTGAGCTCAGCCATTACAATCCCAGCAAGATGGCAACTGTTCGTGTGTGGAGATTTCTGCTCCAAGCTGGGTAAACTCGGAATTGCGGACAAAAGTTCAGGACTTGGTTTATGCAAGGGATCGTATGGATAGGGCACACGCAACAGCAATGGAGAGGCACTGGTCGCATTCCTTAGTTCCAATGGCCTATTTGCCACAAATACGGCTTTCAAACACACATGTCGCCACCAGACAACATGGATTGGGCACATTGCTGATCGCAAAGCCCCCAAAAGGTTCTAAGCCTACAACAGCTGTCTTCAACCAATACAACTTCATATTATGCAAGACAGAAGAAAAAATCCTGTTTCAGAATGCTCCCTCCTATGGAGGCACCGACCTCAATTCTGACCATAAGCCCGTCATTATACACCTTCAGATGAACGATCTCTACCTAATATATAAACGTTATTGCAGGCAAGAGGGTAGAGTCACCTACACCATACCCAAGCTCATCAGCGACACTGATACTCAAATGTCATGCAAAAAGGCGCTTGGGGAGCAGATAGCTAACATCGACATCAGCTACGATCCAAACGAAGCTCTAACCAAAATACTGAAATCTAGGGACTCATCAGCTACCAGCACCATATGTGTTCTTAAAAACAACCAACCTATGTATACTGACGACCCTCTAGCAGTAAAACTATCAGCAGAGCAGAAAGCGTTATGGCTGCGCATCTATCAAAGTGGCCAACGTGACGACCGCACCAAATTACGCCGGAAGCGCAATAACATCCTGCGTCACATTAGCGAATGCTTGAAAGATCTTGCTATTCAAAAAGCAGACTCCCTAGCAGATGAAATCACTGCCAATGATGAATGTCACAAAACGTTTCTGGCAGCCCAAGCCCTGAAAGTCACTGACTACACACCACCACTCACTGTACACACATCTGAAGGACACTTTATCGGGACTGACCATGGAAAAGCCGAGGTGATTCGAGAATGGTTCAATGAACAGTTCACTGACCATGATGACGAGTCCTTGCACCCATTCTCAGGAAACCCCAGGCCATTACTCACACCAATTAAAACAGCAGAAGTTGAGAAGGCACCTAAAGCACGGAAAAAATGGACGTGCATCTGGACCTGATGGCCTGAGAAATGACCTATTGAAAATGCAAGTGACGTTATCTCAAAACCGGTCACGCACCTAATCAATTCAGCTTTCATGCACCACTTTCCCATTGACGCTGTAGGCCAAGGCACCCTTATTGCGCTACCGAAGCCCAAGAAGCCATATGGCCCTCAGAAAATCTGCGGTCCATTGTACTCCTCAACAGCATACAGAAAAGCATATCCAACGGTACTCTATGCCACATCCGAGACAAGGTCGATGACTTCAATGGATCATGTCAAAGTGGCTTCAAACGTGGATGCAGCTGTGCAGATATTGTATGGGGTCAACGCATGCTTGTGTCGGTAGTCATGTCCAAACACTGGTATTTCCACAAACTTGGCATTGACATGTCACGAGCCTTCGACACAGTTAGATGCTCAAAGATCCTAGATGTACCACGCCCGGCCAGTTGCCATGCAGATGAGCTGCGACTAGTGAGACTACTGCCTGCAGACACCAAGCTGAGAGTACGTGTCAAGTCAGTGAAGTCTGTAGAGCTTGAGACATCAATTGTCTTCTCATATTGAGATGGTCTATCTCCGGTGCTCTTCACCTGTTACCTTGCTGCTGCATTGACATCCGTGTGGGAAAGTTCCACAAGACCAAACCCCCAGTGTGAATACTGTGCATGCCGCTAGAGATGGAATATGCCGACGATGTGGACTTCATAGACGAGGAAAAGAAACCCTTTGACGAGCTTCCCCCAATAGCTACAAGCAAACTAAAAATTGAGAATCTCTTTATGAAAGGATCCAAAACAGAGTCCACCCACATGTAACTATCTACAAAGCATGAAACTAAAGAAAATGACGATTCATTTCGTTGCGGCGAACCATGGAGGAAAAGTAAAATCCTGTGCTCACTGCTTTACAGTACCGCTGATATTTCTGCATGCTGCGTCATGGGGAACATAGCTTTACAGTCCTTCTGGACGCTATGGATTCGTAGATCAAAGATGCCGTTGGTAAAAAGTACTACGTTTATACAATGCAACCTGCGTATCATTGATGCTGTGTAACTGTAACAACTGGCAGCTCCAAAGGCAGCTCTAGACACACTCGAAGCTTTCCTCGGCAAACACCTATGGACCATCACTAGATACAAATGGCCAGACAGCATAATTTTCAATGATGCACTGTACAAGATGTGTAATGCGTCGCCTCTGTCTGTCAAAGTCGCCCAGCAAAGATGCCATAGGCAGCAACATCATCCAGTCCAATTAGTTTCAAAATATGCAACAACTTACCTGACTAGTTTTCTAGAAATTGATAGTCAGGGAGTTCAAAGATCGATCGATCCCTACACGAGCGTAGTGTGAGTGGAGCTTAGATAGAGATAGGCACGGCATAGCTAAAATCAGAAAGGTCCATTGCAATGCACGGTTATTTCATGAGTGTGCAGAATGTCAGTATCTATGAGTGAATTAGTCATAATCTCTGCAACATTTACTCTAGTAATATAGTGAAAGTCTTCCAACTGGATGGTGAACCCTGCAATGCCAAACATTGTGCCACGCACCCGTACATGTATAGGTTGTAGCCATGCACGTTGGTCAGGGTTTATATGCCTATATAAACGAACTAAGGATGGCAAGGGTGACTCCGGTATTTATAGCAGCGAGAGCCATGGTTCCTCCTAAGACACATTGGCATTTAACAACTCCATTTCTTGTTGAACATCTCTATCTGGCCGTGCCTTTAACGGAGCTGTTTGATCACCATTAATGCTCTATCAAATTCAGCAGGTGCAACAGGTAATGGCTGGTCAGAAATTGCTCTAACCACAAGTTCTAATGCAACGTGGCGAAATTGGTTTTCCTGTTGTGCCATAAGACTGGATGGTACAGCGAGTAAGGTGGCAAGTAATAATGTTAGCTCAGCTGTACAACAGTTCTGGGGCAACAAAATGAGAATTATTGTAACGATTCTGATGACTTTTTCCGAATTCATAACACGGGGTGGGTACATGTATGGTGTTGATGGTTATAGCTGGTAGCCCAGTCTCCTGTACCAACAGGGGAAATGATGATCTCTAGACTGATCAACACCAGAGACCATCATTAGTTCCATGGTGGATATTAATTCACCATGACAGGGAATAATACTTACTATTATGATACTCTCTCATTATCTAGTCTCCCTCCAAATCTACCCTAAATAAAACTTCACACGCTCCGTGGGCCTGCTATACTGTATCCGGAAATTAGCGTAAGCTGTCTAGGTACCGAGTCCATTTCCGAATACACACATCTCATTTCATTTTGATTATGCAAAGCGTTCTCTAGTTAGTTGCTCTGCAATTTTGGTTAGTTTTCGCGTAATTTTTGTATTGGTACACGTTTATTTATGTCAGGCTGTCTGAGAAAGGACAGTCGTCACAGGGGCAGGTTGTATTGTTCCATGAAACATCCGATTTTGTCAGTATTCTTGTGAAAAATCTTCCAAATTTCAGCACATTGTTCAAAATCATGGCCATTGTTAGAATAGTTATCTGTACATTTTAGCCTGTAAGCATTATTAGGGTAACTTGTTAATTTTTTTAGCGATTCCAATTTCTCTCAAGAGTAATACGCCCTTAGCCAAAATGATGGCAGCGCCCTTATATCGTCCAAGTGTTTCGGTTATGTGTTATCCTTGCACTCGTTTCAGTCCATTCGTTGCCTTAGTCCTTGCTATATATTTTATAATTCACAACTCTATCAGGTATAGTCTGTTTAACACTGAAAACCACCAGACCATAAGGTCAATGGACAATAATTCGGGATCTACTAAACAATCATAAAACAATTTGACTGAAAGTTATTGGTGGCTAAATGACCATCAACTTTCAATCAACTTGTTTTCAAAATGTTCAGCATATCCAGGGATAAACCCCTTGGAAAATCTATTCTGCAGAAATTCAGCCGACAGCGAGTTAACATTCACCCACCATCTGACGAGGAGGTCTAAGTCGATAGCGATGCAACATCTAGTTGGTTAATTAGAGGACAACAGCTTGGAGAAATCCCCGGCTAAAACTAACGTGTGCGAGCTTTTCAGAGCAAAATTCAAAATTAGTTTTAGATGACGGCTGCTGTAGAAATAAATCTTATTTTTATTGCTTATGTAATACGCCTACTCTATAATAAATGTCATCAACTAAGTTATTTAAACATGAGCCTCGGGTTCGGCAATGAAATTATTACCGTAACGCTATGATAGCCGCCGGCCAGTTGAAATATTATCTATAAGATATAGCGGACTATATTGTAGCGAAACACGAGCTTTGCCTATCAGGTAGCGACCGACCCTAAAAAGTAACAACCGACCGTGACGAGACATGGTTGCGTGGAAGTGACATAGTTCAGTCTATGACCAGCTGGTTGCTCAGATACTGACCAGCCTTCCTTGATACTATTTTGTTCATTTAGCTATATACCCGGTCGTAGAGTATAGAATCCTGTAGGGTAGAGACATCCATTTCTAGCTATGCCCCGACCATTTCTAGATAAACTCCACCCATTTTGTGCATATGTTTGAATCGATTTGAAACTTCGAAACCTGAAGACACCGAATCTATATTTCAAGATATCTATTATAGAAAAGCTGTTCAATATTAGGAAACTAATTTGGCTGGAAGATGTTGCCACCAATGGCACCAACATCCCCAGTTAAATTAATTTCTAAATTTTCACAGAATTGTTTATTAAATAGTAAAGACATACAATTCGTACAACTGACAAACTATTAAGCGTTCATGACAGACTTAGATACGCCATTCATTACGCAATTGATTGTGACGTCAACCTACATCTGACGTAATCAATTATTACGTCATATACTTGACTGACAGATTGGATTCATCAACTAGGGTTTTGATCATTGACAGGTATGCGACGTCAGGTAGAATATTGTAGTGGCGGTGAGGCAGGCGTCAGAGGGGAGAGTATAATTGGAGGAATTTGACCCATCTTTTCCGCGGTTGTCTGGGCCATTAATTCCCAATGGTGGATGGTGCGGTATACATGCCTAGTTCTACGGGGCCATATAACGCTGATAAAATGTTTCCTTTATGAGTGGGAAGATTTGTGACAGAGTGGGTTAAGGGAACTATACTATGGGAATTCGCGTTGATGTGGTCCACCAGCTTAAGGTAAAACTGCACCACCCAGATCACAGGGAATTTGGTCTTTGGTATTCCCAATGCTAATGAAAGTGGTGGAAGAGGAACGACAGTGGCCATGGAATTCTACAGCATGTAGGGCTTGAATTTAATGGGCCATGGTCTGAGGAGGCATAGTATTGTCATGGTCATGGGAGTTTTGGTCATAGATTCATAGATGGTAGAGGAGATACACTGAGTACTAAGGAACGTTGGAATAGCGACATGGCCGCGGCTCTGTGGGTAATATAACAATCGAGAGTTGTGGAAACAGAAGATTATACGCACACTAATTTCTCGCATTGAGGAGGCCATTTAAATGGCAGTAACCAACACATGCAGAAGTGAAGGGAAATATCTGGTTTCATGGTTAGTACTTTCGGGCAGGCATTATATAGGCCGCAAGGTGATCAGATAATGGGAGATTCTCCTGGTATGGAAATAAAGTAGAGGTAGCGGAGATTGGCATGTATACTGTGTTAATTTCCACAAGGTAACTCAAATGTCATACAAAAAGGCCCTCGGAGAGCAGATAGCTAACTTCGACGTCAGCTCCGATCCAAACGAACCCCTAACCAAAATATTGATATCTATGGAGTCATCATCGTCTACCAGCACCATAGGTATTCTAAAAATAATTGAACTAGGTATACTGATGACCCTCTAGTAGGAAAACTGTTAGCAGGGCAGAAAGCGTCATGGCTGTGCATCTATCAAAGTGACCAAAGTGAAGAGTGCACCAAACAACACCGGGAACGCAATAACATTCTGCGCCACATTAGTGAATGCTTAAGATATCTTACTATTCACCAAGCAGACTCCTTAGCAGATGAAATCAATGCCATGGATGACTGTCACAAAATTCCTGAGAATTACTGACAATTCACCACCACTCACTGTTCACAAATCTGAAGGACACTTTATTGGGACTGACCAGGGTGAAGCCGAGGCCATTCGTGAACGGTTCAAGGGACAGTTTACTGACCACGATGATGAGCCATTGCAGCCGATCTTAGGAGACCCCAGGACATTACTAACAGCAATTAAAACAGCAGAAGTTGAGAAAGCACTTACGCCCTGAAAAATGCGCGTGCATCTGGATCTGATGGCATGAGCAAGGAACTATTCAAATATGCAAGTTACATTATCTCAAAACCGATCACACGCCTAATCACTTCAGCTTATATGTACCACCTCTCCATCAATGCTGT
Source organism: Chaetoderma sp. LZ-2023a (assembly GCA_034401795.1). NCBI lineage: Eukaryota > Metazoa > Mollusca > Caudofoveata > Chaetodermatida > Chaetodermatidae > Chaetoderma > Chaetoderma sp. LZ-2023a. The sequence continues at coordinate 80,182,440 of CM067364.1, forward strand.
AGGCCAAGGCACCCTTATCGCGCTACCGAAGACCAAGAAGCCACATGTCAACGACCATCCCCAGCCAATCTGCGACCCATTGTGCTCCTCAACAGCATACGGAAAATCATATCCAATGTTACTCTATGCCGCATCCGAGACAAGATCGATGACTTCACTGGATCATGTCAAAGTGACTTGAAATGTGGACGCAGCTGTGCAGACATTGTATGGGCTCAACGCATGCTTGTTTCAGTAGTTTTGGGAGTTCCACAAAATGGGCATTGCTATGTCATGATCCTTCGACACAATTAAACGCTCAAAGATCCTAGATGTACCACGCCAAGACAGTTGCAATGAAGATGAGATACGACTACTGAGTCTACTGCTTGCAGACACCAAGTTGAGAGTATGAGTCAAGTCAGTGAAGTCTGTAGAGTTTCAGACATCAATCGGCTCCCCAAAGGGTGATGGTCTATCTCCGGTGCTGTTACCTTGCTGTTGTATTGAAATCCATGCGGGAAAATTCTACAAGGCCCAACCGCCTCAGTGTCAATACTGGGTATGCCGCTAGAGATCGGAAATGCCAATGGTGTTGACTTCATAGCCAAGGAAAAGAAACTCCTTGACGAACTTCTCCCAATAGCTACAAGCAAACTAAAAATTGGGAATCTCTTTATGAATTTTTCCAAAACAGCGCTCACCCACATATACATATCTACAAAGTATGAAACTAAAGAAAATGATGACCCACTTCGTGGGGGCGAACCATAGAAGAAAAGTAAAATCCTGGGCTCACTGCTTTGCAGTACTGCTGACAGTGTTACACGCTGCGTCATGAGGGACATAGCTTTCCAGTCCTTCTGGAAGCTATGGATTCGTAGATCAACGATGTCCTTGATAAAAAGACTACGTTTTTACAATGCAACCAGTGCATCCTTGACGCTGTATAACTGTAACAGCTGGGCAACTCCAAAGCCAGCTCTGGAAAACTTGATGCCTGCCACCGCAAACAACAACGCACCATCACTGGATACCGATGGCCGGACAGCATAGTTTCCAGTGATGCACCATACAAGATCTGTAATACATCGCCACTGTCTATAAAATTCGTCCAGCAAATATGGTCAATGTTTGGCCAGGTGCTAAGGATGCCAGAAGACACACCAGCACAGAGAGCCTTGGAATTCGCCCTACTCGGAGCCAACAAATATAAAGTCAGAAGAGGACGTCATTGCATAAATATGCTAAGCATGCTACGAGGTGACCTCAAGAAAGCAGGACTCGGTACACTCAAGTCAAGAATGGACATGAGGAAACTAAGGATTTCCGCTGAGTACAAGACACAGTGAGAAAAAGCTAAGAAAGGTTGAATGGGCTGTAGGATGTTTATACTACTACAGCTGCAGAATACAGTAATCATAAATGCATACTGCATAGTTCTCTGGCTTTTGGTCTAATGGGAAGTCGATGCCATTGAGGACATGAAAATGGATATTACTGCAATCGTGTGTGCTACCAAGAGTAACGGGGCTTATTATGGATGTAGCAGTCATATTGTAATGGTCTTGATTTAGCAATGCTGAATGGGCACGTGCCCCTATTGGTCGAGCAGTTCCTCAGAGTATATCTTCATATCCGGGATGTATAATTGTCACAGTGGCATGTATGAGGGAACAGATGTCATATATGTCAGAACGTATCCCAATTGAGATGTGGCAATTCACATTTATCCATCCATCATAATCAACTCAGTAACGTGTATGCTGACGTCATAGTCATGACGTCATGAATGATCCGCAATAATCATCTTTAATGCGTAATAGTCCGACATGGTGCACGAATTGCATGTGTTTGTTATTTAAGGCAGAAACTGCACCCTTCCGAATTAGTTTCAAAATAGTCAACGGTTTACCTGTATTGTTTTCAGGAAATTGATAGTCAGGGAGGTCAGAGATCGATCGATCCCAACAAAAACATGGGGTGGGTCAATTTAGTGGTGCTTGCAACGCATGGTTATTTCACGAGTGTGCAGAATGTCAGTATCAATGAGTGCATCATTCATAATTTCTGCAACATTTACTCATTAAATATGGTGGAACTCTTCCAACTGGATGGTGACGTCAGCAATGCCAAATATTTACAGATGCGTGCTAGCGAAGTGCCACACAATCGTACATGTATAGGTTGCAGCCACGCACGATGGTCAAGGTTAATAGGCCTCTATAAACGAGAACTAAGGATGCCTTTGACGGAGGTGTTTGATTGCCATTAATACTTTATCAAATTCAGCAGGTGCAACAGGTAATGGCTGGTCAGAAATTGTTCTACGTCTCTAAGTTCGAAACAATGCAGTGATTTTGGTTTTCTTGTTGTTCCATTGGAGTGTATGGTATATAGCAGGTAATGGAGTAGGTGGTAATGTTAGCTCAGCTGTACAACTGTTCTGGTAAAACAAGATTAGAAATACTAGAGCAATTTTGAGAACCTTTTCCAAATTCATGACATGGGGTACAGGTATGATTGTGATGGTTATAGATGGTAGTCCAATTTCCTGTACTAACAGGGGAAATGACAAGTGTAATGGTGCGATCATAATAGTAAAAGTAGTGGGGTAGACGAAAAGGACCTCTAGACTGATCAACACAAGAGATAATCTCTAGTTTAATGGTGAATTTTAATTCACCATGCCAGGAAAGTGAATTTTCATTCTACATATAATACTTACCAAATGTACTATTATGATACTGTCTCACTATCTAGTCTACCTCAGAATCTCCCCCAAATAAAAGTTCACACTCTCTATGGACCTGCTATACTGTACCCGGAAATTGCCTTAAGCTGTCTAGGTTTCAAGTCTATTTCCAAATTATTATTTACTTTTCTTTGACAATTATCTTTGGTGCTTGGTTGTAGCAGACGAGTTCAGCATTTTTGTTGTACATATTCAATGTTACAGAAAGTGAAAGGTCAGGTGAAGGCACTCCAGACACACCATGTAGGAAATGTAATCACTTCATGAAGCGGAAATTCGCTGGTTATCACTGTGTCACTTGTGTGAAATGCAAGGTTGGGTCACTGTGCGATGTCTGTGGTAAGTGGTCATCACAGCTTGTGGCTGGGCTCGATTCAGATAGGCACACGCATTTGGACTCCATTGTGCGAGAGATGTTCGCGAGCTGATATAATAGCAATGCAAGGCATTGGGGAGCAGCTCAATTCTATAATGGATGCTGCTCTGAGCAGCTGGGCAGAATAGTTTAAGCTGATGTTTGCTTCATTTCAGAAACCATTGCGGTTTCCCTCGATGCAGGTGGTAGCAGGGCAATCAATCGATGGTCATCTACCCCTAGCCGAGGAACACGCAACCACATCTAACTCAGCTGTTGGCCTTAGGAGAAGATGCTTTTGGCGGAAGTCTCTGTAAGTATTCCCAGATTTGAAGCGCATGGTGGAGCCAGTAGCATCCCAGAGATCTCCAGGATTTGTCTGGGTTTCACAACCGGGTGGTTATTATGACGTGCCGACAGACATTTTCCATCCACAGTTTGTGGGAGCTGTTCCACAGCGAGAATCATGTTGGATAGCTCCAGACGGAGCCGTATAATCCCAGCAACCTGCTTCATCATTAGCGTCAGTACCATTCGGGAACACGCATTGTCAGTTGATTCCTCAGTTGACATGGCAGTTGCAGGTAGCTATTCGAACACACTTGGAATTGGGAACTGTGTCGGTTCTCATCATGGGTTATTTGTGAACGCTTCTTCGTCTAAGGAGGAGAAGGAAGATGAGAATGGAAGTCCGCTTATGGATGAGTCCTTGTTTTGTTCGGATGCAGGTCCTTCAATGGATGTGTACTCATTTAGGTTTGCCTCCGGAGCAGGGATCACAACGTGACCCAGCAATGGAGCAAATGTTGGAACACACAGTGAGTGCTCTGTCCGCTGATTCTTCAGTCGTGCCTGTTAGTCTCCTAGATATGGCAACAACCGATATGCTATGAGTAGAGGCAAATCCGTTCATTCTTTCGTGAAAGATGTTGGCGAAAGCACACACACACACCACCACCCTAGGGCATATGTAGCAAGGTTCGTATAATAGAGCTTTCGTACAATCAATATGCTGGTGTTCCTGGTCCTACTATGAAGTGACGAGAGTCATTAAGTATGCCCTTAGCTGCGAGGTCGAAAGGTTGCTTTCGTCCTATAGTGTCCTCAGCCAATAAGGATGTTTACAATGAGCTCGAGCTCTTCGTGAAGGCGGCAAGAGAGGCCACGGCAGCATTGTTGCATGGACGTAGCATTCTGCTGGTGGTGCTGACCTGTGCAGCAGAGTGTGCTCTGGTGCCATGATGGTTTGTGATGGCATGGGCTCCTCACAAGATTGATTGACCAGGTTGATCATGAGACCGTTTGCTGAGCAACAGAGAATGGTTTTCGTTCATGTAGAACCACTACCAGTGCTTAGGTCTGCTCTTTCACAGATGCCTGTGATAAGACCAGGTATGTGCAATGGTGGCTCTGCTTCTAATGTTGCGGCATGGGTGGCAGACCGAGAGGTTGCTTAAAAGTCGTGGAAGATGATCAAATCGCACCGCCACAGCCATCAATGCGCTCAGGGATCCAACTCGCATGGAGGTTCTGTTCATCATTTAAGCTGCCACATAATCTGCCTTATGAGGAGGAGAGGAAGGGTGTCGTTACCGGAAGAGGTGGCTACTGTAAGAACCACAAAGGTGGTGCTCACTGCCAGTCACAATCCACGAAAACATGTGGGGGTTGTGGGGTGGTCATCAAATCTGTGATCAAGCCTGCCAGGCAAAAGGCACCAGAGGTTGGAGACCGATTCTCAATATCAAGTCATTGGACAAGTTCATTCAGTTTTCAAAGTTCCCGATTGAGACTGGAGCAGCAGTAATGTCAGGCCTGACAGAATGGGATGTGGGCATTATCAATTGCTTATTTTCATTTTCCAACTCAATTTCAGAAATACCTTCCATTTGCATTCCAGAACAAAGCATGAGAGTTCAATGCTCTACCTTTTGGCCTACCGATCGCTCCTAGCCATGACTAGTTTTGCTCACAAGAGAGACACAGCTGTTCATACATAAAGAAGAGACGACAAACTGCTAAAGGAAGGGACTCCAGTCATTCTACACATCACTCTTCATATTGTGCTAGCTCTTTGAGAGTTAGGATGGATTGTCAATTTAGAGAAATCAGAGCTGAAACCGTCCCAAGAGTTTATTTATCTGGGGATCTTTTCAATTGCAAGGTTGGCGTGTCTTTTCTAGTGGAGAGCTGAGTCAAGAGCCGTTCATCAGCTCTAAGTTAAATCTAGAGAAATCAGAGCTGAAACCGTCCCAAGAGTTTATTTATCTGGGGATCTTTTCAATTGCAAGGTTGGCGTGTCTTTTCCAGTGGAGAACTGAGTCAAGAGCCGTTCATCAGCTCTAAGTTAAATCTCTCTAGGACCAATTCTGACGGCACGCCAGTTTCTCAAGATACAGGGATTACTAGTAGTGCCATTTGCTGTACTCTGGCATCGGCTGATTCAATTGTATCTAATGTCTTTTTGGTCCCAATGTCTCAGCGAATAGCAGTAAAGAACCATTTCCTGCAAAGTGCTCCATTGCATCCTCAAGTGCAGTGCTCTATTTTCATTGACACACCAGAGTTTTCATGCTATGTGTCTTCTTCTAACTCTGAACCACCGCTTGTCCATCAAATATAAGTACGTTCCTATAATGAGTATGGCTGTCTGTATGTAATGGGAAATCATTGGATAATAATGGATCAGCCTCATCCATCGCATCTGGAGTATGAGTGCCATTGTCAATTGCATTCTCAGATGTCGATTCTTCGTTAATGTTTTCATATGTACCAATTATTATTTCCGCTTCTTCATGTAGAGTTTGTTCTCTGTCAACTACCTGTTACTGTTTCTCAGGGGCTGTCTCAACAGTTGGTGAATGTGCATACCTCTTCAATCTCTTTCATGAATGAACAGTTGCTCCTGTCTGTAGGCAATGGTAACGAGCCATCTGATGCAAACAGAGACCCTGAAGTGATAGCGAACACATAATTACCAGACCTCACTTAGCTTTCAACTAGTTGTGGGCGAGATTGCTGGATGACGAGCAAACATGCAAGTAGTTGCCGATTTTCTCGTGAATTTATTAATTTATTTCCTTTTACAACTGACACAGAACTTCTATTTGCCGTGCTGCATATGGTTTAAGTGTAATTTTCTCAATTCTGACCCACAGAGAATCTTTGACATTTGGAGTCTTTGTCTAACGTTGTGTTATGTTGTATTGCTAACAATCGTTCCCTTATAGAATACTCATCACTTGGTAAAGTTCGTTTTCTTTATGAATAGTCACACTGAAACACGCAGGTCCGAAGCTTAAAGTGGTGCCCAACAAATCTCCTAAGTTTATAGCAATTCCGCTCCCACATCCAATTTCGGTAACTGTCGCGAAACAAAGTATTTTACAGATGTTTCTCTATGTAAGGGATATTATTTTGGATAGTTCGAATATAATTTGAGTGAAATTAATTACTGCTTGAGGTAACAACGGGTTTCAATCAAAACACATTCAGGATGCGTATGTTCCGCATCCAACATAATGGTTTTAAGTTGAAATTTATCTCAAATGACGTCACAGATCAGGAATTTCTCAATCGGAAGCAGGCGGCAGGCGGTAAAATCACTTCAGACGTGATCCATATATGGTGATGTCGATTTATCGGCCATGCGGCAAATGTAAAACACACCGGGGAGGGCAGCACACATCTGTTTTAGAGAATCACTGTCACAGCAAGGATTTTCTAAATATTTAAATTGATAAAAGTTCAGCCCCCACTGCCAATGGACCTTTCTGGTTTTAGCTATGGCCCCGCCCATCTCTAGATAAGCTCCACGCTCGTCCGTGTTGGGTTCGATCGATCTCTGAACTCTCTGACTATCAATCTCCAGAAGACTATACAGGTGAGCTGTTAAATATATTGAAACCAATTTGACTGGGTGCTGAGCTGAATTTTCAACTGAATGTTTATTAAATGCCAAAGACATACAATTCGTACCTGTCGGATTATTAGGCGTTAAATATGGGCTATATCGAGTCATCCATAAGGTTATGATTGTGACGTCATCCTACTTTTCACGTAGTTGATTATGACGTCATATGACGTCATATGATGGATGAATAAACTTAGAACGGTTCATTTCAGTAACTGTCACGTATCTGTCGCTCTCGCTGGTAGATCTAGAAATTTAGTATATGGAACCATGTCCATAAAACAAGTCCAGTGGGTCAACACTCTCATTTAAACATCAATTCTTATATATACGACAACTCAATAGCCAAGAAGATGCAAATTAGAAATTCTACAAATATAAAAAATGAAAACACAAATCTGACCGCCCAAATTATCTCGGTTTCGCAGAGAAGAAGTGTATGTGTTACTTAATGGTTGCTTCATCCCTAGTCTTGTATAAGCAAAAGAAATCTTATGACCCCAGCTTATTAGTTTGATGTCATGATATCGTGTTTGCGGTTCTAGTCCTCTCTGGGTATATGTCCTCTCTGGGTGTATGTCATCTCTGGGTGTATGTCCTCTCTGGGTGTATGTCCTCTCTGGGTGTATGCCATCTCTGGGTGTATGTCCTCTCTGGGTGTATGTCTTCTCTGGGTGTATGTCCTCTCTGGGTGTATATCCTCGCTGGGTGTATGTACTCTCTGGGTGTATGTCCTCTCTGGGTGTATGTCCTCTCTGGGTGTATGTCCTCTCTGTGTGTATGTCCTCTCTGGGTATATGTCTTTGATGTCTTTTAGAGACGATCGTCGTGGCGCTAGTATTTTGTCTGTTCCAGCTGAACTGCTTAGACATGTTTAAGATTTTCTGAGTTCTTTCCAATTGGATTGTTGCGTAAATAATTATAGTGCCTTCCTAAATTGAGAAACTCTTACGCGCACACGAGTTTCGAGACAAACAACAAATAGTAATAAATATACGTAACAAGACCGGAATTTGTGTATAAAAATTAGTATGTAGTATCAAGAGGCAGACAGGCACGTGGCGCTCATCTGGACCATTAGCGTTTGAAGTCTTAGAGGCTACCACCATTGGATGCTTCCAGCCAAATTTGGTTAAAATCTGCCAAGTGGTTTAGGAGGCACGATTTCAAGGATTTCTGCACAATTTTCGGAAAATCCCAGATGCCCGCCAAAACAATTTACGAATCAAAATTCTCGTTTGATATAATGAAGCGTAATGCGATAAGATCATTACACTCAAGTTTCGATAATTAGCACATTAAATGCTTCCAGAAATTTCCGGAAAATCAAAGATGGTCGCCAAACATAGACTAATCGGAATTCTGAATAAAAGCTCTATAGTCTACTACGGTAAAATCGCTCCAGTAATATTTCGCTAAAATCTGCCAAGCAGTTAAGGAGGAGATGTGTTTTGACAATTTCCAGTAAATCTTTCATAAAATCTACGCTTTTCCACCCAAAAGGTTGACCAAGGAAATAGAATAGAAGTTCAGGAGCCTATTATGACAGGGTCCTTCTAGCTATATTTGATTGAAAGCTGTCAAACAGCTAAGGAGGAGTAGAATTTTGGCAATTTCCATTAAATATTTCTTAAAATCTAAGATTTTCAACCAAATACATTGACCAATCAAAATTCTGAATATATGTTTAGGAGTGTCCCACCATAGAATCCTTCCAGCCAAATTTTTTTGAAATCCACAAAGCCGCTAATCGGGAATTCCACTAGACGTGATTTTCCTCAGTCGCGTTGACATTATAAATCGCAATGCCTCGAGAAACACCACTTGCAGTCCAGGTGAGGCAATAATACACGAGGAACGTCATATTACAACAAAAACATAGAAAGTTTCTAAATGTATTTGTATCTCGAAGGTGATGCTTCTCTAAAATGAGAGTATTGACCCACTGGAAATACTTTATGGCCATGGTTCCATATAGTAAATGTATGGCTCTATCACAGAGAGACTTTTTAACACTTCGACTGCTGCAAGCCACCAGACAATAATTTGGACCTACTAAATAATCTTAAAACAATTTTATTGAAAGTTATTGATGGCTAAGCCAGGACCATTCAGTCAACTTGTTTTCAAAATATTCAGCATATCCAGAGTCAAACGCCATGGGAAAATCTATTCCCCAGAAATTCAGTAGACGGATGTTATCATTCACCTGCCATCTGCCGGGGAGGTCTCTGTAGAGAGGGATGCAACTCCTTACTGGCCACCTAGAGTAAAACAGCTTGGAGCAATGCCTGGATAAAACTAACGTGTGCGGGCTTTTTCCCAACAAAATTTCAAATTAGTTTGACATGACAGCTGCCGTAGGGATATATCTTATTTTTATTGCTTATATCATAGGCCTACTCCATAATAAATGTCATTAAGTAAGTTATTTAAATATGAGGCTCGAGTTATGCAATACAATTATTAGCGTAACGCCATGATAGCCGCCATCAAGTTGAAACATTACTGATAAGATACAGCTGACTACTATTACAGATAAACCGTTCAATATTAGGAAAATAATTTGGCTGGAAGATGTTGACACAAATGGCAACAACATCTCCAGTTAAATTAGCTTAAAAATTATGTATTAAATAACAAAGACATACAATTCGTACAACTGACAAACTATTAAGCGTCCATGAGAGACTTAGATACGCCATTCACTACTCAATTGATTGTGACGTCAACCTACATATGACGTAATTGCTTATGATGTCATATACTTGACTGGCAGATTGGATTAATTAATTAGGGTTTTGAACTTTGAAGAGTATGGGGCGTCAGGCAGAATACTGTAGCGGTGGTGAGGAATGTGCCAGAGGGTATAGTATAATTGGGGGTGGGGGTCGGGATGGGGTGGTATTGAATGAATTTGACCCATCATTTCTGCGGCTGTCTAGGAAAACGACTCGCAATGGTGGATAGTTTGGGATACGTGCCTAGTTTTATGGGACCAATGTAACGACGATAAAATATTTGCTTTACGAGTGGAAAGGTTGGTGATAGAATTTTCGTGGCTCACGCGTACTATGCTATGGGAATTCGTGGTGTTGTGGTCCACCGTAGACCTGCACTGCCATGATCACGGACAATGTGGTCTTTGGTATGCCCAATGCTAGTAAAACTTGCAAAAGCAGAATGACAGTGGCCATGGAATGGAACTTTACACTTAGCTATGCCCCGCCCACCACTAGCTAAGCTCCACCCACACCTAGCCGTGTTGGGATTGATCGATCCACAAATGCCCTAGCTATCAATTTCCTGAAAACTATACAGGGAAGCTGTTGAATATTTTGTAACTAATTTGACTGGGTGCTGTTGCTGCCTATGGCAGACACTGGAATGGCCCGACGCTACCCCGCAAGCTACAAGTGGCACCCGATGTGGGGCTCGAAGATTATCATTGTTAACGCGCAGCGAACTCATGGCCACACCATATAGTGAGCTTAGTTTTATAGCGTCTCCATTTAGCGATGACTCCCTCGACTAAGAGGTAGCGTCACATGATGGATTCCAAGCTCACATGCCCACCGACTATGCCAGAAATTCACCAGCGGGATCAACAACTCCGCAATATAACCTGTTTTCGCCTGTCAGTGATGGCTCCTTTCAGGATGCCTCACAGGTGGGAACAGAGTTTATAACCATATCGGATGTCCACGACAGGCCAACCGTTCAACCGTGTCATCTGCGGGGACCATATGGCAGGTTGACAATCCATATCACAGACAACCTCCCACGCCGCCCCCTTCCAACACATCACTATACTCGAGGGGAACACCGTGGCATCATCGGGAGGAATCGGCACCACCTTTTCGACGGTACATCAGTCATGCTACACACCACGATCACCAGCCAACTGCACCACCGCCATATGAGGAATATCAGTCCTCACCTCGGGAAGAACGTCCGCATAATCTTCATAATATTTCGCCTCCCATTCATTGACGCGTTTATGGTTCTACAGCGGGGCGGGATTCACTGGATTGGAGTACACGCATTCTCGCTCCTCGGCATCGGCATCGACGGGAAATACCAACACCACCGCAACCACCACCTGCACAACGACCAGCTTCAGAATACTCGTCAGTTTCCCGGATACTACCACCACCTGGGTTTCAACCACTTTATTCTTCCCATGGTCTTGGCCGAGTCATTCTTCCTCCCGAATTTAGCGGGGAGAGGGACTGGACCAATTATAAAATCGAGCTCGAGATAATAAGTTGAATTAACCGCTGGAACGATCAGCAAATGGGGGAATATCTCGCTGCAAAGCTTTCCGGAAAAGCCCTTCAAGTTCTTGCGGATCTCGGGACTGATTATACACCCACCTACATCCAATTGGAACGAACACTAACTGAATGATTTGGCGACACGGCTCTCGGAGAAACAAGCCAACTACAACTTAAAAATCTCTGACGACACGCGGGAGAAACTCTTCCTGAGCTAGCTAGTCGAATCAGAAGGCTAGTCACCCGCACATATCCTAGCACCAATTTAGAAAGCATAACACATCTGCCTCTTGACACATTCATCGATGCATTAAGCGGTGAACCCGCCCGGAAAGAAAAACTATTTCTAGGCAACCCCCAGAGTTTGGCCCAATTAACGGCTACCGCAGTCTGCATAGAACACTTTCTGGAGTAGGAAAAGAACAACCGATGTCAACTTCACCCTATCAATGAGGTAGAAGGTGCAGCTATCGACACGTCCACCAACGACCCACCCCCCCCCCCCCATCATCAACACCTACCGCAAATTCCAATCAGAATCAAGTGCCTGGAGGAAGGGGGCGTGGCGCAGAGGAAACTACAGCGGAGCCCCCGGGTATGGGAGCCAGGGCAACAATAACACTAACGGCAACATGAAGGAACGAATAGACGAGATCAATAAACAGATCTCAGCATTAACAAATTTAGTAACCACACTCAGCATGAACCTCGCCACCACTCACTTTAGAACAACGAACACCACCAACACCGCACCGCCACCAGACACCTGTTTCGGATGCGGTCAGCCAGGCCATTGGAGGGAACGATGTCCCAACTGACCTCCATCTATAACGCCTGCCCCTGACCACAGCCCACCACAACTGGAGAAGCCAATAAACTCTTACGGGCACCAAAAGTAGAGTCAGCTCGGTGCCCGTATCTGCTTCCCGGCTCAACTGCGGCCCTGTAAATCAACGTTCGGTGGCTAATAATTACCAAACTAATTCAGCTTTTACATCTACACCAAAATACACGGCTTCACATATGTCGATGCCTACGATGCCTCCCCCATCTGCAGCATCGCCATCCCCCTCAATCTCGTACATAACAAGCCTTCTTTCCTTTGTAAAACGGCAGTGGTAGATTGCAGCACCTCCGCTGAAACAACGTTTTTGCAAGCACCACGTCCCGCCACCAAGATACTGAATTCTCGGTGTCCTTTGGTAGTATGCAAAACACCACCCAGCACAACATCCACAGATAGTATCCACAGACAGCAGCGACTCGGGAGAAACGGTTCACTCTACCTCATGGATTCGCAAACGCTGATGTAGATGGGGAGAAACACGTCCCTGGCGGCGTCACTGTTTCTTCTGTGCTTCGCCAAAGCATCCAATGAAGCATTGCAAGAAATGGCTCACGCAGGTAGAGCTTATCCGCCATCCCGTACGCACCGCTGCCTACACTAATACTGAATACCCAGAAACAGCAACATCTCCATCAGCATTGCTACCCCCAGCTCTGCCTTCACCGCGGCCCTCACAGCAGCGGCGATGACGGACTGACCGCAAAGCGATATACAAATGTGCCTGTCTGTTTAGCGGTGTTTCCACCAGTGCCACTGTTGACACTGGCGCTTCAATCACGGTATTCAACAAGTGCTTATATGAGAGCATCCCACCTCATTAAAAGCCTCCCCTTAAACCTACACACATTTACCTACAGACGGCTATGGGAGCTGATGTGCCCGTAGCCGGTGTAGTCAATTTAGTTATCTGAATAGAGGAGATGCAATTCATGCAGCGAGTTGTCATCGCCTCTATTCACAATGATGCCCTCCTTGGCTCTGATTTCCTCAGTGCCAGCAAAGCCATCATACATTGCAAACAACAGGAACTCGGCATACACGGCCGACGAATACCTCTTGGACCGGCATCGTCATTATATGACACGTGTGCGGTTATATTATCAAGTACCATCACAGTTGAGCCGGGACAAGAACAAATCTTATGGGCCACCACACCACAGTTAGGAAGCAACACACACATCGCCATGCTGGAACCCGACCCTGATTACATGAAGGCCTCTCAATGCGCAAGTCCCCGCATGATAGTGGACACTACTAATAAGGAATATATACCTTTTAGAGTGTTCAATAGTACCGCAGACCCCATCACTCTTGAACCAGGCGTACGCTGCGGTCATTTAGTGGACATAATCTCATTGGACTCACCTACACCTGCTGACACACCACAGCATATGACTGATGATTTACCCGAACACTTACATAATTTATATCTACGTGCCACAGTTGGATTACAGCAATCACAGAAACACGAAATTCGGAGACTACTGTACAAACATCGGGAAAATTAAAAAAGTGATACAGAATAAACATACCGTAGCCAAGAATCCTATATCGTTTCTAAAATAAAGGGACTTAATGCATTTCTAAAATGGCTTCGTACATCGCGTTAAGCATACGTTGTGTGATAGAGTGGCCTGTCCCTTTTTGCCCCTACACCTTTCAGAAAAATCCTAAACCAATTACTATTTATTTCACAGGTCGGACCTTCTTCCGTCAGACTATTAGCGATCTCATGGTCGCGAGTCGTTTGACCACGTCTTGCTAACAATACACCGAACGGATAGATATGATCTGTCACCTAAGTTTATGATGTCATAATCAATTACATCACACGTAAGCTGACGTTACAAATACGTAATGATTAACGTATATAGCTTCGTCATATACATGTACATCTAAACGTCCGTCAAGTGTACGAATTGTATGTCTTTGATGGATTTTACATTTAATAAACATTTTGTTGAATATCTAAAATAATAATTTGACTCGGCGCTGTTACTGACATATGCCGCCACAGTATGCTGTCAAATTAGTTTCAAATGTTCAACGTCTTACAACATCTTACAACGTCTTACATGTATAGTCATCTTGATATTTAGATTCATGGAATTCAGGGCTCCAATTATATAAATCGATACCAACACGCGCAAACCTCGTGCGGAGCTTAGCTAGAAATGGTCGGGTCATAGCTAGTAATGGTCGGGTCATAGCTAGTAATGGGCGGGTCATAGCTAATAGTGAGCAGGTAATAGCTAGTAATGGGCGGGTCATAGCTAATAACGGGTGGGTCATAGTTAATAATGGGCGGGTCATAGCTAATAACGGGTGGGTCATAGTTAGTAATGGGCGGGTCATAGCTAATAACGGACGTGTCATAGCTAATAACGGGTGGGTCATAGCTAATAATGGGCGGGTCATAGCTAATAATGGGCGGGTCATAGCTAATAATGGGCGGGTCATAGCTAATAATGGGTTGGTCATAGCTAATAATGGGCGGGTCATAGCTAATAACGGACGGGTCATAGCTAATAACGGGTGGGTCATAGCTAATAATGGGCGGGTCATAGCTAATAACGGGTGGGTCATAGCTAATAATGGGTGGGTCATAGCTAATAATGGGCGGGTCATAGCTAATAATGGACGGGTCATAGCTAATAATGGACGGGTTATAGCTAATACTGGGCGGGTCATAGCTAATAACGGACGGGTCATAGCTAATAACGGGTGGGTCATAGCTAATAATGGGCGGGTCATAGCTAATAACGGGTGGGTCATAGCTAATAATGGGTGGGTCATAGCTAATAATGGGCGGGTCATAGCTAATAATGGGCGGGTCATAGCTAATAATGGACGGGTCATAGCTAATAATGGACGGGTTATAGCTAATAATGGACGGGTCATAGCTAATAATGGACGGGTTATAGCTAATAATGGGCGGGTCATAGCTAAAAAGGAGCACTTTTTGCTGACTCATACTGTTACAGTTTTAGAGAAATATGACTGGAGATGTCCAAGATATGCTAGATACGGCAAGATATAACTGCAACGACTGATTTGTCAAAAGGACTACGTTTAATTTGGTTTAATTTAGTATCAATGAAACTTTACAGTTATTTATTTTTAAAATAATAGATGAAAGCGGAAAATGGGTTTTAAAATTCTAAGAATTAATATAATTGCTGTTCGACTTACCACTTGCCCGTCAGCTGACTCATACTGTTTCAGTTTTAGAGAAATATGACTGGAGATGTCCAAGATATGCTAGATACGGCTAGATATAACTGCAACGACTGATTTGTCAAAAGGACTAAGTTAATTTGGTTTAATTTAGTATCAATGAAACTATACAGTTATTTATTTTTAAAATAATAGATGAAAGCGGAAAATGGGTTTTAAAATTCTAAGAATTAATATAATTGCTGTTCGACTTACCACTTGCCCGTCAGCGCGCGTTAGAGGGTGCGGTTAGAGAATGTAGTCGTCACACGAAGATAAAGAAGACGTGGATGGCTACAACATACACGAGTAGGCTGTATTATATGGGAATGAATACCTGCAGGCTGGATAACAATTTCCATAAATCTGTAAGTGTTTAATCAAAGCACATCACTTTAATGTATTTATTTCTAAAGGCAATAATAACAAAAGTTGATGTAATGTTCTCTAATGTTAATCTAATTTCGCAAGAAGACGAAAATTTAGCCCCAATGCAAATCGGTACAAAATAGCGAAAGAACCCAGTTATGTGACCACATTAAATAGCGGGCTTACATATTAGCACCCCCCTCCCCCCACCACCATACCCAGCTCCACCACCAACCCCAGCCCCCCACCCCTACGCAAATTATGAGGCTCTGCTAACACGTAAACTATTGCAGGGCTGGTTCCATGCTTGTGTTAGCAGCAACACGGAGCATTAAATGTCACCTTCTTGGTCAATGGGCAGGTAAATCTAAAATTCTTCCTAGTCAGTGCCAACATGCAGGCCAGGAGAAGACAACTCCCGAAAACTTACCACCAAATCAGTACCTCGATTATCGAGCCAGTCCTTCGAGTGTGTTAAATCCTCAAAAATCGTCCTCGCGCGTCCTGCAAATGGACACCGGTCAAGACCACTGCAGAGGCCGTTATATCTGGCTTGACCATTAAATGGTTATGTTGACATAAAACTGATTATAATTATTATTATTATTATTTTAATTATTATTATTATTATTATTATTATTATTATTATTATTATTATTATTATTATTATATTATTGTCACAGTTTTCATTATACTTATTATTCTTGTCACAACTATTACAATCATTTCTCTCATGACAAGTCTTAAGAGAAGACTATTTCTGTGGATTTATAACTGGAATGGTCGGTGCCCAGGTGAGGGAGGTGGGTGTTCCGTGAATGTGGATGTCGGCCCCCCACCCATCCCCGGGAAAATCTTGAAATCTGGACGTGAATATGAATTAAATCACATGCAGATGTAATTTTGTAGACCAAGAGAAGACTATTTCTGTGGATTTATAACTGGAATGATCGAGAATCCCGGACAAAGTCTCACCAGACAACATCCCACCGGACAAAATCCCACCGGACATAATCTCACCTGGACAAAATCCCGCCGGACATAATATCACCCGGACATAATCCCACAGGACATAATTTCACCTGGACAAAATCCCACTGAACAGATTCACACCAGGATTTCACGCCCACTCCATTAGCGACCAACTGGGATGAACTCAAGAATGTAGAGAAAGCCACATATATGGGCGTCACATTTCGAATAGTTGATAACTTGTCAGCAATCTCGGGGCTATATATCCCTTGACTTTTTTAATTCAATTCAATTCAAGTAAATTTTATTTGCTGATTTTTCCGAGCACCGTTATGGAGGAAGAATAAATATTGGGAAGGATATAAGCGTAAAGGCACCCTTTCACGATCCTGATTGTGGGTGACATGTCCCACTGACTCCTACTCCGCTTCCGGCGCTTATGTGGGTGTGTCTTATATAATGTCTCATATGATTAATGCTTCATTTATGTCTGCTATTTGAGCCCGTTGGGAATGTGTTAAGCTGTCTCGTTCCAGCAAGTCACTAGACAATAATTTCAACAAGTACACAATTGATGCAAGGCATCAATGATAAATAGCGTGGCCGGTGATTATTATAATTCAAGTTGAGCTTCCAATTCATTTTTATATATAATAGACAATTTGCAGTAGCACAACAGGTGGTCCACCAAAGACAGTGACTATGTCTAGACCTTGGACCCCTACATGGAACAAAAAATGAATTATACATGTAGAACTGGTACAGGCACTATATAATATAGGAAGATATGAGCTTCAAGTTAATGTCAATGTACGATAAAAACATAGCCATTAGACATGTGATGAATTGACAACATATCTGCAGGACAGAGACAAGTGTGTTTATCTTGTTATATTAAAATTAAATATTACATATGTTCTTACTATCATTTACAGATTCTTACCTGTGCCATGCAGTGCTGATGATCCTTGTGACTGTAATAATGATAGTTTCTTAGTAGCGGCATATGTGTGAGATGGTTGTAATGACATCGGCCTTGAATAGGATTAGCTATGGGCTACAGGAAGAAGCAGATTATATTTTGGGGCAGTTCGTCCATCTTTCCATCCATCCTGTTGACCGTATGTGTAAATTCTGGGGTTTTTGTTTGATAATTCAGATTCTATTAGGAGTTAAATCATAGGATATATAGAAAGATTTTCACCTTATTATAAGAAATATTTGATGATATAAAAAACATATGAGCGAAATTCTGGAGCCGAGCCTATTACAAGCGATATGCCAGGATATATTGACATCTATCCGAGTGTGGCTAATGTGAACTAACTATCTTTCAATGGGGACATATTGCGAATAATTAACTACATGGACATACTTTGGAATTATGATATTATTTGATGGTAGAATCGTGCAATATTTCGTACATCACTAGTACATAATAATACATATTGAGTTCTGTATGACTAGATGTTCGAAAACTGGTTACAAACAGAGTACACAGATATCGGTACATAAATTATTGGCATCTGACAACTTTTGGTCGCTATCAAGTTGTGTATAATAAAATTACTTTACGGTGGATTCTTTTAATCGATATTTTATTAGCGCATTCATATATCTATCTAACATTTTGGGGCCGATGCTATTACAGACAGTAGGCTACTAAAAACCGTTGATCTGTCAAACCGTGTGCAAATATTTGCCATATAATTGTGTACTACGAAATTACTTCATGGTAGACATTTGTAAGCTTGATACTGCATTAGAGTATTCATATACCGATCTGACCATATGTGTGAATTTCGAACCGAATAGGGCCGAATCTATTACAGACAGTATGGTACTGAAAATCACTGATCTGCCAAAATTTAAGCCAATTTTCGGTATGGAATTGCGGACTACAGAATTATTTCCTTAAAACTTGTTTTAATTATGAATATAGCTAGCTATGATATGATATCATATTGTTCATAGCTCAAAGTAATTTAGACTAAATGCTATTTTAAAGTTAGATTGCTTTTTTAAATAGATTGGTCAAGGCCGTTATATACAGTCATAATTTTCCCTAGTGTATGTAGTGCAAGTTAGTGTAGGTTTTAATCTGGTCAAACGTATACACTGGTGTTGTTCGACCCACTTCCTAATAGTGATAATATATACCTGCAGCATTATATGTGGTATAATACAGACTGATGTGATTCCACACACAGTTCACTTGTAATAGAATAACTTTGGTACAATTTAGACTGTGATGACATTCCGCACATCTATTTGTAAGGCAATATATACATATATTAATATTTTGAGTACACCACAGATCGGTGTGATTTCACACACAATCTATCATGGCATAGTACAATACAGAGACATGATAATACTAATATTCCCCCACAATCTATATGTAGTGCACTATATATACTTGGTAATACTTTTTGTATAGTATAGACTGGTGTGATTTCACACACAATCTATTTGTAGTGCAGTCTATTTGAATTTTAGTGAAGGCTAAAACCTTTTCAACACACCAGTCACATAGGTATCGAGTCCATACTTTGTCAAGTCTTGCTTTGAAACTATGTGGTTTTGGGGACCGAACATATTATAGAGAATAGGGTATCCGAAACTGTTAATCAGCTAAGATTTGAGCAGTTTTTTAATATTAAATTGTGTACTTCGAAATTACTTCATGGTATAAATCTTTTAACTCAATACTTCATTAACGTATTCATATACATATGTAAACAGGTGGCTGATATTCTGGGGTCGAAGCTATTACATGCAATATGCCAAGACATATCAACATCAATCGGAATGTGGTGAATGCGATGAATGTGAACCAACTATCTTACAATGGGGACATATGTCGATTATGTAACTATTATGCAGATATTGGTAATTAAAATAGTAAATTCTTAGCATCTGATAACTGTTGGACGCAGCTAAGTTGCGTATTGCGAGATTACTTCATGGTAGAATGTTTAAATTCGACATTTTAATAGCGTATTCATATACCTATCTAACCACATCGGTGGAGTTCTGGGACAGAATCTATTGCAAACAGTAGCGTACTGAAAACTTTACTTCAGAGTAGATTCTTTTCTTTAGTTCGCAAAATAGGCCTAACTAGCGTATTCAAATCCCTCTAAGTCTCTGATGATTAAATTCTGGCACCGAATATATTACATACATCAGGGCACCGAAAATCAAATCATGCAAAATTTAAACCAAACTTCGATACAGAGATGTGTACTATGAAATTGTTCTGTGGTAGACAATTTTAAACTCAGGACTTCAAAAAAAATTAGCACATTCATAGCCATAACTAACCATATGAGTGAAATTCTGGGGCCGGACCTATTGCAGACAGTAGGGTATTAAAAACAGCAGATCTGCTAAAATTTTAGCCAATTTTCAGTATGGAATTGCGTACTGCAAAATTATTTTGCTGTAAATTTTTTTTGAATTGGCAATATAACTAGCGTATCCAGTGCCTTATAAGCTTGTGTCTGAAATTATAAGGCCGAATATAGTACAGAGAGTAGGGTATCAAAAAGCATGAATCAGGTACAATTTTCACCAGTTTCGGTATGGATTCGCATACTATGAAATTATTCATCAAGAAATCTTTTAAATTTGGAATATAGCATGCGTAATCAAACTCAAGTCTATGTGGGTGAACATCTTGGTCCGAGCATAACATACAGACAATTGGGCAGTGGCGACTGTGAACTAGCTAAAAATTTCAGCCAATTTTCGGTATGAAATTGTGTACAATAAATTAAATTATTTCATGGTAACATTTTAACTCAAAACTTCATTAGTATATTCAGATACCTATCTAACCATATGGGGGGAATTCTTGGGCCGAACACATTGCAGACATCGCTAACTTTGATCTTTGTATCTAACCACCTAGATAAATAGTAAAGACATACAATTCGCACAGCTTAAGGACTTTTCAATGTCCCCGGTGGCCATAGTTACGTCATTCATTACGTAGTTTGACTGTGACGTCAGCCTGCATGTGACATAACTGATTAGGGCGTCAACACTTGAGTGACAGGTTGGATAACCCTCGTTCCATAAGAGAATCAGTGCATTGCGATTGGGTCTACATGCGTCCGGGAGGCCAAAGCTAACTAGCAGACTGCTCTTGCTAAAATATGTAGTCAGTTATTACAAGTGGTCCATGTTAGGTGGACCACACGTATTGGCCGTTTAATGCTCAAATTTGTTCGTAACAATTTCAAAGGTGGGATTCATTTCTAGTTAAGCTCTGCCCGTTCATTCGGCGTTTTGGAATCACTTTATATACTTTGATTCACGACTCCCCAGAATCCCAATTCCAAGGTAATTATACAGGTAATGTGTTGAATATCGTGAAACTAATTTAACTGTGTGCTTTTTCTGCCTATGGCCGTAACAGTACCCGGTCAAAATAATTTCAAAATATTCAACAGAATGTTGATTAAACAGTAAAAACATAGAATTTGTACACTTGACGGACTATTCAATATTCACGATGGAGCTAGAGACGTCATTCACTAAGCATTTTGACCATGACGCCTGTGAAGCTTTATAGGACGCAATTGATAATGGTAAAGACATGCAATGCCCACGCAAACTAGTTTCAAATATTCAACAGAAAGTTGATTAAATAGTAAGGCCATATAATTCATACAATGCCCAGTCAAATTAGTATCAAAATATTCAACAGAATGTTGAATATTGTCCGTTTGTCCACATGTTGGATTTGTCAATAAAGAATGCTTGCTTGCTTGCTCGCTAGGTATGTAGGTATGCTTAGTTCTTTAGCGCACTGGCAATGCGATGACTTTCAATTTCTCTGCTAACCTCGCCTACGGAGTGTACACGTTAGTTTACTTTGTTGATCATCATCTCCCCAGTCGGTGGTCGAACCGCCATCCTGCAACTTCGCAGTGCTGGGATCGATCGATCCCCGAATGCCATGACTAGAAATTTCCTGAAATCTATGCAGGTACGCAGCTTTCACATGTCGGATATACTGATACACTGGCGAATTCATGAGACTATCTTTGGGATGCACACCGTATGGTGTATGCTATGCCCTCAACTGGTCTCCATCGCGACACTAGCAGTAGTTAATTGATTGATTGATTGATTGATTGATTGATTAAATCCCGGGATTAAATAGCAAAGACATAAAATTCGTACAGTTGATGGATTATTCAATGTTCCTGACGAAGCTATTTCCATCATTTATTACGTATTTTGATTGTGACGTCATCCTACATATGACGCAAATGATTATGACGTCATATGCTTGGGCGACAGACCAGATCCATCCGTTATCATAGAGAATACCCTAGGCCCATTTGCAGACCAAGAGAACGTTGTTTTTGGCACATTACCATAGCAATGTTAGGCTCAGTCATTGAGCCAGTCATTCCATTGATAAATTTTCAAAAATGTCTACCTGGTAGATGTAAATGGTAGTTTCTCAAGATTACTACAGAAGCCATTTTGGCCAGTTTGATCGAGACGAGTGTTGAAGTGGAGATTAAGATAAGTACGTGTGTACAGTGGGGACAGATAACAATACCATTTTATTTCTGATTCAAATATATAAATTTGCGTCTTCAATTTCTCTTCCAATTGCCAAAAAAGACAAATTTACTCACTTTTGGAGGCTATATATGCATCTGATCGTCCGCGTCAGTCAGTCAGCAATTAGCTCAGGTACAACTAGCCCCAATATATCCTCAATCTACGATTCCAATACACAAATAGAGGCGAGCTACATAAATATACAATCCCTTGCGCAAAATGGCAGCGCCTAGAGGTAATGGTCCTTTCCAGTTTTAGCTATGCCCCGCCCACCTCTAGCTAATTCCACCCACACTTCGCAGTGTTGGGATCGATCGATCCCCGAATGCCATGACTAGCAATTTCCTGAAATCAATGCAGGTACGCCGTGGAATATTTTGTACCTAATTTGACTGGATGCTGTTGCTGCCAGTCAAATTGGTTTCAAAATATTCAACAGAATTTGTATTAAATAGTAGACATACAATTCTCACAACAACGCATAGCCCGTCTTCAATGGACCTTTCCACGTATATCGATCGATTATATGACGTCATATGACGTCATAACCAACTAAGTGACGTGCATGCTGACGTCATAATCATTATGTCATAAATTATTCTATTTGGCCTGTCTTTAACTCTTAATAGTCCGACACGTTGCAAGAATTGTATTTCTTTGCTATTTAATAAACATGCTGTTTAATATTTTGAAACTAATTTAACTGGGCGCTGTCAAATTAGTTTCAAAATATTTAACAGCTTTCCTGTATAGTTTTCTGGAAACTGATAGACAGGTATTTCAGAGATCGATCGATCCCAACACGAGCGAGGTGTGGGTGGAGTTTAGCTAGAGGTGGGCGGGGCCTAGATAAACTGGAACGGCCCATTATGCGATCGTGACGTTCTTGTCTACGCCATTCATGGCGTCATAATGACGTCATTGATTATGATGTCATTCTACGCGTCACGCAGTTGATTACGACGTCATGTGATGGATGGATAATGTGGAAAGGTCCATTCTAGACGGAACCAAATGGGTAGCGCTGAGCGGCCACGGAAAGAGATGATAGGCCCTCATGCGCATCCGTCGTAGTCGTCGTGATTTATATACTTTGAACCAAGCCTTCCCAGAATCCGCTTTTCACGGTAACTATAGAGGTGAGCTGTGGAATGGCAGCAACAGCGCCCAGTTAAATTAGTTTCAAAATATTCGACAGAATATGTATTAAATAGTAGACATACAATTCTTACAACAACACACAGTCCGTCTTCAATGGACCGTTCCAAGTTCATCCATCGATTATAAGACGTCATATGATGTCATAACCAACTACGTGATGTGCATGCTGACATCATAATCTTGCGTCATAAAGGATTCTAGTTGGCCCGTCTTTAACTCTTAATAGTCCAACACATTGTACGAATTGTATGTCTTCTCTATTTATTTAACATGCTGTCGAATATTTTGAAACTAATTTGACTGGGCGCTGTTGCTGCCATAAGCAGCAACAGCACCCAGTTAAATTAGTTTCAAAATATTTCACAGCTTACCTGTACAGTTTTCTGTGAATTGATACTCAGGTATTTCAGGGATTGATCGATCCCAACACGAGCGACGGCTTCTACACATTTAGGCGTAATCTGAAGAAATCCGGGACATCTAACAGCTTTTTTCAAGGATAACTAACCTCATTTCCTGATAGCTATTCATGTGATCTAATATGTCACTCATAAACTTAGGTAAATTTAAGCTCTTTATCATGCCGCTAAAGAGAGATATACAGGCTTTAGTAGCTAAATGATGCTACATTTCTACAGCCTATGATGGCTGTCATGATTTACTTTTCAACCAATCAGAAAAAATCTAGCGTGCCTGCCTAGGTATATTCGCTCGGTCATAGAGGTGCCAGCTATAGTTTGGCAATTTCGTATAAAAGCAATCATACGGGTACGCCTATTAAGCCATACAGCAACAACTTCCAGTCAAATTAGGTTGGGGTATTAAAAAGTCTCAGTTAGTAATTTGCGTATGTAAAATATGTTGGTAGCATGCGGGTTAAGATATGAAATGCGTTAATCACGGTTAGATCGTAGTAAGAAGATGAACAAGATCAATTCAATATTACAGCCCCCCCCCCCCCCCGCACTTCCGTTTTTGCCCGATTTGAAAGGGATGCTAATCTCATCTCAGATGTTGTATTGCGTCGCTAGATTATGGTTTATAGATTCCATATCATTCATATCCTGTCACATTTCCTTATCTGTATCACAATTATCTGCTTTGTAATATCGCGTAAATGTTGAACAGTGATTGGGGGTTAATTGTCAGGGGCTTGGCTCTCCGTGGAATGAGGGTAGTGACTCATCCTCTGTGTCGGTGAACTTATCATTGACGCATTCAATGATTGCCTTGGTATTTCCCAAGTCAGAGCCTATGAAGTATGCATCACACTTGACCACAGCGAGTGCTTGATGTGGTCCGCCGATTCTTAATGCAGTCGCAGGTTTGGACATTTCATGACAGCCATCTTTGAAAATGAACTCATTTACCAATATTCCCTTTATTTCAACATATTTTTATTGTTCAAGAGACAATACGGATTGAGTCACAAGTTGTCTCCAACTTAGTTACGACTCTCTCCGAATACTATACAATAGATTATAATAATCTGCGCAGTTGATAAGATCTTATACCATAATGAATATAAGATTTAAATGAAAATTAATAAAATAGTTAAAATAAGATTTGGAATTGTGTTCATATATGTGTGTATATGCATATGCATGTAGATTTAAAGCGTCCTTGTGTTTTTGCATGATTTTAATAGTTAAGTAGTGTGCAGCATTGTTGTGATTCGTGCGTGAATATGTACGTAGGTATGCGCCTGTTTGCGTGTTTGAAACAATAAAGTACTTGTAATAATAATAATAATAATAATAATAATAATAATAATAATAATAATAATAATAATAATAATAATAATTTATGCCACAATAGGCCATCGGCCCTTGAGTGTAAACATAATTTACAATAGTGTGGCGGACAGTATATAAGGCATATATAAATATTTATGGTGTACATTTTATAGAAACTTATATATCATGTATTCATTATCATTGCTAATATTGTCATCAATATTTATGGTGTATTTTCCCTATTTCAATATGTCTTCATCGTCACACTCTCAATTGTCAGAATCATCTTTGATTTCCTTGCTGGTGTTTACTTGTTATCTTGTTTCTTTCGTTTGTTTGTTTTTCTTGTCATAAAAAACGACGAGAGTTCTGTTTTATACAATGAGATTCCAAGCCCCTTTCCATCATCCATAAAATTACCATTCAAACTGCATGCGGGCGACACACATGACATGAGCAAGCCCAATAGACCTGCCCAAACCAATAAGATCATTCACACCGCACCGCTCGTAAGCGGTGTGAATGGTCGCACTGGCCCGTGCATACCTAAGGAGATGTACTCATTTCACATGTCACCCGCAAGCAACCTGAATACCCCTTAATTGTCACAATATCACCCTCCTCGTTATCACAATTGGCATCCTCAACATCAATATAAATGTGGTGGTGGTGGTGGTGGTGGTGGTGGTGGTGGTGGCGGTGGTGGTGTAGTTGTTGTTCGTCGTCTCTGTGATCATCAGTACGAAATAAGAAGGGATTTTATCACTAGGATAATATTGTCATTTCTTTTCCCCATTCACCACCCTCGATTTGCAATAACATCTTTGCAAATAATAATGGCGGATCTGGCATTAAATGTCATTCAGCATATTATTCTTAGTCTGAACTGTATCATACTCTCTCTTGGATTCATTACTAACTGTGATATAATAAATTGTCACAAATCCATCCCACACCCTGTAAATGCGCTACATACTAATCCCCATCTCATCATCAACCTCGTCAACCCCATCATCGCTCAATGTATCCTATTCAATTGTTGTGACTGGAGAAAATGTCTAAGTCATATGTTCGCTGCGCACATTGAAAGCATTATATATAGAAGATGCTAAGTTCCTTAACGTAGTCATGTTTGAACACTGCAGCAATTCTGTGAATTTAAACATCCGGGTCTTGCATAATAATAAGGTTTTATGAGGTCTTTCATTAATTCTTTATACATGGGACAAAGTATTACAAAGTGGTATTCATTGCGTGCCCGCTCCACGGACACGCTTCTATTTATTGCTGTCTAGAATTGCCTATAGGCGCGGCCATTTCACGCAAGGGATTGTGGGGCTGTGTCTCGCGAGATCTCCATCGTTACGAGATCTAATGATTCTCGGCGCGAAGACATGGCTGTATTTTTAGATTACTCGATATCTCATAATTATTATCTTCATGCGCGTGATTCATGGCGAGTTCTCTTATTTGTTCTGGTCCAACTGTGATAGAGTTTGCACGGCGATGACCGCTTAATTATTTTAATAAACAGCCAATGGAACTCCAAATAACTACTCTAAATAAGTACTCTTCTTTTGCTGGAGGACTGCGTACAAAACATGTTTATCATTCCTTCTGCAAATGAAAGTACTCAAGCACACGCCCACTCGCGGCGTCTCTTATATATGTCCACTTTAGCACTCTATCAAACTGACCACAAATGGCTTCTTGCGGTGATCGTGAGAAATGTCCATTTGCATTAGCTACTCGCCGGAGAACTTGTTTTGAAAGTTTACCACTGGAATGACTGGTTAGATAATCGATCCTATAATTCCGGTAGTAAATTGCAAATGAAAAACCACAATGGTCTCTTGGACGGCAATTAGATATAGGACATTTTCTATGATAATGGATTTTTCTGTATATGACGTCATAATTATTTAGGTCAGATGTAGCTGGACGTTACAATCAAAATGTGTAATGAATGACGTATCTAGTTCCACCAGGAACATTGAATAGCCAGTCAAGTATGCGAATTGCACGTCTTTACTATTTAATCAACATGCTGGTGAATATTTTGAAACTAATTTGACGCTGTTCGAATTGTATGTCTTTGCTATTTATTCAACAGTCATTTTCTATGATAATGGCTGGGTTCGATCTGTAACTGAATGATTTGACGTCATAATCAATTACGTCATATACAGGCTGACGTCACAATCCAAAATATGTAAATGAATGGTGGGCGTATCGAGCGCAGTCACGACCATTGAATAGTCCGGCAAGTGTACGAATTGTAAGTCTTTACTGTTTAATCAACATCGTGTTGAATATTTTGAAACTAATTTGACCTGGCGTTGTTGCGGCCAGAGGCAGCAAACCTTTAAAAACACCCAGTCAAATTAGTTTCAAAATAGTCATCAGCTTACCTGTATAGTTAGCTTGAAATTGGAAGTCTGGGAATTCATTATTCAGTGTATATATATACATCGATTCCAACACGCAAAAAAGGGGTGGAGCATAGCTAGAAATAGGCGTGGCATACCTAGAAATGGATCTCTCTATTGAAATTTTCATGAGCATAATTGAGCGTTACATGGCTAATACCACTTGGTAATGGGTGGCCGACACAATATGGACCACTTGTATTAAGAGACCACCCATATTTATAGGTCACATATTTTAACAAGGCCAATCATAGATTGTTGCCCTGAATACAATATACTCGTCCCCTGACGGAGGGAGGATAATTAATACCACTTGTTAATGGACATTTTCATGTTGTCTATCCATCATATTACGTCATATGATGTCATAATCAACGACGTGACGTATAGGATGACGTCATAATCATGACGTCATGACTGACTCGATTTAGACCGTCTTAAATGCTTAATGGTCCGACACGTTGTACGAATTGTATGTCTTTGCTATTTACAAAACATGCTGGTGAATATTTTGAAACTAATTTGACTGGACGATGTTACTGCCACAAGCAGCAATAGCACCCAGTCAAATTGGTTTCAAAATAGTCAACACCTTACCTGTAAAGTTTTCTGGAAATTGATAGTCAAGAAGTTCAGAGATCCATCGATTCCTTTAGAATGTTTAACACCGAAATTTCAATCTCTCAGATAACGACAACTATATGAATATCTTTTTAATACTTTGACCCCACCCTACCCACCTACTTGTTGCTATCATAGACCTGTATTAAGTATTGCAACGACAACGACTGTCCATGTAAGCATATCATCTTCTCTTATTGTATTTTAACCCTTTCCTGAGGAGGCCGCCAAAACCGGCCTCTACAGTGATCTTGAGGATATTAATTTGCAGGTCAAGAGAAGATAGTTTTTGAAAATCCACCAGTGAAATGACTGGCTCGATAATTGAACCAGTCATTCCAATAGTAACTCTTCAAAACAGTCGTCTATTGGCCTGCAAATAGGCACTCAATAAGCAAATATTTTTTATGTTCTTGACTCAATTTAGGTAATACAGGGTTAATAAATTATGAGGAAGACGATGATGTACCATGTCTGTTTAAACTTTCCCGTAGGGTATTATAGTATGATTCACATTTGTTGCATTCGAGATAGGGTAAAAATTACAGACTTGTTACAGACAGTCTTGAGGCGTACTATGTGTGTGGTAAATTTTTTAAAAGAAAAACATGCATAATAATATTGTAGACGGCGCAAAAGTTCGCTAACAATAATGGATCCATCTAAAAATAAAGGCTTGGCCTATTCAAATCTACCCTATCATCTGGCAACAATGGACGTACATTTTTCTTGAGATTTTTAAATGCAAATTTTAGTTTCTCTATTGATAAATGTGATAAATCTTACAAAATTCTTAATATACTTTACATATATTTTATCAACAGTCCATATAGTATTGAATAATAAAAGAGATTAAAGATTTATAATATATACTTATACGGTTACCAGTTTTCGCACATTGCCATTTTCTCTAGAATAGGTTAACACGTTTTTATGTATGATAAATTCTCACCAGCCAAATTGTATATAATAATCTTAACAAATCAAATTGTATATAGTATTACATGCGTCTTAAATAACACAAAAAAAATTGTATGTTCTTAAAATATTGTCTGTGATAATTTAGAATTTTTACTTGTCTTAAGAAATACTCTGTATAAAACCTCTTAAGAAGCGTCTCCTAAATAATAGTTATTAGTAAAATCCTGCGGGAGATAATTTATAATCTAATAGGTCTTATGGGACATATCTGTACATAAATATGTGTGTGTATATATATATATATATATATATATATATATATATATATATATATATATATATATATATATATATATATATATATATATATATATATATATATATATATATATATATATATATATACATGTATATATATATATATATATATATATATATATATATATATATATATATATATATATATATATATATATATATATATATATATATATATATATATATATATATATATATATATATATATATATATATAAATTTTTAACTTAAACAAGTGCACACACTTTCCTAAATACATATAAGATCACAAAATAAACAACCCACTGTGATAACTAATGGTTAAATTGTATATGTAGCTGTATTATATGTTATAATAGCAAAAGACATAGATTTACCAAGACAAATCCGTTCAGGCCAAACAAAAAAAAAAAGAAAAAAAGAAGATAAATAAAAAGAATAAATAAATAAATAACTTGCTTTAAAAGTGGTAAGCATACGATAAGGTGTTAAGTAACTAAATAGAGATCTAAAATCTAATTTATATTAAGTAATATTCAAGACCAAATCTTAATTAAAACACACACACCACCAACATTTTATAGGCACGGATAAACACAGTAACACACAGTAACAAACAAATTGTAAATATAGAGTGCACGTTTTTCTGTCAGTCCATCCATCTAACATCTGTATTATATATGTATATATATATACAAGCCATCCTTAAGGTGTAAAGTAAGCAACTGAAAAGCTGTACGCGTTACACAATGAAACAAAATTCATGTTATAAATGTGGTATAAGAAGTCCATCTGTCATCAATCGTAATAATGACGACTTCCTATGTAGCAGACGTGAGGGACAGAGACTTGAGGAAGATCGTCAACGAATGATGGACAACTCTTCACCTCAAACGTCTTCAGAGGAAGCACGTACACAAAATAGGATAATGTGCAATATAGTTAACTCAGGAGTGCTTTATTCTTCACCTCCCATCTTTACACCTGCTCCATACAGATTAAACTCTTCAGCTCTAACACATCCAGTTACACTAAATACAGGCAATCCTCCACCTCCAATACTACCACCGCTAACATTTTGCACACCCTCAAGAGCAGATGCTGATAATAGTATGACTTCCACACACTCACTTGCATCTCCTGTTTGTACACTAACTCAAGTAGGACTATCAACTAACAATAAAATAGCTACATTTAATAGTAACAATGAAACTATGAAGAAGCAGGTTAGAGAATGTCCCTGTGGTGAAGCTGACAATAAATTTATGATGAAATGCTCAGATTGCAATATATGGTGGCACTACAATTGTACTGACCTTCCTGTGTATATGCTAAGTGCCTTAATTACTTCTAAGCGTAAATATACATGCATACTATGCACCCCAATATCGGATAAAATTGGCGACTTTCTAGAATCGTATAAGTCTTATTACGGTAAGCAGTACACAGGGCAGGTAAATGCCATGCATACACCTACCATTAATTGTACAAGTAAGACTATATTAAGTATAAAACACTCACACACACAGACTGATTCAGATGAAAACTCTGATTCGGTTCAGTGCACGTCTCCAAGTATAGTCACAGCAGATAAGGAGCTAGCCCAACCTCGTCAATCAGACCAAAATAGTGATGTGTTGCAAGCAATACTGCAAGAAATCAAAGTAATAAAGGAGCAAGTACATGACCTACAAATACAGAATGAACTGCATCCAAAGCAGACTGAAACTAAATGTATACCAGTAGTTAGTACACGACAAAACAACAATAATGTAACAACCACAGCTAGCAGAGAAATACGTCAAACTTTTAACAGCAAAAGTAATAATAAACATGTGGCTCAATCCCAAGCCCCATTTCACAGTCAGGAAACACAGAACAAGTATAATATGAATAAATCAGGCAATGTTCATGGTCCTATGACCTACAGAGAAGTGGCTTCCAAAAACACAGCTCCCTCTTCACAGAATTCTCATAATAATCCTACAAGATCATATCATGAGGCTAGAAATGTTAACAGGGGAAATGCAGGGGTGCATAGCTATGTAAGGAATAACCCACCTAGCATGAACATGATCAACCCTGAAGCTAGAATGAGAAATGTTGAATTCCGCCAAGGCAATTTTAGGCAAAAGAATGTCTTGATCATTGGCAGCTCCACCCTTAGAAAATTGAGTGGACGGTATATGTCCAATAATGAATATAATGTGTCAATTCGAACAATACGTGGAGCACGAATAATTGATTTACATGATCAACTTGAAAGATACATGACACAGAGCCATTATGGTATTGTTGTGATGCATGTAGGCAGCAATGATATAGGCCGCAGGAAGCCAGAGAGCATGATAGAAGATTATGACTCTATTATCCAATACATCAGGCACTTGTCACCAGACACACAGATTTTAATCTCAACTTTACTACCTAGACCACAGAATAATCATGAAAACAATCTAACGAGTCACTTTAACAGTTTGTTACAAGGTCAGGTGGAAAGGAATGGGGTGTTATTAGTAGACAACTCTACCCTTTTTTATTATTCATATGGTTACATATGTACACAGCTATTTTTTGATCACATTCATCCTAATGGAGATGGAACAAGAGTTCTTTCAGAGAACATAATGAATTATGTTGTCTCTCTAAGTAGTACTCCGAGTAATTTTAATGAAAGTAATGGAGTGGAATTGTATAATAATAATAATGCTTTGCAACACAATTTTCGCAATGGGAGGACGAATGGGAGGAGCCATCAACCACTACAATACCAGGAACAATATGCAAACCATTTACCTTATCAGAGCATGTAAGACTATCTAACAGCTTCAAGTTTCTAAATAATCTGCACAATTCAAACTACCCAAGTCAAACAAACTATGTTGACAAAACTAAAAACTCAACAGTTAACCATATGTGTGCTAAAACTGTAACTACCAGTAACATACAGAAGTCCAGGCATATATTATGCAAATCAAAGGAAGCACCCTCTATGCAAACACAACAAAATAAGTTAAAAGTATTTTATACAAATGCTGACTCTATCATAAATAAACGACAAGAACTTTTAGTAATGGTTCTTGATACACAGCCAAATATCATTGTATTAACAGAAGTACTTCCCAAACACTTCAGATTCAAGGTGTATAAAGAGGAATTACAAATTGGTGGATATTCCTTATTTACAAATGCAGAAGACTATAGCAGCCTGGGGAAAGTAAGCCGGGGTGTGTGTATATATATATACGCTCAGTATTGAATCCAGTAGAGGCTCTATTAACAATAGATGACCTACCAGATGAAATAGTGGTAGTGGAAATTAGGCTAAAACAAAGAGACAAATTGCTAATAATGGGAACATACAGAAGTCCAAACTCAAATGAAATAAATGATAACAGATTACTGGATACAATTAAAAGATCTGTTCAAAGCAAGCATTCACATTTACTACTGATAGGTGACTATAATTATCCTGAAATTGCCTGGGAGATAGAACCACAAATTAGTAAACCATCAATAAGAGCATCTAAATTTCTTGAAGCAGTATCTGACGCTTTTCTCTACCAACATGTTACCATTCCGACCCGTTATCGTCCAAATAACGAACCTAGTACTTTAGATTTAGTCTTCACAAATGAACAGTATATGTTTGAAAATATTTCTACTTTTCCTGGCTTGGGAAAAAGTGACCATATCTGTTTTACTTTTGACTTGATATGCTACACCAAAATAACTCAAAGTAAGGTTATACAATTCTTATATGACAAAGGAGATTATGAAGGGTTATGTAGAGAATTGGACAAGAATTCGGAGACGCAATTTGAAGGACTGTCACTGGATCAATGCTGGGTGAAGTTAAAAGAGAGTAATAAGTCAAGCAATGCCAATATATATACCGCACAAAAAAATAATTCCCTCAAACAAACATAGACCACCATGGCTAAATAGACAATTACTTAGGTTAATAAGAAAAAAAGAAAAGTACTGGAAAACATATTTGGGCACACAAGATTCACATCATTATAACAAATATGCGCGTGTGAGAAATCAAGTAAAAGCACAATGTAAAAAGTCAGTCAGGCTCTTTGAAAGAAACATCGCGACTAACATTAAAAAGAACCCTAAATCATTTTGGCGCTATGTCAATAATAAACTAAAAACAAAAGAAAGTGTGGGAGATCTTGAAGACATAAATGGTAACCTTACTGTAACAGACCAAGATAAAGCAGAATTATTAAATCAACTTTTTTCTAGTATATTTACCCAAGAAATATAAATATTATTCCCATTATGAAATTTAAAACTGAAACCAATGCATTGAGCAACATTAAAGTGAATCTGGATACTGTGAAAAAAAAAATAGGCAACTTAAAGCAAAACAAATCCCCAGGACCTGATGGTTTACATCCTCGGCTACTCAAAGAATTAAAGGATGTCATAGCAAGGCCCTTGACACTTATATACCAAAAATCATTAGACACAGGTTCAGTGCCAACAGATTGGAAATATGCCCATGTCATACCCATACATAAGAAGGGGTCAAAAAGACAACCAAATAACTATAGACCGGTTAGCCTTACTTCCATTTCCTGTAAGGTACTGGAGAGCATTATGAGGGACAAGGTAGTAGCCCACATGATAAATAACATGGTGTTTTTTTTACTGAATATCAACATGGTTTCATGGCTGGGCGATCTACAGTTACACAATTATTAGAAGTGTTAGAGGCCTGGACGACTGCTCTAGACAGGGGTGAAGATATAGATGTCATGTATCTTGATTTCATGAAGGCATTTGACACAGTGCCTCATGAACGCCTTCTAAGTAAATTAAGCCAATACAAAATTTCAGGTAATCTACTAAACTGGCTAAGATCCTTTTTAACAAATCGCCAACAGATGGTTGTAGTAAATGGAGCCTTTTCGTCATGGACACCTGTTTTGAGTGGAGTTCCACAGGGCAGTGTACTCGGTCCAGTACTTTTCACTATTTTTATCAATGACATGCCATCTGTGATTGTATCTGACATTTCTTTATTTGCGGATGATACTAAAGCTTATAGAACCATAACACATGCAGATGATTGTACAGAACTACAACAAGACCTTAACTCACTGCAGCAGTGGTAAGAAACATGGCAGGTCCGATTTAATCCTCAAAAATGTTCTGTAATGCACATAGGCCATAATCACTTTAATACTTCTTATCAAATGATAGGTGATGGGAAAACCCTAAAATTACATGACGAAAATATAATCAATGACCTAGGCGTGTCAATAGATACCATTTGAGAGCCATGTAGAGAAGATAACTTCCAAGGCTAATAAAATGACAGGCATAATATGGCGTACATTCCAATATATAGATGAAGACCTGTTCATGAAACTTTATCCAACATTAATACGCTCTCACCTGGAGTATGCTGCCCCTGTATGGTCACCAAATACATGGAAACAAGCAGAAAAACTTGGAAAATTTCAGAGACGAGCTACGAAAATGGTGCCCAACTTAAAAAATCTAAATTACCAGACAGGATTAGAATATTTAGAACTACCAAGTCTAGTATACAGAAGAATAAGAGGGGATCTTATAAATGTCTATAAGTACATGCATAACCTGTATACTGTGAACTCTAGAAAACTTCTAATTATCCGTCCAAGAAAGAGAACTAGAGGTCATAAATTTACATTACTAAAACCAAGAGCAAATACATCCCTTAGACAAAGCTTTTTCTCTAACCGTGTCATAGACTGGTGGAACTCCCTGACGCCTGAAGTTGTTGAAGCTCCATCTCTAAATAGTTTTAAAACCAGACTAGATAAACTATTTATTCAACATCCTGTATACTATATATAATTATAGAGCTCTAGATAAACCATGTAATCCAAAAATGACTATTAGATAATGTAGCTCATCACCAAATTTATTGAATTAGCTGTTAATAGGATACAATGACCTAAAAAGCTGTACATGTTATGATTATGATTACACCTCTAATGTAATTACCGGTCATCTTCTTACGTTATCGCAACAACTAGACTGTTACACAGACTCAACTTCGGATACCAGACAGACCGGGACCCAGTCTATCTCCGTAGCGGACTATAAAAGCAACACTGTGGATCTTGAAATCACTACGTCAATGGCTACTCAATAGACCCCTACATACGAGATACATTTCTCGAACTCGTATCGAAAGAGAACTCGCGGGATCAATGCAATTATGTAGCAGTATTGATAGACCACCAATGTTCCAAAATTCCCAGTCAAAACTGCTGTCAATAATATTGTAGCAGATTGTTCAATACAGAAATCAACCGAAAGTGTAGGCCTATGCATGTGCTAAGGTAAGAACGTGTACAGGAAATTCGGCCACAGAATTTCAACCATATAGTTAGATAGGTATATCAATACGCTAGTAAAGTAATGGATTGAGGTTAAAAAAATTGTACCATGAAGTAATTTCGTAGTGCACAATTTCATACCGAAAATTTGCTAAATCTCCAGTGATTCACAGTTTTCAGTGCCCTATTGTCTGTAGTATGTTTAGCCCCATAATTTCACCTACATAGACTTGAGCCTTAATATACTAGGTATATTCCGAATATAACAAATTCTTGATGAAATAATTTTAATAGGCAAAAATTGGCTTAAATGTTGGGTTTTTTCGTGCTTTTCAGTGCCCTCCTGTCTGTATGTAATATAATGATAGTACACTTATATGGCGCAAAACTCCACGCGAAAGGCGTGCTCTATGCGCTTACAAAACGACGAAAAATATAGATTTTAAGTTAACAGTTTTGATGACATTGGCTAAAAAGGATGGTTTTCAGTCTGCGCTTAAACGGGGCCAATGTAGGACAGGATTTAACATCGAGTGGAAGCAAGTTCCATTCGATTGCAGCTGCGTATGAAAATGTTTTAGACCCATAGGATGTCATACGGGTTGGAGGAACCTTTCATTTTGTTCTCAGATCTTAGTGATCGTCCAGGAATGTATGGCACTGTTAGTTCGGAAAGGTATGAAGGAGCAGTTCCCGCTCTACACTGGTACGTCAGACAAAGAATTTTGAAGCGAATTCTTTGTTCGATGTTAACCAGTGTAAAACTTTCAAAATAGGAGAGATTCGTGCATATTTGGGACAGCGAGAAATAATCCTGACAGCAGTGTTTTGAATTGCCTGCAGTTTATTGATGAGCACCTTTGGGGCACCCATCAATAAACTGTTGCAATAGTCTAAATGAGATGTTACAGTGACTAACACAAGTTTGATGGTGGCTTCTTTGGTTAGGAATTTCCTGATTCTACTTATGTTTTGTAATTGCAAGTAGCATAATTTACATAGGTAATTTACATGGTTTTCCACTGTCTAGTCATACACCCAAATCTTTGACAGAGTTAGACACCTGAAATGAGCTGCAGCCGATAGTTACGCTATCTATTTGAGACTTCACACGCCTATTTGCAGGACCTATTAGGAGAGCTTCTGTCTTATCGTCATTCAATTTTAACATATTTGATGTCATCCACTCTTTTATGTCACTGCAACAGTGTGATAGTTGTTCAGCGGCTACGCCCGCATCACCTGCGGACGGTAGGAAGCTATTTATCACTTGTGTGTCGTTCGTGTAGAAGTGATGGAGAAGACCATGATGGTCGATGATTGAGCCAAGCGGCTTAGTGTACAGAGTAAATAGCACAGGGCCCAGTACTGAGCCCTGAGGCACGCCACACTTAAGTTCAACCGAATCGGAGTAGTTACCATTTACATAGACCGTGTGGTATCTATCTGCTAGGTAAGACTGAAACCAGTTTGACGCACTTCCTCTTATTCCGAATTCGTTTTGAAGCCGTGACAAGAGATTCTGGTGGTCAATAGTGTCAAAGGCTGCACTAAGATCGAGAAGTAGCAGTAATGCTACATTGCCGTTATCAACGAAACAGCGGAGATCATCTAAGACTCTAAGTAGGGCAGTCTCTGTGTTGTGACCATGTCGATAGGCAGATTGGAAAGGTTCGCAGAGATTGTTACTGTTTACATGATCAGAAAGTCGTTCACATGCAGCCCTTTCAACCAGCTTTGACATAAACGATAAATTGGGTACAGGCCTGTAGTTGTTTAGGTTATCTTTGTCAAGGCCAGCTTTTTTTCAACAGCGGATTGACCAAGGCACGCTTAAAAGTTGTCGGCACAATACCCGATTCTAAACTGGAGTCTATGATTGAAGTAATGGTAGGTAGTAGTATATCAATGTTCTCTAGTAGCAATTTCGTGGGAATTGGATCAAGTGCACAATATGTTGACTTGGAGCTACGTAGTAATAGCAAAACGTCGCATTCGGAGCATGGCTCGAGATGGTCAAGATACTCATGGCATGGTGTGGATGAGACGCAGCTTAGTTTTACGGAATCTGACAGGCTATATAGTTCATTACGAATAACTTCGATTTTGTCAGTGAAGAAGTGTGAAAACGACAGGACAGGTTGCATAGGATCACTAATATTGGGAAGCGATGAGTCAGTTTTCTTGCCCATCAGATCAAACATTAGTTTGTATAGATTTTTGAGTTGGATTCACTGGCTATTATTTTATCATTGAGGGATACACATTTAGCTCTGGCGATAGTACTAGAAATGCAGCTTCTAGCAGCGCAATAGATTTGTCGGTGTACGAGTTTTTCTCCATCTGCGCTCGGCTATTCTCCTATCTGCTTTGGCTTTGGCTACCTCTGGCGCGAAGAGCCACGTCGATACCTGCCTCTGTGAGATTGTTTTTAGGCGTTCTGGAGCATGTTTATCCAGAATTTCTAATAACTCGGAATTATAAAGTTTTGCTAGGTCATCGCAGTTAGATGGAGGGTGTTGCTTTACATTTGAGTTCTCAAGATCATCACGGAAAGCACTAGTGTCGATTTTCTTGATATTCCTACAGAGCACTGATACCTTAGGAGGGGAGGGCCTGTGTGCATTGAGACGTAAAGTTATTAAGTAGTGATCTGACATTTGCAGGTCAGTTACTGTCACACTTTGAACACAATCCTGAGAGTCACGACAAATTACCCAATCAAGGGTGCGACCCAGTCGATGTGTTGGTTCATTTACCAGTTGGTAAAGGTTATGATTTGACAGAGTCGTTAGCATCTTTTTAGTATCGCTGAGGTCTTTGTTATCGAAATGATAGTAAACTAGCGATATCTTCGTGGAACATAGCAATCGTCAATTTATTTTGTTTTGAAGGAGGAGAGGGGTATAAACACACAAAACGAGTCGATGTGTTATCATGTGTAAAGACACATTCCAGAGTTTCAACTGATCAATACGTTGGAAGCGAATAAACACAAACTTTGATTTTCAAGTATTGTCTATAAATGACCGCAATACCACCACCTTTTGATGCTCTAGGACAGTGTTCAAAGTGGTAACCATCAGGAGTGATAGCTGCTATTGTGGATTCGTCACCACAACGATGCAGCCAGGATTCAGTAATGATAAGAATGTCGATACTTTCATCAAGGATCATGTCTACAGTTTCACTAATCTGGTTTCTGCATGACCGAGCATTCCACAGGGAAACATTTAATGTTGTTGAAATGGGTCTTGGATGGATCTGAAGCAAACCGTTCCGTCGCGGCTTTTTGTGTGTAGAAATTACGTTATGCCTGACTCTGCCAGCTCACCAGCCGCGTATTGTTACTGGGTCGAAGCATATTCCATTTTTGCGAAGCGAGCGGAATGAGTTTGGCTCCAGACCTTCGTTCACATAGACGTAGAGGGATTTGAATACGATAGTTATATTGGGAATTTAAAAAAATTCGACCGTGAAGTAATTTCGTAGTATGCGATTTCATCGCGTAAATTTGTTCCAATTTTGGCAGATCTGCGGGTTTTCAATGCCCTACTATTACCTGTCTGCAATAGGTTTGGCCACATAATTTCACCGATATGGTTAGATAGCGATATGAACACGCTAATTAATCTTGAGTTTTCTACCACGTAGTAATTTCGTAATATTCAATTTAGTAGCCACCGACAGTTGTCAAATGCCAACAATTTACTATATTCGGAATTATTCTGTTCTCGATTTGTAATAAATTTTTTATTAGGAGAGCACCCGTATTTATAGGTCACGTATTTTAACAAGGTCAATCATAGATTGTAGACCCTTGCCATCCCGAACGCACGTAGACCCGAATACAATACACTCATCCTCTGACGGAGCGAGGGTAATTAATACCACTTGCTAATGGGCCTTTTCAGGTTGTCTACCCATCATATTACGTCATATGACGTCGTAATTAATTAAGTGACGCGTAGGATAACATCATAATAATGACGTCATGACTGACTCGATTTAGTCCATCATAAATGCTTAATAATCTGGCACGTTGTACGAATTGTATGTTTTTGTTATTCAATGAAAATGCTGTTGAATATTTTGAAAGTAATTTGACTGGGTGCATTTGCTGCCATAGGCAGCAACAGGACCCAATCAATTTAGTGTCAAATATTCCACGGCTTACCTGTATAGTTTGCTTGAAAGTTATCGTCTAGAAGTTCAGAAATCCATCGATCACAACTCGCGAGTGGTATGGGTGGAGGTTAGCTAGAGATGGGCGGGGCATAGCTAAACTGGACAGGTTCATTGTGTTAATAAACCACCATAGTTTTCGATGCCCTATTGTCTGTAGTATGTTCAGCCCCATAATTTACCCCACATAGACTTGAGCTTAAATATGCTAGTTATATTCCGAATCTAACAAATTCTAGATGAAGTAATTTTAGTACGTAAAACTTAAATGATGGTGTATTCGTGGTTTTCGGTGCCCTACTTTCCGTAATATGGTCGGTTCCAGAACTTCGCTCACATAGACGTATAGGAGATTGAATATGCTAGTTACATTGGGAATTTAAAAGAATTCGAACGTGAAGTATTTTCGTAGTATGCGATTTCATCGCATAAATTTGTTCCAATGTTGCCAGATCTGTGGTTTTCAATACCCTACCGTCTGCACTATTGTGGCTACATAATTTCACCCATATGGTTAGATAGGGATATGAATACGCTAATGAATCTTGAGATTTCTACCACGTAGTAATTTCGTAATATTCAATTTAGTAGCCACGGACAGTTGTCAAATGCCAACAATTTACTATTTCAGTATTAGAATCTCAGTTCTCGGTTTGTAATCTTTTTTTACATAAAGCTGTATATAACTGAATATGTACTACTGCTTTTGCACGATTCTACCATCAAGTAATTTGGTAATATGTAGTTACATATTCGCCATATGGCCCCATTCTCATATGGTTGGTTCTCATTCACCACATTCAGATAGGTGTCGATATGTCCTGAGATATCGCTCATAATGGGTTCGGCCCAGAATATCACCCATATGTTTAGATAGGTATAGGCATACGCTTACGACGTAGTGAGCTTTAAAAATTTCGTAACGTAAATAAGCTCAAACTTAGGCTAATTCATGGTTTTCATTGCAATACGTTCACCCCCAGAATTTCACCCACAAATACATATAGGAAATATGCTAGTTGTATTCCGAATTTAAAAAAATTCTACAGGAACGTAATTTCATAGTACACAATTCTATGCTGAAAATTGACGCAAATTCTGTCAGATCAACGATTTTCTGTCTTGGCGCGGTGGTCCAGTGGAAATATGTCTGGTTGCTGATGCCATGCAGATTTGCAGTATGACGGTTCGATCCTCGACCGGGGAGATGGTGCATGACCGTCGGCTGGTTAGCATGTGGAAATTGAAGCCGCCATTGCCAGTGCATCAATAAAATAAATACATATACTGCCAGAGCCGTGCTGGAGTCAGAGTACAATAGGCTTAAAAAGCCTAGGATTGAATCGTGGCAGATGCATCCACAGATAGTCCCATATGAATCGCCAGACTGTCAGTGTATCAGACATGTGAACGCTGGTCGGCTAAATATAGACTTTTTGTCTTGGCGCGGTGGTCCAGTGGAAAGATGTCTGGTTGTTGATGCCATGCGGAGTTGCAGTATGACGGTTCGATCCTCGATCGGGGAGATGGTGATCAACAAATTAAACTAATGGGTGCTTGTGGAAATTGAAGTCGCGCGTTGCCAGTGCGTCAATAAAATAAATACTAATAAAGTATCAAAGGTTTAAAAATGTTTACTATACGGTAATTTCGTCATATGCAATTTAGTAGTGGCACACCATTGTCAAATTCCAATAATGTACTATATTCGGTACCAGAATATCTCTACATGCCTTGTAGCCAGTTTTTGAACATAGGGCCATGTAGAACTCACTATGTTCTCGTACTGTGCGAAATATTGTAATCATTCTACCACCAAATATGTATTATAGTAATGCGAAAATATTTCTATATATCCCATATTATTAGCCGCGTGTACTGGTAGAACCTGATTTATCAGGCTAATACCCTAACATTTGTACATATGGTCAACAAGATCGTCATCATTACAACGGTTGAAGCCGATTTTGGCCTTTTTGTCGAGCAAAAATATTTGATTTAATAGTTTGTCAGTTTCCAGTAAAGACATCGTTTAATAGGTGACATAGATACGATAGCTAAATGAAATAGATCACGATGTCGTGGCTGTTTCCCACTGGGTCTTCAGTCAGAATATTTTCTACTATATCATTTTCGTTGGAGAAAACTAGGTTCACGGTATTGGTTCTATCCTGGCCACTTAACTTTGTTGAAAAGGTTATCTGTCAGTACAGATCGGGGTCCTGTATTGCATCAAAATATACTTGCTTTGTGCATTTCACTAGCATTGCAGCGTATATTTCACCAATATATTTTCGGGAAATAAGCTCTGTGAACGTCTGTTTAAGAAGGTATCAAGATTTAGGTTTGAGATATTCTTTACAGTCTTCTTTAATATGTTTGAATGAGTGTTAGGGTCTGTACTGCTTCTTGCGCCGATTTTCTACTGACTGGGTTGCCAGTTCTGTTGATTTCTTATCTTTACAAGTTGTTGATATCTAATGACCCAAATTTGATCTGTTACTCTCTTTTGATGCAGTAGTGCAATTTTCCCATCACTGGCTGCTCTTAATTTTGTCTGTTCCTCTCTCTGTTAAGAAGTTTGGCCTGGAGAAAATGGATGGATAGAAAAATTGTTGGACTGACCAAAAATATAAGCTGCTTTTCCTAGCCCATAGCTAATACCGCCCATATCTTTTTGCAAGAAATATTCCTTCTTTTGTGGTATTGTCCACCTATATTTTTGTCATGAGTGGCTTGTATGCCTTTATATAACATAATTTTTTCATGAAACAGTTGAGTTTATTCTCAGAATTATAATAACCTCCGGGCACGCTATTTACCATTGATACCTTGCATCAATATGTGTACTTGTATTATGATAATATCTACTAAGTATTCGCGTGTGTTATGCATTTGTGCGTGCCTGCATTCGTTCGTGTGCCCGCGCGGGCGTGCGTGTGTGAGTATATTTGCGCAATATAAGCAATTTCACGCGTGCTTTCCGGTTGATCTGTTCCATCGTGAGTGTGTGTATGCGTGCTCATGTCAACCTCCTCTTAAGGGTGTATATTCACACCAAAATTCTCCAAGACAAGACTGAAGAAATTTAACGCTTCTATAGGCCTAAGTAGTGCGCCCATGTGCAATGAAACGAAACAGAACCCAAATTATGACGCGTTCATAAAGCATAAGTCAATATAGTTTCTTGAGCTATAGAATTGAGTAAGAGACACAAGTCCCCAATTCAATTTCACGCCAAAAAACCCAAGAAAACAGCAATGCAGTAGTTCATTTGAAACGAAAGCATCACATGTCAAAACCCACCCAGTCCCACCACACCTAGACACATAATCCATGCCTCCAAAAGCTTACACACCCAACGATTCCATCTCCAAGCATTTCTGTGCGAACACACACCTCGAAGTTTTCCTAGCTTTGATCAAACTTTTTGATACTGCGAATATATTCATGGACATTTTTAAATATAAATATATTCTGGTTATTTTCGAGGTCAGTATTTCCTAGCAGTATGTTCACTGACATGCCATGTGGAAAAACAGATCGTTTAAGAGCCTGCGTCTTGGATTATTGTAATGATTACATATACAGAGGTAATGGTTGTTATCTTCTATATTGTCGCAGTGTGGGCAGTTTTGGTTTGAATTCTGCGTACTGGCATCCAATTCGTTCCATAAATGAATTGTGCTTTGGAAGAATGAACGCCTAAATACTTCTAGTTTTGCCTGTTCCTCCTGGATATTGTTTTATTACGTGCATTGTAATTATTATCATCACCAACTTGGCGGGGTACTAATTCTTTAAGGTAGTTTGGACACTCTTCATTTATTATCTTGTATAGTGGTATTAACTTTCTGTTTTTCCGTCGTGTTTTAATTCCTCTAAGCCTGCCTCGTCATACAGTGCTGAAAGTGGGGGGTAAATCTAGCCACGCCAGTTATAACACGAAATTCTTCCTTTAGGGAGTTCTCCATCTGGTCAGAATCTGGTTCCGTACACCCGTCCCAGGTCTCAGAATAGTCCCTAATGACGCAGCTTACAGGGCCGATGCCGGGCCGATACTGAACGTACACGAAGTGTGTGCGGGGTGTAAAGCATATATCGATTTAGATTGGGGTAGGGTGGGTGTAAGTTTATTTCTATCTAAACCATTAGTTTATCTCATTAACCATTGCAATGACGTGTTAATATATCTCTCCCTTATATGTCGTTGATCGTAGCCAGAGATTAGTCTTGAGATGTGTCATGATCCGCCCTTAATATTTTAAACTATCGATACTATTGTTGCCGCTTACCAACATAGGAATATATAAAGAAACTGATGTTTACTCGCTCAAAGAACAACGCTTCACATCTGGCTAAACTGATTGCTTGATCCATTGTTGTCAAACAACACCAAAACTGATCCCGATTATCTAAATATATATGTTATTCAATTGACATATAGGCTGTGCCCGTTTAATAATGTGATAATATGATGCGTGAATTTTTTAAGCGAGTAAACATCGTTTTCTTTATCTATTCCTACGTCGGTACGCGGCAATGATACCAACACCAACAATGCCGGCCAACTCCTAGAGCTCATCCCCCAAACTCAACCGATGTCAAGCGTTAATTTTTTGAGCCAACAAACATCGTTTTGTTTTCTTTACATATTCCTCTGTAACAATACCGATACCAGCACTGATAACGCCTAACCTTTTGCGGAATAGATACGTTTAAGAAGTGAATGTTTGCTGCATTTACAGAGCTTTGTGGTGTGTATTCATT
Organism: Chaetoderma sp. LZ-2023a; assembly: GCA_034401795.1. Lineage (NCBI taxonomy): Eukaryota > Metazoa > Mollusca > Caudofoveata > Chaetodermatida > Chaetodermatidae > Chaetoderma > Chaetoderma sp. LZ-2023a. The sequence continues at coordinate 80,227,176 of CM067364.1, forward strand.
TTGGAAAACGTTTGACTGAATGAAATGCGGCATATTTTCAGCAATGTTGCAACAGCTGCAAACAATGCAGATTTCACCCGATGTCAAATCAGCGTACCGATAGCTATTTGTAGTAAGAAGAAACGTACTATTATGAATGGAAAACTGTCAGCTCTATTACACTTATTAGACTGTGCCCCAAGACTTTAGACCACGCCCCTTTCATCTGGCATTAGACCCGCAACGCGACGGCTGATGTCCTATAAGTTGACCTAAGCTAGGCTTGTGATCTGACCACTCCACAGACCTTAGGCCACGCCCCACAACGCCCCTACAACGCAACAGCTGACATCTGTAGTCCTCTAGCCAGTAGTTGGCTAGGACTTAATTAGAGGTAGCGATATGTAACTTCAACGAAGTAGACACAACTAGATCTGACTTAAAGTGTAGATCATGGCTGTCATTTTCTTTTGAAAACAAATAGAGGGATGCTCGATTAACATGCACTTTTATTTTATTTTTAAAACGCGTATGCTAGAAGAACGTGATTATAAATGTTGAAAATTATGCCTTTTGCTGCTTCCTAATATCACTCGGCAAGTTCCGTGAAACCGGTGAATCGCACCACGTGACACGCGTCACAAGTGGAAGGTACGAGGGAATTCCCTCTAGTCGTTATCGTGTTATATAGTCCGCCTGGCAAGGAGAACAGACTTGCATTTTGATATATTTATGCAATTAATTTTATTAAAATGATACAAAGATATCGAAACCGAAGCAAATAATTTATCCTTTGATTAATTTCCACCAGATTAAACTTTGGCAATGTTTGCCGAGCGATAGTATTGAGATTTCGGGGGTCTCGGTGGTAGGCATACATGTGTTAAAAATACATGAATTTTCACATTCAACGCTAGAAAAATGCGTCGTACTATTGATTCTGATATAAAAAAAAAGAATTGTGAATCGTGTTCTAAAATCCCGCTGTACATATTAAAATCTATTTTCTAATATCAAACGATTTTAAGGACAGTTCAATCGACAATAAATTCCGCTAGCATTTAGCATTGCCCGAATCGAAGGTTCGTCGTATCTTCTTTCCAGCAACAAACGGGTAAATCGAGTCCACTAAACGATTCCTCACAGGAATGCCCGAATCGCGATAATGATTGGATAAAACCCGCATTCTTTCAGCTCATACATATTAACGAGAATAATAAACACGAAAGAAGGAAACCCCTTTATCTGAAATAAACCTTCTCGAGTTTCTGTAAGAATGAAATCTGCCAAAATCATCGGCAGCAACACATTTATATCAAATTGCCATTAAAATATTATGTAGTTATTAAATGTCAATGTGTTCAAACTGTTTGAACACTGATAAATTGACATTTAGTAATTAAATGGGATAATAGCTTGCCAGTAGTGAATGGGTCAATAACTGACTTTTTTCATAAACTTAAAACTTATGGACTTCTTTATAGATATCCCATTTCCCAAGTATGGTTTGGCTTTTAAATTTTTGGAAAACATACACTATTTCCTTTTTAAAGATAAAGGCCTATGTAAAAAATTTAGCTTTCATGATAATAATTTTGAATCTTGAAAGCCAACACATCCGGAAAATGGGCTAACGCTGAGCCTATAGGCTTATATAAGTTTAAGCTACTTGAGTGAACACCGATAGAATTGCAAACATGGCATAAATCATGAATGTTACCTTGAAAATATCGACATGATAAATATATCAAACAAACAAATAATTTAAAATGAAATTTAAGGGAGTGGTGTGGCATGGCTCTCAACAATGGGCTACTTAAATGACGAACCCAGTTCAAGGCTCAGTGGTGGATTATCTTACCACAGGAGGAAACAAGGGCAATCTTCTTGACTCTCCATCCAGTAGTTGGCTACCTGTAGTGGACACTGATAGCGCACAATCAGATCGAATGAAAGGGTCCATTGAACCAATAAAGAACCAACATGGCCACCAAACGGTAAATTATGATGGGTCTATGACAGCCATGTTTTATCACTGATCATTTTCTTTTGAACAAACTTTAATTACCCTTAGCTATCGATGAAATATCAGGAGCTTCGGCATGAACAGTACAGCACTTCCTGTGATGTCATTTTCAAGAACAAGATGTTCACTGGAAAATGGATTAGTCAAAATTCCAGGCACTCAATATGAGGTACTTCTGGCCGAATTTGGTTAAAACTGGGGATTGATTAACGCAATAATACTCACGCCGCCCAAAGATTGCTTCTGCAGCAGATCTGAGAAATGTCCATATTCAGACCAGGACTCCAGTAGAATACTATTTTGTAAATTTACTACCGGAATGACTGGCTCGATAATCAAGCCAGTCATTCCAGTGATACATTTTCATAAATAATCTCTTGACCTGCAAATGGACATTTTCTATGAGAAAATTGATACTTATTTTGAAGAATTTGAGGGGTAAATGGTTAAGGATGAGACATCTGACCAATCAAATTTCTGAATAGAGCTTCTGGGGTGTACCACCATAGGGTCCGTCTACTTAAATTTGGTTAAAATCAACCAAGTGGATGAGGAGATGCATTTTAACAATTTCCGGGAATTTTTTCATAGAATCTAACATTTTCACCCCAAAACTGACTAATCGAAATTCTGAATAGAAGTTCTGAAGCGTAGCACCATAGAGCTCTTACAGCCAAATTTGATTGAAATCCACCAAGGAGATGCATTTAGACAATTTCCAGTAAATCATTTATAAAATCTAAGATTTTCACCGATCAGATCAATTTATCGATCAATCGGAATTCTGAAGCGATGTTCTGGAGCCTAACACCCAGGGGTAGATTTTAAGGATTTTTCTACTAACCCAGACGGGATAGTGCATCATTGATTTTACTATCCCGCAGCAAATTTCACTAACCCAATCTTTGTAAGCTCAAAGCTGATCACTTCTTTAATCCAATCACCAATACAGAGAAGCCATTGAATATTTTGAAATTAGTTTGTCTGGAAAGCCGTTGCTGCCTTTGGTGGGTACTCAACATAATGACATTAGAATAGTGTTTTTTCGTATTTCCTCTTTTGAGAGCAACTATAACCCAGACGGATTAGTGCAGGTGCAATTTTACTAGCCCATATGAAATTCTACTATCCTCGGGTTAACTGGTTAGTCTTAAAATCGATCCCTGCTAACACGATAAGATTCTCCCAGACAAATTTGCCTGAAATTGGTCATAAGAAATGCGATTTGACAGACAGCTGAGTCACGACCACCACGGCATAAGCTCACTTGGTCCAAACTGTAATGGTATAAATTTTCCACAATTTCATTAAGAATGACACATTTATCAGCATTTATCTCATAAGCGGCAATAACTGTCATGATTTTTTACCTGCGGCGCCAGACCCAAGGGTTAGTGTGGAGAGCTTCGACTTCTTTTGAGTAAAAAATCACAATGCAACAGCTTTCAGCAACAATTTCTTCAAAATGGACGCCATAAATAACTCGGGTTCTATTGGCCGAATGTTTGTCCATGGGGTCCCGAATATGTGCACCAATCTTGAGGTCAAAGCTAAATCTCAAACAGTGAAAGCTTTCAGTTGGCAACATTGCTTCCAATACAGGCAGTTTTGACGTCACAGCGGCCCAATTGAAAAATATACATGTATCAACGACATGAATAGTGTACAAATTTGTCCCGGTTATTCATTACAACCGAATTACCATTGCATAAGCTGACCCAGGATATGCAATTTGACCGACGGGCGAACACCATGGCATAGGCTCACTTGGGCCTTCAGGTCAGGTGAGTTAATAATGATCTGATATTTTCCGAATATTCTCAGTTTATTGTAATTTAGCCATGTACAAGAATCATGGTAATTTCAATAGTTGATGCAATAACAGTCTTCCATGATTTCACATAGATGACTACTAATACCAAAGTGTACTGTGAAGGCCCATGCTTTCATTGTGCTATGATTTCACATAGACTGGCTGTACTAATACCAAAGTGTACTGTGAAGGCCCATGCTTTCAGTGTGCTATGATTTCACATAGACTGGCTGTACTAATACCTGAGTGTACTGTGAAGGTCCATGCTTTGATTGTGCTATGATTTCACATAGACTGGCTGTACTAATACCTGAGTGTACTGTGAAGGTCCATGCTTTCATTGTGATATGCTTTTCTGACCCCAGTTTGCTTTAACTCTTTCACGGATGAATTCCCCATATCTCATATTCAAGGCAACCATAGAGGAAAACTGTTGAATATTTTGAAATTGATCTGACTAGAATTTGTTGCTGCCTTAGGAAGCAACAACTTCCAGTCAAATCAATTTCAAAATATCCAGCAGAATAAGTTTTATGTCGTAAGGAATTTACTTTTTCAGAGATTTGTCAATGAAAGGGTTTTGCTAATACCGCCTTCCAGTCAAATTATTAGCTGACTCTCCAACAGCTTTCTTATATTGTATTAACTCCCTTGAAATAGCTATAGACTGTCAGACTGACACTGGAATGTCAGGGATAGAACCAAAAGAATTAAGAGACCCGTGGACAACAAAACATCATAGATAAATCTTGCTCACACTTGATGCATGTGGTTAAGGTAAAGGAAAAGGGAGCTTCCAAATGGCGTTGATTGGTAACACCATGCAGTAATGTAACTACTATCACCAGTAAAGAAGATACAATGAATCAGAACAACTTAAAGCAACTAAACTACCTTAATATGCATCCCAATGCTCAGATGCGTGAGGAGAGATAAATCTAATTCTGTTCCTTTTTACAAGCGGTCATGTTATTACTGTACTTGTTATATAACAGTGATCAACTAGTATATCTGCTAGTTACAGCGATATAAAATACCCGAAACTATTCTGAAAACAATTTGACAGCCCACTGGTATATGCAGCAAAGAATTTCAGTGAAAATGGTTTCAAAATATTCGCTGGCATCATTTTGTGACCATAGAAACAATCAGTGAAAATTACACTATCCAACTGGAAAACATATCGACTGAGAATCTTTGCTGCTGCTAGCAACTACTTCCAGTCAGATTGTTTTCAAAATAATCAGCAGTATTACACCAGTAGCAAGCAGTATTACTCTGTTATAGGTATCAATGGACAAATGGAATACTATTTTCGTGGCACTTAAACCCCACTGATAGGCGTTTATGTCCACTTACATCTTTGATTGGTTGCAATATGGGTAAAATGATTGCTCCGATTATTCAGATAAATACATGTTTAATGTCTATGTTTAGAAATATCGTTTTTAGTTATTCTGATTCATCTCTGGTATTTTACTGGAGTTAGTAGTTTTATTCCTCTACGATGGTACCAATCAACAGCATTTCGATGTTTATCTTTTCATTTTCTTTAAATTATAATATATTATGGTGGCTGTTCTGGAGGTAGCGTTGATTGACACAAATCTTTGAAATTAATGATAATTTCAACAATTTCAAATGACTAATAACAAAATTTGACCATTTAAGCAATAATAAAAGGTTTTTTTGTGAAAGATTATTAAATCTGTTGTATCGCAACAATACATATATGATTATATTCTCAGAACATGAGTCATAGACAGTAGAATTCCGCCTGCTGATTAAAGCACAATATATACTGAATTTTGTCCCATATAATTCAAATCTGCAGACAGTGAGTGAAATGTAGTGTGAATACTGCAGATTGTTCACAGTAGGTTATCAATAATAGGTATGTGTCACTGAAGGAAGTCTCCACACAGAGGGTCCGACATGGCGATAGTTCGTTCTCATCCTGCCAGGGGATTACATCAGTTCTTATTAAAGCACACACTATAACATCACATAGTCAACTAAGCAAAGTTATGCACACGGGGCGTCGTTATCTCAGAATTTGGGTCTAGTCCTCTACATAAATGGTTAAACCACCTAAAATCACATAGATATCCTCAAGGGCTCGGTTATAAAGCCAGTCATTCCAGTGGTAAATTTTCAAAATTGTATTCTCTTGGCCTGTAAATGGGCATTCCTCAAAACCATAACAGAGATCGGTTTTGGCTGGTATGTCCATTAAAGGGTTAAACAATTTTTGGGGGATTTATGGAAACCAAAGATAACTGCTGAAATAAATCCACCAATCAATTTTATGTATATTCTATTCGGATGCCTAACACTATAGCAGCCACGTTTGATTGAAATCGGCCCAGCAGCAAAACGTATTAATTAATGAGGAGTATCGTTTACCAAATTGCATTCCTAATTTCAGAAATCTAAAATGAGCACAACAGATTTAACAACCAGATTCTGTATAAATGTCAAGAATCATACATGTCTCTCCAGGAGAATTTCGAAGCGGAGTAATCACCTGCAATCCTGAATTTAAATTTAAACCGGTGAGCAGTGTTAGTACTCGCCTCTATATTCTATCATCGTTACTAAACAATATAGGCAATCTATGAGATGTTCGCCTAGAATTAACCTTAGGCAAGAGGAGAGCAACCATTCGCCTCTCCATAAGTCATGATCATATAATGTAGCATCTTAGAGGTAATTACATACAGGTCTTGTTGAAATATACTGTCATCTTTAAGACAAAAATGTGTTTTGAAAGATTTTTGAAATCCTAGATAGCCATTGTAAAAATCAACCAATTAAGTAATAGTTTGTATCAAAGAAATTGCAGAAGGTTTAGAGTCATCCCAGCCAAGCTTGATTAAAACTGGGTCATTTTAAAGATTTAATTATACGCTTTGAAAGATTTCAAAAAATTATAGTAAAATCCAAGATGTCCAGGTCAAATCTTCAGGTGGCCATTGGAAAATTTACCAATCAAATTTCTGGACAAATCCTGGGAAACCTACCATCATAGAGCTATCTAAGTAAAATTTGATTAATATCGGTGGTTAATGGCCAGAAGTATTTTTATAAAAGGAATTATAGACAGACGGGCGACAGAGGCAACAGTCACATGGTATAAGCTCGCTTAGTCACTTGTCCCTTCAGAATGGGTGTGCTAAAGACTACTGATCAAATTTGCGTAAGATTTTAACACAATAAATTCTGATACTGTGAAAAGATAATTTACAGATGTTGGCTGTGATCATTCAACCAATTTGGCTCAAATTTTAATAAGAAAGTTTGTAACCGTACATTAGGCTTTCGAAACATTGTCATGTTTCATAAGGAAAATCCGTCATTAGGTGGAGGGTGATCTTGCTCGCTCTGTAGTTAACATTTACCGGTAAGCAAATGTTTGCTCTTCAGACTGAAAGTTCATGTTTCTTGTACAGCAATAACCGAATCCATTTGTGGTTCTAAAGACCTTTAATGGTCAAGCCAGGCATAACTGGCCTCTGCAGCAGTCTTGAGGATGTCCATTTGCAGGCCAACACGCATGATGGTCAAGGGATTAATTTTTGAAAACTTATCACTGGACTGGATGACTTGATAACAGAGCCAGTCATTCTAGTGGTAAATTTTCAAAAATATAACTCCCATGACCTGCAGATGAACATTCAGTAAGGAGATATGCTGATTTTTGTTACCAAATTTAACCAATAACGTGTTAAATATTCAAACATTTATCCAGACAGACGAGATCTCTCTTGACATAAACAAAACCTTTGTACTACAATCAATTCCGGAATCATAGTTTAACCCTCATCCCGTAAGTAGAAGGTGGTAATGCATTTGGTGTCCAGAAGTGTATCCACTACTGAGCTGATTTGGCTCAAATCTTAGCAACAAATAAAGTATCTTTCAGACTTTGGCTGTGATCCGCCATTCGGGAAAAAATTCAGATGCACGTGGCCTACAAATCAAATAATGAAGTTACGGATATCCCAGAATCTACTGGTGTGATTTAGGTTAACACAGGGAGGTGTGCGTGCGTGCGTGCGTGCGTGCGTGCGTGCGTGCGTGCGTGCGTGCGTGCGTGCGTGCGTGCGTGCGTGCGTGCGTGCGTGCGTGCGTGCGTGCGTGCGTGCGTGCGTGCGTGGGTGCGTGCGTGCGTGCGTGCGTGCGTGCGTGCGTGAGTGCGTGCGTGCGTGCGTGCGTGCGTGCGTGCGTGCGTGCGTGCGTGCGTGCGTGCGTGCGTGCGTGCGTGCGTGGTGGGGTGGGGTTGGGTGGGGTGGGGTGGGGGGAGTGATTGTACACTAATTCCACAACTTTGTTTATGTTAAAGCCCATTTTCTAACTTCAATGAAACCTTCAGGATCAGTGAGGTCACCTCTAAAAACGGCTTCGCAGTGGTCTTGAGAAATGTCCATTTGCAGACCAAGAGAAGCCTATTTTTTAAAATTTACCACTGGAACGACTGGATCGATAAGCGAGCCAGTCATTCCAGTGGTAAAATTTCAAAAATAATCTCTTGCTCTGTAAATGGACATTTTCCATCAGTAAAGCAAAATTTCAAAGAAATTCAAGGGTTAAAGGGTGAGGAGACTGTATGCAGTGGCTACTTGTTTGTGTTCCATAAGGTGGTCTCTTTATAGGCATATAATTTCCACTCTGTGATAATATTACTAGTTAATTTGATGGAGGCATTTCAAAATTAAATGGAAATCTAAACTCGAAGAGGCTATGGGGCCAGTTAGTGGTGGTCATTGTCTTTATCTATGCCTGCTCATTAAAAATAGAGAGAACTCACATGACAGATGCCAGTATATACTGGCGGTATAACCTTTTTTATTTTGGCCTTAGAGTAGATTGTGTGCAATTTGTCTGATATTATTTAAGCCCTCTATTGATTTTTTTAAGAAATTTTAATTTATGACGGTAATAATCATTACACTGCTCGGATCATTCTCACGCCGGTTTGTGCATGGAGCAAAATAACCTAATGCATACCAAACATACACAACAGCAAGATGTTTTAACAGTAACTAAATCAATATATACACCTGTGCAAAAGTTAAGCACCAGCAAAAACAATAGAACGTAGAAACATGATGGTACAACTAGGCTGCCATACTTTTTGTCCCCGTGTTAGCTGACATAATTCCAAGTACGAAATGCACATGCATGCATGACTTCACGCCGCTTGATGTCCGTGCGTGGCGGGAAACAGCACATGTGTTCAGTTATGTAAAAGTCCAGTTTGAGGTGTAGAACATTACATACAGATTTAGGCTACAAGATTAGGAATTTTGTGTTCATGACCGTGGTTTATTTGTACAGAGAGAATTAGCTCTTGATTGTGAACCGCTATGGCAAGACGAAGGTTAAGTGATCGTGTGAAATGGCAAATCATAGGCATGCATACCACTGGTATGTCATGCAGAGAGATTGGCAGACAGCTGAACATTAACCATACTGTAATCAGTCGTTTGATTGCAAAACATGGGCAAACTAACGAGGTGAACGACAGGCCTAGATCTGGAAGACCGAAGAAGACTACTGCCCGTGATGATCGAGCCCTAGTACGCCTTATTAGGAGATCTCCATTCACCAACAGCAGAGTACTCAGCCAGCAATGGGAAACGCGCAATAGAGTGTCAATGTCTACCGTCAAAAGGAGACTGTATGCTGCTGGCATGAAAGCTAGGAGACCTGTCAGACGTCCTCTCCTCACTGCACACCACAAAGAGGAGCGTCTGAGGTGGTGCAACGAAAGAAGACACTGGAACATGAGATCCTGGAGACGGGTACACTGGTCCGATGAAAGTCGGTTCCTGCTTCATGCCACAGATGGTCGAACTCGTGTATGGAGGTCCAGACGCACGGCATACGACCAACGTAACATCATGGAAGAAGTTTCATTTGGTGGAGGTTCCGTTATGATATGGGGGTGCATCTCATTTGATTGTAAGCTGGATCTGTTTACTGTACCTGGAACACTAAATGGACAAAGATATCAAGATTCCATACTGGATAGAGTTGTGGTCCCTCATTTTGTAAATCATGCACCTGGAACCCACCCTATATTCATGGATGACAACGCCCGACCACATCGTGCTAGAGCTGTGCATGAATACCTCCGCCAGAATGCCATCGAAACCCTACCATGGCCAGCAAGGAGCCCTGACATGAACCCTATTGAGCATATCTGGGACATTCTGGGAAACATGGTGAGAAGGAGGGATCCTCCTGTGCAGAACCTACAGGAATTAACAGACGCACTCCATCTTGAATGGCAACGAATACCACAATGGCGTATCAGTCGGTTGGTGACCAGCACGAGACGTCGTGTCCAGGCCGTCGTCCAGGCACAAGGTGGATATACCCGGTATTAATAATGACAGTCTCAAACTCGTGCACAGATGTTAAACTTCGTTTTCAGACACCATTAATGACAATCTAGCCACGTGTGTCAACTGTAGGGCAATAGTTGTCAGTTGTGTCAACGTAACCATATTCAGGCCTCGTTTTCAAGTTCAAACAAAAACATACAGTGTTTCCCCACCATCATAATCAGCATAACTCTAGTTGCATTAGTACCTCTTGCACTAAGATGGATGGGTACATAAATGTTTATGCTATTGCTTTCTTCATAGCACATGAATATACCCTCGCATGTGCGTAAAAATAGGGTGGTGCTTAACTTTTGCACAGGTGTATACATCATTATTATAGTTTTCTTACAACACACCTTTCCAGTTTTAGCTATGCCCCACTCATCTCTAGCTAAGATACACCAACACAACGCTCGTGTGGGGATCGATCGATCCCTGAACTTCTTGACTATCAATTTCCACAAAACTATACAGGGAAGCAGTTGAATATTTTGAAACTAATGTGACTATTATTAAATAGCAAAAGACATACAATTCATACAATGTGTTGGACTATTAAACATTTAAACGGACTAAATTGAGTCATTCTTGCTGTTAATTGATTATGACACCATACTACGCGTCACGTAGTTGATTATGATGTCATATGATGGATGGATAAATTGGAAATATCCATTACGCTTACGTTTGTGAACAAAAGTAAACCTCGATTAGCGTGCTAATTTCTGGTTCCAGCACGCTAAACAGTTGAGGATTGGTTTGGTTGAGTGGAATTAACTAAAACAGGTGTTTTAGTTATTCAAATCAACTCAATTCAAATATTTTTTATTTTATAATAGCATTTCACATTTATATTACAAAGGACAGGTAGTCCATCAAAGGCAAAGCCTATGTGGTGATGGACCCCTAACATATATTAGACAAAGAGACATTACAACATTAAATTACTGTACATATTACAAATAACAACATTACAACACTACACATAACGCACACAAAAACATAATTAAGTTACTAGTAGTTCATTATAATAATATAAGTATATATATCTTTTTTTCCCACTTGTACCCACAGTACATATGCATTATTTTAAAATTTTAACATTTAGTGCTAGAAGATATGCAGTTTTAAGTTGCTAGAGGCAATGGAGAGAGGGTTGGGGAGGTGGGGGGGAATATTATTATTATTATTATTATTATTATTATTATTATTATTATTATTATTATTATTATTGATACTAATATAGTGTATGATGAGCCATAATGTATGATGAGCCATTGTGATAGTGATGATCTTCCTAAAATTAATGACATTTGTAACTCCATCAGACTTCCACGGCCATACTCCCTCCTCATGTGTTCTTCTAAAGTGGTCTACCTATGGGTGATTAACCCTTTCCCTGATGAGTATCCTATATCTGGCTCAAGTCCAGAGGCAACAATTTATGAAAACTGTTGAATATTTTGAAATTACTCCGACTGGAAGCTGACGGACGAACAATACAAACATTAAATTACATGTTTCGAAGAATCCAACTATTGCACATTACAAATATAAACATATATAAATAGATGACTTTGGTTACTATAAAAATACACAGACATACATCCTTCCATTTACATCCACATCATTATTTTGAAGCTAACAATCTGATTCTAGTCAGACCAAATTCAAAACACAGAACTAGATGCGTATCATAAGCAATGAACTTTGTCAAGGACTCATCAGCGAAAGGGTCAGTATGCTTTTAAAATAATTGTCTTGAGGTTCTTTTTGTATGATTTTTTGGTTATAATCTGTGTGCGGATGTCTGTTCCAGAAGGTTGTATGCAGAATTGTGATCGTGTGTTGTGTGAGTGTATGTCTTCATTATTCTTGAAGAGGTTTAATAATGGGGCTGGTAGATTATTGTTATAGAAGTCTCTGAGGACGGAGTATAGTTGGAGCTTTCCTATATCGTCAAGCTTCAATAGTTTTTCTGTTTTAAAAACATTTAACCAATTACTTAAATAAAAACTCTATCCTTAACCAGTCACAATACGGTTTTCGGGAAAAACACGCCACAATGATAGCTCTTATAAATATGATGGAAAAGATAGTAAATACATTGGACAAAAAAGAACATATTCTTGGAATTTTTTATAGATTTATCTAAAGCATTCGATACAATATAACATAACATTTTAATAGAAAAACTCTCAAACTACGGAACACGAGGCATTGCACTGGACTGGATAAAAAGCTAGCTATCCAGTAGAACACAATATGTCCAGTATAATAGAGTCCTATCTAAGAGTGGAGAAATAGTATGTGGTGTTCCTCAGGGTTCTATTCTTGGCCCGCTGTTGTTCTTACTCTGTATGAATGGCCTGCCAAATGTTTGTAAACACTTGTCATTAATTCTCTTTACAGATGATACCAATGCTTTTTGCAGCCATAAAAACATTGATACTTTATACAAAAACATAAATGAAGAAATAGAAAAAGCAATTCATTGGTTTAAGGTTAACAAACTATCGCTCAATGTTGCAAAAACAAATTACATCTTATTCACAAATAAAGAAAATGAGAAGTACTGATCTACCCAAAAATTATGTAGCCAATCAAGATTCTTACAAAATTCTTATGTGTCTATTTGGACAAGAAACTCCCATGGGAGAAACATATACAAATTGTAACGTCAAAGATTGCAAAGAACATTGGTATTATGCGTCGAATAAAAATGCTGCTTACCAAAACACCTTCTTAGTTATTTTCCTATAGCCTTTCTCTTAGATCTTTCCAGTTTTCCTTGTATATTTACTCTTATTTGTGCTGAAGGTGTTTTATAGGGCTGGGTTGTTATAAATAAGGCATATCTACAACAATATGTAGATGTATATTGTAATATATTCAATGGTAGAATCCAATTTTAGCTATGCCCCACCCATCGTTAGCTAAGCTCCACCCACATTTCGATCGATCTCTGAACTCCCTGACTATCAACTTCCATAAAACTATACAGGTAAGTTGTTGAATAATTTGAAACTAATTTGACTGGGTGCTGTTGTTGCCTATGGCAGCAACAGCGCCCAGTCAAATTAGTTTCAAAATATCCAACAGAATGTTTATTAAATAGTAAAGACATACATTTCCTACCATACAACAACGCTTAGTCCGTCATCAATTAAGCGTTCGTGACGAACTTATCTACGTCATTCATGACTAACGGTTATGACGCCATCCTACACGCCACGTAGTTGATTATGGCGTCATGCGGCTGATGGATAAACGGGAAAGGTCCATTCAGATTCATAGTGTGGGTGAGTGGTGGTGAACCACAACATGAAAGACGAAGAAGAGGAAGCGTATGTCCTGATGATGAACAAAAGGGTGTTGTGTGCGTGTGTGTGCGTGCGTGCGTGCGTGCGTGCGTGCGTGCGTGCGTGCGTGCGTGCGTACGTGCGTGCGTGCGTGCGTGCGTACGTGTGCGTGGGCGCGCGCGGGTGGGGTGGGCTGGAGAGGGAGGGTGTGTGGGGGGGGGGTATCTGAACTGCATGTTTTCGAAATATCATACACGTAAGGACCAATAATAGCTTATATATGTGCATTATCAGAGGCGGTGGAAGGTCTTTCAAAATGGGGTGGGTGTGCTGAGCCTATAGCGGGGTGGGGGGGGGGGTGTAGGGTCCTCCCCCCAAGACAATTTTAAAGATTAGATGACCTGAGAAGCCATTTCACGCGTTTTGAGTAATAAAGAAACACGTAGATTCCACTTTCACTTTATAGATTTTTTACAAATAAGAATAACCAATTGAATTAAGCGATGAGATTGAATGTAAAACATATATTAAGATTTGAGAACGCTTGGTGAAAGTGATCGACAGCGCTCCACTCAAGGGAGACAATCAGATTTTAAAAGGTTACTTTAAATAATATGAGGGGCCTGGATCCCCAAGAAAATTATGAAAATAAGAGAATATGAGAATATGCTTCCTGTGCCGGTGAGAGATTCTGTCACTCTTCTAGAATTTAAAAGCAAACTCAAGGCTATGTCATCCATACGACAACCCCCTGAGTGGTATTACGTAGGCCCGAGGTTTGCCAACATAATGCTATGCAGGCTCCGAAATGGTTGTAGTTCTTTAAACCGACATCTATTTGACAACTTTCTGTCGGAATCTGCCAGTTGTTCTTGTGGGCACAATGATGAATCTACACACCACTACCTCTTACATTGTGCCCTTTTTAACGAGCAAAGAGTCGTTTTCCAAAATCAGCTTGCCTTGAACGATATTTCTCTTGCTAATCTTACGGTCAACCAGCTTCTATACTGGACTTACACTACCAACTTGGAAATGAACAAACTGATCTGTAATACGGTATGTCAATACATAATTAACACCAACCGCTTTCAGTAGCTTCCCGTTCGCGAACTTATAGTTTAAGGGGTAAATGGACAGCAGCCCAACACGTACAGGTCGGGGCGAAGGCAGCACCTAGAGCTCACCTCTGCTATTCTTCCATTTGATCTTATTCCTCGCTCTCTCTATCTCTCACCCTCCCCGGCCCCCCCCCCCCCCTTTCCCCCTCTCCCTTTCTATCTCGGTCTTTCTTCCTACTTTCCCCCACCTCACACTCAACATTCACATACTTATGCACACCAATAGACTACAATTAATTAAACTATTATGATTTGCCGCCATTTTGTTGTAAAAAAGTTTTGAATAATCTGTATGTGTATGGGAGACACGGGCATAAGACTCTAAGTCTTATCGTGCTTCCATCTGAACAAATAAATCACGTTTAAACCAATTATGAAAAGAAAATTAGATGATCTGAGAAACCGTTTCTTGCGTTCTGATGAATAAAGAAGCAACTATATTTTCTTTACAGTACAATACCATTTTAATTAGGAGACGCTGCCCCCACACTCATAAAAATGTCGGGGCTGCAGCCGCCACACGCACGCACGCACGCACGCACGCACGCACGCACGCACGCACGCTCGCTCGCTCGCACGCACACACACACACACACGCACCACACACCACCCACACATACACACACACCACCCACACGCACTCACACACGCACGCACGCACGCTCGCTCGCTCGCTCCCTCGCTCGCACGCACGCACGCACGCACGCACGCACGCACACACACACCACGCGCGCGTACGCACGCACGCACCTATTCCGCCGCCCAGGCTATATACATAAACTCGGCTGGTAGATCCGCCACATTCCATAGTGGGCCTCGAGGGGTGGTTATTCAGGCAAGTGCTTGCATTCGTGTTCTCGCGAGATCTCCTACCCTAAACGGGAGCGAGATAGCTAATAGAGTTGTATTCTCGGCAAAACACGAAGCTACGGCTCTGTGTTTAGGTTGAAGTGGTTGTTGCTCCAGAACTGTAGCTCTGCTTACAAAGAGATGGGATGTATTGGTGAGACAGTGGGCCCGCACTGTCGGTATCGGCGCCTGCACTGCGCTATATTAACTACTCGATCAATCCACACAATGTACATCATAATAAACAAGAGCCGAAAAGGCACAATGGGCCTGTATCGATTACCTGAAATTATTGACCACTGGTACAACCGAACAAAACGAGATGATGACTGGAAAAGCTCACCAAGCTAATTTCTGTGAAGAATTCTTAGCCAAGTTTTATTAAAATTGGCCCAGTTGTTAATAAGTCGTCTTTTATATGATTTTCTCAGAAATTTTCAGAATATCTAAGATGGCCGCCAAACACACTCCATATTGATTGGTCTATGGTGGCAACGTTTTTCAAATTATCAATTTCCTTTGAGCAAATTTTAATGGCCCTTATATCACCCAAATGTCGGCCTGATTCGTTCAGCGCTCTGGAAATGAAGCAGTTTTTCCCCAGAACTAGGCCATCCAAGATGGCCGCCGAACCATTTGGCCAATATTTCACGAGTTTTGAATCAATCCCAAGCGCTTTCGGAGATTTTTAGACCTTTCGAAAAATTGGCCAAAATCCAAGATGGCAGTGGCTTCCTTGGAAATTTGAAATCAGCATATCAAAAAATCTATATAAAACTAATTTCGGCTTCAAAATCCATCAAATAAGAACAATTCAATATGGCTGCCAAATATGGTACATTTTGATTGCTCCAGGCGGGCGATGTTTTGGATGTAGAAATTTTCTTTGAGCAAATGTGAATAGCCGTTAGTTCCTAATCATATATCCCAAATATTGGACCGATCCCTTCAGTGGTTCTAGCAACGAAGTGGTTTTCGTGAAAAATAGGTCATCCAATATGGCCGACGAACCATTTGGTCAACCAAGTTCCGTTGAACAGACTTGGTTCAGTTCTGGCCCTAGATGATATTTCATGAGTTTTGAATTCATCGCCCATGCCGTTTTGGAGAAGATTTTTAAAGACGTTTCTAAGAATCTGCCAAAAATCCAAGATGGCCGCCAGTCAAATCGACCGATTTCCTTTGAACAAACTCGGATCTCTATGCCCTTGGGATGCTTGCTGCCAAATATCTTTGAAATCGGCTCAGTGGTTCTTGAGAAGAACTCGCTTAAAGAAAAGGTTGACGGAGAGATGGACGGAAGGACTAGCAGACGGACGGAGGACGGACACTCGCTACAGCATATGATCACTTAGCCTTTCAGGACATTCAGGCCGGCTAAGCCAAAATGATTTTGGTCCATATATTTACCGGGTTTAAGGTATTTTAGGTAACATTTTTTTAATTTACATAATCAATAACTGATTTAACTAAATCAAGCACATTCTTATCAATGTTCTTTTGTACATCATATTTGACCAATATTTGGGGGGGGGGGCACTTTCTCATAATAGACATTTTACTTCATCAAGGACTTTTCTAGTTTAGTTTAGTTCAGTTTATTCGGTTCACTTCTCTTGAAGTATACGAATACAGGTACATGAATAATACTTTAGTAATGGCGGTATACAGTACTTAAACAATACTATATTATCTGTGCATATAATCTATTTCACAGTCAGTTATGACATTTGACCGATCGCGTCTGCGAAGCATGCGTCATAAGCCGGTGCCCGATTTCAATTGCTTACAATTGGAGTCAGGCACCAGTTCAAGACGATAGCCTCACGAACACGGTCAAAATACCAAATTCTCTTGATCAGAGCCAGTATTCTCCCGCTACGAAGTTTGCCAAGGCTGATCGATGGGCGCCGCTCTCTTTTGGAGCGACGACCTCCGCCCAGATCAGGGCCAGATAATTGCTTTTGAAATTAAGTATTGATATTCAAGTGTGCTAAATAGAAATTTTATCAAGGAATATGTATATATGTGGGTATTTTTATATCTCAGGACTGGGTATAAATATTACCGACATTTCCGGTCTACCACAATTAAATAACCATGCAGTCAGGGCACAATGACCAGGGCCAGATTAAGCACTAGGCTAACTAGGCTGCAGCCTAGGGCCTCGCTCCTAAGGGGGCCTCGCTCTTTAACCATTTGCTGCCTAAGCCAGCCAAGAACAGCCTTTATAGTTGTCTTGAGAAATGTCCATTTGCAGACCAAGAGAAGACTATTTTTGAAAATTTACCACTGGAATAACTGGCTCGGTAACTGAGCCAGTCATTCCAGTGGTAAATTTCCAAAAAATAATCTCTTGATCTGCAAATGGACATTCTTATAAGAAATTTGTTTAGTTTTCTTGATTACTGAACACATTTAGACATTAAAGGGTTAAACCAAAAGGCATTTAGGCTTTTTTCTATATGCTACGTAACGGCAAGTGTGTTAAAACCACATTTTGTCTACAATAATAATTACTAATATTATGCCAAATTACGCATCTGAATGCATCTCATAGCGTCTAGATTTACACATTTTCCAGGGGGCCTCCCGTACTTCCCGGATGAGAGTGGACATGTCTTATGCTCTCACCCCCACCTTTGGGTATCCAGCCTAGGGCCTCGCGACAGCTTAATCCGGCACTGACAATGACCTCAATACAATTGTGAATTTCTCATGTTAAATACAGTATTCTGTCAGCTGTAGCTTTGGTAGACAAAGACTGCAGTTCCGCCTGTTCTATACACAGGTTTTTTCAGTTATCCCCGTTAGTTTCGCTTACTGCCGTTAGGTGGCAGTTATAGCCACTCCGACATTACACGCGTGAAAACGAAGCGAAGCGTAGCATCACGCCTCACGTAGCGTTGTATACAGTAGCCACCACTAGCCTTCACTGTATGGCGCGCGTAGAGAGAGAGAGAGAGAGAGAGAGAGAGAGAGAGAGAGAGAGAGAGAGACGTGAATTCATGCTATTCATCGAGTTGTAGTGACATCTTCTCTACTAAGCTGGAGTTTATCTTTAATGAAAGCTGGTATGTTAAGCTTGAAATCAGCTGTTTTCCAGGTGGGGTGAGATCCCCACAAGATACTCTGGTGTATTGTGTGGCTTTATAATTGCCGAATGTCTGACTTCTGTTTCTTAAGTTTGTCGGTCTCTGAATGAATGTTTCTGCACAATCAATAATACAGGTTGTGCTTAGATAGTTCTCTCGAAATGGTTCAGGACAACATGCTCTAATTGCTTCCCTGGGAAGCTAGATGTACTTTTACAATCTGCCCATGGTTTTCCGTAGACATGGTCATTTGTACAAAAGTCAGATTCCTGACATTGTGTACATATGTCAACATACTGGATGGATTCATTGTTTCTTTTATGTGTCGGCCTTATTAGTATCTACAACACCATGATAGAGTCCGTCTCTGACAAATCAGTTATATCATCACAGTTTATTTCATCGCTGCTATTAGTGGCCACGGAACAGTCTGAAATGCTGAGTTTCTTTAGACATTTAATGTTTTTCCTTACCACCTTACGTCAACCTGGTGTGACACATTTATCGTAACCTAATTTTAATTTCGGATATTGGTTTCTCTCGGATGGTTTGTCATCCAAAAAATGTTCTGAACACACATATACCTGTTTTGGTAAGCCTTGTCTATTAATAGCGTTAGTCCCGCCCCCCACATACACATACACACATATATAGCTATTTAGAAATAAACAAAATATGCAATATTAGAACACAAGTAAAAAGGTGAAATCACATTGCCCATATATCACTATAATTTGGTAATATTTTCATGTATACACCTGTGCAAAAGTTAAGCACCAGCAAAAACAATAGAACGTAGAAACATGATGGTACAACTAGGCCGCCATACTTTTTGTCCACGCGTTAGCTGACATAATTCCAAGTACGAAATGCACATGCATGCATGGCTTCACGCCGCCTGATGTCCGTGCGTGGCGGGAAACAGCACACGTGTTCAGTTATGTAAAAGTCCAGTTTGAGGTGTAGAACATTACATACAGATTTAGGCGACAAGATTAGGAATTTTGTGTTCATGACCGTGGTTTATTTGTACAGAGAGAATTAGCTCTTGATTGTGAACCACTATGGCAAGACCAAGGTTAAGTGATCGTGTGAAATGGCAAATCATAGGCATGCATGCCACTGGTGTGTCATGCAGAGAGATTGGCAGACAGCTGAACATTAACCATACTGTAATCAGTCGTTTGATTGCAAAACATGGGCAAACTAACGAGGTGAACGACAGGCCTAGATCTGGAAGACCGAAGAAGACTACTGCCCGTGATGATCGAGCCCTAGTACGCCTTGTTAGGAGATCTCCATTCACCAACAGCAGAGTGCTCAGCCAGCAATGGGAAACGCGCAATAGAGTGTCAATGTCTACCGTCAAAAGGAGACTGTATGCTGCTGGCATGAAAGCTAGGAGACCTGTCAGACGTCCTCTCCTCACTGCACACCACAAAGAGGAGCGTCTGAGGTGGTGCAACGAAAGAAGACACTGGAACATGAGATCCTGGAGACGGGTACACTGGTCCGATGAAAGTCGGTTCCTGCTTCATGCCACAGATGGTCGAACTCGTGTATGGAGGTCCAGACGCACGGCATACGACCAACGTAACATCATGGAAGAAGTTTCATTTGGTGGAGGTTCCGTTATGATATGGGGGTGCATCTCATTTGATTGTAAGCTGGATCTGTTTACTGTACCTGGAACACTAAATGGACAAAGATATCAAGATTCCATACTGGATAGAGTTGTGGTCCCTCATTTTGTAAATCATGCACCTGGAACCCACCCTATATTCATGGATGACAACGCCCGACCACATCGTGCTAGAGCTGTGCATGAATACCTCCGCCAGAATGCCATCGAAACCCTACCATGGCCAGCAAGGAGCCCTGACATGAACCCTATTGAGCATATCTGGGACATTCTGGGAAACATGGTGAGAAGGAGGGATCCTCCTGTGCAGAACCTACAGGAATTAACAGACGCACTCCATCTTGAATGGCAACGAATACCACAATGGCGTATCAGTCGGTTGGTGACCAGCACGAGACGTCGTGTCCAGGCCGTCGTCCAGGCACAAGGTGGATATACCCGGTATTAATAATGACAGTCTCAAACTCGTGCACAGATGTTAAACTTCGTTTTCAGACACCATTAATGACAATCTAGCCACGTGTGTCAACTGTAGGGCAATAGTTGTCAGTTGTGTCAACGTAACCATATTCAGGCCTCGTTTTCAAGTTCAAACAAAAACATACAGTGTTTCCCCACCATCATAATCAGCATAACTCTAGTTGCATTAGTACCTCTTGCACTAAGATGGATGGGTACATAAATGTTTATGCTATTGCTTTCTTCATATCACATGAATATACCCTCGCATGTGCGTAAAAATAGGGTGGTGCTTAACTTTTGCACAGGTGTATATATTTGATTTGAATGTCAGCAGGGTAGAAGACTGAGTAATCGTTTCAGGCAGAGAATTCCACAGTTGCGCTGCAGTGTATTTGAAGCTTTTTCTGCCATATTCCGTTTTAATCCTCGGAAGTTGTAGGTGATTGCGTGTTTTGGAACATAAATTCCTAATGCGCGCCACCCAGACGGAAGTGAACATGTCTTCCATGTAACCAGGGGCCAGACCATTTCTAGATTTATATGTCATAATACCCATTTTAATTTGCATTCTTTTTGTTAAATTTGTCCAGTTTAATGTTTCATATAGTTATGCAGATGGTGTCCTGTAAGGCATGTCTAATATCACGCTAGCAGCCCGTTTTTGTAGTTTTTCTAAACTGTCCAATAATGTAGGTGAAGACGGGCAAAATACAAGACTACAATAATCAATGTGTGAAAGGATATACGACTTATAGAAAAGATTTCGTTGCTCAATGCTAAGATAATGTTTATTTTTCCGTAGAACATAAATCAAGGACGAAATCTTTTTACAAAGTTTGCCTATATGTTCTTTCCATGCAAGCGTATTGTCTATGTATACTCCTAAAAGTTCCTAAAATCCATCTTTCTACTAGATCTAACAAAGCAGTTTCACATGAATGGTTATGTCTGAAGCCTGATTGCGACTCCACTAATAAATTATACTTGGTTATAAATTTATAAATATGATCATGTGTGTGTCGTTCAATAACCTTAGAGATAATGGGTAATATAGAGATAGGCCTATAATTGCTAACATTGGTTTTTGAATCAGATTTATGTAGAGGCTTTACTTTTGCACATTTCCACATTTTTGGGAATTCTCCCATAGCTATGCTTTTGTTTATAATAAGTGTAATTGTGGGTGCAATTATTGATGCTGCAGCTTTGAGGAAGTGTGCATTCAATTCATCATAACCAGATGACTTATTTGTTTTTAAGTTGCTAAGTTCTCTGCACACATATTCAACGGTTATATATGGAATTCGAAATCTATATTTTCTGGAACTTTAGTAAAAACATGATCTGATAGCTTATCAAATGCCACTGGCCTTTGTTTTATCATGGAGTGTGTCAGTTTTGACGCGATTGTATTGAAATATATATTAAAATGTTCAGATTGCATTTGTGGGTTTTGAATTTCACTTCCATTATCATCACAGATTATTGAAGGTAATTAGTTTGCCTTGGGATTTATGTCTTTTAGAATTTTCCATATATTAGCCGGATTATTTTTTCCTGCTTCTAATTTATTTGCAAAATAATCTCGTTTAGATGCTTTAATCAAATACGCAACTCTTTGCTTTAACATTTTAAAACTCAACATGTTTCCTACGTTTTTATGATAATCCCTTTCTTTCATTGTTTTTAAAATTTCTCTGTTCATCCATCCCGGTTGACATACACGTTTAACTCTGTGTTCAATGACAGGAGCGTGTTTATTTATAATGTTGATGAATTTTGCATACCATTGATCAAGCGCTTGATCAGGACTGCATAAATAACCTATAGACCGCCAATCACATACAGACAGGTCACTAAGAAACTTAGCTTCATTAAAGCTTTTGATGCTCCTGTATTTAATAAGTTGGTGTGAATTTTGAGTTTTGAATGGTTTACATTTGCGAATAGCGAATATTGGATAATGGTCAGTTAGTGCCAAAGAGCCGACATGTGACGATTTGAATTTTGTCTTTATCTGTGACATACACATGGTCAATCAGTTTTGATGTTTTCTCAGTAACTCTGGTTGGATTACGTATAAGTTGCTCTAAATGAAAAAGTTCAATTAAAGACTGCCATTTATGATTATCTGCTTTAATAAGGTCGAAATTAAAATCTCCTACAAGTATAATATCTGAGTTTTCGGAATATACCTTTTCTAACATAGCTTCAAATTCATCAATCCAGATAGCGGGTGAATCAGGGGGTCTATAGACACAGCCCAATAGGAAAGGCTTGGTCTTAAAGGGTCTAATTTCAATCCACAGAGTTTCCAGATCATCGGTTTCAAAATTCAGTTTCCTCACATATGAATAGTTACCAGCTATATATAGTACAATTTCACCATCGCCCCGTTCTTTTCTGTCCTTTCTTTCATTAACATAGCCTTCAATTTCAATGGAGTTATTTGGGATTGTTGATGAGAGAAATGTTTCAGTGGTACAGAAAACATCAAGTTCTTTTTCACACTTCTCCATAATCAGTTTTAACTGGTCAATCTTGGGCACCAGGTGCTGTACATTTAAATGACCAATCCTAATTCCTTTAGAATTAATATTGATTTATTATTTTTATTATTATTATTATTATTATTATTATTATTATTATTAATAGTACGACCGCCGCCCCCACCACCACCACAACCAACACCACCATAACAACCACCGCCGCAACCACCACCACCGCTACTACCACCACCAACACCATCATCACCACCAGTGTAAATGACTATCGACATGATCATAAGCGTTAAGTGCGTGGATCCATGGTTTATTAGAGTGCGCCGTGCGGCTGGAACCGCCGTCTTCAGCACTCGAGGTTTCTGTCAGGGTTACCTCACCCTTACCTCCTTTAGTCGCCTCTTACGACACGCAGAGGATACGGAAGGTGTATTCTAAGCCCGACCTACAGGGCGAAGAGCTGTATCTTATCAGTAATGTTTCAACTTGCTGGCGGCTATCATGGCGTTACTCTAATAATTGTATTGCATAACTCGAGCCTCATATTTAAATAACTTACTTAATGACATTTATTATGGAGTAGGCCTATGATATAAGCAATAAAAATAAGATATATCCCTACGGCAGCCGTCATGTCAAACTAATTTGAAATTTTGCTGGGAAAAAGCCCGCACACGTTAGTTTTAGCCGGGAATTGCTCCAAGCTGTTTTACTCTAAGTAGCCAGCAAGAAGTTGCATCCCTCTCTACATAGACCTCCCCGGCAGATGGCAGGTGAATGATAACATCCGTCTACTGAATTTCTGGGGAATAGATTTTCCCATGGCGTTTGACTCTGGATATGCTGAATATTTTGAAAACAAGTTGACTGAATGGTCCTGGCTTAGCCACCAATAACTTTCAGTAAAATTATTTTAAGATTATTTAGTAGGTCCAAATTATTGTCTGGTGGCTTGCAGCAGTCGAAGTGTTAAAAAGTCTCTCTGTGATAGAGCCATACATTTACTATATGGAACCATGGCCATAAAGTATTTCCAGTGGGTCAATACTCTCATTTTAGAGAAGCATCACCTTCGAGATACAAATACATTTAGAAACTTTCTATATTTTTGTTGTAATATGACGTTCCTGGTGTATTATTGCCTCACCTGGATTGCAAGTGGTGTTTCTCGAGGCATTGCGATTTATAATGTCAACGCGACTGAGGAAAATCACGTCTAGTGGAATTCCCGATTAGCGGCTTTGTGGATTTCAAAAAAATTTGGCTGGAAGGATTCTATGGCGGGAGACTCTTAAACTTATATTCAGAATTTTGATTGGTCAATGTATTTGGTTGAAAATCTTAGATTTTAAGAAATATTTAATGGAAATTGCCAAAATGTTACTCCTCCTTAGCTGTTTGACAGCTTTCAATCAAATATAGCTAGAAGGACCCTGTCATAATAGGCTCCTGAACTTCTATTCTATTTCCTTGGTCAACCTTTTGGGTGGAAAAGCGTAGATTTTATGACAGATTTACTGGAAATTGTCAAAACACATCTCCTTAACTGCTTGGCAGATTTTAGCGAAATATTACTGGAACGATTTTACCATGGTAGACTATAGAGCTTTTATTCAGAATTTCGATTAGTCTATGTTTGGCGACCATCTTTGATTTTCCGAAAATTTATGGAAGCATTTAATGTGCTAAGTATCGAAACTTGAGTGTAATGATCTTATCGCAGTACGCTTCATTATATCAAACGAGAATTTTGATTCGTAAATTGTTTTGGCGGGCATCTGGGATTTTCCGAAAATTATACAGAAATCCACTTGGCAGATTTTAACCCAATTTGGCTGGAAGCATCCAATGGTGGTAGCCTCTAGGACTTCAAACGCTAATGGTCCAGATGAGCGCCACGTGCCCGTCTGCCTCTTGATACTCTAGAAAACATCAAAGACATACACCCAGAGAGGACATACACCCAGAGAGGGCATACACCCAGAGAGGACATACACCCAGAGAGGACATATACCCAGAGAGGACATACACTCAGAGAGGACACACACCCAGAGAGGACATACACCCAGAGAGGACATACACCCTGAGAGAACATACACCCAGAGAGGATATACACCCAGAGAGGACATACACCCAGAGAAGACATACACCCAGAGAGGACATACACCCAGAGAGGACATACACCCAGAGATGGCATACACTACGTGACTTTTAAGCTAACGCCATCGTCAATGACGTCATGAATAATGTAATTGCATAATTGATGGCGGACTAAAGCGTTGTTGTACGAATTGTGTGTATTTATACTATTTTTTAAAACATGCTGTTGAATATTTTGAAACTAATTTGACTTGACGCTGTTACTGCACCCAGTCACATTAGTTTAAAAATATTCAACAGCTTACCTGCATAGTTTTTTTGGAAATGTATAGTCAATGAG
The DNA here is from genome assembly GCA_034401795.1 of Chaetoderma sp. LZ-2023a. NCBI lineage: Eukaryota > Metazoa > Mollusca > Caudofoveata > Chaetodermatida > Chaetodermatidae > Chaetoderma > Chaetoderma sp. LZ-2023a. The sequence continues at coordinate 80,252,801 of CM067364.1, forward strand.
CTTAGGGTTCGATCGATGCCAACGCGGGAACAACGTGGATGGAGATTAACTAGAGATGGGTGGGACGTAGCTCCATCACCCGCAGTGTAACCACACCATTCTTGCTCCAACCAAGGCAACGAGCATACGCGCCTTCTAAGTCATCCCTTAAAATAAATACCTGCGCCATTATCACCAAAATAATGCCACCTTACAACACCCAATTTTCTATCTATACCTGTAAGTTGACTTAATTCTGATTGATTAACCAATTAGCAATCAGTCCACGAACAACCACGTGCATCGACATATGCACACAAATTACCATAATAACTGACCGACTCACCATCCGTAATGAGACAAGATTAAAAGACACTACTATAACCATAGAATTGACCATCTATAATTAGACTGCGTCTCAATCTTAAACGCGGTGCAAGGGAGATTACCACTGCAACCATTCAACATCCGAACGAGTAACTTCCCTCTAGCTCCTACACCTAGACGCGTGTACACCCAGAGCGCTGAAATTACACCAAGGTTACATGATGATTCTGATTGTCTCCTTGGACCATTTGAATGTTTATGTATTTGTCCGTCTTGTCGATAGGCTTTGAGGAATGTCTTTCCCAATGACATGTGGAAAGGTAAGAGCATGTTTCAAGTTCTGTCCCGTGCATTGTATTTTGTGCAGACTCCTGAAGAAATAAGGCTCTCAAGCCTACACACACTTTTACACCACCGGTCATTAACGATTTTAAGTCTTTAACGCTCATATTAGCCAAAAATAGCTTCTGCAGTGGTCTTGAGAAATGTCCATTTGCAGACCAAGAGAAAACTATTTTTTGACAATTTACCACTGGAATGACTGGCTCGATAACCGAGCGATAAATTGTCTGGTTAATTATGATGTACTTTGCGCGGATTGATGGCGTAATTAATATAGCGTAGAGCAGGCGTCGATACCGGCAGCGCGGATCCACTGTCTCCCAATACCTCCAATCTCTGTATGCCGAGCCACAGTTCTGGTGCAACAAGCACTTGTCTGAAAAACAATTTTATTCAGTAGCAAGCTATATATAAGTCATGGATTCAACTAAGTTATCCTCCGAAGGCAATGCCTATTGTATTGGCGAATACCTTATACATAAAAATACATACATCTATATAAATAAATTAGACAGGACAGTTACATAACAAACTACAGTTCAGTCAAATACATTTACACGTTCTAAGTTAATCACATGTTTTATTCCTTTGATTAATTCAAGTTTATGTATGTTACATATTAACTATAAACGAACAGGACACCTAAGTACATGTGGCACAGTACAATCACAAGACGTAGACAAGTTAAATAAAAAATTAATACATGTCTAAGTAGTAGTAGTAGTAGTAGTCAATATTGTCAACGCACTGGCTCAGAATCTTCAATAATTGAAAAAATTCAAAAATTTAAGATATTTTGGTTTATCTTACTGCCTGAGATTTGTCATTTTGTTTGAGGAAAGCCATATGGCATTAATGTTAACCCTTTACTGGTTAAATTTGTTCAGTAAAATCCAAATATGCGCTTACTTATTTAATCTACATTTGCAGGCACAGACAAGGTCATTCTCGAGAATACACCACTGGAACGACTGTCTCGGTTCCCGAGCCAGTCATTACAGTGGTAAATTTTCAAAAATACTCCAATCCCCGCCGGCAAATGGACATTGCCCAAAATCACTAAATTGACCGTTTTTGGCTGACCATCATGCAAGGGTTAATGTTGAATGATTGAGATGGATATTATGGATAGCTATTTGAGTTTTGCTTTTACCAAGATGTCACGTAGATTCGGATTTTTCTTGAACGCAATTACTGGACGCTTGTTAAAGGGTTGTTTCAGTTTCTCCTGTAGGTTTTGATACTCATCTTTCGAAATTTTGGAAATTTCAACGTTTTTCCGATTATAGGTCAGAATGAATGGAATTTTGTCACGTTGATCAGATAAGCCTGTGTCCGAGTTTATTCCCCTTGGCCACTGTGTTTCGAGTTCTTTAATCCAAAACGATTCTCGAAGTTTTCTTTGTTTATCAGTTTCTTCTGCCGTATCTGAAAGGGGTGGCTGTTCAATCGGCATAATTTCAAAGTCACGAAGGACTAAATGGTCAGGAAGATTAAAATGTTCGGAAACATGTGTGTCTTCCTCTAGCCTAATATCTGAGAGGTGTCGAGTTGCCCGCCATCTTAATGGACATTTGGTTTCGCCGACATACTGTTTTTGGCACAATTTGCATGAAATTAGATAAATAACATTTTCAGAGTCACAATCTAGATTAGACTGAAGTTGGAACTTGCTTTTGTTCTGAGAGCTCGTGAAAGTATTCTGGTTTGGGAGAAATTCATCTAACTTGCACCTTTTCTTTCCGCATTTGCGAGATTCGCCTACACCTATAATAGGACGATTGTGAGAAATTTTGGTAGGCCGGCGATTTGAGGCATTATCTGGAATGGTTTCCAAGCCGTCTAATGTTTCAGATTTGATTTTGCGCAAGAATCGTGAGGAGTAACCTCGTGGTTTGAGGGCTTTGAATAGGGTAGAGCACGCTTCTTCAAAGTTTTTCCTATCACTCGAATTCCTGTGAAAACGGATTATTTGTGATTTAACTATTCCTTTAAAAGTATGTGGTGGATGGAAAGATTTTTTGTGCAATAGCTGATGCGAATCGGTTGGTTTGAAATACACTTTGTAGTCTAAGTAGCCAGTTGTTTCATACTTTAGACATTTATATACAGTTACAATCAGGAAATCTACGGACATCTCGTCAATGGTTGCTTTTAATTTGATATTCGGATCGTGATTGTTCAGAATTTCGAAAAATTCATCAAACTCTGCCTTTGTGTGTTGCCAAATCATGAAAATGTCATCAAGGTACTTGCGATAAATGAGGGGATGTTTTGGACACTTTTCTAACGCTTCCTCCTCCCACTCTGCTACGTAAATATTGGCAAAACATGGGTTAATTCTGATTGATTAACCAATTAGCAATCAGTCCACGAACAACCACGTGCATCGACATATGCACACAAATTACCATAATAACTGACCGACTCACCATCCGTAATGAGACAAGATTAAAAGACACTACTATAACCATAGAATTGACCATCTATAATTAGACTGCGTCTCAATCTTAAACGCGGTGCAAGGGAGATTACCACTGCAACCATTCAACATCCGAACGAGTAACTTCCCTCTAGCTCCTACACCTAGACGCGTGTACACCCAGAGCGCTGAAATTACACCAAGGTTACATGATGATTCTGATTGTCTCCTTGGACCATTTGAATGTTTATGTATTTGTCCGTCTTGTCGATAGGCTTTGAGGAATGTCTTTCCCAATGGCATGTGGAAAGGTAAGAGCATGTTTCAAGTTCTGTCCCGTGCATTGTATTTTGTGCAGACTCCTGAAGAAATAAGGCTCTCAAGCCTACACACACTTTTACACCACCGGTCATTAACGATTTTAAGTCTTTAACGCTCATATTAGCCAAAAATAGCTTCTGCAGTGGTCTTGAGAAATGTCCATTTGCAGACCAAGAGAAAACTATTTTTTGACAATTTACCACTGGAATGACTGGCTCGATAACCGAGCGATAAATTGTCTGGTTAATTATGATGTACTTTGTGCGGATTGATGGTGTAGTTAATATAGCGTAGAGCAGGCGTCGATACCGGCAGCGCGGATCCACTGTCTCCCAATACCTCCAATCTCTGTATGCCGAGCCACAGTTCTGGTGCAACAAGCACTTGTCTGAAAAACAATTTTATTCAGTAGCAAGCTATATATAAGTCATGGATTCAACTAAGTTATCCTCCGAAGGCAATGCCTATTGTATTGGCGAATACCTTATACATAAAAATACATACATCTATATAAATAAATTAGACAGGACAGTTACATAACAAACTACAGTTCAGTCAAATACATTTACACGTTCTAAGTTAATCACATGTTTTATTCCTTTGATTAATTCAAGTTTATGTATGTTACATATTAACTATAAACGAACAGGACACCTAAGTACATGTGGCACAGTACAATCACAAGACGTAGACAAGTTAAATAAAAAATTAATACATGTCTAAGTAGTAGTAGTAGTAGTAGTCAATATTGTCAACGCACTGGCTCAGAATCTTCAATAATTGAAAAAATTCAAAAATTTAAGATATTTTGGTTTATCTTACTGCCTGAGATTTGTCATTTTGTTTGAGGAAAGCCATATGGCATTAATGTTAACCCTTTACTGGTTAAATTTGTTCAGTAAAATCCAAATATGCGCTTACTTATTTAATCTACATTTGCAGGCACAGACAAGGTCATTCTCGAGAATACACCACTGGAACGACTGTCTCGGTTCCCGAGCCAGTCATTACAGTGGTAAATTTTCAAAAATACTCCAATCCCCGCCGGCAAATGGACATTGCCCAAAATCACTAAATTGACCGTTTTTGGCTGACCATCATGCAAGGGTTAATGTTGAATGATTGAGATGGATATTATGGATAGCTATTTGAGTTTTGCTTTTACCAAGATGTCACGTAGATTCGGATTTTTCTTGAACGCAATTACTGGACGCTTGTTAAAGGGTTGTTTCAGTTTCTCCTGTAGGTTTTGATACTCATCTTTCGAAATTTTGGAAATTTCAACTTTTTTCCGATTATAGGTCAGAATGAATGGAATTTTGTCACGTTGATCAGATAAGCCTGTGTCCGAGTTTATTCCCCTTGGCCACTGTGTTTCGAGTTCTTTAATCCAAAACGATTCTCGAAGTTTTCTTTGTTTATCAGTTTCTTCTGCCGTATCTGAAAGGGGTGGCTGTTCAATCGGCATAATTTCAAAGTCACGAAGGACTAAATGGTCAGGAAGATTAAAATGTTCGGAAACATGTGTGTCTTCCTCTAGCCTAATATCTGAGAGGTGTCGAGTTGCCCGCCATCTTAATGGACATTTGGTTTCGCCGACATACTGTTTTTGGCACAATTTGCATGAAATTAGATAAATAACATTTTCAGAGTCACAATCTAGATTAGACTGAAGTTGGAACTTGCTTTTGTTCTGAGAGCTCGTGAAAGTATTCTGGTTTGGGAGAAATTCATCTAACTTGCACCTTTTCTTTCCGCATTTGCGAGATTCGCCTACACCTATAATAGGACGATTGTGAGAAATTTTGGTAGGCCGGCGATTTGAGGCATTATCTGGAATGGTTTCCAAGCCGTCTAATGTTTCAGATTTGATTTTGCGCAAGAATCGTGAGGAGTAACCTCGTGGTTTGAGGGCTTTGAATAGGGTAGAGCACGCTTCTTCAAAGTTTTTCCTATCACTCGAATTCCTGTGAAAACGGATTATTTGTGATTTAACTATTCCTTTAAAAGTATGTGGTGGATGGAAAGATTTTTTGTGCAATAGCTGATGTGAATCGGTTGGTTTGAAATACACTTTGTAGTCTAAGTAGCCAGTTGTTTCATACTTTAGACCTTTATATACAGTTACATCCAGGAAATCTACGGACATCTCGTCAATGGTTGCTTTTAATTTGATATTCGGATCGTGATTGTTCAGAATTTCGAAAAATTCATCAAACTCTGCCTTTGTGTGTTGCCAAATCATGAAAATGTCATCAAGGTACTTGCGATAAATGAGGGGATGTTTTGGACACTTTTCTAACGCTTCCTCCTCCCACTCTGCTACGTAAATATTGGCAAAACATGGGTTAATTCTGATTGATTAACCAATTAGCAATCAGTCCACGAACAACCACGTGCATCGACATATGCACACAAATTACCATAATAACTGACCGACTCACCATCCGTAATGAGACAAGATTAAAAGACACTACTATAACCATAGAATTGACCATCTATAATTAGACTGCGTCTCAATCTTAAACGCGGTGCAAGGGAGATTACCACTGCAACCATTCAACATCCGAACGAGTAACTTCCCTCTAGCTCCTACACCTAGACGCGTGTACACCCAGAGCGCTGAAATTACACCAAGGTTACATGATGATTCTGATTGTCTCCTTGGACCATTTGAATGTTTATGTATTTGTCCGTCTTGTCGATAGGCTTTGAGGAATGTCTTTCCCAATGACATGTGGAAAGGTAAGAGCATGTTTCAAGTTCTGTCCCGTGCATTGTATTTTGTGCAGACTCCTGAAGAAATAAGGCTCTCAAGCCTACACACACTTTTACACCACCGGTCATTAACGATTTTAAGTCTTTAACGCTCATATTAGCCAAAAATAGCTTCTGCAGTGGTCTTGAGAAATGTCCATTTGCAGACCAAGAGAAAACTATTTTTTGACAATTTACCACTGGAATGACTGGCTCGATAACCGAGCGATAAATTGTCTGGTTAATTATGATGTACTTTGCGCGGATTGATGGCGTAATTAATATAGCGTAGAGCAGGCGTCGATACCGGCAGCGCGGATCCACTGTCTCCCAATACCTCCAATCTCTGTATGCCGAGCCACAGTTCTGGTGCAACAAGCACTTGTCTGAAAAACAATTTTATTCAGTAGCAAGCTATATATAAGTCATGGATTCAACTAAGTTATCCTCCGAAGGCAATGCCTATTGTATTGGCGAATACCTTATACATAAAAATACATACATCTATATAAATAAATTAGACAGGACAGTTACATAACAAACTACAGTTCAGTCAAATACATTTACACGTTCTAAGTTAATCACATGTTTTATTCCTTTGATTAATTCAAGTTTATGTATGTTACATATTAACTATAAACGAACAGGACACCTAAGTACATGTGGCACAGTACAATCACAAGACGTAGACAAGTTAAATAAAAAATTAATACATGTCTAAGTAGTAGTAGTAGTAGTAGTCAATATTGTCAACGCACTGGCTCAGAATCTTCAATAATTGAAAAAATTCAAAAATTTAAGATATTTTGGTTTATCTTACTGCCTGAGATTTGTCATTTTGTTTGAGGAAAGCCATATGGCATTAATGTTAACCCTTTACTGGTTAAATTTGTTCAGTAAAATCCAAATATGCGCTTACTTATTTAATCTACATTTGCAGGCACAGACAAGGTCATTCTCGAGAATACACCACTGGAACGACTGTCTCGGTTCCCGAGCCAGTCATTACAGTGGTAAATTTTCAAAAATACTCCAATCCCCGCCGGCAAATGGACATTGCCCAAAATCACTAAATTGACCGTTTTTGGCTGACCATCATGCAAGGGTTAATGTTGAATGATTGAGATGGATATTATGGATAGCTATTTGAGTTTTGCTTTTACCAAGATGTCACGTAGATTCGGATTTTTCTTGAACGCAATTACTGGACGCTTGTTAAAGGGTTGTTTCAGTTTCTCCTGTAGGTTTTGATACTCATCTTTCGAAATTTTGGAAATTTCAACGTTTTTCCGATTATAGGTCAGAATGAATGGAATTTTGTCACGTTGATCAGATAAGCCTGTGTCCGAGTTTATTCCCCTTGGCCACTGTGTTTCGAGTTCTTTAATCCAAAACGATTCTCGAAGTTTTCTTTGTTTATCAGTTTCTTCTGCCGTATCTGAAAGGGGTGGCTGTTCAATCGGCATAATTTCAAAGTCACGAAGGACTAAATGGTCAGGAAGATTAAAATGTTCGGAAACATGTGTGTCTTCCTCTAGCCTAATATCTGAGAGGTGTCGAGTTGCCCGCCATCTTAATGGACATTTGGTTTCGCCGACATACTGTTTTTGGCACAATTTGCATGAAATTAGATAAATAACATTTTCAGAGTCACAATCTAGATTAGACTGAAGTTGGAACTTGCTTTTGTTCTGAGAGCTCGTGAAAGTATTCTGGTTTGGGAGAAATTCATCTAACTTGCACCTTTTCTTTCCGCATTTGCGAGATTCGCCTACACCTATAATAGGACGATTGTGAGAAATTTTGGTAGGCCGGCGATTTGAGGCATTATCTGGAATGGTTTCCAAGCCGTCTAATGTTTCAGATTTGATTTTGCGCAAGAATCGTGAGGAGTAACCTCGTGGTTTGAGGGCTTTGAATAGGGTAGAGCACGCTTCTTCAAAGTTTTTCCTATCACTCGAATTCCTGTGAAAACGGATTATTTGTGATTTAACTATTCCTTTAAAAGTATGTGGTGGATGGAAAGATTTTTTGTGCAATAGCTGATGCGAATCGGTTGGTTTGAAATACACTTTGTAGTCTAAGTAGCCAGTTGTTTCATACTTTAGACATTTATATACAGTTACAATCAGGAAATCTACGGACATCTCGTCAATGGTTGCTTTTAATTTGATATTCGGATCGTGATTGTTCAGAATTTCGAAAAATTCATCAAACTCTGCCTTTGTGTGTTGCCAAATCATGAAAATGTCATCAAGGTACTTGCGATAAATGAGGGGATGTTTTGGACACTTTTCTAACGCTTCCTCCTCCCACTCTGCTACGTAAATATTGGCAAAACATGGGTTAATTCTGATTGATTAACCAATTAGCAATCAGTCCACGAACAACCACGTGCATCGACATATGCACACAAATTACCATAATAACTGACCGACTCACCATCCGTAATGAGACAAGATTAAAAGACACTACTATAACCATAGAATTGACCATCTATAATTAGACTGCGTCTCAATCTTAAACGCGGTGCAAGGGAGATTACCACTGCAACCATTCAACATCCGAACGAGTAACTTCCCTCTAGCTCCTACACCTAGACGCGTGTACACCCAGAGCGCTGAAATTACACCAAGGTTACATGATGATTCTGATTGTCTCCTTGGACCATTTGAATGTTTATGTATTTGTCCGTCTTGTCGATAGGCTTTGAGGAATGTCTTTCCCAATGGCATGTGGAAAGGTAAGAGCATGTTTCAAGTTCTGTCCCGTGCATTGTATTTTGTGCAGACTCCTGAAGAAATAAGGCTCTCAAGCCTACACACACTTTTACACCACCGGTCATTAACGATTTTAAGTCTTTAACGCTCATATTAGCCAAAAATAGCTTCTGCAGTGGTCTTGAGAAATGTCCATTTGCAGACCAAGAGAAAACTATTTTTTGACAATTTACCACTGGAATGACTGGCTCGATAACCGAGCGATAAATTGTCTGGTTAATTATGATGTACTTTGTGCGGATTGATGGTGTAGTTAATATAGCGTAGAGCAGGCGTCGATACCGGCAGCGCGGATCCACTGTCTCCCAATACCTCCAATCTCTGTATGCCGAGCCACAGTTCTGGTGCAACAAGCACTTGTCTGAAAAACAATTTTATTCAGTAGCAAGCTATATATAAGTCATGGATTCAACTAAGTTATCCTCCGAAGGCAATGCCTATTGTATTGGCGAATACCTTATACATAAAAATACATACATCTATATAAATAAATTAGACAGGACAGTTACATAACAAACTACAGTTCAGTCAAATACATTTACACGTTCTAAGTTAATCACATGTTTTATTCCTTTGATTAATTCAAGTTTATGTATGTTACATATTAACTATAAACGAACAGGACACCTAAGTACATGTGGCACAGTACAATCACAAGACGTAGACAAGTTAAATAAAAAATTAATACATGTCTAAGTAGTAGTAGTAGTAGTAGTCAATATTGTCAACGCACTGGCTCAGAATCTTCAATAATTGAAAAAATTCAAAAATTTAAGATATTTTGGTTTATCTTACTGCCTGAGATTTGTCATTTTGTTTGAGGAAAGCCATATGGCATTAATGTTAACCCTTTACTGGTTAAATTTGTTCAGTAAAATCCAAATATGCGCTTACTTATTTAATCTACATTTGCAGGCACAGACAAGGTCATTCTCGAGAATACACCACTGGAACGACTGTCTCGGTTCCCGAGCCAGTCATTACAGTGGTAAATTTTCAAAAATACTCCAATCCCCGCCGGCAAATGGACATTGCCCAAAATCACTAAATTGACCGTTTTTGGCTGACCATCATGCAAGGGTTAATGTTGAATGATTGAGATGGATATTATGGATAGCTATTTGAGTTTTGCTTTTACCAAGATGTCACGTAGATTCGGATTTTTCTTGAACGCAATTACTGGACGCTTGTTAAAGGGTTGTTTCAGTTTCTCCTGTAGGTTTTGATACTCATCTTTCGAAATTTTGGAAATTTCAACTTTTTTCCGATTATAGGTCAGAATGAATGGAATTTTGTCACGTTGATCAGATAAGCCTGTGTCCGAGTTTATTCCCCTTGGCCACTGTGTTTCGAGTTCTTTAATCCAAAACGATTCTCGAAGTTTTCTTTGTTTATCAGTTTCTTCTGCCGTATCTGAAAGGGGTGGCTGTTCAATCGGCATAATTTCAAAGTCACGAAGGACTAAATGGTCAGGAAGATTAAAATGTTCGGAAACATGTGTGTCTTCCTCTAGCCTAATATCTGAGAGGTGTCGAGTTGCCCGCCATCTTAATGGACATTTGGTTTCGCCGACATACTGTTTTTGGCACAATTTGCATGAAATTAGATAAATAACATTTTCAGAGTCACAATCTAGATTAGACTGAAGTTGGAACTTGCTTTTGTTCTGAGAGCTCGTGAAAGTATTCTGGTTTGGGAGAAATTCATCTAACTTGCACCTTTTCTTTCCGCATTTGCGAGATTCGCCTACACCTATAATAGGACGATTGTGAGAAATTTTGGTAGGCCGGCGATTTGAGGCATTATCTGGAATGGTTTCCAAGCCGTCTAATGTTTCAGATTTGATTTTGCGCAAGAATCGTGAGGAGTAACCTCGTGGTTTGAGGGCTTTGAATAGGGTAGAGCACGCTTCTTCAAAGTTTTTCCTATCACTCGAATTCCTGTGAAAACGGATTATTTGTGATTTAACTATTCCTTTAAAAGTATGTGGTGGATGGAAAGATTTTTTGTGCAATAGCTGATGTGAATCGGTTGGTTTGAAATACACTTTGTAGTCTAAGTAGCCAGTTGTTTCATACTTTAGACCTTTATATACAGTTACATCCAGGAAATCTACGGACATCTCGTCAATGGTTGCTTTTAATTTGATATTCGGATCGTGATTGTTCAGAATTTCGAAAAATTCATCAAACTCTGCCTTTGTGTGTTGCCAAATCATGAAAATGTCATCAAGGTACTTGCGATAAATGAGGGGATGTTTTGGACACTTTTCTAACGCTTCCTCCTCCCACTCTGCTACGTAAATATTGGCAAAACATGGGTTAATTCTGATTGATTAACCAATTAGCAATCAGTCCACGAACAACCACGTGCATCGACATATGCACACAAATTACCATAATAACTGACCGACTCACCATCCGTAATGAGACAAGATTAAAAGACACTACTATAACCATAGAATTGACCATCTATAATTAGACTGCGTCTCAATCTTAAACGCGGTGCAAGGGAGATTACCACTGCAACCATTCAACATCCGAACGAGTAACTTCCCTCTAGCTCCTACACCTAGACGCGTGTACACCCAGAGCGCTGAAATTACACCAAGGTTACATGATGATTCTGATTGTCTCCTTGGACCATATGAATGTTTATGTATTTGTCCGTCTTGTCGATAGGCTTTGAGGAATGTCTTTCCCAATGGCATGTGGAAAGGTAAGAGCATGTTTCAAGTTCTGTCCCGTGCATTGTATTTTGTGCAGACTCTTAAAGAAATAAGGCTCTCAAGCCTACACACACTTTTACACCACCGGTCATTAACGATTTTAAGTCTTTAACGCTCATATTAGCCAAAAATAGCTTCTGCAGTGGGCTTGAGAATTGTCCATTTGCAGACCAAGAGAAAACTATTTTTTGACAATTTACCACTGGAATGACTGGCTCGATAACCGATCGATAAATTGTCTGGTTAATTATGATGTACTTTGTGCGGATTGATGGTGTAGTTAATATAGCGTAGAGCAGGCGTCGATACCGGCAGCGCGGATCCACTGTCTCCCAATACCTCCAATCTCTGTATGCCGAGCCACAGTTCTGGAGCAACAAGCACTTGTCTGAAAAACAATTTTATTCAGTAGCAAGCTATATTTAAGTCATGGATTCAACTAAGTTATCCTCCGAAGGCAATGCCTATTGTATTGGCGGATACCTTATACATATAAATATATACATCTATATAAATAAATTAGACAGGACAGTTACAAAACAAACTACAGTTCAGTCAAATACATTTACACGTTCTAAGTTAATCACATGTTTTATTCCTTTTATTAATTCAAGTTTATGTATGTTACATATTAACTATAAACGAACAGGACACCTAAGTACATGTGGCACAGTACAATCACAAGACGTAGACAAGTTAAATAAAAAATTAATACATGTCTAAGTAGTAGTAGTAGTAGTAGTAGTAGTAGTAGTAGTAGTAGTAGTAGTAGTAGTAGTAGTAGTAGTAGTAGTAGCGGCGGCGGCGGCGGCGGCGGCGGTAGTAGTAGTAGTAGTAGTAGTAGTAGTAGTAGTAGTAGTAGTAGTAGTAGTAGTAGTAGTAGTAGTAGTAGTAGTAGCGGCGGCGGTAGTAGTAGTAGTAGTAGTAGTAGTAGTAGTAGTAGTAGTAGTAGTAGTAGTAGTAGTAGTAGTAGTAGTAGTAGCGGCGGCGGCGGCGGCGGCGGCGGCGGCGGCGGCGGCGGTGGCGGCGGCGGCCGCGGCCGCGGCGGTAGTAGTAGTAGTAGTAGTAGTAGTAGTAGTAGTAGTAGTAGTAGTAGTAGTAGTAGCGGCGGCGGTAGGAGTAGTAGTAGTAGTAGTAGTAGTAGTAGTAGTAGTAGTAGTAGTAGTAGTAGTAGTAGTAGTAGTAGTAGTAGCGGCGGCGGCGGCGGCGGCGCCAACGGCGTCGGCGGTAGTAGTAGTAGTAGTAGTAGTAGCGGCGGCGGCGGCGGCGGCGGCGACGGCGGCGGTGGCGGCGGCGGCGGCGGCGGTGGTAGTAGTAGTAGTAGTAGTAGTAGTAGTAGTAGTAGTAGTAGTAGTAGTAGTAGTAGTAGCGGCGGCGGCGGCGGCGGCGGTAGTAGTAGTAGTAGTAGTAGTAGTAGTAGTAGTAGTAGTAGCAGCAGCAGCAGCAGCAGCAGCAGCAGCAGCAGCAGCGGCGGCGGCGGCGGCCGCGGCGGTAGGAGTAGTAGTAGTAGTAGTAGTAGTAGTAGTAGTAGTAGTAGTAGTAGTAGTAGTAGTAGTAGTAGTAGTAGCGGCGGCGGCGGCAGTAGTAGTAGTAGTAGTAGTCGAAGTGAACGCACGCGTTTATTTAGCTCTGCAATTGCTGCCCGAATTTGCTAGTTTCTAGCGCGATTTTGTAGATAAATTTTATACATATATTTCGTATTAGTATTTCCTTTCAAACTTTATGTTTAATTTGTAAATTCTTGTCTTGGTTGGAGCGCATTTTGTGTCTACATTTTCTAAAGGCATTCCTCTTAGCTGGCGGTTTCCGCCATTTAATAGGGCTCCTCTTACTGTGGTCAATGCAATACATTTCTCCCCGCGCCAGTCCGCTATTTCTATAGTTCGTAGGCTAGCGCATTATATTTGGCAAGATCGCTTGAGTGAGTGGATTTAATTCCTTTGTCATTTGTAAGCACACGCCTAGCTCTTTAACTATATAAATCCTTATAGTCAGTTGGCTGTCCCCGGTCAACTCTAACAGACTAACAAATATATGACTGTACTATCTATTCATATATTTGTTAGTATACATTAATCGGCTAGGTGTTAGTGAACCACTTAGAAAGTGGTTCAAACTAACAAATATACGTATATTACAAATATATAATATATCCTTACCATGCCAACCAAATTCCCCTGCTCATCCTGTAAGAGACCTGTTAGAACTAATCAAAAAGCCTTATTATGTGACTTGTGTTCGGAGTGGGTTCACTTACGATGTTCTAAACTCACTGCTTCTGATTATCTCCATCTTGAGTTAGATGACCAACCATGGTGGTGTCTAAACTGCAACAAATCTCTATTCCCTTTCAATCACATTAATGATGATGCTGACTACACACTTGCAATCATGAATCCACATGTTGAAATAACTACATAGAGCACATACAAGACCTAATTCTAAATCCCTTCAAACTTAACACCCACACGTATAGAGACATCAACTCAAAAGATGCTAGAACTGACTTATCCATACCTCCACAAACTTGTAACTATACGCTTCTAAGCCAATTTAATGACTTTATAACAAACAGTAAAGAAAGCATTGCACTCTCACTCATGCACGCAAACACTCGATCGATACTGAAGAACAATGACAAGTTAAATAATTTCCTAGATATGAGTGCACACGAGTTTGGAATTATTGGAATTACAGAGACTTGGCTAAAAATAAACTCACCTACTACTCTAGTTAACAAGAATAACTATACATTTATCGAAAAGCACAGATCTGACATAATTAACAAGGATGGTGGAGGTGGTGTAGGCATGTACATAAAAGACAATATTCAATTCATTTTGCGTGAAAACCTTTCCATAATGGAAGAATACATTGAAACAATATTTATCGAAATTCCGATTCAAAAAGGTAGAAATAAAATTGTTGGCACAATCTACAGGCCTCCTGACAGTGACAACAAACAATGCATTGAAGCTTTGAGCAGAATTCTGGATACAATACAAAAGGAAAATAAAACAGCCTACCTTATGGGTGATTTCAATATTGATCTGCAGCAACAGAAATGTTGTCATACCAAAGACTTCATTAACTTATTAAATACCTACTTTTACTATCCTACAATAACTAAACCAACTAGAATAACAGAATCTACGGCGACCGTCATTGACAACATATTCTGCAATAATATTAATCGCAATATCAGTAAAACTCATGTCGGAATTTTTGTAACTGATATCTCAGATCATTTACCTATATTTCTCCTAGAAAAACAACAAACATACCAGAAACAATTCGAACAGGAAAAATTTAAATGCAGAGATTACTGTCAGGTCAACATTGAAACATTCAAAAGATCTATGCCAGAGGTCGATTGGAGCATAGTAACAGACATTCAGTCTTGTGAGCATGCCTACAACAAATTTCATGACATCTGCACGACTATTTTTTAACAAAGCTTTCCAATGAAAGAAAGTAAAAAATATAAGCATAACCCAACTAAACCTTGGCTTACAAGTGGATTAATAGCTGCCTGTCATACAAAACATCAGCTCTACTTAACATTTATCAAGTGTCAAACTAATTACAATGAAATTCAGTTTAAAAAATATAGAAATAAATTAGATCAAATAATAAAAACAGCTAAGAAAACATATTATCACAAGAAATTTGAACAGTCCAAAAATGACATAAAAGAGACATGGAAAACCATTAAATCACTTTTAAACAAGACCAATACGGCACAACAGACACAATTTCTTCACAAGAATAAGGTCATTACCGATAAATTCGAAATTGCCAATGGATTCAATGATTATTTCGTAAATATAGGACCAGAACTTTCGAACAAAATTCAATCAACATCCGAGAAAAAATTTTCTGATTACCTTACAGGCAGCTATCAATCATCATTCTTCGTTAACCCTACTAGCACTGAAGAGATCTTTAACGTTCTAAACAAACTCAACCCAGCCAAAAGTGCCGGAATCGATGGTTTTAAGTGGCGCATTTATAAAACCTGTGTTATGGATATCCTTATCCCACTTAGTCACATTTGCAACTTATCCCTAGCACAAGGCATTTTCCCATCAAAACTAAAAATAGCACGTGTTACACCAATTTATAAAGCCAAGGATTCTACTAACTTCTCAAACTATAGACCAGTCTCCATACTTCCACTTTTCTCCAAGTTACTAGAGCGCCTTATGTACAAGCGACTGACAAATTACCTGGACAAAAAGTCAATTTTATACAAATCGCAATATGGATTTCGTGAGAAACATTCAACAATGCATGCAATAGCCGAAATGACAGAAAAAATTATTGAATCACTGGAAAAACAACAAAGTATAATAGGCATCTTCTTGGACCTTTCAAAAGCTTTCGACACTATCAACCACCAGATCTTACTAGAAAAACTTGCCTATTATGGTATAAGAGGCAGTGCACTCACCTGGTTCCAGAACTACCTAAGTAAAAGAACACAATGCGTACAATATAATGAAATATGCTCTGAAAACAGGCAATTAACTTGTGGTGTTCCTCAGGGATCTATTCTTGGCCCATTGCTGTTTCTTCTTTACATGAATGATCTACCTAACATATGCAAGCACATGTCACTAATACTGTTCGCTGATGACACAAATGCTTTTTGCTGCGATGACAACATAGACACCTTATACAGAAAAACAAATAAGGAAATGGAAGAAATTACTGACTGGTTTTCAATAAACAAATTATCGCTGAATGTTGACAAAACAAATTATATGTTATTTACAAACCTCAAACTAAAAAAAGATGAAATTCCAAAAATCTACATAAACAAAAAAGAAATTGAGGAGGCCCTATTTGCCAAATTCTTGGGAGTATATTTGGATAAACATTTGACCTGGGCTAAACAAATCGAGATGGTAACAGCAAAGGTGGCAAGAGGCATAGGTGTCATACAAAGACTAAAACCTTACATGACACCAGCTACAATTAAAACTCTATACTGCACCCTTGTTCTTCCGCATCTCACCTACTGTAACGCTATCTGGACGAATACACAAAAAAGCAACCTAACAAAACTACAAAGTCTACAGAAAAAGGCACTAAAACTCTTTTCTAAACCAGCAAAGGGCCAGAATATATTCAAGTCAGAAAAGCTATTAAAACTAAAGGACATAGGCAAACTACAGATGTACACCATTGTAAAGGAGTTTCACCACAATACATTACCACAATCCATAGCCTCCAATTTCACACTAAGCACCGACATCCACAAACACAACACTAGGACAAAACACAATTTACACACTCAATTTACACGAACAGAAATAGGAAAACGACGAATTACAATAGCAGCCACAAAACTATGGAACAGCACCAGTACAAAAATACGCGATAGCATATTAAACCTGAAATCCTTTAAGAAGATTGCCAGGGAATCTATGATCGACAAATACTAAATTAATATATTTATACCTGATGGTCACAGATTCTCTGCTAATTAATAATAATACAAGCCTAATGACATTCCACCACCACCACAACCACTATAGATAAACTAACATAACCTAATAATTGAAGTAAGAAGTCTAAACACAAACATACTTCACAGTTTACTTTCACTACTACTACACCTAAATAACCCACAAACGATCAACGCATCTATTGATTCTTAACAAACTCTAACCATCTCAACTTTATATTACAGTGATGACCTCTTCCCTGCCCCCCCCCCACCCTCAGTAGCATACAAAAGTCCTATATAATAATAAATCACTCCAAACTAAATTTAAATAAAATGAGATAATGATGTAATTAGGGAGTATATGTATAATATATGTTTAATTAAGTCAAGTTAAGCAAATATGTATGAGTGTATTTAAATACTAATGCCATAAATATGTGTTTGAATGCTGTGTGTTTTATGTTTGTGCACATAGTGGCATATATCTATGTAAACATCAAAGAAGGGACAGCCCTACCCACCCACTGCCTAATGGAAGACATATATGTATTAAATACTTGTATATATGATATATATATCAAAGTTTATGTCCGAACTCCACAAAACAAACCAAAATAGTCCTGGACTTTCATATCAAGGTAGCTTTTCACCATTTTGTCACTGTGCCACTGTCTTGTGTGTCGTATATATATGTCAATGTATAAATGTTGTAATGTGTGTAAGGAGTCCATCACTTAATAGGCCATGCCTTTGATGGACTGCCTGTTTAGATTGTATTGATTGTATAGAAAAAACCATGAAATAAAGCAACTTTGAACTTATGACTGTACTCTCTATTCGTATATTTGTTGGTAGACGTCAGGTTTTCAAAAGGGGACACTATTTATTTAGTGTTTAGCTCTTTCCCTGACGTCCTGGTGTTATATAAGTATATATTTATTATATATTGTAGTAGTATGGGGTTCCTCCTTTGATAAACCACCATGGCAACCTATAAGCGTACCCTAAGCCTTAAAATAACAACTAAGGGGTGGGTTGTCACGCTATCGACGTGTATCATGGGTTAAAAGACGTCGTTGGCGCAGGACCTGCTACTTTGCAGGGGCTTATCAATGTTACTAAAACTGTATGGAATGTAACAGTGTCAAATGAGGGGGTCAAGGAAAAGCTTCTGGACGATGTTCTTATTGTAAAAGGTGAAGTTTGTAACGTAGAGGAAATCGAGTCAGATAGGTTGCTAGTGAAGATGAAAGTTCCACTAGAAATTCCAGATGACAGAATCATGAGTGAACTCAAGAAGTATGGCAAAGTGCAAAAGATTGAACGGGAAACGTATCCCTTTGACAGAACGCTAGAAAACGGTGTAAGATGTATTTGGTTTGATAAAGTGGATAGCCCTTTACCAAGCAGATTGACGCTTGATGGCAGCTTTGTCCTGCCCTTATGGTATAGAAGGCAAATTAAAGAATGCCGGATCTGCCTAAGTACTGACCATTTGGCAACAGATTGTCCCAATCGAAACAAATGTTTGCTCTGTGGTTCAGTTGACCATTTTAAATGGCGCTGTCCAAGAAATCAAAACAAGCCCTCAGTATCAGGAGATAATCGCCCATTAAAGGATGCAACTGAGTCAAATGCTTCTGAAGCAACCGCTACGGAAGCTGTTGTTTTGGTTCATGCCACTGTAAATGACACAAACAAATCATCAAATCCTGTTAAAGTAACTACAGTTGATGAAATTCATGTATTAGAGGAGGGTATAACCTTAAGTCAAGAAAATACTCAAAATGCAGTGGGGCCAAACGTTGCTGTAAAAGACATGCAGGAAAATGATGATCTTACAGAAGAGCCAGTTTACAATTCCTTAGAAGATGAATTAAAATTAGGACAGGATAAGTTTAGGACTCAGAAGACAGAAAGTTCAGTCGATTTTCCGCTAAGCCCACTTGACTTAAGTCAGCTTGAAGATATGGTAAATGATGCTCCTGCCAAATGTTACTTAAGTAGCAATAAGCGTCATAAAGAAGACAATACCTCAGAATCTGAGATTGAAGTAGATGATATGGATAATGATACAATGTCAGTTGCAGAATCAGATGTGCCCATTCAAACACAGAGTTCACAGATGAAAGATGAAATGGTAATGTACCGATCAGAAGGGGGTGAAGTGTTAATGCCATATGTAACGGCGAGAGGCGTGAAATATCGTCTACTGCGCCATGATTCTGATATTTCCAAATATGAATATTTGTCTGTGGTAGAACTAGGAAACATTGAATTCGCAGGCAAATTAGGTAAATGGTCTAAGAAACGAGCTAAAAAAACCAAATCAAGTTAATCTAATGATGGCGGTTGTAAACATCATTTTACAAATTATGATTATCTGCACCATCAATTGCAGAGGATTAAATACCGAGTTCAAGCAGTGTCACTTGCTTGAAGAATTATCAAATGAGAGAGTTGATATTGCTTTTCTACAAGAGACCAAAATTCAAAAAGCTGAAGTGTATGAAACTCTCAAAAATATTTCAAAAGGGCAGATTTTTTTTCTTTATCACAAGATAATAGTGCGGGAGTGGCCATTCTTATCCTGGCCCGCTGTCTCAACTATGTTGACGTTATATCGTCGTCATCAGATCCAAATGGACGATGGATTTGTGTATCAATTGATGTACTAAACACAAGTTTAAATTTGATGTGCCTTTATGCACCTACCTCTCATCAATTGCGCCGTGAATTTCTAAATGATGTTTCCACAATAATTCAAGACAGAACGCCTGAAAACCTAATTATGGGCGGTGACTTTAATTGCATATTAGACGAGGCTAAAGACAGAAACTCTATGTCTAATTTTAATGACACATCGCATAATATTTTGAAACACATTTGTGAAAATAAAAGCTTGTTAGACACTTATCGGATTGAAAATCCAGAAGGCCAGGAATTTACTTGGTTTTCAACCGATGGAAGGTTAGCTTCAGGGTTAGACAGGGTCTATGTAGAACGTTCATTGAAAGGTTACATGTGTAAAACTAACATAAAACCAGTAACTTTCTCTGATCACAATATGTTTTCCATCACATTAGACAATGCTGACTGGGTCAAACGAGGAGAAGGATTTTGGAAACTTAATGTAGCATTGCTACGAGATAGTTGCTACCGCAAATGTGTGGAAAGTTGTTGGAGGCTTTGGGATGAAAGAAGAGGTTCCTATGAATGTATAACAGACTGGTGGGAAGATGCTAAATCAGACCTGAAATATATTTCAAGGCAGTATTCCATTAGGAGGCACGTGAAATACGAAAGCGTAAAAAGGCGCTTCAGAGGTCGTTGTGTAAAATTAATAAGAAAATTAATGATGGGGAATATAATTATTACGAACTATTAGTTAAATTAAAAGGTAGACTAAATGAAATAGAGCAATATCAGTTTGATGGCGCCAAAATAAGGTCAAGAGCACAAATGCACACCGAGGGCGAAAAGCCTACACGTTACTTTTGTAATTTGGAAAATGCAAGAGGTATAGAGAAATTAATGCGCTCACTGAAGACTAATGATGGAGTATCAGTGTGCTCAAATGCAGAAATGACGAAATCATTGTATAAATCTGAGGGAAGCGAGGAAACTGCAACTAGAGATGTTTTAGCTAATCTAACGAAAAGACTTCCAGATTCATGTCGCGAAAGCTGTGACCAATCAATAACAATTGATGATTTGACAAAATCCCTCAAAGGTATGAAGTTAGAAAGGTCTCCTGGATGTGACGGGCTTCCAGTTGAATTTTATCAAACATTCTGGCACATATTTGGGCCAGTATTAGAAGAAATAGCAACCAGCATTTTTAAGCAAGGGCATCTCCCTACATCGATGGCCCAAGCATATGTTCGGCTTATATACAAGAGGGGTGACAGAAATAAAATACAGAATTATAGACCAATCTCTCTACTCTGTGTAGACTATAAGATTATTACTTGGGCACTAACATTAAAACTTGGCGCAGTCCTAGGCGAAGTCATTCATGATGATCAAACCTGCTCTGTGCCAGGAAAATCAATATTAAACAACACTTTACTTATACGGGACCGTATTCAATTAGTTGAAAAGGATTGTATCCCAGCAGCAATAATAGCACTTGATAACGAGAAGGCGGTTGACAGACTAGAATGGGATTTCTTGTTTAAGTCTTTAGACCATATTGGCTTTGGTTCAAGATTTATTAAATGGGTCAATATTTTATATACTGATATAACAAGTTGCTATTTAGTTAACAATCAGCTATCCAAACCTGTAGTGTTGGAACGAGGTGTCAGACAGGGTTGCTCACTGTCCCCGCTCCTATTCGTCATAGCTATGGAATCGTTGGGGGCCACATTGAGGCAACGCAATGACTTTCAAAGAATATGTATACGTGGCGTAGAAAGGCCACTAAAGGTTTCTCAATATTCAGATGATACGACTGTGTTTGCGGGTAAAAATACGGATTTTAGAATTTTAAATGGAGTATTAACAGATTTTCAAAAGGCATCAGGACTTAAAGTCAATAAAGATAAATCTAAGTGATTGTTTTTGGGCGATTGGAAGGGCAGAACTGATAATGTGATGGATATTAACTGCTCAAAGGATGTCATAAAAATTTTGGGTATTTACTTTAGTAGAGAACAAAATGTATTACTAAACTGGGAAGAAAGGATATCCAAGCTAAAGTGTGCATTACTAAATTGGAAACGACGTCGCCTAACTGTCTTTGGCAGGACATTTGTCCGTAATAATTTAATTTTATCTGGACTGTGGTATACCGCTTCTGTAGTTCATATGCCCAAATCAGTAGAGTCAAAGATCAACATGTTACTTTTGTCCTTCTTATGGGAGGACAAAGCCCAATTAGTATCAGTCAATCCTCACCAATGAAAAGCATGCCGGAGGCCTGGATTTGGTTAATGTTTCCGCAAAGCGTGCTTCTTTAAAATTGAAATTCTTGAATAAGTTACTTACTTCAAACTCAACTTGGTCAAGTGTTTCAAGGCCACTTCTCCAAAGGTACGTTGACCCATTTCCAGTAGAATGTTTATTTATGTGCAATAAATTGCCACCTAATCATCAAAAGATTCCAAATGTATATAAAGAACAGCTCGAAGCCTTAAAATATTTACACGATCAATGCCACAACCCAATTGTTGGGAAGATGCCTTAGAGCAACGTCTTTGGGGCAACGAGTTGATTCGTGATAATGATGATGTATTATATTTGCCCTCTATGGCCAAAAATGGTATTCAATATTTACGTGACTTGGTAAATCCGAAATCTCGTAGATGGATTGCGATGCAAGATGTAGCAGGAATAACATCAATGAGACATATTGATGCTCAGCGATTATTTGTTGGAATAAAGAATGCAATACCTGCTGTATGGTTCAAATTGCCGAAAGCACGTGGCAACATTGATATGTTGCAACCAACATTAGTATTTATGTCAGAACATAAAAAATACAACATGGCATCTAGAGACTGGTATAGAATTCTAATGCAAAGTCGGAGACAGACTCCTATTGTGGTTAGGCATTGGAACAATTTAGGATGCACGCCAACGAACTGGGAAAATGCCTGGAAAGCAATACATCTACCTTGTCCACCAGGAAATGCACGGGACCTGGCATGGCGATTACTCCATCGAAGGCTATGGGTCGGTCATCTTACTTATATGTGTAAAATATCAAGTACAGCCCGGTGCTTATTATGTAATACTGAGGAGGAAACGATAGACCATCTATTTACTCAGTGTCGCATAACTACAGGCTTTTGGGTATATATCAATATGCTCCTTGCTAAATTTGGAACCAAATATGTGAATTTATTGGCTGAAACAATTTTGTTCAAAGATTGCTCAACTATCAGACGAATCATTAATAGCAAGGAAAAAGAATTGTTAATAACCGTGTTAGCTGTAGGAGTGTGGACCATCTGGAAGCATCGGTGTTCAGAGGCCAGAGATAAAACCGGCAACAACCATCAGAGAGCCATACAAGCTATATTTCGATCATTGTTGATAAACTGCATTCATTGTGAATTTTACAGGCTAGTAGAACATGGGAGAGAAAGTAGATTTAAAGACGTATGGTGCAAAACTGGCCTAGTATCAATTGAATACGGATATCTTAAAATATCAGAAGCGGAACTTGTATAAGCTAGCACACTCGCTGCTTGCTGTATATTGATAAATGCTATTTTAATTTAATGTAATTGCCTTTATTTTAAAATTGTAATGCCTTAGGAGACTCTAATCTTGACGAATAACCTAACCTTGGGATCAGAATATTTAAATATCAAATGAGCATTATGTCAATATTCTGGAGGTGATCCGATTTTCAAGTTAACAATTAGCTTCCTATTGTAAATATTTACTGTAGGTGTATTTGTTCCAGGGTAATTTGCAAAAACTTACAATGAAGTAAATTTAGAATGTGAACCGAGAACGCCATCTAAGTAGTCATAGTTTGTATACGTTTGCTTTGTGCATTATATTATATAAAGGCTACTACGTCCGTTAGGTATTTAATAATCGGCTAACTGGCGTCAATGAGTGACTTTTTGTTACTAATTGACGAGTCACCTCGCCACTTGTTGGCGAGCTGCACTCGCCATTTGGCCCTACTACTATACGGTGTGCTACGTTAAACTACATATGATCTACTTAGCCTGCCGGTCATGAATCGGCTCAATGGCATCAATGATTAGCAGTAGCTTACTGCTAATTATTGATGAGTGGCTTTACCACTTGTTGGTTAGCTATGCTCGCCATTTGGGCCTACTACTACATGGTGTGCAAATAGCAATGTCTTTGTTGAATTATGTTATGTTATCAGCTCTTTATTAATTGTTTTCTATGTAGTTATGCCACGGTTGTGGTATATGATAATAGAGTATTTTAGCTTGCACTGTTTTGACATGTTAGGTTTGTATTGTTATTCTATTAATAAAGCCTGCTATTTCAACCGATTTTTTATGGGGGTTTGCAAGCCTTTTTAAAGGAGTTCCTCCGGGAAGTGTATCCGGCGGCGGCGGCGGCGGCGGTAGTAGTAGTAGTAGTAGTAGTAGTAGTAGTAGTAGTAGTAGTAGTAGTAGTAGTAGTAGTAGTAGCACTAATATGTGTTAATGAAGTAATCATTTATTGTGTTCTTGAATGATTTTGTTGTCAGTATTTTGTCCCGGGTTTACAGTTTAGTGTTATTCCATAATTGAGTGGCTGTAATTGATATTCTCTTTTCCCATGTCTGTGCGTGTGTATTTTTCATGTAGTTTGTGTCTGCTTCTAGTATTATGTTGGTGGATGTGAATTTTATTCACAAAGAATGGGGCTATGGATTTGGGTAGGGTGTTGTGACGGAAGTCTTTCACAACAGTTAGAATTTGAGATTTAACTATGTCAGTAAGTTTGAGTAGTTTTTCTTCTTTACACATATCTTAATCCTCTGCTGGTCGAGAGAATAATTTAATGCTCTTTTCTAAGGCTTTGAATTTTAGATATTTTGTTTTTGTAGGTGTTAGTCCAAACAGCATTGCAGTATGTGAGGTGTGGAAGGGTTACGGTGCTGTACAGTGTACCCATGCCATGTGTCATATATGGTTTTAATCTTTGAATGACACCTATTCCGCTTGCTGCTTTCACAGTAACTGTCTCAATTTGTTTGGCCCTGGTCAGATTTTTATCTAAATATACTCTTAGAAACTTTGCCTCTTCAATTTCCTTTGTTGTTGATATAAATTTTCGGAATATATTTATACTCCCGTCTAATATTCTCGCGGGTTCCATATTCTCGCAGCAATCTGAGTTTTTGCTATAAATAAAAACCCACGCCCCCTGCCGTCTGTTTCCCGTGGCGACGCTGTAACCAAGAAGTCAAAGATACTCACAAACAACTTTTTTCCCAAAATTCCCCTCTTATTACCGAGTAAAATAGAAAGCTACAATATACAAGCGTTTATACCCACCTTCCAAAACTCATCGCTAACTCACAAAAAACTAATATATAAAACTTCTATATCTGACCTAAATACATCGTCTGTTAATGTATTTATGTCAGCGACATCGACAAGTCTCGTGATCAGCGATTCCGCCACGATCCTGGACGATTAAAGTGTATGCGAAAAATAAGGGTCGCCGTTTATAATAAGCTCAGAAAGCCAGGGCCTTATTTAGATATGTGGGGGTCCAGGCAGAGCGGGGGTGGGGGTGGGGGGTGTCTGAAATTTTTTTTTACATCTAGGTGCTCTGAGACGGCCAGATAGTCTACTTTTAGGGTGAATTATGGCGCTTTCTTTCGTTGTAAAATTATTTTATTTTGCAAATTTTCGTAATTAACATTGTTGCCGAACACCAAACAAGAATTGGGGCCCCACAAATATTAGAATAGAATTTTAATGCATGATTAAGAGTTCTAAACTAATAAAGTTTGCTTTAAATGTCCTATAACTTCCAAAAAAGTGCATAATTTTTTTTTCCATTTTTAAATTGTGGGGGCCCCTTGCTTGTGGGGGCCTCGGGGCTTTTGCCCCACTTGCCCCCCACCCCTTAAATACGGCCCTGCAGAAAGTCGATACGTCATTATATGCTATCATGTAATAATTTTAGGGATTTTCCAATCACGCGTCTTGACATGGCATGACCTACTGCACATGTTAGAATTTTGACGGATTTTCTAATAAATAATAATGTTTTGTAGAAGACTGCTAACCTGGAAACTATTCTTGATATTTTATGTGCGTTTTGACTATGCTGGCCCACCGTAAATAATGTTCTTTGTTTACCGCGAGAATATGGTCAGCCTCTCTGAAATACGACCACCTAACTTGGTGTTTTCCCGAGGTGATATAAAAACTTTCCTCTGCAAAAAATTTGATTCTATTTTGGGAACAATTTGGGAAATAGGACCGACATTCAAATCCCAACAACATTTCAAACACGGAAGATTAATTAATTTTATTGTGATGTCAAGAATCGAGAATATGGAACACCATGATATTTGATCTCTAGATTTTGTACATAATACATAGTTTGTTTTATCCACATTTAATGACAGCTTATTTAATGAAAACTAGTTAGTAATTTCTTCCATTTCCTAATTTACGTTTTTGTATAAAGTAATTATATCTTTGTCAGAGCAAAAGGCAATTGGTATCATAAGCGAACAGTATGAATGACATGTGTTTGCATATATTGGGCAGATCATTCATATACAAGAAGAACAGCAGAGGGCCAAGGATGGATCCCTGAGGAACACCGCAAGTTAGTCTCCTATTTTCAGAACAGGTTGCATTAAATTGCACGCATGTGTTCTCTCATTTATGTAGCTTTGAAACCATTTGGAAGGTGGCGGATCTACCAGCCGAGTGTATGTAGATAGTCTAGGGCGGCGGGATGGGGGCGGGGGTGGGGCTACAGCCCCGACATTTTGATCAGTGTTGGGCAGATCCCCCTCATTAAAATGGTAATGTATTGTAAAACATATACGTGCTTCTTTATTCATCAGAACGCAAGAAACGGATTCTCAGATTATCTAATTTTCACAATTTTCTTGGGGATCCCGGCCCCTCATATTATTTAAAGTAACCTTTTAAAATCCGATTATCTCCCTTGAGTTGAGCGCTGCCGATCATTTTCAACAAACTTTCTCAAATCTTAATATAGGATTTACGTTCAACCTCATCTCTTGATTGAATTGTTTGTTGTTATTTGTAAACAAAACTATAACGTGAAAGTGGAATCTAAGTGCTTGTTTATTACTTAGAACGCAGGAAATGGCTTCTCAGGTCATCTAATTAAAAAGATTTCTTGGGGGAGGACCCCTACACTCCCCCGCTATAGGCTCAGCACACCCACCCCATTTTTAAAACCTACCGCCGCCCCTGATAATGCACATATATATATATATATACGCTATTATTGGTCCTTACGTGTATGGTATTTCAACAGCATGCAGTTCTGCGACAAGACCACTGATATTTACTCCACTCCTTTGTTCATCATCAGGACATACGCTTCCTCTTCTTCGTCTTTCACATCGTCGTTCACCACCACTGACCCACACCATGAATCTGAATAGACCTTTGCCGTTTATCCATCAGTCACATGACGTCATAATCAACTACGTGCCATGTAGGATGGCGTCATAATCATAGTCATGAATGACGTAGATAACTTCGTCACGAACACTTAATTGATGACGGACTAAGCGTTGTTGTACGGTAGGAAATGCATGTCTTTACTATTTAATAACCATTCTGTTGGATATTTTAAAACTAATTTGACTGGACGCTGTTGATGCCATAGGCAGCAACAGCACCTAGTCAAATTAGTTTCAAATTATTCAACAACTTAACTGTATAGTTTTATGGAAGTTGATAGTCAGGGAGTTCAGAGATCGATCGATCACAACGCGGGCGAAATGTGGGTGGAGCTTAATTACAGATGGGCGGGGCATAGCTAAAATTGGATTCTACCATTGAACATATTATAACATACATCTACATATTATTGTAGATATACCTTATTTATAACAACCCAGCCCTATAAAACACCTTCAGCAAAAATAAGAGTAAATATACAAGGAAAACTGGAAAGATCTAAGGGAAAGACAATAGGAAAATAACTAAGAATTCTTGTGGGTACAGGGTGTCAAACACCGGTGATGAGGGTACAGAACACAATACGCGCGTTCACGGAAAGTTGAGCTAAAAACTAAATCTACATGTCCTACAGACCACAGTGCATATCCACAAAATTTGAAACAGTTTAAGATACGATTTTTAAACAGAGTTTCTAAAAAATAACCTAGATTAACCAAGATGTACGCCATCCAAATTTACCAATCATCTCTGGTTGAACAAACCTGGCTCTATGATCCCAAGATGTTTCCTGCCAATTTGTCTAAGTCAACCCATTGAGTCTAGACTGCCCTGGACGTTCCTGAAATGTACCAACGGTTCTCCGATAATATATTTCCCATGGAGTTTTTTTGGAAATTTCTAAAAAGATGGCTGTCAGCCAAATTGACCAATCCGTTGTTTGATTACATGACAAAAGTGGATCTCTATGACCCATGGGTACATTCTGCCATAATTAGTTGAAATCAGTCCAGATTCTTGAACTGATTTCAACTAATTATGACAGAATGCATCCCTGGGTCATAGCGATCCGCTTTGGGTCAAGTTAACGTCACGCCCATATTTGTTACTCGCGTATCTATGCTTGCCAGTCCGCATTGAAATAGCATTGTGTAAGGGAGATTACGCATACCATATTACACGTATAAAGTAGGCTACTTAGCGAGTTACTGCCCTTTTTGCTAAATGGCCACACGTAAGATACATCAGCTGTCGGAGAACCTAATCGTGAATCATTATTTCAACAAAAGCATTCAGAGATTGCTGACCCTGACCCTCCGGGGTTTGTTACAGTGTAAACAATTTTCGGCTTTTTCGTTCGTTCGTTTATTCGTTAGTTCAGTTGGTTTTATTGGCCACTGGCATCGAGATGTATTTGAGCTATGACTCTTATGGAGGTGGAGGGCGGTCTGTGAAATTAAATCTAAAAACGGAAATCGAGAGATTTTGAAAATAAAAACATTAAGAGATCAAACTGAGAGATAATACTATCAAATAAACGTAAATAACTTAAGATAATGGCATCTGATTAAATAAACAAGAAACGGGAAAAACTGAAATTAAAATTGAGTGTTTGCAAACGAAATTTCCAAATTAAAACTTAAAAAATCATAACCTGTTGCTGCTAGAAAAAATAAGTTGAATGCGAATGGCGCTGTTTATGGATTAAACGGCCTAACAGTCACGTCGTCAAATCGCTAACAAGCCTTTCATACTTATGCTAAAATGTTTATCCAGCGCCGGCCCAAGCAGAGCAAAACTGGGAGACAGCGTCCACACCAAGAGCAAAGCGGGGAGACAGCATCCACACCAAGAGCAAAGCGGGGAGACAGCATCCACACCAAGAGCAAAGCTGGGAGACAGTATCCACACCAAGAGCAAAGCGGAGAGACAGCATCCACACCAAGAGCAAAGCGGGGAGACAGCATCCACACCAAGAGCAAAGCTGGGAGACAGTATCCACACCAAGAGCAAAGCGGGGAGACAGCATCCACACCAAGAGCAAAGCGGGGAGACAGTATCCACACAAAGAGCAAAGCGGGGAGACAGTATCCACACCAAGAGCAAAGCGGAGAGACAGCATCCACACCAAGAGCAAAGCTGGGAGACAGCATCCACACCAAGAGCAAAGCAGGGAGACAGTATCCACACCAAGAGCAAAGCGGAGAGACAGCATCCACACCAAGAGCAAAGCGGAGAGACAGTATCCACACCAAGAGCAAAGCGGAGAGACAGTATCCACACCAAGAGCAAAGCGGGGAGACAGTATCTACACCAAGAGCAAAGCGGAGAGACAGTATCCACACCAAGAGCAAAGCGGGGAGACAGTATCCACACCAAGAGCAAAGCGGAGAGACAGCATCCACACCAAGAGCAAAGCGGGGAGACAGCATCCACACCAAGAGCAAAGCTGGGAGACAGTATCCACACCAAGAGCAAAGCGGGGAGACAGCATCCACACCAAGAGCAAAGCGGGGAGACAGTATCCACACAAAGAGCAAAGCGGGGAGACAGTATCCACACCAAGAGCAAAGCGGAGAGACAGCATCCACACCAAGAGCAAAGCTGGGAGACAGCATCCACACCAAGAGCAAAGCAGGGAGACAGTATCCACACCAAGAGCAAAGCGGAGAGACAGCATCCACACCAAGAGCAAAGCGGAGAGACAGTATCCACACCAAGAGCAAAGCGGAGAGACAGTATCCACACCAAGAGCAAAGCGGGGAGACAGTATCTACACCAAGAGCAAAGCGGAGAGACAGTATCCACACCAAGAGCAAAGCGGGGAGACAGTATCCACACCAAGAGCAAAGCGGAGAGACAGCATCCACACCAAGAGCAAAGCGGGGAGACAGTATCTACACCAAGAGCAAAGCGGGGAGACAGTATCCACACCAAGAGCAAAGCGGGGAGACAGCATCCACACCAAGAGCAAAGCGGGGAGACAGTATCCACACAAAGAGCAAAGCGGGGAGACAGTATCCACACCAAGAGCAAAGCGGAGAGACAGCATCCACACCAAGAGCAAAGCTGGGAGACAGCATCCACACCAAGAGCAAAGCAGGGAGACAGTATCCACACCAAGAGCAAAGCGGAGAGACAGCATCCACACCAAGAGCAAAGCGGAGAGACAGTATCCACACCAAGAGCAAAGCGGAGAGACAGTATCCACACCAAGAGCAAAGCGGGGAGACAGTATCTACACCAAGAGCAAAGCGGAGAGACAGTATCCACACCAAGAGCAAAGCGGGGAGACAGTATCTACACCAAGAGCAAAGCGGGGAGACAGCATCCACACCAAGAGCAAAGCGGAGAGACAGCATCCACACCAAGAGCAAAGCGGGGAGACAGCATCCACACCAAGAGCAAAGCGGAGAGACAGCATCCACACCAAGAGCAAAGCTGGGAGACAGCATCCACACCAAGAGCAAAGCGGAGAGACAGCATCCACACCAAGAGCAAAGCGGAGAGACAGCATCCACACCAAGAGCAAAGCGGAGAGACAGCATCCACACCAAGAGCAAAGCGGGGAGACAGCATCCACACCAAGAGCAAAGCGGGGAGACAGTATCCACACCAAGAGCAAAGCGGGGAGACAGCATCCACACCAAGAGCAATGCGGGGAGACAGCATCCACACCAAGAGCAAAGCGGGGAGACAGTATCCACACCAAGAGCAAAGCAATGTGAATCATGATTCCCGTATTCAGTTTTCGCGCGGCTCCAGAACCTCACATCCACGCCCGTGTCAGTTCATCGGCAGGCAAGCGTCACTTGTAAGCATCTTCACGTCTTCTTCTTCTTCTTTTCGTTCGCTGATCATACCGCCAGTCCTGTAACTGACTATCGACATGATCACAAGCGTTAACTGCGTGGATCCATGGTTTATTAGAGTGCGCCGTGCGGCCTGGAACCTCCGTCTTCAGCACTCGAGGTTTATGTCAGGGTTACCTCACCCTTACCTCCTTTAGTCGCCTCTTACGACACGCAGAGGATACGGAAGGTGTATTCTAAGCCCCACCTACAGGGCAAAGCATCTTCACGTGACCAACAGCATCTCTCCAGGGCGGGTTGCTTGAGGCTCAACCATAAGCCCGCCTCGGGTACCACGTGGAGCCAATCCCACACCCGGTACGGATTGTCCTGGCCTCCGTCCGTCGCCACTTCCGCCCCTTTCCTCTCCTTCTCCAGATCACGATCAGATTTGTGGAATCCTAGTGTAGGCCTACGATCACACAATTTCTGGTAAATTGTGAATCAAATGTGACAAGTAGTAAGTTTCCGGGATATAGAGCCTAGATAGTATAGATGCAGAATTGTATCCGATTTGGATTCTGGTAAGCAATGCTCATATAGATAGCGCATAAAGGAACATATCTACAAAATTGGGTTTAATTAATTGATAAATGACGAAACGTGACACAACCGTATATTCCCTATAGGCCTCAATTCTTTGAAATATAGCAAGGGCCATAACTGCTATTTGAATGTTTTTTCAAGATTCATCTTCAAAATTTTAGTCAATTGTAGCGATTATATAAGATGGACTATGCAAATCAGATTGACCTGCTGAAGGCGTTGCCTAGTGAACTCCCGAACACGTTACGCACGCTCGTTGGCACGCACGTACGCGTGTACGTACGTTACATATCTTAATATTAATACTATCGTACCGCTTAATGAATAATTCGCCTTTCCCGAGTATCCACCCATCATATGACGTCATAATGAACTGCGTGATGTGTACAATGACATCATAATGAATAACATCATGAATGACGTCAATAAGTACGTCACGAACGCATATTTGAAGACGGTCTATGCGTTGTTGTACAAATTGTTTGCTTTTAGTATTTAATAAATATTCTGTTGAATATTTTTGAAACTAATTTGACTGGGCGCTGATGCTGCCATAGGCAGCAACAGCACCCAGTCAGATTGGTTACAAAATATTCAACAGCTTCCCTGTATAGTTTTCACGAAATTTATAGCTAGGGCATTTGGGGATCAATCAATCCCGACACGGCGAGGTGTGGGTGGAGCTTAGCTAGTGATGGGCGTGGCATAGCTAAAACTGGAAAGGTCCATTATTCATTAAGGGGGGGGGGGGGGGGGGGTTGATAGTATTCATATTAAGGTATGTATTGGCTAGCATTAATATTCGTTAAGTATGAAAAAAAATTTGTGTTTTCCTAAATGATTTTGTTGTTAATATTTTGTCCTGTGTTTTCTGGTTTCTATTATTCCATAATTTGGTGACAGCACCTGATACTCTGTTTTCTATTATTCCATAATTTGGTGACAGCACCTGATACTCTGTTTTCTATTATTCCATAATTTGGTGACAGCACCTGATACTCTGTGTTTTCCTATATCTGTTCTTGTGTATTTTTCGCGTGGTTTGTATCTGCTTCTAGTGTTATGCTGATTGATGTCAATATTATTTAGAAAGAAGGGGCCGTGGATTTGGGTAGATTTTTGTGGTGACTTCGTTAACATTTCCTATTTTCCTATTGTGCGTGTCCATATTTATAGCCCAAATAGATATTGCCTAAAGGAACATATCTGCCAAAATTGGTTTTAATCCATCAACAAATAGTGCCACAAAATGCGGACAGACAGCGGACAGACGATAGACAGGTAAATTGGCGAATTGCGATTGTATATACGCCCACACATGTGATCTACTAGGCTAGAAAACTAGACTGGAGACCCACCTCCTGGACCTACGTAGGCTAACCCGGGAAATGACCCTCGTTATAGTGTTCATGGAAGTTTCAAATCTTTCCACTGGAAAGACACCCGGAAACACACTCTTTGTTGGTTTTCTGCAGGGATTATAAATAAACTTATGAATCAAAATAGGAATCGGTAGAATGCGGGTTATAACTCAGAACGCAGACGCCCACCAACCCATCACCCCACCGAAACAACACAACTCCGTATCCCCAATAGTCCCCTCAATGGGAGTGCGCCACACCTCCTACACACAGGCTAATTTACGACTATGAGAGGACACCGCGCGATAGATGCATCCATTTGTAGCTATTCCCCGCCCATTTCTAGCTATTCACAGCCCATTTCTAGCTAAGCTCCACTCATGCATTGCGAGTGTTGGAATAGATTTATATACTTTGAATCGTGACTAACTAACTATACATGTATTTAACCTGTTGAATATTTTGAAACCTATGGCAACAACAGCGATCAATCAAATTAGTTTCAAAATAGTCAACAGAACGTTTAACTATTAAATTGTAAAGCCATACAATTCGTACACCTGACTGACTATAGTGACTATTTAATGATCATGACGGACCTAGGTATGAGTTGTATGTTTGCTATGGTGCAAATGACAACAAATATATTTATAACAAGTACATATCCTGATAGCAAACAAACGTTGGCCCAACGTTTACCACTACGTTGGACCAACGTAATTTTGCTCATTGGCCCAACGTTGGCAATACGTTATTGGTCTAACTATCCCCATATGTCACATTGTGACTTGGGAGTACTTTAATAAAAAAAACCTTGAAGCTAACGTTGATCCAGCGGGCATAAATCTATGAAGATATTTAAAATATCACAACAGAGAGCATAATTTAACAATTTAAAAATTAAAAGTTGAATATTATGTTGATTTTGTTTGATTTACTGTGAAATTTCCAACGCTGGCCCAACGTTGGCAAACAAGTCATACAGCCAACGTTGGTCCAACGCTATAATGCCAACTGCGATCTGCCAACCTGTTGCCAACGTTGGCCCAACGTCTAGATGTTATCTGGGTAGACAACATTTCCTTCCACTATCGTTTAATGAAAATGAGCGAAATTTGCTAGATTTTATATTAATAGTTGAAGTATACACCATCAATTCAAGTCAATTCGTGTGGTTCTGAGAC
>CM067364.1:80289471-80449385 GCA_034401795.1 Chaetoderma sp. LZ-2023a
CTACTACTACTGCTGCTGCCGCCGCTCAGCTGCTACTACTATTGCTGCTGCCGCCGCTCAGCTGCTACTACTATTGCTGCTGCCGCCGCTCAGCTGCTACTACTATTGCTGCTGCCGCCGCTCAGCTGCTACTACTACTGCTGCTGCCGCCGCTCAGCTGCTACTACTATTGCTGCTGCCGCCGCTCAGCTGCTACTACTATTGCTGCTGCCGCCGCTCAGCTGCTACTACTATTGCTGCTGCCGCCGCTCAGCTACTACTACTACTGCTGCTGCCGCCGCTCAGCTGCTACTACTACTGCTGCTGCCGCCGCTCAGCTGCTACTACTACTGCTGCTGCCGCCGCTCAGCTGCTACTACTGCTGGTGCTGCTAATAATGAGCTGCTAAAGCTGGACCAGTAAAGTTTAAAATCTGACTCTGAAGCACTAATTCTTCTGGCAGTTAGAACAACTGGTGCTACTATATATATATATATATATATATATATATATATATATATGAAATTAAGTGTTATATTTTATCAGGGATGAGTCATCGACAGAGCCCCTTTGCCCATATGCATTAGAACAGGGGAGGGGCCACGTCCCCTCCTATCATGACCTTGAGGGGGTGGGTGCCTATACTTATATCCCCGCAATAGTTAGTCCTCCAAAAACAGTAAATTTATTCAAAGGGGTCTAGGAGCACTTAGCTTTCAAGATTTGGAGAAAAATCCCGGCCGAGCACCTCACCAACACCCCCCCCCCCCCCCCCAACACCCCGCCCGGTCGCCCCCACGCCACGCACGCACCCGGATACGCCACATTCGTGCGAGGGACCTGAGGCCCACCCTAAATGTGTCCCCGCACCCAAAAATCATTCTAGCGCCATTGCAGCTTTGCGCCCCCCCCCCCACAACCTACCCCCCCCCCCAACCCCACCAGCCTAAACACACACACACCCACCCACCCCACCCCCAACCACCCCTACTTCAACTATATCCGCTCCTGTTAGCAGAGTAAGCAGTCCCGGCTTTATTCTTCCTTAAATCACCATCATATAGGTTACAGCGCCGAGTATAATAATATGACCATAATTTATGAAAAACTGTCGTAAATATGATAATTTTGATGACATTTAATAATAACCATTGCTGATGGAAAGACGCTAGCTATTTTGCCTTGGCATTATGTAGAGTCGAGCAATTTAAACATTCCAGGTTACAGCGGTTCACAGATATTTGAGTTGCCAAATTATTTAATTAATACATTTACAGAGTTGGAAACTAGATGGTTGCGATATATAACTGTATTAAAAAATTATTTTTGCCTAGCTCAGTGCCACGGCAGTGCCGTAGCGCTCACGCCGACCCTGTATAATATGCCATCATCATCATCATCATCCCAGTATAATGTCATTATTAAGCACAATTAAGCATTTTGATTGTGACTGAGCCTACGTGACACAATTGAATATGACGTCATACTGATATAGCTCTGGTCACGTATAGTACAGTATCTTCGTAATCAGCTCATTCAATGATTCAATCACTATAGCCCTATATATAGCTATATATCGATGATAGGCAAATATAAGTTCCGAAGATCGATGACGCTGCGCCACTAAATTCTTAAAACCTAAGGCCAAACCATAGCGTCAATTCTGTAGTCACTCGATATATTATTGTGTTGGTCATTGTTAAATATATAATCATATTTAGTAACAACATGGACAACAATGATCACGTATTTATAGATCTGGCATGGCTACCAGTAAAGACGGCACCTTGAATAAAAGACTCGAGCAGTATTGATTTGTAAAATTGTAGGAATCGGGTACTCGGCAAGAAAAATCCCAATTCCTTTAAAGAGATGTAACATAGTACGCCGAAGCTAGATTATAATTTATAATTTTTATATTGATTTTATCGGATTTATGAAAAAAAATAAAATTTACGTAATACGATGGCCGGGTCACTCCTATGTATACCGCCCACACATGTGCCCAGCCCCAACGTAATGCTTATATACTCTATATTACGGCCTCCACAAATCAACAAAGATGGTGATGATTTCAAAAGGCACCAATGCAATAACAAGCCAATGGCAATGGCTTATACTATGCCTAGTAAATGATGATGATGATGATGATGATGATGATGATGATGATGCGATGATGATTAATCTGGAGAAACTGTGCTGTAGCTAGCATCTGGCAGGCCACAACGCTCGAGTAAGGCTCCTAACGAAAAAACCGTAAATACTATCTGGTAATTAATGTATCCCAGTGAAAGCTATCGGGCAAAGAAGTACCAGACTAACAACTATCTGGAAAAAATGCAACTGAAAACTATCTATCAGTGGCATTTGAGCTCAGTGTATGGGTTGACTGCCAACAATGTACTGCGATGAACGCTATCTGACAACAAAATACCTGAGAGAGACCTGGCCACAGTACACCAGTAAAAAAATAGCTGTCACTATAACCTGAAAAGATACAAGTTCTTGAATAATTCAAATGAATGATCCAGGACAAGCTATTGCATGGCTCTCAGGAGCTTTATTATAGAATCACAATAATAAAATAAAGTCTCCTTATATAAACTAGAAGGCATGTGCCCCTGCGTGTCGAGCCCTTTTGGCTTTTTTTACACATCACATCATAGACGGTGATGGTGTGAAATTTGGATTGCTATGGTATGGTAGGTTATCACAATGGTCATGGCATTGTATGACATGGTATCGCATAGGGTTGTGTGGGCCATAACGAAGGTGTGATGTCTCAGCATAAGTCCATCAGGTTGGAAGTCGGCACAAGACAGATCCAAAGGGTCAAATTACCGTCCAGTGTCATTGGCACCCATCTGTTCAAAACTACGGTACCCGAGCATATCATCCATTCAAGCATCATGGCACACTTCAACTAAAACTCCATACTTACAGACTGTCAGCATGGATTCTAAAAAAGATTGTGCGAGTGTCAGCTCATCAAAACGGTGCACGACTTAGCTAAAGGTTATGATGTTGGGCAGCAGATCGATGCTATCCTGCATGATTTTAGCAAGGCTTTTGACAAGGTCACGCACTCCCACTTATTATACAAACTCGAATATTATGGAGCAACAACCATTATCAATAAGTGAAAAGACTTCCTAAAAATCATTAAAAGAAAGTTGTTCTCAATGGCACATTTTCCAGTGAAGCCTCTGTTTAATCAAGAGTCCCTCAAGGGTCAGTCCTTGGTTCACTGATTTTCTTAGTCTTCATTAATGACCTACAAGAAAGAATCACGGCATCTACAACAATACTCTTTGCTGATGAGGATTTCTCCAAACGATTATTAAGGGAATGAAAGATAGCTGAGCACTACAAGATCACCTAACCAGCCTGACAAAGTGTGAAGTTGATTGGCTGATGGAATTCCACCCTGCAAAAAGTCCAAGAGGTGTATGTAACCAACAAGACCAATCCATTCCCATTCGCTTACTCAATTCATCACCAGCCACTAGAGATTACTGATAGTAACACATACCTTGGATTGACCATCCAAAAGACTCTTGTGGAATACAGACTGCGAAGAAAACTGACTGCACAAGAGCATTTCTCCAGTGTAACATTTGTTCCTGTCCAGTGAAAGTCAAGACACAGTGTTACACACATTAGTGAGACCCATGCTCGAATAGCCATTGATAATATGGGATCCACATTGTCAGACTAACATAGATAAACTGGAAGCAGTTCAGAGGAAATCAGCTTCATCAAGAATTACTACAGCCGGTACAGCAAGCAGCATGTTGCTCTAGGAGCTTGTGAAACTCTTGAAGAACGCCATGCTAAATTCAAAATCTTTATGAAGTATAGGATTGCCAACGACCTGATTGACATACCAAAGGATCAACTTCACCCAGTTAAGTCAGCTACCAGGAAGGCCAATAAAACTACTTTTTAGTATCACGCAGCAGAATGACTAGCTCCAAAAAATCATTCTATCCAGATGCAAACAGATTGTGGAATTTACTGTCTGCTCACGTCATTGAGGCCAGAGCTAGAAACCTTCAAGCTGAAAGTCCAGTCTGTGATATTATATATTTTAGATTAGCAACATCGTGTTTTTAATTTTAAATAATCAATTTTATCTTTCCTCTGCTGCTATACCTAATATGACTATGCACAGGTTATGAGTGATGGACTGTAATAAAGGAAGAATGTGACTGACCACTGTATACTGTCTGATCTTGATACAGCAAACT
Organism: Chaetoderma sp. LZ-2023a; assembly: GCA_034401795.1. Taxonomy (NCBI): domain Eukaryota; kingdom Metazoa; phylum Mollusca; class Caudofoveata; order Chaetodermatida; family Chaetodermatidae; genus Chaetoderma; species Chaetoderma sp. LZ-2023a. The sequence goes on from CM067364.1 coordinate 80,293,701, forward strand.
ACTTGTCACCGAAAGATCCTCATGACAGTTTCCAATGAGGAAGTCGTAAGGATATAGCTTCAAGAGTGAGGCATACAGCCTAACGGCTTACTGTACCTGCAGTGCAAATACTACTGAGCTGAGCAAGTCTTGAGGATAGTCAAATGGTTCACATTGAAGATAAATATGTGGATAGTGCAACAAGAATGCGTAGATAGCGAGTTCTGTGGCTGGCCCATGTCCATGGTGTGGTTAATAATCCACTTTCGGTCCATGGACAAGTGTTAATACCGATTCTAGGGGCACCCCCACCTGAACCAAGTGTAGTTCGGATCGACCGGCCGGGTACCGGCCATGCCAGCCAAGCTGGGTACGCGCCACCCATCCTGGATTCGTTCCCTCAACACCCCCCTGGGTAGAGCCATAAGGGTATATAGGCCCATGAGAGAGATCGCGTTATAAAAACGACTAAGTGCGTTAAAACGCATAGTGTGCATGCGCACGCTTGGATGCTATTAGTGACAGAGCACATAGTTTACGACCAAGATGGGATGACACTTTTAGTGTAGCGAGATGGTACCATGTAATCCTTTTTAATTACCTATTCCCGCCGAATCTGGCAATAATCAAGACCGGAATTCGACGGGATTTCCAAATCTGTAAACCATTTCAAAATCGGTTAAGAAATGGCTGAGTTATCCACGGAAAACCCCTTTTGATTATCTGCAAAATATTGCCGTGACGTCATAATCACGTGGACGCAGAACTTCTAGAATGTTCTAGAACATTCGACTGCGTTATTATTAGCTACGCGCTGATTGGCTGTTGCTCGACCAATGATTGGTTGGAGCCTGCTCCTGTGACGTCACAGGTAGTATAAAAGGAGACGAGATCCAGAGTTCGAGAGCATCCTCGGCCAGGGGCCGAATAGGTTGGACCTGTACCAGCTACTATCATCTCAACCGGCAATACGCAGATCACTTCACTTTCTGTCGGTTTGTCTCCCGTAGCTAGCAGTAATCCAACCCACTGCACTAAAGCAATTTTGTAACTCCCGTTACTTGCGGGAGCATTTTGGAACTTTTTAGTTATTGTTCACGAATATATCAAGAGCTACTTCGGAACACGAACTTGCGGTGAGGCCTTTCTGTCCTGAAAATGTGATTCTACAGATGTAGAGGCAGCGATGTTCTTTGGTGGATGACTCGCCGGATCTGCCGGCCACGCCAAAAAGTGGTTATTTAACCATCCCCACACTGATGTTGTGCAGGTTCATCTACACTTTTCGACCGCAGCAAGTAAACTTTGCCAGGTACGTCTTCAGAGCTGGCTGACGTACCCCGCACCATTAAGCTTAGTTTTGTATCTTCATCTGCATCTAACAGCCCCCGCTTGTGATCGGGTTGTTGTCAGCTTCCATCCATACCATCGGTGTACGGGAACTTTCTTCACAGCAGCAATGTTATTGTATCGTTTGCTGACTACTCGTTAGACTTAGTTTTGTATCTTCATCTGCATCTAACAACCCCCGCTTGTGATCGGGTTGTTGTCAGCTTCCATCCATACCATCGGTGTACGGGAACTTTCTTCACAGCAGCAATGTTATTGTATCGCTTGCTGACTACTCGTTAGACATTCTATATTGTGATTACAGCCCTGAGTTCGATCCGCTCCCATCATGAGCTGCTTGCGGGAATCCTGTTTGCGGGAACCAGCCTGTGGGAACCTTCCAGCTTCCTGAGAATGCATCAACTCACGTCAACCTAAGAGTGACGTATCAATTTCAGTAACACGATAGCCCAGACTTAAGAATGGCTACCGATTATTCAAATAACTCTACTTAACATTTTAATTATTCCGTTAAATGTATTTTTCCTAATTACATCGTACCCGTATAAATGGTCCCGATGACTAAAAGGTACCGTAACGGTCTTAGGACCGCTAGTTATAATTTCTGTATATGTTTATAGTTATGCTCATTTTCTGTAAGGTGTTTTCACTAACCGCACCATAATAGGTTCCTTAACCTGTACTAAAGAAATATAATTCTAATCATTTCACACTGTATTAATTGTTCTGGTTAGTTTATATATGGCCAGTGGCCATCAGTTCATATGTTTTGTTTAATTGTAGAAAATATAGGACTGCAGTGCATGTAGGAAACACTATACAGCGACACTTATATATGCAGCACTTGCTCCCGCCACCAACAATTTTTCACTGAGGTCGCTGTCCGTACTATAACTCTGTTTAGCCCGGCATGCTACCGATTAAAACCCTTTCTATTCAGCTCGATAGGATAGGGTTAATATGATTAGAGACAATTTCTTCGCTAGGAAATCTGTAGTGTACACCTCTCTCCCGGTAGCTGCGATAATTTTGCCCCGCACTCTGGCAAGATTGTGTACGAGTGGCCAAAATACCCAAAGGGCCTCATATCTCTAAGATATTGTCTCTCTTCATGTTCCACTAAGCCTTTTGGCTTCTTAATTGTTTGGATGTCCCTATCCGCACCATGGGCTGATCCGACCCTGGGGAACTGTTTGGGTTTCCGAGCGGTGATGGCCAAGGTGTGGTATCACATGCATTCCCTCTGTATCCTCGGATACTTAGTAGTTAGCACTCTTGCCAATGTAGGAAAGCACTGCGCAAACATGTTTTAATTATTATTTTCTTTAATCTGCGGAACAATCCTCCCGCACCACAGTGCAAATCTGGGCAACTTGTGTTTAAACCTAACAACAGGTTAAACAGTTAGTTCCATAGGACCTGGTGACGGGCGAGATGCGCATCCCCACCAAATTCCATAAGAATGTCTGGGCATAATATTCAGATCTGCCACACCCTCACGGGAAGGACATTTACGGTGGGTATTCGTCTCTCTTACCCCCACCATAACGATGGATCAGTTGCCTAAAATGCTTAGATGAAAAGTAACCAGTGTCTTGTGACGTTTTATGTGGTTACGGAGCAGGATGTCCAGATTCTTATCCAGTTGGGAGATCTTACTAAGTAACATGTATGAGCGCTGTCCTCAGTATTGATGTCTTAGGGCATCCATTCTCAATGACAGCTGTATCTAACAGCTAGTTACACAACCGCCATCTGCGGCCAAAATAGTTATTGTCTCTAAAAACTAAAAGCTAGCTAAGCATAGAAGAGGGCCCGCATAAACAAAGCGGCAACTACTAATTCAGCATACTAGAAATTACATAAGACAGTGATGTGGGAATCCTTCGGGAATCGTTCATCCCGTCTCCACGTAAAACAGCATGTAACCCTATAGTCATAAGCTCATTAGGTATGGTCTTTTCTTTTCAGCATTTTGGTTAAATATTAGAGTGGGCTCATTTTTTCCTACTACTCTTCTCCCGCTTTAAGCAGTGGCAACATTTTACTGTGACAGAGGCCCACGCGAGGCACTTCCTCTCGCAAGGATTCAGCGACGACGGTCCCAGCGAGGATAATACTCCTCAACCAAACTAGCACTAGGAGTAGTGCCCGCGTGAGGCACATGATTTTTCGTCACTACAGAGATAATTTTCTTTCCTTTCAGCTTAGAGGTATAATAGCTTATATTAAGTTAATTAGTTAAGTCTCGTGTACGGGAGCCTCCCTTGTGGGGATACCTCAGCGGACCTACGAGTCTGTGTGGTATCTCCGGGAGCCCCACATTTAAAAGTTCATCTGGCTGTCTCTATGTCTTGTATTTTCGTATGCTCATCATTTTTCTCTAGCATACTTGACAGTCTGTTTAGGTAAAATTATTGTATAGACTTAGTTTAATTAGGTCACCAAAATCAAATCTTGTAAGTCCATAGATCACGAAATTGCTATGGACAGGCATACTGGTGACACAAACTCTTGGGATGAGACCATTGTGTTTAATGTTCGCGACGATGTTCGCATGGCCCCACCGGAACAATTGAGTTCCACCAGCCTTAGGAGCCGGTCTTTGTTACCCGTAGGGGAGTATCGTACAGGATCCGTCACCCCGAGACCAGAAGCTAACCAGCATCATCATTCGTCATGCACTTGCGCCACGACAAGTCGACATCATACACCGGAACGGCCCGACACTACCCCCGAGCTACAAGTGGTGCCCGATGTGGGGCCTGAAGAACCTCATTGTTAACATGCAGTGAACTCACGCCCACACCATATAGTCAGCTTAGTTCTAGACCATCTCCATTTAGCGACGACTCCCTCAATCAAGAGGTAGCGTCATACGATGGATTCACAGCTCACATGCTCACTGACTATGTCAGAAATTCAGATGCGGGATCTACAACACCGCAATATAACCTGTTTTCGCCTGTCAGTGATGGCACCTTTCGGGATGGCTCACAGGCGGGAACAGAGTTTAGGACTACATCGGCCGTCCTCGACAGGCCAACTCCATCATGGCCGAATCATGACCGATCATGACAAAGACCCAATTACGGGCATATACATAATCCTTCAGACTACTATCATTCACCCGTGTCATCTACGGAGACCATATGGCTGGGTGACAATCTGTATTACAGACAACCTCCCGCACCGCCATTTCTAGTGCAATGCTATACTCAAGGGGAACACTGCGGCATCATCGGGAGGAATCGGCACCACCTTTTCGCTGGTACATCAGTCACGCTACACATCACAACCGTCAGCCGACTGCACCACCGCCATATGAGGAATATCAGTCCTCACCTCGGGAAGAACGTCCGCGTAATCATCATAATATTCTGCCTCCCGTCCATAGACCCATGTCGGTCCAACAGGGCAGGATTCATTAAATTGGAGTACGCATGTTCTTCCTCCTCGGCATCGGCATTGATGGGAAACACCACCACCACCACCACCACCTGCACAACGACCAGCCTCAGAATACTCATCAGTCTAGCAGATACCACCAGCACCCGGGTTTCAACCACTTCATTCTTCCCATGGTCTTGGCCGAGTCATTCTCCCTCCCGACTTTAGTGGGAAAAATGACTGGACCAACTACAAAATACAGTTCGAGATAATAAGTCGGACTAACCACTGGAACGATCAGAAAATGGGTGAATATCTCGCCGCAAAGCTTTCCGGAAAAGCCCTTCAAGTTCTTGCTGATCTCGGGACTGACTACACACCCACCTACACCCAATTGGAACGAGCATTGACGGAGTGATTTGGTGACAGCTCTCGGAGAAACAAGTCATCTTCAACTCAAAAATCTCGAACGATGTGTGGGGGATACTCTCCCAGAATTAGCTAGTCGAATCAGAAGGCTAGTCACCCACGCATATCCGAGCACCAACACAGAAGGCGTAATCCATCTGCATCTTGACACTTTCATCGATGCATTGAGCGGTGAACCTGCCCTGAAAGAATTTATTTCTTGGCGACCACGGTAATTTGGCCCAACTAACGGCAACCGCGGTCCGTATAGAAAACTTTCTGGAGTGAAAAGAGTAGCCGACGCCAACTGCACCCTATCAACGAGATAGAGGGTGCAGCTATCGCCACTCCCACCAGTGTTCCCCCAAAATCATCAACACCAACCACACAAACATCACCACAACTGGCTGTACAAAATTCCAATCAGAATCAAGTGCCTGGAGGAAGGGGGCGTGCCCATAGAGGAAGCTATAACGGGGCCCCCGGGTGTGGGAACCAGCGCAACAATAACAATGGCAACATGAAAGAACGCATAGATGAGATCAATAAGCAGATCTCCACACTAACTAATTTGGTCACAACACTCAGCACAAACCTCGCCACCACCCACTTTAGGACAATGAACACCACCAACACAGCACCGCCACCAAACACCTGTTATGGATGCGGTCAGCCAGGCCATTGGAGGGATCGGTGTCCTAACCAACCTCCCTCTACAACAACTGCCCCTGACCGCAGCACTCCGCAACCGGAGAAGCCGTCAAATTCTTGAGGGAACCAAACAAAGAGTCACCTCGGTGCCTGTATCCACTTCCCGGCTCAACTGTGGCCATCGTATGACAATGTTCAGTGGCCAACAATTACCTACCAAATTCAGCTTTTACACCTACACCAAAATGCACGGCTTCACATATGTCAATGCCTACGATGCCTCCCACATCCACAGCATCGCCATCCCCCTCTTTCTCCGCACATAACAAGCCTTCTTTCCTGTGTAAAACGGCAGTGGTAGGTTGTAGCACCTCCGCTGAAACAACGTTTTGGCAAGCACCACGTCCCGCCACCAAGACACTGAGTTCTCGGTGTCCCTTGGTGGTATGAAACACACCGCCCCATACAACATCATATCCCGCATCCACAGACAGCAGCGACTCAGGAGAAATGGTTCACTCTGCCTCATGGATCCGCAAACGCCGACGTAGACGGGGAAAACACATCCCTGGCGGCATCACTGTTTCTTCTGTGCTTCACCAAATCATCCAATGAAGCATTGCAAGAAATGGATTGCGCAGGTGGAGCTTATCCGTCATCCTGTACGCACCACTGTCTACACTAATACAGCATACCCTGAAACAGCAACATCTCCATCATCATTGCTACCCCCAGCCCCGCCTTCACCGCAGCCCTCACAGCAGCGGCGATGACGGACTGGCCCCTTCCTCACTCAGCCATCCACCACATTAAAAGAAGCAATTCGGAAACAGTCAGATTACATACAGAGTGATTCTGCTCCGACACCATTGTCGCAGATGGCGTCATTGGAAACTCTTCCACAGGTGCACCGCAAAGTAACATACAAATGTGCCTGTCTATTTAGCGGCGTTTCCACCAGTGCCACCGTCGATACTGGCGCTTCAATTATGGTATTTAACAAGCGCTTATATGAGAGCATCCCACCTCATAAAAAGCCTCCCCTTAAACCTACAAACATTTATCTACAGACGGCTACGGGAGCTGATGTCCCCATAGCCAGCGTAGGCAATTTAGTTATCCAAATAGAGGAGATGCAATTCATACAGCGAGTTGTCATCGCCTCTATTCATAATGATGCCCTACTTGGCTCTGATTTCCTCAGTGCCAGCGAAGCCGTCATACATTGCAAACAACAGGAACTCGACATACACGGCCAACGAATACCTCTTGGACCGGCATCATCATTATATGACACGTGTGCTGTAATATTGTCATACTTCTACACGTAATAACAGTCAATATTATTAAGAGAGCAAGATTCCCATATTGTCGTCAGTCATGAGTAGGATTTTGCTACCGAAAAGTTGAATTCGATAATGGATTGATCAAAGTTACGACAGCATCCGACAGGTCATCTGTGCTCTAAAGTAACTCTGTCCCGCCCACGGGCTCGGCCATTACAGAGTGAAATACCCTCAAGGTTCGATAAAGTTGACATCATGCCGCTCTCCCCCCCCCCATTCCCGCACCTGGCGGCCATAAAAACGTCACATTCACCACAGCGCAGCTATCATCCACAGATAACCAGCCACGCATATCAGATTCAAATCACCAACATGTCAGAAACATAGACACTCAGGTTGACTGTATTCACAATCTCCAAACGACGGCATTGTAAATTTTAATACTGTGTCACCCACCTCCGAGTTGTACTGTAATTTAACCATTATTAAGTTGTATTAATGTGTCTGGTCTAGGCCGGGACGGAGCTAGTTCTACCCATTGAGGAGAATGCTTGGCAGCCCTCCCGCGTGGAAAACGCAGCTATCTTGTCGGGATCAGTAACATTGATCTGCCGCCTGAATAGATCTGTTTAAACCACACATCAAATTACTTACAACTTTACTGTTATATTTTTGATTAAGAACACAACTGTTCTACTGTGCTACAAATCATTAGCGCACGGGCCGGTAAAGCAGCATAAAAAATCTAACAGTATAATTACAAGGAGAATTTCAAAAATTCTCTTCTCTGCGTTCCAGTCCATAATCAACACGGGCTGAGAACTACCTATTACAGACATATACCAAGACGCATGTTTAAGAACTCGCGCAAATAAGGGACATTATATTATAAAGATTCATGATATAATATATGTATATTTCCATATCTCGCATCTACAACAGACTACACCTCAGCAGCAGTATTTTTCCCATCGCCTTAAACAGCACATATGTTTCCGATCAACCACATGCTTTTAGGAGCCACGTGACATTTACCGCTATTTCCAGTAAATTGGATCAAACACTTTAAACACAAGAGCCGCCCAAATACGCGACTACCACAGCGTGATGGAGGAGTGGCTAGGGTGAGTCGGGGTAATTACCGCTGATGTCACCAGGCTCCCACACACCCCATCGGGCGCTCCAGCCTAAAATTAAAACAGGCAAGTTTATAAGCATCCAATCTGAAAAACCGCCTCGCGCTAAGTAAAAGGTGAGGCTCCCCAAAGAAAAAGTAGTACCACGTTTTTATGTTGATTGGAGGCTGTTAAATGCGCTAAATTAGGACAAAGTTAAGGAGCCATTCCTCTTATAATTAAAAGTGCTCCCTTTATACAGTAAGAATTAACCCCTTGACGTCTAGAGTGGGAAAGAGAAACTTTCCATATAGGGCTGACCTAATCACCTGTTAAAACTTCCAGGTGTGGTCATCCGCCACCTATGACATCACCAAATAGTATAAAAGGAGGAAGCGCGCTCTGAAACTTCATCTTCCCGTCAAAACTCGACACCAGGGAAGAACAGATAGCATTAGGCTTCTTTCGTGCCGAAACCCAAATTCTGCTGTTTTTATTATTAGTTCATTATTATACTTGGCCTGGAAAGTTAACAAAATGAAGAGATAGGACATTAGGTTTTGAATAAGGTTCCCGCAGCCACCTACCATGCGGGAACGAGATGCCACTCCTCGAAGATTTACCATTGTCGGATTCGTCTGAAGAAGAATCGGTACCAGTTTCAAAACGATTCCCGTGCAGCTCGTTATTAGCTAGCGGAGAACCCTGTACCAGAACTTTTACGAGAAAATCCGACTGCACAGTTCATGTTAATAAGGATCATCTCCTCCAGACAGCCTTCTGCGTGATGTGTCAGTATCTCTATACCGCTACTCGCTATGGAGTGACACATGCGCTCCATCATCATCACCGTGTGTTAGAAGTGGCATTAGTTCCCGGGGAAGAAAACGAGGATCGTGCTGTTTTAGCCACGCGATTCGAATCTCGGTTTCCAGTCAAGGTTCTCCGAGAAGATGGCCAGCACGAAAAATACTACCCGTTGATATCCCATTAGTAATCGTCCTCCCGCGGCTACCATGAGCAACATCCCAGCAGCAAGACGTGAAATCCTACCCGCAGCCACGTTGGGGGAGCGCTATGCCACTACCAGTCACCACATCTACACCGGCCCTGAAGCGGAGCAAGAAGCCTAAGTCCTCCGCGGAATCCAGTCCGGCAGCACCCAATAGTAATCAGCCATCAAACTACAGCCACTACACCCGCACCCGTAGCATCTGAAGCAATTTCAGCCAGTCAGACGATATCGGTGGTCATCACGACACCTGCGGGATGGAAATTCCAAGTTACCCGCAGTCACCATCTCCTCCGGACCTGACCATAGACGAGGGACCAGGACCGTCGCAGCCTGCATCGATTAGCATTACTCAAACTCGTGTTATCCAGCATCTGCCTCATAGCCTTTCTGATCCAGCCATCAGGAAGGGAACCACACCGGAATGACCATATGCGGGAAAGAGACGTATCGCTGACACGCAGGATATTCAGCCCGTGCCTAATGTTACCGCAAATCGTCTGTTGAAATATGCTAAGTCTCGGAAGATGTCATCTCCTGCCATATCCGCTCCCACATCATTGCCTCAGCCTACAATTCAGCTCACCGCAATCACCACGACAGCCACCACAACGACCACAATGACAACAGCATCGACCGCCTTGACAACCACTAGCACCACCGCTGCCTTACAGACAAATATTTTAGCACCCACAGTGACTGTGAGAGACATTATAGACGCTCATATTTCCGCCACCATCACTTCAGACATTTCCGACAGTGCCAGTGATAATGAACGCATCTCAGCATTAATAGTGCATCCACCATGACCAACCACCGTCAGTCGTGGGACTCAGACTCAGTGGGGAAATTTCGCAGCAGAGGTGTGATCATTTGTGATACAGCAGAACATCAGTGGTGCGATTCATGGATGCGTATTAATTATTAATTTATTTTTGAAATACTTTTCTTTTTATTATATATGTTAGATCAATTGAATCCCGTCCCTAGGATGACTACGGTTATCCGACACAGCTGTACACTTAAGTTGCCCTAGGATGACTACGGTTATCCGACACCGCTGTACACTTAAGTTGCCCTAGGATGACTATGATTATCCGACACAGCCACACACTTCAGTGCCCAGCTGTGTCCCACACAAAATGAGCACTGCAGACTCCGGTGTTGTAAGAACGTCATGTGCGACATAAAGAATACAACATCCTGCAGTGCAATAATGTCATGCAGTCTCAGCTATGCTGGGGCTGCCTGATAAACACACTTTTGAGTTATTATTATTGTGTTCTTCTTTTCTTATTATTTTTTTTCCTGTCTTAGATGTCACGACGGCTATGGGGTCAGCGAGAGCTGCCCGTTGCGGACCCGCTATAACGGGCCACAAATAAATTTTTATCAAAGATATGTGTTGCGTACCCCTTTATTTACCCAGGGTGTGCAAGTAATTCGGAGGTAATATACTAGATACCCTGTAAGGGTATGTTACGTGGAAATCATATATTTTATATATACATATATATTTTATATTATTATATATTTAAACTTAAATTGTGGTACGTTGGAGCTTGGGTGTTCTCTGCGGAGATAATAATTATCCGCACCCAAAGAGAACACCCATGCGAGCTATTGTTTAGGATCATTGACTAAATAAAGTTAAAACAAAAATAAGAAGAAAAGGCCTGGAAAAATAATTCCAGGTCAAAAATCGAAAACTAAAAGTATGCCTCCCCTCTCCTCTTTGGCACCTCTATGTGCTCTGTCTCTTGAATACTCATCTATGCGTCACTATACCTCTCCGGCCACGCGCCTACCCGGGAAGTCTATAATTCTCACCTAGCGTACGTCCATGCGTCGATCCGTATTGCGTGAACGTCATGTGCGACATAAAGAATACAACATCCTGCAGTGCAATAATGTCATGCAGTCTCAGCTATGCTGGGGCTGCCTGATAAACAAACTTTTGAGTTATTATTATTGTGTTCTTTTTTTCTTATTATTTTTTTTCCTGTCTTAGATGTCAGGACGGCTATGGGGTCAGCGAGAGCTGCCCGTTGCGGACCCGCTATAACGGGCCACAAAGAAATTTTTATCAAAGATATGTGTTGCGTACCCCTTTATTTACCCAGGGTGCACAAGTAATTCGGAGGTGATATACTAGATACCCTGTAAGGGTATGTTACGTGGAAATCATATATTTTATATATACATATATATTTTATATTATTATATATTTAAACTTAAATTGTGGTACGTTGGAGCCTGGGTGTTCTCTGCGGAGATAATAATTATCCGCACCCAAAGAGAACACCCATGCGAGCTATTGTTTAGGATCATTGACTAAATAAAGTTAAAACAAAAAAAAGAAGAAAAGGCCTGGAAAAATAATTCCAGGTCAAAAATCGAAAACTAAAAGTATGCCTCCCCTCTCCTCTTTGGCACCTCTATGTGCTCTGTCTCTTGAATACTCATCTATGCGTCACTATACCTCTCCGGCCACGCGCCTACCCGGGAAGTCTATAATTCTCACCTAGCGTACGTCCATGCGTCGATCCACAATGCGCGATTGTTTGCCACGGATGATAAACTAGGAGAGGGTGGTGTAGTTCGGATCGACCGGGCGGGTACCAGCCATGCCAACAAAGCTGGGTACGTGCCACCCATCCTGGATTCGTTCCCCGAACATGCCCCCCCCCCTAGGTAGAGCCATAAGCGTATATAGGCCCATGAGAGAGATCGCGTTATAAAAACGACTAACTTCGTTAAAACGAATAGTGCGCATGTACATGCTTGGATGCTATTTTTGACAGAGCACGTAGTTTACGACCAAGATGGGATGACGCTTTTAGTGTACTGAGATGGTACCATGTAATCCTTTTTAATTACGTATCCCCGTCGAATCTGGCGTTAATCAAGACCAGAATTCGACGGGCTTTCCAAATCTGTAAACCATTTCAAAATTGTTTAAGAAATGGCTGAGGAAAACCCCTTTTGATTATCTTCAAAATATTGCCGTGACATCATAACCACGTGGACGCAGAACTTCTAGAATGTTCTAGAACATTTGACTGCGTTATTATTAGCTACACGCTGATTGGCTGTTGCTCGACCGATGATTGGTTGGTGCCTGTGCCTGTGATGTCATGAGTAGTATAAAAGGAGACGAGATCCAGAGTTCGAGAGCATCCTCGGCCAGGGGCTGAATAGGTTGGACCTGTACCAGCTACTATCGCCTCAACCGGCAATACGCAGATCACTTCGCTTTCTGTCGGTTTGTCTCCCGTAGCTAGCAGTAATCCAACCCACTGCACTAAAGCAATTTTGTAACTCCCGTTACTTGCGGGAGCATTTTGGAACTTTTTAGTTATTGTTCAAGAATATATCAAGAGCTACTTCGGAACACGAACTTACGGTGAGGCCTTTCCGGCGTGAAAATGTGATTCTACAGATGTAGAGGCAACGATGTTCTTTGATGGATGACTCGCCGGATCTGCCGGCCACGCCAAAAAGTGGTTATTTAACCGCCCTCGCACTGATGTCCTGCAGGTTCATCTAAACTCTTCGACCGCAGCAAGTAAACTTTGCCCGGTACGTCTTCAGAGCTGGCTGACGTACACCGCACCGTTAAGCTTAGTTTTGTATCTTCATCTGCATCTAACAACCGCCGCTTGGGATCGGGTTGTTGTCAACTTCCATCCATACCATCAGTGTACGGGAACTTTCTTCACAGCAGCAATGTTACTGTATCTCTTGCTGACTACTCGTTAGACATTCTATATTGTGATTACAGCCCTGAGTTCGATCCGCTCCCATCATGAGCTGCTTGCGGGAATCCTGTTTGCGGGAACTTTCCAGCTTCATGATAATTTCTGTATATGTTTATAGTTATGCTCATTTTCTGTAAGGTGTTTTCACTAACCACACCATAATAGGTTCCTTAACCTGTACTAAAGAAATATAATTCTGATCATTTCACGCTGTATTAATTGTTCTGGTTAGTTTATATATGGCCAGTGGCCATCAGTTCATATGTTTTGTTTAATTGTAGAAAATATAGGACTGCAGTGCACGTACTATACAGCGACACTTATATATGCAGCACTTTCCCCCGCAACCAACAGTTTTTCACTGAGGTTGCAGTCCATGCTATAACTCTGTTTAGCCAGGCATGCTACCGACTAAAACCTTTTCTATTCAGCTCGATAGGATAGGTTTAATATGATTAGAGACAATTTCTTCGTTAGGAAATCTGTAGTGTACGCCTCTCTCCCGGTAGTTGCGATAATTTAGCCCCGCACTCTGGCACGTTTGTGTATGAGTGGCCAAAATACCCAAAGGGCCTCATATCTCTAAGATATTGTCTCTCTTCATGTTCCACTAAGCCACTATTGTGGCTTCTTAGTTGTTTGGATGCCCCTATCTGCACCATGGGCTGATCCGACCCTGGCTGGCTTCCTGAAACGGTATTGACACAGGGATTAACAAAGTGATTCGATTCCTGCCGTTATGAAAGTGACGTGTTGGCGCCGTCTATAGTTTATCTTGCCAAAGGTGCCTAACCCTGCAAGGGATAGTCCTAGTGCGGCTAACTAGTTTAATATAAACAAATGCTTCAAGCGGGTCAATAAATGAGTTTGCATGAGCAAAATGTCTCGCGTGGGCCTCCATCACAGGAAAATTCCTACCACGCCAAAGTGTAGGAGGAGAACCAGTTAATACCATTCTCCCAGTTTAGAACAAGGCTAAAAATACTGAATTATATGCATCCTGTCATTTACATATAGGGATGCATGCTAGTTTACGTGTAGGCGGTGCGCAGGTTTCAACAGAAGCTGGTTCAGTCATCTTTATACTTGTCACTGGTTTAGTCGGCGGACCTTCTATTTGAGCTAGACTAACTGTTAATTATTGAGTCCAGACATATAGGTTTTAGGCCCAAAACGGCTTATGCCTACTTAACATTGACAAAGTTTGTCTTCCTGGTGTATGTGCTCGAGACCTCGGGTCTGAAGCCGAAGAGCGACTTCTAACCACATGTCAGCACAACCACAAATAATAGGATAAAGACATGACAGCACGAAAGCATTGAATAAGCATCATATCCAGTTAAGGCGGGGGCTGAAGAAGCCAATGACAGACTAGACTATGGTGAACTTCCTTGAAGGCATGGGGGGGGGGGCCACTCGCCTCTTGCAGTAACCGTCTTTTGCCGAAGTGTTGAGAACAAGCCATATAAGACTCATTCCCTGGAGCTTACGTTTACACGGCTTTTAGGGTTACGTAATTGCCCTGAGGTTCAGTGCTAGGCTGCAGCTACTATAATTAATGTATATGCAGTCAAATCCTACTTTGACTTATAGTCTATCCTAATAGGTACCGGCGAGGGTACAGGGGGAATGTGTGAGTCATCAATGTTTCAATTCTAACCGTCGAGAAACCTCTGCGATTTCTCGGGTCGGCTCTAACAAAACCAGTGGAGGGAGTTACCAATCAATTATTTGGCCAGAAGGCCAGAGAGTTGCAGAAAGAGATGACTGCTCTGAAAGTGGTTTAGAAGGCCATTAAGTTTAGTGGGCAATTATGAAAACATGGCTCGCAATGTAACATGGCGCAGACCCGGGAAAGAGGCTTTACAATAAACAGTCCTCTTTCATTCGAGCAGTTGTCCTTAACTACTTATATTCTATCGAAATATCTGAGCCAATATTCGTTTAGGATTAGGCACCGTATCTCATGTCTATTGGCGCGGCACGAGAGACGTCTCTAATGAAAAAGTGGTAACGTATTTATAAAAGTAGGTAGTGCAGTTATTGAAGCAGTGGAAACGATCAAAGTTTGCATACCATTTGCAAAGATTTCACATTCCAGGTTATGTGTAGTCAAAATGGCTAAATGTACATTTAGGCGATGGCAAACATTCGTATTACTGGTAATGCCTACTGTGATCAGACATCATAGTGATGCCTTGGAAAGCAGGGGTACATGTGTGAAATGGAATAATCTTGCGGAATTTAGCTTGCTGAGCTGGGAATAGTACTGTTAGAGGCCGTCACTGTGGAGCCCTAACATGACATTATTGTTCTAGTTCTGGTCGTCTAAACTGTGGTTGTCGTTTATGGCAGCCTAAACTTTGATGACCAATTCAGTTAGTGCTCTCAAAATGGTGATTATGCAGTCAGGAGTAAATTAGAAGTTTTGATTCCCTGATCCTGAGGTGTGGAAAGTGACTGAATCGTTTATAGGGGTGGGTATTGCGAACATTATTGTATCGCGATATATCACGATACAGGGAGATTGTATCACAATACGTATCATGATATATTGTTCATGTTGAAGGAAACATTCTGTCCATTAGTTATAAATAATTTCTAGTCGTCTCCTCATAAAAGAAAAGCACAAGCCATGGATAGCAATCAGTGCATTTATTCTTTATAATTATCACGATCTAATGGTGGAAATAACATGCTATCCACAACAAGTGATTTACTCCTATGAAGAAGATGACTTAAGAATCAATAATTTAGTTTCATTTTCCTTTAATATAGATTCATGGTAACCATTTGACGGAGGCTTTTTGAACAGAGAACACTTTTCACAAACATAGACCAAATTCAGTTACTCAGAATTACTCTAAGAAGTGGCATTACTTTACATCTGCTTCAGGCAATACGTATTGGTTTGGGAGGAATGTATTGCGATACGTATTATTAATGGCATTGTATTGCAATACAGCTACGTATTGATAATACCTCCCAACTCTAACCGTTTATATTACTGTATTTATTGTGGCTTGTATATAGTGATTCTCTCTTTCTGTCTCTTGTTTCCTTGCGCTTATGTGTTGTGTTGTGTTGCAGAGTTATTTCTCCTCCTCCACCCCAATCCAATAGGAGCTTATGTACATGTTTTCCATAAGAAAGCCACAGAGACTAGCCACCAAAGACGTGACTACCACCACAGCTCTCCCTGCCATTGAACTACCCATCCATGTAGTCAGTCTCTGCATTAATTATGCTTCATTGTCTTGTGTGCAGCGCTTGTGCATGTGATTGGATGTGAACAAGTTGAAATCTGAAGAGGAAAGACAGTGACAGAAATCGGCAGTCTACCGACGATACTATGTCATTTTCCGCTCCATAACTCGAGGTTACTCACTGGTCACTAAGGTCGCTTTTTGGACGAGGGGGAATCTACCACTATGGCTGTCTACTAGCCACCAACCTTATAAGTTTGGATAGAGCAAGGCCCACATGGGCATAAGCCAATGTATGTATTCATGAATAGCTGTGACCTAGGAATGGATGGTGAATGGATGAAACTGATCAATCTGTCATTCAAGTATCAATTACGTTCGATGTAGGCTGTAGTCACATTTTTAATTGACAAATAATACTTCATCATAAAGCTGGAATATTCCATGAAATGTATGAATAGTATGTCTTTGATTGATTTAATATTTAACAAACATCCTGTTGAATATTTTGAAACTAATTTGTCTTGGCGCTATTGCTGCCGTAGGAATAATTAAATTTTTTTGTATTTTACTGCATCACAGAAGATACTCCGCTGCCCCATTCCGTACCAAGATAATTTTTTTCTGTAATATGTTGTGAACCCTGAGAGAGCACTTTAGGTACACCTGTATCCTAAGATTCACGCACATCCCAAGGTTGGTGACCATTAGTGGAATCTGAGTGTTGGGAATAGGCTACACAATAAGTTATTTGTTATTCAGTGAGATATTAAAAGTAGGTTATAATGGCCTGCTCTTGATACTTGACACACCTATATCCCAAGCTGCATTCATAGACTAAGGCCGTGTTCTCACTAGACACTTAAGTCTCCATGGGGAACACGCCCTGAGTTTGGTAACTGTATATGGAAACTCTTGAAACAACAGTTCTGACAAGAACTTCTATGATATTAAGTGAACAATCAAAAAGGTAAGTCACACTGACTGACATTTGAGAACCATTCTGTTGAATATTTTGAAGCTAATTTGACTGGGCGCTGTTGGTGCTAGTTAAATTAGTTTCAAAATACTCAACAGCTTACCGTTATAGTTTTCTGGAAAGTGAGATTCAGGAAGGTCAGGGTGTGATAGATCCAAACAGGGGCAAAGCATGGGCGGAGCTTATCTAGAGATGGATGTGGTATAGCTAAAAGTGGATTCACACATTCGCAAGAAATTAAAAAACATGCCACCATTGCTTTAAATGTCAAACGGAGAGGATATAAATACCAGGGTTCATATTCGCTTATGCTAAATTCAATTCCTTTTACATGACTCCATGACCAAATTAGAAAATTCCTAGACTTAGAGGAGGACAAATACTGCAACTGTACACTTTAAAAAAAAAAATTTTGAACATCAAATATTAAATTTTATGATACTCATTTCCAATTTAATAAATATTTTGTTGAATATTCTTTAAAATAATTTTACAGGAAGTTGTTCCTGCCTAATGCAGCACCAGTTTTCAGTAATATTTATTTCGAAATATTCAACAGCTTACTGATGTACGATTGTCTTGAAATTGAGATACTGTGGATTCACAGTTACAAGGCTAAATTTTCCATGACTCTTTCTTGAATTATGAGAAACAGTATTGATTTCCAAGGGTTCCCATGCATTGACTTAAAAATTTCTGATTTCACGAGTTCCCATGATTTCCATGACCCTGAAATACGCCCAATCAAACGTAGCATAGAATTTCCAAAGCCCACGTACAACTTGAATCCGCCCTTTAATGATTGGAATCGGCTCTGCGGAATATTCTCGGTATTTCTGCACTGTTAAACGACTCCATAAACAGGACTCGAGTATTAACATAAATTTAGCTAAACCTCTCCCAAAAATTGACCAATCAGCTCATAATGGATACAGGGTCACGTGAGCCGCGTTCGTGGCGTGCTAGCTGCGGCGAAGGCAGCTTTAGAAAACATCGACATTGTGGGAATCGGGGAGTTTATATACCCCTCCTACTTTTTACTTGTCGCAAAACACAACGAAATCTGTCCGAAATGATGCACTAGTGTCTTCTAAAAGCCATGACAATCATACTTTTTCTTGTAGACACTAGTGCGTCGATGAATCAACGCACATATATGGGCACCACATTGTTAGATGTTACGAAAGCGTCGATAGAAACGTTTATGAAGGTAAATTATGATAACATATAATTAAATTTCGCTATTTGGCGGATAGATTGGCAAAAACTTTATTTGAAAATACAAATATTTCGTATCTTATATATTTATTCAGCTTCGAGGTCGAGATCCAAATAGCAGATTGGACAGATACATGCTCTTGACATTCGAAGACCCGCCTGCGAATATCAAGGTTAGTTTCGCGCAAATTATTGCTTAGCGGCAAGTTTCGCGTCAATAATTTTTCGAATTTATTTTTAAATATACCTTAGCTTCGATATAAAAGCTAAATCTGAGCACATTGTTTATTAATGACGCATAAATAGGCATCAAACGACAGAGTAATTTTACCCGAGTCGACTGGTCGCCATTTTCAAGTGTCTCTTTTGAAGGGAATTGTGGGAAGGATAGGTCGCTCTGATTGGTGACGTCACGGGTCATATGAATATGTATGAGCTATTTTAAAGGAATACTCTTGAATACGGTCAGCTTAATGCCACTGAAAATCAAAGCATCTTTGTATTTTCCATATGACATGTCATGAAAAAAAATGTAAATATGCAAACATTTGACTTATGAACATACATGTACCATAATGTGTGAGTTTGGATGGTGTGGACTATTGTTGAAGGCTCTACTTTAGAGTGTGGTGGATTGGGGATGAGTGGAACAGGGAGTGGGTGGGTGTGCGGCAGTGTTGTCCCTAGATCTGAGATTCAACGTGACAATTTGAGGTTCTGTTCCAACTTTCTATTATAAGTAAATAGGGAGATGTTAACGCTGTTCCTGGCACAGGTTCCGATTTAGCATTAAAAGTAGCAAGCCCAATGCATTGTGGAATGTTGGCTGGATACCGAATGGCTGCATGGCTCGCCCTAGGAACAACACTGGGGGTGGGGGTTGTTGGTGTGTACGTAAACAATATATACAGGGCATAATTTATCTGGTATCGCATCTCAATTTGCTACACATATTTAAGCAGTTGTTATACATTCTGCAACATGCAAAGCTGTGTCTGCTATGCAAAATGTGTACGTGATTGCAATTTATCATTGATTTTCAAAATTCTATCAGTAACCTTTTCGACAACCAATCCCTTAAAAAGTACATTCTTTACAATGTATACCATATTTTGTTGAATATTTTGAAATGAATATGACTGGAAGCCATTGCTGCCTAAGGCTAGTAGTCATGTTAATTTCAAAATATTCAACAGCTTTCCTATTTGTTTGCTCTGAGATTGAAATACGGGGAATTTATCGGTGAAAGATTTGATTGCTATACATTTTTGCCGATAGCTATACAATTTATAGTTTGCATAGCAATATATTCTATGCAAATATCAAATTCTAAATTATGCCCTGATATAGGTGGGGAGTGGGTGAGATGGTATGGTGCAGGATTGTGGAGGTCAAAAAATAAATATAGGATCCAAGGTTCTTTGTAAATCTAAGACTGTCTGCATTTAAAAACCTAAGTTCATGGTAAGCATTCTCTGGACCGTCTACATATGCACCTAGAAAATCAGTCCAACATGCTGATGCGTTAATGTACATGGTGATCAATTGTTCACCTCCAGGCTCGGGCACCCTGACACAAGACAATGGACCTTTCCAGTGTATCCATCGATCATATGATGTCATAATCAGCTACTAAGTGGCATGTAGGATGACATCATAATCATTGCATCATAAATTATTCTATTTGGCCCGTCTTTAGCTCTTACTAGTCTGAACCGGTGTACGAATTGTATGTCTCTGCTATTTAATAAAGATACTCTTGAATATTTTGAAACTAATTTGACGGGACGCTGTTGCTGCCATAAGCATATAGCGGCCAGTCAAATTAGTTCCAAAATAATCAATAGCTTACCTGTATAGTTTTCTGGAAATTGATAGTCAAGGAGTTCAGAGATCGATCCTAACACGAGCGAAGTGTGGGTAGTTAGCTAGTGATGGGTGGGGCGTAGCAAAAACTGGAAACGTCCATTGGCCAATCAACACATCTGATTGTGTAATATCTTTGCAGGCCTCCATGAGAATTCTGAAGGGGAGCAATCGCTCCCTCTCCTGAATTAAAACTTAAGCCAGGCGAGCAGCAGCAGTGTCATATTTTGTCATTGTTACTAAGCAATGTAGGCGAGTAATAAAATACTCCCCTAAAATTAACATTACGTGATGAGAGAGCTATCACTCTTCTCTACTGGAGAGGTCTGTCAGTATTTGATCTCTAACCGGTCTAGCAGTTGCCCACTCACCGTACTCAGTCCTCTGATTAACCTGCGCTATTGAATGCTGTATGTATAATTAACCCATTTATTGCTGAAATCCCAATTTTAAGGTGTCAAGGAAACTCCATGTGAGCGTCATGACATGCTTATCCTATCTCAATATGAGTTAACCCTTTCACCCATCAATTCTGAATATCTCATTTTAACTCTAACCCTCGAACTTGTTTCTATTTTCTGATGGAAAATGACCATTTGCAGACCGAGAGAAAACTATTTTTGAAAATTTACCACCAGAATGACTGGCTCGGTTATTGAGCCAGTCATTTCAGTGGTAAATTTTCAAAAAAATTTCTTCTCTTAGTCTGCAAATGAACATTTCTCAAAACCACTGCAGAAGCCGTTTTCGGCTGATATGATTATTAAAGGGTTACTGAGGCAACTATACAGAAAAACTGTTGACTATTTTGAAGTTAATTTAAATGGGTGCTGTTGCTGCTTTCAGCTATAGGCAGCAATGGCTTTAGTCTCGAAATTACTTTAAAAATATTCAACAGAATTAGTTTTATATCGTAAAAGATTTGTTGGTGAAAGGGTGAGTCAGTTTCTTAATTTAAAAACAAATTTATATTTAATGCTGTTGTTGGATAGTTTGAAACTAATCTGGCGAACTTGTTGCTTCTCCCAGTCAAATTATTTTCAAAATGTTCAACAGCATGTTCCTTACATAATAAAGACGTTGTTGTTTCTGGTCTGTAAGGGTTAAAGGATTAACCATTTTCATTCTAAACTAGATTGCTTGGTCGATGACGCATTGTCTCAACTCCCCACGTTTACCACTTTGACCTTCTGACTTACCCACCCCCACACTCCTGGTGGCGGAGCGAAATGTAAATGTCCTCTTGCACTCAACAATCATATGGGTAACTCATCTACCAAATTTGTTTGAATTCCGTTCACTGATTTTCGAGGATGTGCCTTACAATTGATTTCTTGACCTTTTGACCCCTTTCCGTCCCACTAAGCGGAGCCAAATATAAATGTCGTCAGACAATCTTCTACAATTATATGGGTAACTCGCATACCAAATTTATTTGAATTCCACCAAACGGTTTGGGTGGAGATAGCGTGACGGACAGTTTTTAGAATATTCAACCACAGCGCACACACACACACACACACACACACACACACACCTTTGGATGCGGGCGGCGGAGCTAAACGTAAATGTCAGCACACAATCCGCAATTATATGATTAACCCACAATGATTTTAGTTGAATCCCATACAATGGTTTGGGAGGGGGTAGCATGACAGACAGTTTTTAGGATATTTGACATTTGAACCCACACACACACACACACACACACACACACACACACACACACACACCCACCCCAGGAGGTTGAAACCAAATGTAAATGGTGTCACGCATTCCACAATTGCATTAATTATATAGGTAATTCACATACCAAATTTATTTGAATTCCATCAAACGCTTTGAAAGGACATAGCGTGATGGACAGTTTTTAGGGTAATTAACCTTTAACAACCCCCCCCCCCCCCCCATGGTGGCGGAGCCAAACATAGTGTCGTCGTGCAATCTGAAATTATATGAGTAACTCATATAAGAAGTTTGGTTGAATTACACCCAACGGTTTAGGAGGAGATAGCGTGCTGGATGTTTATCAGGATATTTAACCTTTTGACCCCTCCCCCTGACCTCCATGGGACAGAGACAAGCATAAATGTTATCTTGCAAAACGTAATCATATGGGTAACCTACATACCAAATTTCGTTAAATTCCGACCAACAGTTTGGGAGGAGATAGCGTGACGGGTGGACAGACTGGCAGAGGCGATTAGGGGACATTGCAATCGCCTCTGTTCATCCGGCTATCATTTGGTGGTATTCAATAAAATTTGAATGTTATGTGAGTTGCCCATACATGCCATATGACTGTGGAGTGCAAGACGACATTTACATTACAGGGCATAATTTAGAATTAAATATTTGCATAGCATGAATTGCTATGCACATTATAAACTGCATAGTTGTCTGCAAAAATGTATAGCAATTAACTATTTCACTGCTAAATTCCCTGTATCCCAATATCTGAGCAAACAAACAGGAAAGCTGTTGAATACTGTGAAATTAATATGACTAGGCAGCAATGGCTTCCAGTCATATTAATTTCAAAATATTCAACAGAATATGCTTATTGTAAAGAATTTACTTTTTCAGGGATTTGTAGTTGAAAGGGTTAATGACAGAACTTAAGAAAATCAATGACAAATTGCAATCACATACAAATTTTGCATAGAAGATACAGCTGTGCGTGTTGCAGAATGTATAGCAACTACCTAAATATGTGTAGCAAATTGAGATGCGATAAATTATGCCCTGCATTAGGCTCCGTCCCTAAGATGGGTTTTGGGGGTAAAAAGTCCGTGCTAGAATTCCACCAAATTGTTACGTTAGTTACCCAGATGATTGCGAGACATTGTTTACATTAGGGTAGGGTTGTGGTACAGAGTTTCAAACTTGGCAAAAACATGTGGATTTGCGTTCTCATGCCATCGACTGCATAGTATGTATTTGTAACTAGAGCTTGTAATTTTGAAAACCATGTTGCTGAAAGCTGTTTCTGCCTGTGCAAATACATTGGACCAAATTTGACGCTTTAAAACTCAAGCCAGCCAAAAACGGCTTCTGCAGTGGTGTTGAGGAAATATTCTTTTGGCATTGTTTGGAAACCAAGAAAAGGCTATTATTAAAATTTTACAACTAATGACTGGGTTGGTAACCGAGCAAGTCATTCCAGTCATACCAGTGGTCAATTTTCAAAAATAATTTGTTGGTCTGCAAATGGTCATTTTCTATGAGAAAACTGATCGAGGATTATTAGGCCTTAGGGTTCAATCTTAGACCAGAAATTACATTCTTCTTGAATCGTGTTGTAAGGACCGAATTCTGTTGAATAGTTTGAAACGCATTTAACTGGAAGCATTTGCTGACAGGTTCCAATCAATTAGTTTCAAAATGTTCAACACCTTACGTGTGCATAGCTCTCCTACAAGTCTGGTAATTGACCTTTCCAGTTTTAGCTATGCCCCACCCATCTGTGGCTCTCGTGTTGGGATCGATCGATCTCTGAACTTCCTGACTATCAATTTCTAGAAAACTATACAAGTAAGCTGTTGAATATTTTGAAACTAATTTGACTGGACGCTGTTGCTGCTTATTAAATAGTAGAGACATACTATTTATACATGTACAACGTGTCGAACTATTAAGAGTTAAAGATGAGCCATATACATGTAGAATCATTTATGACATAATGATTATGATGTCATCCTGCACGCCGCTTAGCTGATTATGACTTCAGATGATAGATGGATACTCTTGGAAAAGTGAATTGAGATACTGGGCTTTCAAGGTTTAAATGGTTATTGTGCTTAGGGAATGTTCATCTGAAGTCCGCGAGGAGACTGTTTTGAAATTTTACCACTGGGATTAGGATTACTGGCTTGGTTAGGCATACTTGGGAGCAGGGACAATGATTTTCCATTTCGCACAAAATTGTTGATTCCGTTTCACAAGCTTACATCATCTAAGTTACATGTACCCTTAATAAAGTCAATAAAACAGTCAAAGTTGTGTTATTAGTATGCCCAGACTGGCAGACATTACAAAGTTAGGATGGCAGAGATATGGGTTGGTACATGTCAGAATTTTGCAATTTTACACGATAATTATGTCTCCCATTCTGGAGGAAAATGGCTTTAAAATTGAAAAAGAACAGTCTTCCTTTGGTCTGCAAATTATGGACATTCCTCAAGACCACTGGTATGTCAATTTTGGCCGGCATGTGGCCATTAAAGGGCTAAAAATTCTAATAAGTGGTATCCTCGCAAATTTCAATATTAATTATTAACCCTTTCAATGGCATATCCCTGAAAACGGAAATTCGTTGAGATTTATAACCTATTCCATTGAATATTTTGAAATTTTAAATACACTTAGAACTGAATGACATTCGCTATCTAAGGCAGCAATGTCTTCCAGTCATATTCATTTCATAATATTCAACCACTTTCCTGTTTGTTTGTTCCAAGATTGAGATACGGGGGAAGTTATCAGTGAAATGGTTAACCCTTTCAAAAACCTTACAGACCAGATATTAACAAACTCCCTTTGCTGGTAGAGGAATATTCTGCTGAATAATTTGAAACTAATTTGACTTGGAAGCAACAGCTTCCAGTCACATTAGTTTCAAATTATTGATGGTTTCTCATCATGCTTGTAGTTGAGATGCTTTAGGTTAAGATAACTTGGTGCATTTCTTAACCATTTAACCCTTAAAGTTGTTCAAGAAAATTTTCATTTTCTTATAGAAAATGTCAATTTACAGACCAAGAGAAGACTATTTTTGAAAATTTACCACTGGAATGACTGGCTGGATTATCGAGCCAGTCATTCCAGTGATAAATTTGCAAAAATACTCTCTTCTTTTGGTCTGCAACTTGACTTCTCAAGACCTGCAAAAGCGGTTTTTGGCTGATATGAGTTTTAGACGGTTAAACTTTCAAAGAACCCTGCAAATCCTAGAATATCCCCAGACCTTCTGTATGCAACTGTGACCATGGAAATTCTAGGATATCCCCAGACTTTCAATATGCAAATGTGACCAGGGAAATCCTAGGATATCCCCAGACTTTCTATGTGCGAATGTTACCAGGGAAATCCTAGGATATCCCCAAACTTTCTATATACAAATGTGACCAGGGAAATCCTAGGATATCCCCAGACTTTCTATGTGCGAATGTTACCAGGGAAATCCTAGGATATCCCCAGACTTTCTATATGCAAATGTGACCAGGGAAATCCTAGGATATCCCTGAAATTGCATGCAACATTTCATAGGGGATACATGTAATTTGCTTAAAATGATTTGAAATAAAATTTGTTTCTGTTGTACTGGTTGTAAAATAATCGAATTCCAGTACTTTGGTAGTTGTTTTGGGAGTCATATATGCTTTGGCCATACATGCATTACATGTATCCATGTAGTACTGAGCCAGACATGCCAGACTTCACTAATGGAAGCCTTACATTTGTAAACTTACATGTTCCTGTATCATGTATGTGTGGATTTAATCTAGTCTGTATTCCGACCATGCATGTATTTTATCTATATAGGGGAGTAGGGGTTGTTACGACCCATCTTTTTAGATCATTATTAGCTCACCTGTCCAGAATGGCCAAGTTGGCTTATGCCAGGATGACCGTCCGGCGTCCACCTGTCCGTCCGTCCGTCCATCCATCAACTTTTTTTAAACGACCTCAAGAACCACTGGGCCGATTTCAATTATATTTGGCAGGAAGTATCCTTAGGGCATAGGGATCCAACTTTGTTCAAACGAAGCCGATCGGCCAATTTGGCCGGTGGCCATCTTGGATTTTGGCCGATTTTAGGAAATGTCTTTAAAAATCTTCTCCGAAACCGCTTTGTGGATTGAAGCAAACCCCATGAAATATGATCTAGGGCAAGAGCTGAACCAAGTTTGTTCAAGGGAACTTGATTGGTCAAAAGTTTTGACAGCCATTTTAGTTGACCTAGTTTTATCGAAAATGACTTCTCCAGAACCGCTAAAGGGATTGGGCCGAAATTTGGCAGATATGATTAGGGACTAAGGGCCATTAAAGTCTGTTCAAGGGAAGTTAATCCGTCAAAAAACATGGCCGCAGTGGGCCAATCAAAATACAGCATGTTTGGCGGCCATATTAGATTTATTTTTATTTGATGGATTTTGAGGCTGAAATTGGTTTTATGTATGTTTTTGGGTATTCTGATCCCAAATTTGCAATTTTCGAAACTGTCGGATAACCTGGTTGACGGCCATATTGGATCATTTTCCTTTCAAAAGCTTGTATATTAAAGCAGTGGGAAATTTAAAATGTCTTCTAGAACTACTGAGCCGATTTCAATTATATTTGGCAGGAAGCATCCTTAGGTTGTAGAGATTCAAGTTTGTTCAAACGAAGCCAATCAGCCAATTTGTCTGGCGGCCGGTGGCCATCTTGATTTTTGGCTGATTTTTAGAAACGTCTAAAAATCTAATCCGAAACCGCTTGGTGGATTGAAACAAACCCCATAAAATATGATCTAGGGCAAGTGCTGAACCAAGTTTGTTGAAGGGAACTTGATTGGTCAAACGGTTTGACGGCCATGTTGGTTGACATAGTTTTAGCGAAAACAACTTCTCCAGAACCACTGAAGGGACGGGCCGAAATTTGGCAGATATGGTTAGGGAATAAGGGTCATTAAACTTTGTTCAAGGGAGGTTGATCCGTCAAAAAACATGGCCGTCTTGGGCCAATCAAAACATAATGTGTTTGGTGGCCATATTGGTTTTTTTATTTGATGTATTTTGAAGCTGAAATTGTTTTTATATGTGCTTTTGGGTATTCTGATCTCAAATTTGCAGTTTTCGAAACTGTCGGATAACGTGGTTGACGGCCATCTTGGATCATTTTCCTTTCAAAAGCTCCCATATTAAAGCAGTGGGAAATTTTAAATGTCTTCTAGAACTGCTGGGCCGATTTCAATTATATTTGGCAGGAAGCATCCTTAGGTTGTAGAGATTCAAGTTTGTTCAAACGAAGCCAATCAGCTAATTTGTCTGGCGGCCATCTTGGTTTTGGACAATTTTTAGAAATGTCAAAATCTGAGCTGAAACTGAGCGATTGATTCAAAAGTCATAAAATATCATTTAGGGCACAAGCTGAACCAAGTTTGTTCAAGGGAAGTTGATTTGCCAAATAGTTGGGTGGTCATCTTGGATGGCCGGGTTTTCATGAAAGCAACTTCGTCTCCAGAGCCACTGAACGGATTGGGCCGAAATTTTGGAGATATGATATTGATGACTAAGGGCCATTAAAGTTTGTTCAAGAGAAGTTGATACATAAAGAAACATGGCCTCTGTTTTCTTGTTACAAGTCCGCTCAACTCATTAGAGTTTTACTCATTGTTAATGATCATTCTAGTTCTATGCTCCAGGTGAGCGATACAGGCCCCTTGGGACACTTGTGTTAACTTTATTGGTTCAATTGTGTAGAGTACTGGTACACAATATACATCCTTGTTCAGCGTTCAGTCATCAGCCCTTGACTGAATTTGTAGCTTATTATGTCATCAGACTGTTTCTTATTTTGTGAAATAACAGGCTGGGTGGAAAGAAAGTCACGCTAGTTTTGTAACTGAGCTAAAACATCTCCGGGCTATCGGGCTAACCTCGTTAGGCGCGGCCCTGAAACATTCCTTTGACCTACTGAATGTTAATCGGATGCAGTCTGGTATTGACACTTATGGACAGGTAAGATAAATCATTATGTACATGTAATTAACATGGTTAACCTTGTAGCACTCATATAAATCATTATATGGATACATGTATATATGAATGATTAACATTGTTAACCATATGATACTCAAATTTTTGAAATTCTTTCGAACATGTAGAAAATTTCAATTTACAGACCAAGAGAAGACTATTTTTGAAAGTTTACCACTTGAATGACTGGCTTGGTTACTGAGCCAGTCATTCCAGTGGTACATTTTCAAAAATAGTCTTCTTGATCTGCAAATGGACATTTTGCATGGCCACTGCAGAAGCCGTTATTGGGTGGTTAAAGGGTTAACTGTCTACTGCAGTACATTTTACAGCTCAAGAAAACTCGGCAGGCTACATTGTATTTTTATACCCTGCCAAAAGACTTGTTGATCAATGGCATTTACGGCCCTGTTTAAGACTATATGCTCGGCCTCAACGTGGCGCAGGGGTGTAACCCACTGGGTGTCAATCCAGACATTTGGAGGGGCTAACCAGAGCATTATGCATAACGCTAATGAAATGACACTTGGAGATCGAATCAACCGAAATGGTGCTCTAACAGACTAAACCACCTTACGACATCGCCCGCTTGCCCTTGTGGAGAAGCAGAACAGACCACAGAGCACATACTTCAATGTTGCAGTACGTATCAGCTGCTGAGAGAAGAGATCTGGCCTTTGTCAACCTCTTTTCTTGAAAAGCTGTATGGGCCTGTGGAAGAACTGCAGAAAACCACAGATTTCATCTTGAGAACGGCTCTCCAAGTGTGATACCAGCAATCGAAAAGAAGAATGGCGTTCACGCACGGGCTGGTGGCAGAGTGGTTTCCGCACGATAACTCTGCTACCGTTTTATCAGATCACTGAAAGTTGATAGGATGATTGGACTAGGTACATGGGGAAGAAATGTATCGAAATTGCCGATGATCCAAAATCCAAGATGGCCGCCAGGCACTGGCAGCCATCTTGAAAATTGGTTTCCAGATGATAACTCTGGTACTGTTAGATTTTGCCAAAGTTACCAGTTGTAACCTTTAAGGGGTTAGCAATGAACATAATGGAGGAATCCAGTTGTAGCTCCGCCCGCCAATCTCTAGCTAAGCTCCACCCACACGTCGCCCATGTTCTGATCGATCGATCATTGCACTCTGAATATCAATTTCCAGAAAACTACGGGTTACATGTATCTGTTGAGTATTTTGAAACTAATTTGACTGGTTGCTAAGCAGCAACAATGCCCAGACATATTAGTTTCAAAATATTTATTAGAATGTTTATTAACTGTCTGCCTGGTAAATTTCTGCAGCCCACATTTTCTATGTGGTTTAACTCTTGATATACTGCTTATTTTGAAAACAATTGAGCTGAAAGTTGTTGGTGCCTACATTACCAACAACCTTCAATCAAATTCTTTTCAAAATATTCAGCAGGTCCTGAGTTATTGGCCATTGAAATTATTGTCGTGTGACTTGCAGCAGTAAGTTAAATAGTAAAGACATACAATTCGTACAACAACGCTTAGTCGGTCATTGATTAAGCATTCGTGACTAACTTATATTATGGTGACCATGTAGAATGTCCATTTACAGAACAAGAAAATATAATTTTGGCGAAATGTACCACTGGAATGAATGGCTCGATATAACCGAGCCAGACATTCCAGTGATAAATTTTCAAAAATTTTATTTTGTATTAAAATTTTCCTGACCAAGTTTGCCCATTAACCCTTTAACACGCATATCAGCCAAAAACGGCTTCTACAGTGTTCTTGAGAAATGTCCATTTTAGTGTATTTTTAAATATTTGCCACTGTAATGACTGGCTCGATAACCGAGCCAGTCATTACAGTGGTAAATTTTCAAAAACAGTCTCTTGGTCTGCAATTGAACATTTTCTTTGAGAAAATTTAAATTTTCTTGAATAAATTCAAGGGTTAAGATAGGCTTCTTTCTGTGCAGATGAATTTCACAGATTATTTGAACTTTGAAAAGTTACGTGATAATATATATTTAATGGCAGTTTTAATGTGGCACACAACTGTTTTATGCTACTGTACCAGCATGGGTTCTTTGATGTTGTATGTAGTTTTTGAAGATTCAAGTGCATTGTGCAATAATGAGTGTACAGATGCATGTTCTAATCTATGCTAATATATAGTAACATTGGTTTTACCACATCAAAGTAAGGGGGTGGGGGGGGGGGAACCAACCTAGTTCAGACAGAATGGCTTAATTAGTACTCTTTTTATGCACACCCAGAAAAAATCTGGTAAATTTGTGTTGAATTATTGTTGTCATATAGTATATACATGTATATATATGTTTGTAGTTTTAAATCACAGCCATGTAGAATTCATACAAACAAGTGTTCCATTTCGGAGTCGTTTCTGTGCTTCGAAAAATGTGGAGTGGAAAATGTTTCCCATTGGCATATTGGTTGAGATCATGCATGTATATATACGTACCGCAACATTTGAGGCGAATGAAATTAGCCAGATGCATGTGTATGAGATTTCATTCGGCATAATACATTTATCCCTTTCACAGACAAAGCCGGGAAAAAGTAAATTCATTTACCATATAAAACATATATTTCTGTTGAATATTTTGAAATTAAGTTGACTGGAAGCCATTGCTGCCAATTTTAAGGAATAAGGACGTTACATGTACCGGTAATTTAAATCTACATGTAGGTTTACATACATGTTACATGTATATTCGCTCTCGCATGTATTGACCAGATACATGTACATGTACAAGAAATTATGGCGTTGAATATTTTAAAAATGTCTTGACTGAAAACCATTGAATGTCTTTCATCCAAATTTCCTGTGTGCTTGTCCTGCACCAGCAATTTCGTTGTTGGTTTAAATAATGATGTGTTGACTAAATATTGTTCAAAGTATAGGGTTAGTCTACGGCCTATATATAACGTACATACACGTAAGATTATGATTGTTTTATTTCTCTGTCCACTACAGGGAAGATGTCCATTTTATCTAGAGCCTGCAATGGTTATTGTGGTCACTGATGGCGGCAAACTGACCACACCAAATACTGTTCAATACGAAGTATGTGTAAATTACTCTGCAGTCGGCACTCATGTTTTAGGTTATAATCACTATACTGTATGTATCATATGTTCATGTGGCGTTGTCATGATTGACAGACTCGGCAAGTTTCAGCAGTTATGTCTAGATATAAGGTTTGAAAGTAACACTATTCTGAGGCTACATGTAGTTGACCTGGTTGTAATGTGCTGCATGTATGTCTGCCATTACTTGTACATGGAGCTTTGGATTGACAAGCCATACAGACGTCTAACAAGTTGTGTCGTAAAGTAAATCTAGCAGGTATACATTAAAATAACCACGTTCCATAACTATTGCCAGGTTCAGACCTACCTACCTACCCACTCGCTAATCAGTTTTTGAGAAAAGCTCTCAATAAAATCCCAAAATAGTCTACATGTATGTGTAATTTCCTGGTTACGAGTTAACAGGAAAGTAATCTCATGTAACCATACCAGTATTAAAGCTGTTGAATGTTTTGAAATTAGTTTGACTGTAATCTGTTGCTGTCCTAGACAGGATATGAATGATATGGAATCTGTTTATTATGCTGTATCAGTACAATATTTGAGGCAAGATTAGTATACATATACCGTTAACATTTGGCTAATAAAATCCCAACCTATGGTAATTTACTGGCTAAGAGAGCTACATGTATTTGGCTGATAAAATGACAAAATATGCTCATTTACAGGCTAATGTCATGAATTCAGACTGGTACATGTATAAAATGTAGGTTGGTCCCTGATTGCTATATGTAGATAGGAGTGTGTATTAGTGTACATGTAAGGTAAATTGTGTATGATAGCACAAGAGCAATATTCCCCAGCGCCACTGCCAGCATTCTGCCACCGCCAGCATTCTGCCACCGCCAGCATTCTGCCACCGCCAGCATTCTGCCACCGCCAGCATTCTGCCACCGCCAGCATTCTGCCACCGCCAGCATTCTGCCACCGCCAGCATTGCATGATTAGATTCTCTTGTTTTGCGCATGTCTGTTGTATCATGACTTTGATTGTTTCCATCTGTGAGTCTCTAGGGCTTGCACGTTCGCTGATATCTCAATGTGCAATGTATTATATTTATAACTGTCATTTCTAGTTAAATCTGCCCATGACGTCTACTGTACCGGGATCAGAGTTAACAAAAGAGCCATTTCGTTGGGATCAACGCATTTTCAGCATCGTAATGCGTTTGCCAGGGACAATACCGCACGAGATGGCTGGACCGACATACGTTCCCTCGGCTGATAACACATATATAGATGCCATGTGTGACGTTACTGGTGGTATGTCGAATAAATTATACTGTACATGTACTAGAGCTGGGCGGTCTGACGGTAGTACCGTGAGGACCGCGCGTATACCGTGACCGTTGACATTTCCAAATACCGTGAATACCGTCCATAATGTTTGACCAAGGGTAAATGGGTGCTAATAGTGCCAAAATACAGGCATCCCTACCTATTAGCCGAGTTGAGGTGAAAGGGCCGTTGTAAAAACAAACATCAAGACGTCAGTTACAAAATAATGACAGGCAGAATTGTATGTACGTACGTCTTGAAAGTCTCACAGTAAAATTGCTTTATTAAAACATCTAAACTCATTCTCTGGCCGTCCGCCAGTAGTAATTACACTATAATATGTTCCCTATTCCCATTTCTATTATTTGTAATTTATTACTTCCAGCATTTTGTCACCGAACAAACACGCTAGAATAACAAAATAACATACAAACTGCGTGCTATTCAAACGCAACAACAATCTTGCAAAGACGTATCTGATTGGTTGTTCATGAACTAGACCGTGGGAAAATACATTACTATGCTGAATTTATCAATGAAAATTTACTAAAACGTAGTATTTGTTCGCGCCATTTTGATCACGTGCTAATTTATTACCAACGAGCAGCGTTGAAGTCGTTATTTTTTTATTTTTCTGCCTTGTTTTAGGAAATTTCTTTAAGGATTAAATCCAGTTCAAGTAAGGACACCTAAAAATGATAGTGTTTTAGTTTTTGTCATTCATTTTTCAACTGGCTACACGTCGGAAGTTCGCGGAAATAGCTTTTTACATGCATTGTTCACGTGAAGCAATGCGAGTAACGAGTCTGCACATCGGGTACTGGGTAATTATCAGAAGCTTTGGAATCGGCTATATTCAATGTCGTGTTATATCCGCATGTGTATAGGCCTGTTTTCGTGAGTAACCGAGTATACGACTCCAACAGAAATAACAGAGTACAACACTGGCGTCGTTTAAATACGCGCAAATTTAGTCTGAATTGTGTTTATCAAAGCGCTCGACTGCCAAAATAAAATTTACCGTTTGCTGGTCGCACACATTAATAGCAAGAACAATCCAGATTGAAAATAGCGCACTCCAATGCCTCAAACAGCGGGTTATAGTTAGCAAGTCGACCACACACTTTGACCGATATTCCCGTGAATGATATTACGTCAATAAAAATAGTGACCTAATAAAACCGTGAAACTAAACAGTCGCAATAGCCATAATGTTTTTCTTCTCTAAATCAGGAAGCCGATTTATTTATTTTACCTATGTTTACCGTTGATTGGAGATGGAAGTGAAAAGGAAATGAACAAAATTGTTCTAATTTCGTGGCATGCCTCAACCTCAGATGACGGTATACCGTGGTACTGCGGTATATTTTATGGTACCGATACCGTCATGTAAATGTCAATACCGCCCGGCTCTAACATGTACATGTATTTCTAATGAGCTGTATGGTTTCTTTAAATATACGTCTCGGTTAGGGAGTGACTAAAACATTTCATAGAGAAACAATATCTTGCTTTAAAGTAATGGGAGATCGAATCGATTTATGCTTTGGACCGTGTCAGAATTCACAGAATCCCAATGTTAACCCTTTAATGGTCAAGTCGGCCATTGCCGCAGTCTTGGCAAATGTCCATTTGCAGGCCAAGAGAAGAGTATTTTTGACAATTTACCACTGGAATAACTGGCCTCAATACTGAGCCCGTCATTTCAGTGGTAAATTTTCAAAAATAGTCTTCTCTTGGCCTGCAAATGGGCATTTACTATGACAAAATTGAAATTTTATTAACCAAATTTAACCATTAAACGTCTACGGGAATTATACAGGTACATGTACTATTGAGTATTTTGAAACTAATTTCACTGTGGCAATAACTGCTCCCAGTGATATTAAGTTTTAAAATGTTCACAGAATGGTTTATTAAATTGTAATTTCATCATAAAAGTGTGTATACTAGTACGTGTGTATGCCAGAGTTAATAGTTAGCATTTCATTATGACTGTGAAGTCAGGTACACATCTAAATTAGTGCCTTAGTTGATTATGACGTCGGATACTGTGTGTGTGTGTGTGTGTGTGTGTGTGTGTGTGTGTGTGTGTGTGTGTGTGTGCGTGTGCATGTGTGTGTGCGCGTGCATGCGTGCGCTCGCATGAGTGTGTGTTGTGTGTGTGTGCGTGCATGCGCACGCTCGCATGAGTGTCTGTGTTTCCCTGATTAACCTCTTGCGTTAACAGCGCCTCAAAGTGCTAATATATTACATGTAATTAACCATTTTGCAAGCCGAGAGATGCATTCCTTGAAAATTCACCAAGGAAATTTTTACAAATTTGGCTCAACTGCTACTTTGTAGTGGGTTAATAATCAGGAAAATCCAAGTCTTATAAAGTTTACATTTACTGGCCAAAAGAAGACCAAATTTTGAAAATTTACCACTGGGATGGCTGGCTCGGTTGCCGAGCCAGTCATTCTAGTGATAAATTTTCAAAATTAGACTTAGCCTGCAAATGGACATTCTTCAAGCCCTGTACAGAAAACATTTTGGCTGGTTTGAGCTGATGATATTGGGACAGGAGTGGTGGTTAAAGCAGCTGTATGCAAATTATGTAGCATGAGTAATTATTATTATAATTTCAGGTCGTTCATACGCTGTATCGTCACAACGAATGTTGAACGCAACATTAGAATCTCTCGTACAGAAAGTACAGAGTGGTGTGGTTATCAGCTTTGAGAAGTTTGGTCCAGATCCTATGCCTATCAATGGTGAAGGTACTGTACATCGCCTTTATTCTTAATCATTGCGTACACGTATGACATGTAGATCGTTCTTCAGAAGTCACCCAGTTACAGGCGTGATGGTGATCTCTAAAGGTGTATCTTCACAGCAGAATGGTTTTGAAAATAAAATGGTTAAAATGGTATACTTTTAGACACTTAGTAAATTGTGCACTTAGATGTAATGAAGCGAAATAAATTTTAACATATGATTTTATTCCGTGTAAATTGATATAATTGTTTTAAGTTGTGAAATCCAATTTGAGACACGAGCCCTTAATTCAAATTCACAACTAAAACACCATATATTAATTAATACGGTATACTAATATCTATTTCGGTTAATTACATTGAGGAACACAAATTAATCCTCTAAAAATATGCGATTTAAAATAACCTGTTATCAAGCATTCTGCTGTGAATATGCACGTTTAAGGGTTTGAACTCGGAATGTTTTTGAAGGCCCATGAAAAATGCTTAAATTTATTTTAGTAAATCGGTAAAACCTACATGTACATATTTTGGCGAAACCATTACCTCTGATACTGTAAAGATGCATAGTCACTGGTCTTTTAACATTTACTGGTCAGTATCTGTCAAGAAGTATTAAAAGCATTACTTATTGAATGTCAATACTGCTTTCAATAATTCACCACTACGGGTAGAATGACTGGCTCTACATGTATATAGTGCAAGTTACAGTGTCTCAGTCACTGTCAGTAGTAAAATTTAGAAATAATTGCCTGTAAATATGCATTCATCAAGACTACTGCAGAAGCATATTGACAATGGCCATACATGTAGCACCATGGCCATATAATGTACATGGATTATCATAAACTTGATTTAAAAAATCTGGACATTGTTGTATTTTACGTCTGGATTTTACCCAACCCTTTAATGACTAAATTTGTTCAAAAAATTTAAATATTTACTTATTGAATGCCCATTTGCAGGCCAAGAGAAGACTATTTTTGAAAATTTACCACTGGAATGACTGGCTCAGTTATCGAGCAAGTCATTCCAGTGGTAAATTTTCAAAAATAATCTCTTGGCCTGCAAATGGACATTTCTCAAGACCCCTGCAGAGGCCGGTCTTGGTTGGTTTCATCCTGAAAGGGTTAATATATTACTTGTATATGACTTATGATTACATCATGTACATGTATGTATGCTTTCAGGTAAAACTGAAACAGTTGGCTTCAATGGCAGTATGAAAGGTATGTAGTCACCACCACAGTCGCATACTTTTAGTTATTATATAGACATGTCGTCTGCTGGCATGGGATGGCATGAGTTTTTCCGTACACTTAAATGAGTTACATGCAGGACTGTATTCTGTAATGCTTGATCAAACCGCATTCAATCATTCAAACTGGGTTACTTACCATGGTTACCAGTCGGCATGGATTCAATGAGATTCTTGATCCCACAAGTGTCAATTGCTTGGCGGGATCATGTGGAAGAACATGTATGATGTCCCTGTCATAGTCCAGTAAGATGTCCGCTGGCACTGGCTGTGTTGGCTTCATGGGAGGCATCTTGGGGAAGTGGTGTGGAGTACGGCTGAACTATGGGGCCCTAAACTCATTAAGACGTTTTCTACAGCATACATGTACAACGCAAACTGTAGCAGCTACGATATATAGTATCCATCATGGTTTATCAGTGTCTAAATGCTGACATGTTTGCATTTGTGCATGCTTATAGATATCCGGGGGTTCTTGAAAAGTTGCCTCATCTGTCAGATTAAATCTTCACTCTTCTGGTAGAATTCAATGGCTGATTTACACCTGACGCTGATCTTAGTGTAGATTGAGTCCTGGATGCTAGGCTTTCATGTGTTGTCATGCTAGCACTCATACATGTATGGGCAGACACGCAACCACATGCATACTCAGCCGACCACCACAGGGGTTCCATCTTATAAGGACACAGCACCATTGAGCTGATGAACACTGACTAATGGATTGGTGTCATCCACAATCGGCGATATCTGTAAAAGAAAAGATAGTGGTTTAACATACATGTAGATCCTTTTTAGAAAAATCCTAATCTATGACATGTATGACTTACTACAAACAGCGCTCCAGATAAGGCGCGTACAAGCGTACTGTACGCATAGAAATTGTCCATGTATGCAGACATATAAATATTCATGCATACCATGTATGCCTCAAGTAAATGCTGTACGCATCGGTGTATTAATCTGTCCGTACTGGTCTGTTGCCATTATCAAATATCGGTGTTCATTCCAGGATGTGCCATTGTGCCATAGTCCCCTAAATTCCAACTGCGGCACAAAATAAATAACCTAGTGGGTCAAACGGGCGCATAAAATATATGCATGAAAACTGAACACGTAGCTGTCAAACTCAGATTTTTTAATTTTGTCGGGAAACAGTTTAGCCAATGACAACTCGCCCGTACAATGCTAGACCAATGAAACTGTTATGTAGCATTCAATGTAGATGGAAGAGTATGCAGAGAATGTGGTCAATTCCAATAATTTGATTGGACCAATTGGGAAATGACGTAGCCACATAAATTATGAATTAAAAAATGGCCCGTTAGCAAAAGTAGATTTCCGTCCGATACGTGAGTAGATTCCAAACGCATCACTTTGTTGAACTTTTTTGCAAAAAAGTCTGAGCCTATTACCGAAGATCAGCCAGCCACTGAGGCAGCGTTGCTGACATACCACGATATAAGCGTAAAAGCAGTGCCTATACTACTATCACTAAACGGTATGATCTCTGTCTCCGCAAGAGGGTATTCTTTTCTTTGTACAAGACCTTTGCTTACCTATATGCGTGTCAATGAAAGAAATTCCCTCACCAATATAATCCAAGTTTGTCTTTCAGAAACTCTGAATCTCCAAGAAGGCATATCTTATATGAGCGGAGATGAAAGATTTTTTAATTGTGAATATTTCATTAGATAGGGCAAAATATATACAGAAATATTTGTAAACGTTTGTTCTTTCACACTTATTTTAATTGGAGAGGTAATTATAGCAATAACTTTTAATATGAAATTTACAAGAATTTTTCTTAGTAGGCTAAAGCATTACTGTGCCAATAACAACTGCAAGTTCTCTTCACCTAATTTAGTTTACTGGCAAATATTAAAAGGTCTGTTCTCTTATTACAGTAGCCAATATATTAGCGCTTCTAACCTTGGATTATATTTTTAGTAAGAAATTTTCAAAGATTAAATGAACAATATTCTAATTTCAATAACTTGTCTTGTCAGCACTTCTATACCTTAGACCCATCTTAATCAAATACTGTAGGAAGCAAAAAACTGGAATTTCCCTTCTAAATAAAGAAATGCTCCATGAGAATGTGTAGTGTTAACACTTTTCCTTCTATTTTATATCCAATGTTCATTGATACATGTAGGCCTACCGTATGTTATAGTTGAAACTCTGCTAATTATTTTGAAACCAACTTGACTAACCTCTGTAAGTGTTTAATTGGTGTCTATTTTTTTTCAATCAAACTAACTTCTAAATTTACCTTCTTTAAAACAAATTTCAGAATTCAGAATGACAAGCATTATTATAGCAATAATATGTATTCATTTGCCAGTATGTCACAGAGATAGTCTTTAGAATGCTAGTGTATCTCTATAGGCTAATCGTATTGTCATTCAGAATTAAAATCTGGTAGGCATGACTGACTAGTTAGTTGATCAATAGCAATGGGTCCCAAACACCCTGCCCCAACCATAGCATGTAACTGTTTTCTGGCCTTAGGAAATAACATGGAGAGGGTTGGGTGATGGTGGGGGTTGTGGGTGGTGATGGGGTGACTAGTTTATCCCTTTAATACTAAAGCCGCCTAAAACTGGCTTCTGCAGTGGTCTTGGGAAATGTCCATTTGCAGACCAAGAGAAGTCTATTTTTGAAAATTTACCACTGGAATGACTGGCTCGATAATCAAGTCCGTCATTCTAATGATAAATTTTCAAAAATAATTTTTGCTTGGCCTACAACTGGACATTTTCTCCTTCGATCAATACTCACCATTCTATTACTTCTGATATACAGCTGGCCCTGACAGCTGGCTCTAGGACTATAGACTTAGAAAGCTTTACCGACTCCTGGAACCGGGTACTCGGCTCCCAACTGCCGAGTACCCGTCTACCATGAAGCTCATTCTTGTTTGCATAGCGACAAGAGAATACATGCTTTTTGCAGTTGGAAAGTCTTGAGATTGTTTAAGCCTAAGTCTTTTTGCTGTGATTAATTGTGATAGCTTGTGCGTTCTACTAAGGATATTTGGATTAATATGGATGCCGCCGATGATAACCAGGTTGTATATTTCCATGTTATTCCATAGTTAAAAGACTTAGGTCTCTAAAATTTTGTCTGTGTCGCATGTTCCAATTTCTAACCCCAAAGAATCTGGGACGTGTGTTAACAACGAAATATGCCGGATGATCGCCTTCTTTAAACCCCAACAGGCGATCGGCAGATATGAAAATAGGTGTTAGCTACGGTGGTTTATAACACAAATATCGGCTGACGTCATTCTCCGTAAGATCCGATTGGGTGACGTCACACCCGGGTGTTCTCAGATGTTTATGTGAAGAAAATTTTTCATTAATTCGCGCATCTGATTCTACGTGCTGCGTACTAAAATGGTACCAGAAAACTGGAATTTTGAAGTTTTGCGTGTTATCACGATCTGTTTGCAATGATCGGTGGTTTTCAAAATTCTTGATTTAGATGTCTTGTCTGCGGTTTTACCGTGTGCTACAGCAGTTTGTTTACATTTTGTTGTTTCTTCACATATCGTTTTGGCTTTCGTTAGGAGTATAATTTAATTAACAGTTAATTTATGGTCAAAATATTTGAAAATTAATTGTCTGCCTTCCATCTCTGTCTCGTTCCGCTTGCTTATCATAGGTTTGTGCTTATTTATAGGCCAAGCCAGCTCCGCCATCATGTGACGAGTGCCACAAGTTCGTGCGGGTTCTGTTTAAGGACCATGTCTGCTTTCGATGTACGAAATGTAACCTTGACAATAGGTGTAATGTATGTGCAGTGTGGTCGGTTGACATGATGTTGAAGTTCCTTGCCCAGAAGGACTTGGCTGGGTCTGACGCGGGGTCAGGCGGACCGAAAGCAAATCGTGGAGCGTCCGTTTCGGCCCCTGGGGGCGCTCCACGTCTACAGCCGGAGGTGGCGGAGATGGCACCGCCGGCGTGGTTTGGTCCGGCTATGCAGGGCTTCCTGCATAGCGTTCTGCCAACGCTGGTGTCCCTGCTGCCGAAAGTTGTAGGGCAGTCTCTCCCCATGTTTGGTTCGGACCCTGTCCTTGGACAGGGTTCTGGACTGGCCACCGAGGGAGCCGTCTCGTACGGCCCCCTGGCAGTCCCGTCGGGCTCCGGCCTGACGGGTTCTATCTCTCTGCGGCCACCTCCGGGTGGTCCAGTAGCGGTGGCCGGTCCGTCAGGCATGGGAGCCGCCAGGACGGCTCCACGGTTTCCTCGTCTAGTGACGACTCTTCGGGGTCTGAAGATGAGGAGGCCGAGGAGGAGAGGTTGCTGCGGCCTGTGATGCCGCGGGTGGAGAATATGGAGGTCGATTCCGTCCTGGACGGAACCGCCCTCCATCTGTCTGGCTTGGCGCAAGCCAGGGCAGCGGCTCCGCCCGTGGTTGAGGCCAATCTGGTACCGGGCACCGGTCCCATGATGGTTGGTTTGCCGCCAACCGACACGGTGACGGGTGTGCCGGGCCAGGCGTGGTACTCACCTATCTCGCCTGGTCCGGCGGTCAGACATGGGGTGCCGTTGGCGCCCGTGTTTGTGCACGGTTCCGTTACTGCTACGGGTCCGCACGGTTTTCCGTGCGCGCCTACTCAATGAACTGGTGTGTTCCATGGGGTGGCGGCGGAACCGTATGGTACTGGAGTTCCTGGCGTGTCAGCGACGGCTCCAAGCCGAGAGGCCGTTGCTGGTAGGTCTGTGAACATGTCAATGGGTGATGTGTTCACGGGTGTGTCCTCCTCGGAAACGGACTGGTCTGAGGCTCTGGCTTGGCTAGCCAGGGTAGACCCATCTGTGGTTTCGACCACGGCCGAGGAGGATGCGCCCCGTCCATCGGTGGCATCGATCAGGACGGGGATCTTGCCCGCAGCCCGGATCCAGTCCAATGGACTGGATCCACGGTTTATTGAGTTGCTGGAGGCTATTTATAGCAAGCAACTCATGGCCAAGGGCCAGCTTCCTGCGGCCTCCAGTGAGGTGCGGGCGAGGTGTCGTATTCCATGGGGGGAATACGACAGGTATGGTGTTGTTCCGTCGGTCACCGAGGATGACCGATGGGTTCTGGGTGTCCAGAGTGCTGGGGCGGGTAGCCCCGCCCCGGCACTGGTGGACAAATCCCAGGGACACCACGATGAAGTCCTGTCCCTTTGTGATGAGGGTGTGAGGGCAGCTATGAGTGCTGTCAACCACTCTTATCGCCTTCTTCAGTCGGTGTGGGCTGAAGCGGGGGCAGGCTACCCTGTGCCACCTGTGGCGCTTTCGTGCGTCAATGACGGCCTGGTGCTGTCTATGGACGCATTGGCAAGGGTGCAGGCGCGTGTTACCAAGTCGAGGAGGCAGATGGTTCTTGACCATATGCGTCCAGCTACGGCTGTCAAGGAGCGTCTTCTTGGGACGCCCCTGACAGGCCCTAGCATCTTTGGTGGCCAGGCGCGGGCCATCTTAGAAGACACGGCTAGCATTGCGCAGAATCGGTTGGCGGTGAACATGCAGCTAGAGCTAGTGCGTCAAGTGCATGCACTAGGGGCTGTAGCAAAGCCGCTGACCATGCAACCTTCTAAGAAGCAGAAAAAGTACAAAGGCAAGGTGAAAGCTAAGCCTGGTGCTGCTTCTGGGTTTTCTCAGCCGCCTCCGGCGAAGAAAGCCAAGAAGGTTGTGGAGGCTCCTACCCTCCCCAATGTTGCTCCTGATCGCCCGAGAGGCGGGAAGGGGAAGGGTAAGTCCTCTAAGGGCGGAAAGAAGGCAGCGGATCGTACCTGAGGGTACGAGAGCTCCCTTCGTATCTGCCTGGACCGCACCTGTGCGACAGGAACAGCGGTGCCAGTTAGACCAGCCGAGCCAAGACCAAAATGGGTCTCTCTCTCTCTCTCATCAAGAGAGGGGGGGGGGGGGTGAGCGGATCGTGAGCCGGACACCCCCATTAGGCGTCGAGGCGTCTATAGTGGGTGGAAGGCTCATGCGTTTCGTCGAGGCTTGGCGAGGTGTGATGTCAGACAGTCTGGTCTTGGGATGGTTATCCCAGGGGTACATGCCGGAGTGGTGGGATTTTCCACCACAGAATCTGTCTTTGGTATCTGTCTGGACACCCGTACCAAGGGAACCAGACAAGTTAGAAGCCATTCAAAACGAAGTGTCAGGTTTGCTTCTAAAGGGAGCAATAAAACCAGCAAACCAGAACACTCCAGGCTTCTATTCAAACATGTTCCTTGTCCCCAAGAGCACAGGGGGATGGAGACCCGTACTCAATCTCAGGCCATTAAATTGGTTTATCCATACGCCTCGGTTCCGGATGGAAACTCCGAGGTCGGTAATGGCAGGATTGAGGAAAGGGATGTGGTGTGTGTCGATCGATCTGAAAGATGCATATTTCCACATCCCAATGAACAGGGGTTATCACAGGTTTCTGAGATCTGCGTTTCAGAATCAAGTATGGGAGTTTATAGTCCTCCCTTTCGGCCTGTCGACAGCTCCAAGAGTGGTCCTTGCGGTGACAGCGTATCTCAGAAAAGAGAACGTGGCGCTACACACCTACATAGACGATTGGCTGATCAAAGCAGACACATCAGCCAGGTTAGAGGTGGATACTGCTCTGACTCTGAAGTTACTTTCAGATCTAGGCTGGATAGTCAACAGGGAGAAATCCGAGTTGACACCCACTCAACATTTCGCGTTTATTTAGGGATGCGATTCGATCTCGAGGAGGGCAGGGTTTACCCGTCAGAGCCCAGAGTGGTGTCTCTGTTAGCCATCCTCAAGAGTTTTCGATTGGGAAACCACATTCAGGCGAGGCGGTTTCTTCAGATGCTGGGCATGATGGTCTCCATGGAGCAGGTAATCCCGTACTGTAATGCTCTGATGCGAAGACCTATCCAGTTGTATCTGATGTCTCTGTGGAAACAGAGAACAGAACCCCTGTCAAAGCTGGTGCCAGTTTTGGAGCCAATAATGTCGCATCTTGTATGGTGGAAAAAGCGTCAGAATCTCCTAGTAGGGGTTTCGCTGCACCTACCCTACCCCCAGCTGTCCGTGTACACGGATGCATCGCTGGAGGGGTGGGGGGCCTGCCTGGGAGAACACCAGGTCTCGGGCACATGGACTCTCCAGGAGAGCCAGCTGCATATCAATCTGTTGGAAATGATG
Organism: Chaetoderma sp. LZ-2023a; assembly: GCA_034401795.1. NCBI lineage: Eukaryota > Metazoa > Mollusca > Caudofoveata > Chaetodermatida > Chaetodermatidae > Chaetoderma > Chaetoderma sp. LZ-2023a. The sequence continues at coordinate 80,337,219 of CM067364.1, forward strand.
GCAGTGGAACTGGCATTGAAAGAGTTTCTTCCAATGGTCAGGGGCAAGGCAATATTGATACAGTCAGACAACTCGACGTTAGTATCATACATAAATCGCCAAGGCGGGACCAAGTCACCCATACTGTATATCAAGGTGTGGCACTTGATTCAATGGTGCAGGAATTACTCGGTTGTTTTGAAAGCAGCTCGTATTCCTGGCCGATTGAACATTCTGGCGGATGCTTTGTCTCGCAGACAGAGAATTCTGCCAACAGTATGGTCTCTCAACCCTCCAGTTCTACGAAGGATCTTCGAGCATTGGGGCAAACCCAACGTGGACTTGTTCGCCACAAGGGAAAATGGTCAAATCATGACTTATGTCTCGCCGATTCCAGATTCAAATGCCGTCGATACGTACCCACCCACCATTCTTCTGCCGAAGATATTGGTGAAGATCAGGGAGGAACCGTGCCTGGTCCTGTAAATAGCGCCATTTTGGCCCAGCAGGGCGTGGTTCACGGATCTTCTAGATCTGCTGGTGGAAAACCCAGTGCAGTTACCCGAGATTCCGAACATAATCTCCCAGGCCAAGGGACGCTTCCGACACGAGCGTCCCGAAATGTTGAAATTGACTGCGTGGATGTTATCAAACAACGTTCCACGTTGGAAGGCTTTTCTCGACAAGCTGCCGATTTCATCGCGGCTGCGGGAAGGAGGTCAACCTTCAAGTCATATAACAACAAGGTTAACAGATTTGCAGACTGGTGTGAAGAAAAGGGTATTGATACCTTCCACAAATAGCAGACTTTCTCTGTGAGCTGTTCTTTTCAGGACTAGCTCCCGTCATAGTTGCTTGTTACAAGTCAGCTTTGGCATCAGTTATCCCTTGTCTAGCCAACAGGGATAGTCCAGAGGTGGCCCAGTTGAATGTGATGGTGAAGGGAATGAGCAATCTCCGATCGAGACAACCGGTAGTCATTCCAGCCTGGAGTCTATCTTTAGTGCTTAATGTACTGGCCAAGCACCCTTTCGAACCGTTGCGTTCGGCTAGTCTAAAGCATTTGACTCTAAAGGCGGTCTTTCTATTGGCAGCTTCCTCAGCTAGAAGGGGCAGTGAGATCCATGCACTTTCAGCAGAGAGGGACTGATTTATTGTCTCTGGAGAGGGTCTGCGTCTACTGCCAAGAGCAGAATTTATATCAAAGAATCAATCTTTGAGATATCCCGGCAAACCGATCATTATACGGAAACTAACAAGGTTTGATCGTGACGCCAGTGTCTGGTGCCCAGTCTGTGCTTTGACTAAGTACAGAAAATGGACAGACTCGTTACGGTCGAATGATAGACATCTGTGGATCTGCCATAAGAAGCCATATGGCGCCGCATCCATAGATTCTATCTCTCGTTGGGTAGTCGAATGCATTCAGACTACCCATGAGATTGCGACTGGGCACCAGGTGCAATGCGCAAGGGCACACGATGTTAGAGGAATAGCCGCCTCGACCGCCCTTTACAATGGTGTTCCGTTAGAGGACATCATGGCTGTTGCACAATGGCACTGTGAGTCCTCTTTCACGGATTACTATATGAGGGATGTGTCAGACTCCGCCAATCCACTCGCTTTAGCTGTTTTAAAACAATAGTTATGCGACCGCACTGCTCTTCTTCCTTTTTTGGCATTTGTAAGAGAGAATTAAGAAGCAGACATAGTCGAGCGAGAGGATGTCAACCAGATTGTGTCACTGATGGCCGGACCAGTGAATGGTTGGAGGCTCCACATCTGAAATCCATATATCATGAGGTAATGCAAGATTGAGAGTTTTTTGTATTATGTGTATGTATCATGTTCATTCATCTTATATATTCATGCTCATTCCCAGGCTAATACATATAAATATATGCAAAGAGCAGTTAACCCTCTGGGTCATTCCATCTCAAATCAGCAAGTGGTCCCCACCTGACCATCTCAGAATTGCTTAATATTTTGTTTACAGCTACCTACACATATTTTAGGCGATTATACAAAATTATAGAGTCCAGTTTTACATACATTTCATAATATTGCAGTCTGAATAACATATGGGTGGCGAAAATGTTACAGGGTTTTCGCACATGTTATTTTTTCCGCAACTTTCAAGTCCTAATATCTCCCTTATTATACATGCTAGCCATCTGAAATTTTTATCATTAATTCACTGCTATGTGTCTTACTGGAAAATGCAAAGAAATGCCAAATACCTTTATAAATCTTTATTTAATACTTTACCAAAAATGGCAAAATAATCTTCGACATTGTGCATTTTGCAACTTTTATCTGAGAATAAAACACAAACTGTCTGCAGTTAGGGCTTGCCTTTTCACATGCTTTATATCCATATAGATGAACATGCACCGGTGTTTGTAACCTCCTAAGTTTATAACTTTTAGAGATATGACTTGTTGAAAACAAGAAAATCTTCACGCATGTCAAGTTTCAGCTGCAAATATTATTAAGAGGGACAGGTGGCACACACTATTGCTATATATCAAAAGAAAGCATATGGTCTAGGCTTTAATTTGATACCTAGAACAACATGCCCCTATGATTATTTCAGTGTGATACTAATTTAACAAAATAGGGTTATTTTGTCAATTCGCGAATGGTTATCATCCTAGACTTAATTCTGTAAAATAAATTTAAATATTACTTTAAAATGTTTAAGAAACAGGGTGATATATCTAATGAGACATGTTGCTAATATATCTTATTTTTACATTAATATTTATATTTGATACATGTAGATACGCACACAGTGTATATATGAACATAATATAGCTTAGCAATTATGTACATATCTACTGACTAGAAAATTTCAAGAAATAAAATTTTACCTAATTTTCTTGTCAGTGTTATATTTTCATACCTGCAGCCCAGTTACCAAGGAAACTCAATTTAAATCAAACTATTAACTGTCTGGTCATTAATATTTTCTTGTTTGTTTTTCAGGTTGAGTGACTATGGCATCTAAGATGGCTGCCTGTACTATTGGCATGAACTGCAAAGATGACTGTCATAAACTGACTTACTGCAAAAAGACAGGCTTTGTGAAAATATGTGATTTATCACATCAAGATAAAGACCTTATGTTTAAACCTTGTGACTTACCACAGAATATGACAGTAACTCAACAAAGTACAGTATGCTTGCATCATAAAAGGTTGTACGTAGACAAATATGAATTCTTAGAAAAGAAGTGCTGTGATCCATATTCTGTTCATGGTCAGCCAGTCAGAGGAAACTTACGTACCTTGAATACCACTGCAACTGAGAAACTAAATAAAACCACAGGGAATAACATTAAACCCGGTCAAAAGTTATGTCCAAAGTGTATGATAAAATTTTCATTGGATACTAAACCTGTTGCAGAACTTACAGATGATGATAATTTAGAAAGTGATTCATATGACACAGATCAGAGTGATGGCAAGCATGCAAGTCAACTAAATACCAGCATAACCTCACTTGGATGCTCTCCCCTCAAAATAAAGGTCAGCCAGAGAGATATGGTTGGTTATGGTAAACGCAAACTAGCCCAAGCAGAGACTGCCATGAAATATCAGCTTGCCAAAAATTTGAAAGTAGAGCCAGATGATTTGGTAAAGAAGACACCAGTTTGTCAGCAATGTACAGATCTTAAAGAACTTATTTTATGTATGAAGCAAAAATGTAGTGTGTCAAATAGACAAAAGCAAATACAAATACTGACAATGGCACCTCCAAGCTGGTCACTTGAGAAGACTGCTACAGAATTTAATGTGACAAAGTATGTGGTTAGGAAAGCCAGAGAGTTAAAAAAACAACATGGCATTCTTGCGGAACCCTCAACCAAGAAGGGAAATGAATTAACAGAAGATGTCAAGAAACAAGTGACCGTGTTTTATGAAAGTGATGAATACTCTCGTTTGTGCCCTGGAAAAAAGGACTACCTTTCAATAAAAATTGATGGAAATCGTATACACAAACAAAAGCGCCTGCTCTTAGCAAATTTGAATGAACTGTAGGTAGCATTTAAACAAAAGTATGAATCCTGCAAAATAGGGTTTTCCAAATTCTGTGAACTGCGCCCACGATGGTGTATAACAGTTGGGGCCAGAGGCACCCGTTCTGTGTGCATCTGTGAGATCCACCAAAACGTGAAACTTTTGTTAGCTGCAGTTGGTGAACTAAAACTGGAATACACTTCATTAATGTCGCTTGTTGTTTGTGACATTCATTCCAGAGACTGTATGATACACCGCTGTAGCCAGTGCCCAGGAAAAGATGCCCTGCATACACATATAACAGAGCTTATCCACAATCAAATGGAAATGGATGAAGATGATGTCATTAATTTTAAACTGGGGGCATACTGATCGGACTTCCATTGTTACTAGACAGGAATGTGTGCCAGACTTCATCAATCTGCTGTGTGACCAACTTGATAATCTGACAACCCACCATTACATTGCGAAAGCACAAGCTGCATACCTTTCTAGCTGCAAAGAGACATTACATGAACATGATAATACAATGTTAGTATTGTTAGACTTTGCAGAGAATTACTCCTTTATAATTCAGGATTCCATTCAAGGATTTTATTGGGATAACAAGCAAGCAACGTTGCATCCGTTTGCTGTTTATTACTCCAAAGACGGCAAGCTGTGTAAGCCTTTATCTCTGTGTGTAATCAGTGATTGTATGCAACATGACACAGTAAGTGTGTATGCGTTCATTAATGTTGTGGTAAAATACCTTAAAGAAATGCTGCCTCATGTTAAGCATGTAAAGTACTTTAGTGATGGATGCGGAGGACAATATAAAAACTATAAGAATTTCCGCAATCTGTGTCTACATTCACAAGATTTTGGTTTATCAGCTGAGTGGCATTTCTTTGCAACAAGCCACGGTAAAAGTGTTTGTGATGGAATTGGAGGAACAGTTAAGAGACTTGCTGCAAGAAGCAGCCTGCAACACACCACAGACAATCATATTCTTACACCGGTAGAATTATATGAGTGGTCACAATCTAATGTTCATGGTATCACTTTCTTTTATGTATCACTCACTGATGTGGAACAGCATCGCCCTAGTCTACTAAAGCGTTTCGCAAATGCAGGTACGATTCCTGGAACAAGGAGCCATCACTGCTTCATTCCCACCAGTACTAGTGAGTTACGCATTAGTAGAATATCTGCTGATGAAAACGGTGCTAGTACGAAAGTGAGCGTCTCAGGCACAGAAACGTCTCTAAACTTTCAACCAGGACAGTATGTAGCTACGGTTTATGATCAGAACTGGTATCTTGGAAACATTGTAGAGATATCGGAGGAGCATCAAGATCTTCTGATTAACTTCATGCAGCCAAAAGGTCCAGCAAGATCATTTTCTTGGCTACGAAGACGAGATGAATTTGCTGTTCCAATTGATCATATTCTCTGTGCAGTGACAAACCTTACCACAATAACTGGTCGTCAGTATAAGTTGGATCAGGACACAATGACACAAATTACAGAGTGTTTCAGAACATTTTCTGCTACCAAGTTTCTGTCGTAAATAAGTTCTGTTACATGTAAGCAACTGTACTATGCTAGTATGTTACATGTAAGCAACTGTACTATGCTAGTATGCTGACTACCTCCTTGTACATAGTTAGCAACAGAAAGAGAAAGCCTAAACATGATTGATATACAAGATACAATTACATATAATTTAGTGAAGTTACCTTAATGCAGCTTTAATTCTGAGCACACTAGCATTAACATTCTCTTGTTTTTGGCATTAACAGATTTGGAAAACAATTTCCTTAGATGATGATGATGTTTAAGGCAGCTGCATCTTCTGAGAAAGTTGTTTACAAAAGTGGCATCACTTTAACCTTGTTTTAAATTGGAAATTTTTGAAAATTTTGACATTAGTGCTAAAGATTTATATGGAAGCAGTTCTAGGTATCAAATTAAAGCTTAGACCATATGCTTTCTTTTGATATATAGCAATAGTGTGTGCCACCTGTCCCTCTTAATAATATTTGCAGCTGAAACTTGACATGCGTGAAGATTTTCTTGTTTTCAACAAGTCATATCTCTAAAAGTTATAAACTTAGAAGGTTACAAACACCTGTGCATGTTCATCTATATGGATACATAAAGCATGTGAAAAGGCAAGCCCTAACTGCAGACAGTTTGTGTTTTATTCTCAGATAAAAGTTGCAAAATGCACAATGTCGAAGATTATTTTGCCATTTTTGGTAAAGTATTAAATAAAGATTTATAAAGGTATTTGGCATTTCTTTGCATTTTCCAGTAAGACATGTGGCAGTGAATTAATGATAAAAATTTCAGATGGCTAGCATGTATAATAAGGGAGATATTAGGACTTGAAAGTTGCAGAAAAAATAACATGTGCGAAAATCCTGTAACATTTTCGCCACCCCTATGTTACTCAAACTGCAAGATTTTGAAAAGTATGTAAAACTGGACTCTATAATTTTGTATAATCACCTAAAATATGTGTAGGTAGCTGTAAACAAAATATTAAGCAATTCTGAGATGGTCAGGTGGGGACATTTCTGGAAATTTGCTGATTTGACACGGAATGACCCCTTTGCATATGTGTGTTTTCAGGCGAGATGCATGTTCGTGAGCTCTCTCCCTTTTCTTAGGAGAAAAAAAAAGGGGTGGGGGGGCAGTGATGCGAATGTGATTCGGTTACGTTAACTTGATGGTCCTTTTAGGTCTCCTTTAATCAAGTTTGAGTCTAGCTCTTTCTCCAAGGGGCAAAAGTAGCAGTTATGGCTTGCCCCTTCCCACCAGGTTACTGACCAAATCTGGTGTATATCAGAAGTAATAGAATGGTGAGTATTGATCAAAGGAGAATGAAGGAAATTTCAATTTCCCTTTCTCTGAGATCTAACAGTACTCACCATTCTATTACGGACCCAGCTTCCCAGCCCCACGGAGGCAAGCCATGGATTTCTCTTGTTTGGTGGCTATGCAAACAATATGAGCTTCATTGTAGACGGGTACTAGGCAGTTGGGAGTCGAGTACCCGGTTCCAGAAGTCGGTAAAGCTTTCTAAGTCTATAGTCCTCGAGCCAGCTGTCAGGTCCAGCTGTATATCAGAAGTAATAGAATGGTGAGTATTGTTAGATCTTGGAGAAAGTGAAATTGAAATTTCCTTCATTCTCTGATTCAAGATTCAATATTATTTATTCAGCATCTGAGAAAGTAGAAATTTTCTTGAACAAACTTGAGAGTTAAATGAGAAGACACAGTGGTCAAAAGCGAAAAAGTCTTGTACTCCTCATCAATTATGTCGTACTCCTCATCAATTATGTCGTACTCCTCATCAATTATGTCGTATGCATCAGTTGAAAAATTAAGGAGTACCGTACTCCCAAGTGAGGAAAGTTATCTGGAGCACTGACTACAAAACCACAAACATTTCTCGGAAACCATTAGAACAAAATCACACTAACAAACCTCTTTTAGCAGCTAAAAATCCATAAAAACGGGAATTCAATACATGTATAGATGATAGAGCTTCTAAGAGAGTATAGAGGTTCCAAATATCAAGATATACATGCATGTAACAAGCAGGTGGAGCCAGGTTTATGTTATCACAAACCCTTTGTAACCTTGACAACATACCAATATATTTTGTGATTGTTTATTTTTCAGAAAATCGTGATATTAATCGGCAGGATATTCTTGATCAAGACGGTTTGACGGTGTCCAATGAAAAGACGCGTGCATCAACTCCAGTGCCCATGAATGCAGGTTGGCACAGCTGTCGTCGCTTAATATACGTGCCTCGATCTGCACAGAAAGGTTATCCCATGGGCCACTGGCCAATTCCTGAGGGATTCTGGCCTGATTTAAACAGTTCAACTTTGGTAAATACATGTAATTTTATATTGGAAATCCCAGTGTATTTTTTTCTCTGGTTGACCCTATGTAATATACTTGTGCAATGTGGTGTCACCAATTGGTGTGTGTTCATGTGTACCAATTCCTTACATACATGATCAGCTATTAATTGATGGAATGAACGGATCTGATCTGTCAGTCGAGAGTTAGGGTTAGCTAATGTCACACTCAAAATTTCTTGCATGTACCTCTGTCACAAAAATCCAAAAGTCCATTAGGAATTGTATGTCGTGGATGAATTTACAATTTAATAAACATTGTGCTGAATATTTTGTAGCTCATTTGACTGTGTGCCTAAAGCAGCAACAACCCCTAGTCAAATTAATTTCAAAATATTTGAGAGCTTACTTGTATAGTTATTTTTGCAATATTTATCTGCGAATTCACGTTTAAATGTTTTAAATCGATTCCAAAATATGTAAAAAATAAGTGTGTGGAGCTTAAGATAGAAATGGGCATGGCAGGAAGCCGATCTACATGTATCTGTAAGCGACCAACACATATTGGCAGGACACGGATCCATCTATAAGTGACCAACACATCATGGTAGGAGGCCGATCCATCTATAAGTGACCAACACATCATGGTAGGAGGCCGATCCATCTATAAGTGACCAACACATCATGGTAGGAGGCCGATCCATCTATAAGTGACCAACACATCATGGTAGGAGGCCGATCCATCTATAAGTGACCAACATGCCTTTTAACCCAGTCATTTCAGTAGTAAATTAAAGTCTTCTTGGTCTGCAAATAGACATTTCCAAATATGACCGTCGAAGCCATTTTTGACCGGCATGGGTGTTAGTGTGTATATATTGCTCTACATGTAATTAGTATTGTCTATGTTTCAGCCTTCGAGAACATGTCATCCTGTTGTGAAGTTCTCCTGTACGGCGTGTGAACCGATGACAATGGACAACATGCCGTTTGATAAGTATGAGCTGGAGCCATCGCCTCTCACTCAGTACATCCTAAACAGGCGACAACCTTCAATATGCTGGCAGGTACAGTAATCCACCCCTCGAAATACATGTACAGCGATCGCCGGAATGAAATTTCAGGAGAATAATATTTCGATCTCTTGGTTTCTGTTTGGGGATCAGTCAAAAGTCTGTTAAAACTGTTTATGTTTCGCACACGGTAAGTCTCAGTGTGAAGATGGGTCTGCCTTGAATCTTTTAACACTCGTATCGGCCAAAAACGGCCTCTGCAGTGATCTTGAGAAATGCCCATTTGCAGACCACGAGAAGAGCCAGTCATTCCAGTGATACATTTTCAAAAATAATCTCTTGGTCTGCAAATGGACATTTTCTATGATTAAAATTTTCTTGAAAAAACTTAAGCGCTTTAACCCTTTAACAATCGTCAGCCGAAAACAGCTGCAGTGGTCTTGAGAAATGTCCATTTGGAGACATGCAAGAGAAGACTATTTATGAAAATTTACCACAGGGATGATTGGCTCGATAACTGAGCTAGTCATTCCAGTGGTAAATTTTCAAAACTAGTCATCTCTTGGTCTGCAAATTGCCATTTTCTATGAAAAATTGAAATTTTCTTGAGTAAATTGAAGTGTTAAAGGATTTTAAGGTGCATATTCACACCAGAATGCCTGAAAATAAAATTGTTAAAATTATTTAGAAGTTTAAATCGTGTGCCGAGATGAAATCACAATGAAATCTTAACCCTTTAATGGTCAAATTTGCTATAAAAAAAATTCATTATTTTCTTATTGAATGTCCATTTACAGGCCAAGAGAAAACAATTTTATCACTGGAATGGCTGGCTCGGTTATCGAGCCAGTCATTCCAGTCATAAATATTAAAAAATTGTATTCTCATGGCCTGTAAATGGACATTCCACAAGACCATAGCAGAGGGCAGTTTTGGCCGCTATGACCATTAAAGAGTTAATATATGGTGATTTCAATACATATAAATTAATATAATTTTTTTAGTTGTTAATTTGAATTAGGGACAAGTGTCTCTAATTCAATTTCACAACTGAAAAAATTATATTACTGTATTCGGAATGAAATCGTCATGCTTAAATTTATTTTTTGCTTCCCTACATCTACATAGACAATTTAAGCCTATGGAACACTACAATTTTAACAATTTTATTTTCGGTCATTCTGGTGTGAATATGCACCTTTAACCCCCGAGGCTGGTCAGGAAAATAAGGAACTTTTTTATCTTCTAGACCGTGAAAGGTTTGTGGGAATTTCATTCTGTTCGTTGCAAGGTTGCAATTTAACATGGTTGTGATGAGTAATAAGTAAATCTTTTTAGTTCTACAGATATATGTCTCATGTAAAGTAGGAGTTCATTGTATGTAGGCAATGTACATGTAATCTAAGAAATACTTCAAAATTTATTTTAAATTCCTGTCTTTTCATAATTTAATTTATGACAACATGAAGTGCTTTTGTCTTGCGATGCATGTACATGTGTGCACTTGTGTCGGGGTTTGCTTGTTATAAGTTTGTTCATCATTCAGGAATACATTCATAAATCACACGCACATACATGAACAGCACATATCAGTATTGCGCTGTCCTGATACTTACCTATAGGCCGACACTTGCTCTTTTATTCACCAATATAATTGTTATTTTATAAAGGCTTACAAAAATCTGAGCCTATGCCAATGCCATGGAAAGCATGATCCCCACACATTTTGAAAAAAACGGGCTTACATGTATTGCAATCGCCACCATCTGTCCGTCTGGCTATCTGCTCTGAAACCATTTGGTGGAATTCAATCAAATTTTTTATGTGAGTTACTCATCTGATGGTAAACTGCAATAACATTTACATTAGGATCCACGTCTATGCTTGGTGGGGAGGGGGGTGAGGAATGGGGCAGGCTGGAATTTGGGGCAGAAAGCAAAGTTGGCGGAATTCAAGCAAATTTGTTATTTTACTTCCCCCATGTGATTTTCTGATTACGTGGCAATGTTTATATTAGGTTCTACCCCAGGGTGGGGTTGGGTATGGTGGGGATGGGGAGAGGAATCGCAAAGTTAATGAAAGCATGCGGCTTTGTGAGTTCCCGTTCTAGTGTATGTTTTTGTACTCCAAGGAGGGGGATGGTGGTGTACTGTGTAAGCAAGATGTTTTTCTAATTATTCTTATGTTGTACTATTATCATTGTCACTAAATTATCAGTATCACATACAATGTGTACATGTATTCTGTGCTCTTATTTCTCACAGGTGTTTGTTAGTAATAGCGCCAAGTACAGTGATATGGGAAATCCGTTTGGTTATCTGAAGGCGAGCGGGACTCTCTCGACAGTCAATCTGTTTGTCATGCCATATAACTACCCTGTTCTCTTTCCCCTGCTTGGTAAGTTGTAATGTCTCGGACTATTGCGGTGTCTGCTCGTCATCTGATTATAATACAATGACGATGCATCTTAGCCATTTAACGTTTGAAATTCCAGTGTCTCGAATTCAAGAAATGAATACAGGAAAGCTGTTGAATATTTTGGAACTACTTTGACGGGGAGCTGTTGTACTTTGTGCTTGCTAATAATACTGAATGCAATGTACATGTATCTGTTCATATACTGGTACCTGTGATTATAACTAATCTGCCCTTTAAGCCTATAGCACTCAAGCTGGCAAAGCGAGCGGCTTTTGCAGTGGCCTTGAGAAATGCCCATTTGCAAACCATGAGATGACAATTTTTGAAAATGTATGACTGGAACCGAGCCAGTCATTCCAGTGGTATATTTTCAAAAATAGTCATTGTTCTGCAAATTGACATCACTTTCAATCATATCAATGAGAAAAGTGAAATTTTTGAATAAATTTGACAGTTTAATGTTGCAATATCGATTAATAATAAGTTACGATATCTTTAATATCGTTGATGTAATGGATTACTGGTATTAAGACAATTTCCATTATCCATTTCGCCAGTCTTATTGTGCTGGCTGGAAACATGGCCTCGCAATGCCTATGACTGGTGGATACGTCGCCTGTCAATCATTACCAGGAAGCATCCTGATTAGATGATGGCAATGCTGAATGAAGTCACATGACTCAGTGCGACAGCAATGCGTGTATGTAGTATTAAATACACAGTATTTATAGACTTACACAATACATAGTAATTTACCTATGCATACATGTATACAGGGCTATACAATCATGATGCACTGTTAAGGTTTTTCAAATCTGAAATTCCAGTATTGCAATGTCGTTCAAGTATAACAATCATACAGATATGGCTTAGCCCTTTAGTGGTCAAGATTGGTCAAGAAAATCTAAATGTTTGCTTATCGAAGACTATTTTTGAAAATTACCACTAATGACTGGCTCGGTAATCAAGCCAGTAACTCCAGTGGTAAATTTTCAAAAAAAGTCTTCCCTTGCACTGCAAATGTACATTACTCCAGACCACTGGTTTTGACCCTTACCACTCTGATGTCAAAATTTTTAATTTTCAAATTAAATTAAAAGATGAACGGGTGTACATTTTTCAACAAATTTGTTGGGAGATTGTGCTGTCGTAGATAGCAACATCTTCCAGCAAAATTGTTGAAAAATGTGCTACAGTTTCTTTGATATTGACGCCGAAAAATATCGAATATTGATATCAGAGTGGTTAGGGTTAAAGGGTTAAGCAGCAAATTTGGTTTGAAATTATTCTAGAAAATTTTCCATATGTGCCGATATGGTTCAGTAGTCCTTAGTGTAACATGTTTCCAGAACAAAAATGACTGAAGCACAACAAAATGACGTGTATATTTAGTTGAACATCTATTGGAGTCTTGAGCGTACAGATACATGTATGAATATGTTTGAAAAAATCAGCAACATGATGGAAATATTTAAGGACAATCTCATTGATATTTACAAGTGCCACCTCAAGCATGTACGTACATGGCTTTCACATACTCTCAGAAATGAATTGTAGCAGAAACTTGGTTCTGAATGTACATGTATCTCGACCAATCAAAATGTCTCGTACATACTATACATTTTGATTTGTCATGTCTCGACCAATCAGAATCTCTCATACATGTCTTACATTTGTGTCGACCAATCAGAATCTCTGGTATATGTCTTACATACATGTACATTGTGTTGGTAATGTTGACAATGACTGCCTCCAGTCAAAAATATAAATACTTTATTTATGACCAACATGTCTAAAATTTATAAAGCATTTGTGTTTGTTTTTTGTGTCTGTCACATTTTGGGCTTGCCCTTCTTGGTCAAGAAACTGTTTAGTTTTGCTTACTAAATGTCCATTTACTCATATACAGTCCAAGAGTTGAGTACTTGCTGGCTCACCTGGCCTGAAAGGCTAAGGGAGCTTATGTCGTGGCATCCGTCTGTCCGTCAACTTTTCTTTTAAACAACTTCTCAAGAACAGCTGGGCCAATTTCAATTATATTTGGCAGGAAGCATCCTTAGGGCATAGGGATCCAGGTTTGTTCTTGGATTTTGGCCGATTTTTAGAAACGTCTAAAAATCTCCGAAACCACTTGAGGGATTGAAGGAAACCTCATGAAATATGATCAAGGGCAAGAGCTCAACCAATTGTTCAAGCGAACTTAATTGGTCAAATAGTTTGGCGGCCATCTTGGTTGACCTAGTTTTAGCGAAAATAACTGAAGGGATCAGGCTGAAATTTGGCAGATATGATTAGGGACTAAGGGCCAGTAAAGTTTATTCAAGAGAAGTTGATCCGTCAAAAAACATGGCCGCCGTGGGCCAATCAAAATATAGCAGGTTTGGCGGCCATATTGGATTTTTTTATTTGATGGATTTTGAGGCCGAAATTGGTTTTATATATGTTTTTGGCTAGTCTGATCTCAAATTTGCAATTTTCGAATCTGTCGGATAAACGGTTTGGCGGCCATCTTGAATCATTTTCTCGCCAGAAGCTCTCATACTAAAGCAATGGGAAATCTAAAATATCTTCTCGAGAACTACTGAGCCGATTTCAATTATATTTGGCATGAAGCATCCTTACGGCATAGAGATTCAAGTTTGTTGAAACGAACCCGATCGGCCAATTTGGCTGGCGACCATCTTGGATTTCGGCCGATTTTTAGAAATGTCTTTAAAAATCTCCTCCCAAACCAATGATCAATTCAAAACTCACGAAATATGATCTAGGGTAAGCGCTGAATGAAGTTTGTTCAAGGGAACTTGATTGACCAAAATGGTTCAATGGCCATCTTGGATGACCTAGCTTTCACTAAAATGACTTCTTCCCAAGAACCGCTGAAGCGATCAGGCCGAAATTTGTGATATATAATTAGGAACTAAGGGCGATTAATGTTTGTTCAAGAGAAGTTGATTGGCCAAAAAACATGGCCGCGGTGGACCAATCAAAATATAGTGTGTTTGGCAGCCATATTGGACTTTTTTATTTGATGGATTTTGAGGCCGAAATTCGTTTTATGTAGGTTTTTGGGTATTCTGATCTCAAATTTGCAATTTTCGAAACTGTCGGATAAACGGTTTGACAGCTATCTTGGATCATTTTCCCGCCAAAAGCTCCCATACTAAAGCAATGGGAAATTTAAAATGTCTTCTCAAGAACTACTGACCCGATTTGAATTATATTTGGCAGGAATCATCCTTATGGGATAAAGATTTCATTTTGTTCAAACGAAGCCGATCGGCCAATTTGGCCGGTGGCCATCTTGGATTTCGGCCGATTTTTAGAAATGTCTTTAAAAATCTCGTTCTCTGAAACGGCTTGGGGAATCGATTCCAAATTTATGAAACCTCATCTAGGCAAAGAGGTAAGCCAAGTTTGTTCAAGACATCTTGGATGACCTAATTTTCCCGAAAACGACTTCTCCAGAACCGCTGAATGGATCAGGCCAGAATTTGGGAGATATGATTAGAGACTAAGGGCCATTAAAGTTTCTTCAAGGGAAGTTGTTCCGTCAAAAAACATGGCCGCCGTGGGCCAATCAAAATGTAGCGTGTTTGGCGGACATATTGGATTTTTTTATTTGATGAATTTTGAGGCCAAAATTGGTTCTATGTCTGTTTTTGGATATTCTGAGATCAAATTTGTAATTTTCGAAACAGTCGGATAAACGGTTTAGCGGCCATCTTGCATAATTTCTCATCAAAAGCTCTCTGAAACCACTTGAGGAATCTTCATCTCGGCCAAGAGGTAAACCAAGCTTGTTCAAGAGGACTTGATTGACCAAATGGTTCGTCGACCATCTTGGATGACCTGGTTTTCATGGAAATTACTCCTCCAGAACCTCTGAAGGCATCAGGCCGAAATTTGTCCACGGGAAGTTAATCCATCAAAAAAACATGGGCGCCGTGGGCCAATCAAAATGTAGTGTGTTTGGCGGCCATATTGCACTTGCAAAAATGTCCACAAACTCATTTAACAGACTGCTAAACCACCCACCAACAATTTTGACAAAAATTGATGGTGCTCCAGGTGAGCGACACAGGCCCTTGGGCCGCTTGTTAATATTTGCCAGTGGTTTGGTTATCAATGCAGTCAGTGAATTTTCAAAGATGGTCATTTTGTTGCCTGCAGATGGACATTCCTCGAGAACACTACAGAAGCTGATTTTGGTCAGCGTAATCAGGAATGGGTTAGCAACTGAGTGAGCCATACTGTACAGGTGTACATTGTATGGCATAAAGAGGGTTTTCCTGGTCTATCAAGTTAAAGGTTTGAAATGCTTCCTGAGATGCTCTGGTAAGATTCTTCAGAAATACTTTGTACATGTAGATGTTGTGGTTTGATCAATTTGTACTTACATGTAGCATTTGCAAATCATACATTCTCATGACACATGGGCATGTATGTATGCACATCCCGTCTAATTTATCACGTCTTCTTTTTCACCATTATACTTTCATACATATTGCAGATGAGTTGTTTAAAGTTCACAAAATGAAACCGACTCAGAAATGGCGGCAGCAGTTTGAGAATTACTTGACGCCAATGCCGATCTACTATGCAGGGGTAGGTGATTAAATAAATAGAGGATCTCATAAGAGTTATCATTTCCTATCAAATTTATCAAACAAGTTTAGTAAGATCTCGCTTGGAACGAGCTTTAGCGAGTGTTGGGTTCCACATAAGATCTTTCTACATGGTTGTGATAAGTTTGATATGACATGACAATGTGTGTGGGATTCTATTTATCACATAAGCTATTAATTCGAATTTTCCCGCCGATTGTCATGATTCTGGCCATTTTCGTGATATATCCTTTTATCTCACCGAGGGGAGGGGTTGGGAGTTGGAGATTTTGGGAGAGGGTTGAAATGGCATGGTTGGCATCCACTCTGATTAAATTTTTTCAATTGACATTTACATCAACGAGGGTTTATCTGATCTGAATAAGACGTCAGAGATTTGTTCTATGCGATGCTTAGCCTTAGGACAAGGCCACATAAAAAAGAAATCTATTTTCAAATCTTTTTCATATTTTCTAGGCATTTGAACTGTGATTATTTTATGTCTGATTTGTTTGCAAGTTATACATATTATGCTGTGCTTAACCTTTTTTCAAATGACAATTTACGCAACAAGGGGTTATCCAGTTTAAATATAGCTTCACATACGTGTTCTATGCAGTGCTTATGATAAGTTGACGTAAAAAAGAAATATATCTTGAAAATTTTTCCATAATTTTATTGGTGTTTCGAATTTGATTATTTACGGGCTGATTTGCATCCTGGTTATATATATATTATGCTGTGGTTCAAGTTTTTTCAACCAACATTTACATCAACAAAGTTTTTTCCGAATTGAACAAAACTTCAGAGATTTGTTCTATACAATGGGTAGTACTAGTCCACATCAAAAGGAAATAGGTTTTCAAAATTTTTCCATACTTTTACAGAGTTTGGACTTTGATTATTTTAGGGCTGATTTGCATCCAGGTTGATTTTTTGGAAATGACAAATTAGTGAACAAGGATTTATCTGATTAGATGATTACATCTAGCCTGCATGAGAAAGAAATAGATTTTCAAAATTTTGACATTTTTACTGGGTTTGATCAGCAGGCTTAATTACAATTTAGATAAAATATTTTTAATTTGCTCTGTATTGCTGTTTAAATGTAGTCTGCATAGAGAATCTGGAACGAGGTCACTTTTCATATCACTATTATGGACTGAGTTGAAAATTATCAATTTGCACGAGCTTTAGCGAGTGCAAAATTGATAATTTTCAATGAGGTTCATAATAGTGATATGAAAAGTGACCGAGTTTGAGATTTTATTTATCATATAAACTGTAATTTTGAAATATTTGCCAATAGTTGCTGATGTGACTTTTATCTGGTTTCTCATTGTTGATTTTCGTGAAATCGATACCGCCGCTGTGACGCATCACAACTTGATAACCGATACTGAATGCGCAGCAAAATATAGTTACAAACACAAAATCTGGCGATGTCAACCGTAAACTACACTTTTCTTCTAAGACTATCGCAGAGCCACGGCCATCAATCGTTACTTCGCTGCCTGCCGACTGATAAACTGTCAAACGATGACATTTTGCAATGACGTTTCATGAATGACAAATCGTAGTAAAACAGTAATACCTACACGTCACGCTCACATCAATCGATGTTTTAATTGGTCAATTTAAATGGGTTGTGCACCCAACAGCCAATGAAAATACTCCGTTGAATATGGCACGTGTGCTCATATCGAAGAATATGGAACGGGCTAGAAGACTTGTTTATATGATAAATCATATTATGTACTTGATTTTAAAAACTGTCCTACTTTTTAAAAGTTTTGAACATTGCTTCGGTTTGTACATTCTCATGCAAATTAAATGTTTGTTTTACAGAAATGCATATACACTATTGAAAACATCTACTGGCAAATGATTGGATACATGTATATGTGCAATGGACCTTTCCAGTTTTAGCTATGCCCTGCCCACCTCTAGTTAAGCCCCACCCACACTTCGCCGTGTTGGAATCGATCGATCCCCAATTGCCCTAACTATTAATTTCCTGAAACTACGGGTAAGCAGTTGAATATTATTAACTAATTTGACTGTGTGCTGTTGCTGCCTGGCTGCACAGGCAGTAACAGAGCCCAGTCAAATTAGTTCCAAAATATTCAACAGAATATTTATTAAGTAATAAATACATACAATTTGTACAACAACGCATAGTTCATCTTCAAATATGCATTTGTGACGTACTTATCTACGTCATTTATGACATTATAATGAAGTCAAGCATTATGATTTCATTCTACATGTCACATAGTTGATTATGATGTCATACAATAGATGGATATAGTGGAAAGGTCTATTATGAAAGATGTTTTGTTAAAGTATGTCAATCATGTCAGTTGCTTCCATAATGAACAGATGGTGTGGTATTGTTAGAGCTGTGTATGGCCTCTATTTGCCCCAGTGTTGAACTTCCATCTCTTCACTGGTTTCCCTTAGGAGGTACAGCAATAGATCATAATGTCACCTAAATACACCCCTCTGTGCTCAGCAAGGGGTGGAGCCACGTTCTGATCAACACATTTTACCACACCCTCAGAATTGTATTTTATATTTGTGTCTCACACTTTCCTGTTTATAGACATGATGGAGGTGTTGAACCTTTCACAAAAAAAATAAATAGAAACTTTATATTCCATAATACAATGCTTACTATTTTCTGATATGGCTCAGTTCTTTTGTAACTAAAATTATTTTCTAACAAATTTGCAAATTTTCGATTGATTTTAAAATTTCTCCAACCGAATTTCCAATCTTAAGTTTTAGCGACT
The DNA here is from genome assembly GCA_034401795.1 of Chaetoderma sp. LZ-2023a. NCBI lineage: Eukaryota > Metazoa > Mollusca > Caudofoveata > Chaetodermatida > Chaetodermatidae > Chaetoderma > Chaetoderma sp. LZ-2023a. Next base: position 80,355,913 of record CM067364.1, read on the forward strand.
TAAGGCAGAAAAATCCCAAATTGCAATGCAAATTTCTAAGTTATCCAGTTTTCAAAAGTCCTAGACAAGTACTCTTGAGAAAAGCTAAAGAAATACTTGTTGTTTAGCAGAAAGCAACTCAGTTCTTTGTTTGTTTTCAGTTCCTTATTGACTGTCTGACAATGTCTGTATTATCGGTGTATGCCGGCACAGATTCTGTATAGTAATAGATGGCGTATACAAATTATCAATTTTGAATACATGTATGTGCAAATTTATTATATTTGTGTCGGTACATCGTCATGTATTTCAAGCACACTTTTATCCTCTGCCATGCTACATGTACATTACATTCTGAGGTATGGTTCTGCGAGTTCCTACAATTGATATAATGTTGTGTTATTGTCTCTGTGCCAGATGACCTCTATTTGCCCCAGTGTTGATCTCTCATTTCTTCACTGATTTCCCTTACGAGGTATAGCAATAGATCAGAATGTCAACAGAATACATCCCTGTGTGCTTGCCAATGGATGTCAGACAATCTGCGCTACAGCTTAGGTTGGCTAATTATTTAAAGAAACCTTGGAATGCTAAAGCTTGCATATTATTAGCTAACCTGGAGCTTATGCCATGGCGGTCATCTGCCCGTCCATACGTTGTCCGTCTGTCAAATCGCTTCTTCTTAACGGTTTGACTGATTTCAACCAAATTTGGCTGAAAGGATCCTATGGTGGTACCCTCCAAGCGGTTTTTTCAGAAGTTTGATAAATTTTTTGGGTGAAAATCTTAGATTTTATTAAAAATCTACCGGAAATGGTCAAACTACTACTTCTCCATAGCTGCTTCAATTATTTCAACCAAATTAGGCTAGATGGCTTCTATGGTGGTAAGCTCTAGAACTTATATTCAGAATTTTGATTGATCAATTATTTGGGTGAAAATCTTAGATTTTATGAAAGATCTACCGGAAATGGTCAAAATGTTACTCCTCCATAGTTGCTTGACATATTTCAACCAACTTTGGCTAGATGGCTTCTATGGTGGTAAGCTCTAGAACTTATATTCAGAATTTTAATTGATCAATTTTTTGGTTGAAAATCTTAGATTTTATGAAAAATGTACCGGAAATTGTCAAATTGCTTCTTCGCTTTACCATTCTGAGCGATTTCAACCAAATTTGGCTGAAATGATCCTGTGGTGATGGGCTCCAGAATTTCCATTCGGAATTTTGATTCATAAATGTTTTGGGTGAAAATCTTAGATTTTTGTGAAAAATTTACCTGATACTCCTCCATAGCTGCTTGACATATTTCAACCAAACTTGGTTAGATGTATTCTACGGTGATAGGCTCCATAACTTTCATTCAGAATTTTGATTGGTCAATTTTTCTGGTGGCCATCTTGTTTAATGTAAAGAATCGTGTATATTTAAATGCAAATGTTTCAAATGCTAATGGTGCAGGTGAGCGTCACAGGCCATTGGGCCTCTTGTTTAACTGTGCATGTGTTTAGGGGAGCCATCTGCGAAGCATAGGATGGCTCGACATAGCGATCCAAATGCCGTCCAGAGTTTTGCGTGCAGAATGCATCCAGAATTTTAAAAATGTTACATAAATTTAATTCATCAAGGACTTATCCGATCTCAATCATTGCATCCAGTCTACATCATAATTAAAGTAATTTAAACAAAATACTTTCCTATGTTTATACTTCGATTATTTTGTACCAAGAATTAAGTAAATGTTTTTCAATGCACATTTAATTCATGAAGGACTTAGTTGAAGGACTCCGATCTTAATAAAACTTTATAGGTTGATCTATACTTTCATTACATAGGCTCCGTCATAATGGAAAGGATTTTCAAAAATTTTCAGCTCACCTGGCCTGAAAGGCCAAGCGAGCTTATGCCATGGCAGTCGTCGTCTATTCGCCCATCAAATCCCTTCTTAAAGGTTTGACCAAATTTGCTTCACTGGTTTCCCTTAGGAAGTACAGCAATAGATCAGAATGTCAACTAAATACATCCCTCTGTACTCAGGGATGGACCAATGTTATGATCAAGACACACCCTCCTCCCCCCCCCCCCCCCCCTCCCCCCTCTATTATTCCTACAATTGATGTAATGTTGTGATAGTATCTCTGTGTCAGATGGCCTCCATTTGCCCCAGTGTTGGTCTCTCATTTCTTCACTGGTTTCCCTTAGGAGGTATAGCAATAGATCAGAATGTCAACGAAATACATCCCTCTGTACTCAGCATGGAATGGAGCCACGTTCTGATCAACACACCCCCCCCCCCCCCCCTCTATTATTCCTACAATTGATGTAATGTTGTGATAGTATCTCTGTGTCAGATGGCCTCCATTTGCCCCAGTGTTGATCTCTCATTTCTTCACTGGTTTCCCTTAGGAGGTATAGCAATAGATCAGAATGTCAACTAAATACATCCCTCTGTACTCAGCATGGGATGGAGCCATTTTCTGATCAACACACACCCTCCTCCCCCCCCCTCCCCCCCTCTATTATTCCTACGATTGATGTAATGTTGTGATAGTATCTGTGTCAGATGGCCTCCATTTGCCCCAGTGTTGATCTCTCATCTCTTCACTGGTTTCCCTTAGGAGGTATAGCAATAGATCAGAATGTCAACTAAATACATCCCTCTGTACTCAGCATGGGATGGTGCCACGTTCTGATCAACACACCCCCTCCTCCCCCCTCCCCCCCCCCCCACCCCCTCTGTACTCAGCATGGAATGGAGCCACGTTCTGATCAACACCCCCCCTCCTCCCCCCTCCCCCCCCCCCCCCCCCCCCCCCCCCCCCACCCCCTCTGTACTCAGCATGGAATGGAGCCACGTTCTGATCAACACACCCCCTCCTCCCCCCTCCCCCCCCCCACCCCCTCTGTACTCAGCATGGAATGGAGCCACGTTCTGATCAACACACCCCCCCCCCCTCTATTATTCCTACAATTGATGTAATGTTGTGATAGTATCTCTGTGTCAGATGGCCTCCATTTGCCCCAGTGTTGATCTCTCATTTCTTCACTGGTTTCCCTTAGGAGGTATAGCAATAGATCAGAATGTCAACTAAATACATCCCTCTGTACTCAGCATGGGATGGAGCCATTTTCTGATCAACACACACCCTCCTCCCCCCCCTCCCCCCCTCTATTATTCCTACGATTGATGTAATGTTGTGATAGTATCTGTGTCAGATGGCCTCCATTTGCCCCAGTGTTGATCTCTCATCTCTTCACTGGTTTCCCTTAGGAGGTATAGCAATAGATCAGAATGTCAACTAAATACATCCCTCTGTACTCGGCATGGGATGGAGCCACGTTCTGATCAACACACCCCCTCCTCCCCCCTCCCCCCCCCACCCCCTCTGTACTCAGCATGGGATGGAGCCACGTTCTGATCAACACATTTTACCACAGCCCCTCCGAATTCTATTTTATTTTTTTGTCTCGCACACCTTTCTGTTTATAAAACTATTGAAACTCACAAAAAGAAAACTAGAACCTTTTTACATGACATAATACAATGCTTACTAGTAGCCATTTTATAAGTGAGACACTGAATTTAGTGATAGGGCTCGCTTCTTTCGTAGTGTACATGTAACTGAAATTATTAGCTCACCTGGCCAGAATGGCCAAGTGAGCTTATGTGATGGCAACCATTCGGCGTCTGTGCGTCGTCTGTCATCAGTTGTCTGTCATCCGTCAACTTTTTCTTTAAGCGACTTCTCAAGAACCCCTGGACCCATTTCAATTATATTTTGGAGGAAGCATTCATAGGGCATAGAGATCTAAGTTTGTTCAAACGAAGCCGATCGGCCAAAATCCAAGATGGCCACCGGCCAAAATGGCCGATTTTTAGAAACACTAAAAAATCTCTGAAACCGCTGGAGGAATTGATTCAAAACTCATAACACATCATCTATTGCACCCATAGACCCAAGTTTGTTCAAAGCAACCTGATTGGCCGATTTGCCTGGCGGGCATCTTGGATGACCTAGTTTTTGCGAAAATGACTTCTCCCGAACCACTGAAGGGATAGACCTGAAATTTGGTAAATATGCTTAGGGACCAAGGTCCATTCAAGTTTGTTCAAGGGAAGTTCTTACGTTAAAAAACATGGCCGCAATCAACCAATCAAAATTTAGCGTTTGTTGGTCATATTGGCTTTTTTGTGTTTGAAGTATTTTGATGGCAAAAATTGCTTTATATATGCTTATCAGTGTGGTGAGTTCATATATGCCACTTTCGAGACTGTCGGATGAACGGTTTGGCTGCCATCTTGGTTTGTTTTCCCACCATAGGCTCCCGTAGTAAAGCAATGAGCCCATAGTAAATCAATGGGGAATTCTTTAAACGACTTCTCAAGAACCACTGGGCCAATTTCATAAAAAAATATGGCTGTCGTCGGCCAATCAAAATATAGTGTTTGGCGGCCATATTGGCTTTTTTTATTTTATGGATTTTGAGGCTGAAATTGGTCTTATGTGTTTTTGGGTATTCTGATCTCAAATTTGTAATTTTCGAAAGGGTCGGATAAATGGTTTGGTGGCCATCTTGGATCATTTTCCCGCCATAAGCTCCCATACTAAAGCAATGGGAAACTTACAATGTCTTCATCTCGAGAACTGCTGGGACAATTTCAATTATATTTGGTAGGAAGCATTCTTAGGGCATAGAGATTCAAGTTTGTTCAAACGAAGCCGATCGGCCAATTGGGCCAGCGGACATCTTGGATTTTGGCCGATCTTTAGAAATTTCTTTAAAAATCTCCGAAACTGTTTGAGGGATCGATTCAGAACTCATGAAATATCATCTAGGGCAAGCGCTGAACCAAATTTGTTCACTTGTGAACCTGATTGGCCGGATCATTCGGCTCGGCGGCCATCTTGGATAACTTAATTTTCGAGAAAACGACTTCTCCAGAATTACTGAAGTGATCGGCCCGAAATTTGGGAGATGATATTACTAAGGACCATTAAGGTTTGTTCAAGAGAAGTTGATACATAAAGAAACATGGCCTCTGTTTTCTTGTTACAAGTCTGTTTAGAGTTCTACTTATTGTTAATGAACATTCTAGTTGAAATGCCTATCGTCCAGGTGAGTGATACAGGCCCCTTGGGCCTCTTGTCTTATTTTCACGGCAATGGTACAAGAAAACTGTTTTATATTTTTTAATTAAGCAGGAGCAGCTTCTAGTCAAATTAATTTCAAAATATTCAACAGAATAAGTTTTATTCCGTAAAGAATTTACATTTTTAGAGATTTGTCGGTGAAAGGGTTAAACTGTTCTCTTTGTGTTCCTCTGCCACGCTATGTTGCATCTATAAGCAGTGTTTCTGCGAGTTTGATGTAATGTTGTGATATCATCTTTGTGTCAGATGACCTTTCTTTGCCCCAGTGTTGATCTCTCATCTCGTCACTGGTCTCCCTTAGGCGGTATAGCAGTAGATCAGAATGTCAACTAAATACATCCCTCTGTGCTCAGCATGGGATGGTGCCACATTCTGATCAACACACACCCTCCCTCCCCCCCACCCCCTCTATTATTCCTACAATTGATGTAATGTTGTGATAGTATCTCTGTGTCAGATGACCTCTCTTTGCCCCAGTGTTGATCTCATCTCTTCACTGGTCTCCCTTAGGAGGTATAGCAATAGATCAGAATGTCAACTAAATACTCTGTTCCTTGCTGGAGGAAAATGCATTCCTGTTCACACAAAAACTATCTTTAGAACCGTAGCGGTGTTGATTATGTGAACTACCTATGTACCACGCTACAATGTACGACTGTGTCCTTACATGTATGTCGCTCATGTGGATGACCTTATATACAGCGTCTACAATGCTTGCGCGATTATTATGAGTGATCGCGATCAATTATTTAAGAATGATTGCGATTACTCGATTAATCGCCCCATTTACAAATTACACCGATATAACAACAATGACGACAGCTGCAATGGTGTTTAGAAATGTCCATTTGCAGGCCACAGAAGACTATTTTTGAAAATGTATTACTGGAAGGCCTGGCTCGAGCTTGGCCTGCAAATGGACATACATTCGCAGGGCAAAATGTAAATAAAAAGGCAGATTTTGAAATATTTTATGCAGTGGAATTATTCACGATTATTCTATTAATTCGTTCTTAATGATATAAATTCAGGAATTAAAAAATAATCGTGATTTTCGATTTAATCACACAATCGCACGAGCCTAGTACAATGTCAATTTTCCCATCCTTTATTAGTCCCCTACTGGTAAATCCGGGGTCGAAAGGGGGTGGGGGGTGTGTGTGTGTGGGGAACTATAGGATTGCACTTTGTTCGTCAATCCGTTTGTCGCAGTTGGCTTTTCGCACTTTTTCGCAGTTCTTCAAGATATTCAACTGAGAATTGGTACATTCCTTTATTATGAGAAGTTGCAGACCAAGTTCGAGTTTCAGGTGAATGCGTCAATTTTTCATGGAGTTATGTCCCCTTTTGACTTATGAAATACAAAAAATATCAGCTTTCCACACTTTTTTCTGCACTCCTTCAAGATATTTAAGGGAAAATCAGTATATCACTTTAGTATCTAGGAGTTACAGAGCAAGTTCGAGTTTGAGGCATTTTCATCAATTTTTGACTTATGAAATACAAAAAATATTAGTCTCAAAGATATTCTACTGAGAATTGCTACATTGCTTTGTTATAAGAAGTTAAAGACCAAGTTCAAGTGTATGCGTTTTTTGATGGAGTTATGCCCCCTTTCAACTTATGAAATCTGAAAAATCTCAGCTTTCTGCACTCCTTCAAGATATTTAAGCGAAAATCACTTTAGTATAAGAGTTACAGAGCAAGTTCGAGTTTCAGACATTTTCATATTTTTTTCATGAATTTACGCCCCCCTTTCGACATGAAATAGGAACAATATCTGTTTTGCACACTTTTCGCACTCCTTCAAGGGATTGAACTGAGAATGTGTAGGTTGCATTATTATAGGGAGTATAATAGAACAGGTTTGAGTTTCAGACAGCTTTGTGGTTTTTCCATGGAATTATGCCCCGTTTCGACTTATGAAATACAAAAAATATTAGTTTTCCAGATTTTCTAAATTGCAGCCCTTCAAGATATTCAACTGAGAATTGTTGCATTCCTTTGTTATGAGAAATTACAGAGCAAGTTCTAATTTCAGGCATTTGGGCTTGTCCACACTAAACTGTATTTGATGAACGATTTCGGGTCTACATTTGAATTGTTAATTTCGATGATAAAGACCCAATTAATTTTCCTGTTCTTATCATTTCCAAGTTGAAGGTATCTCAGAGAGATAATTACAGATAAAAAAGTTAAATGAGTGCAGAATAAAATTATTTTCATTCAACTAACAGCCACAAATATGAGTGAGATTAGAGCGGGTAAGTGTGACATGAGAATGAGCCAATTTTCAGAGTGCTAAAGAAGCATTTTAAATGAGTTATTTTGGATTTCAGCCTAAACATTTTAAAGAAAAAGACATTGCTTTCTATGAATATGCTCATTTTTGTCATGATTTACAAGAGAAAAACTTTTTCACTTCAAAGTTGTGTGTTATGGTCGTTATGCATTCCGTCAAAAATTAGTATAAATCTCACTTTAGCTTAGTTGCTATTCCTTACCTGTATGGCTGTACTTTTCTATCCAAATACTATCTCTATATCTTTTGTTCATTCACTGCCACTTGGATAGATTTCATTATTGCTAGATTATGTTTAAATTATGATAAAAAAATTAAGTGGTCAACTTTCTGCCAAGAAATCACAACCGTACGAGCGGATAAGAAATCCATAAATGTGTTTAGAATCTTACTTTTCAACATCGTTGTACGGCTGTTGTTGCTTGGGATATCCCGCAGTGCAATATTTGTTAAGATTTTCGTTATGGTCGTAATGTGTGACGCATCCATTGTGTGATCATACATCACAACCATAACGCTTGTAGTTAATTTTCATTGTTATTTGTTATTTGGAATTTATCTATACATAAACCTGGTGTAAATTATGTTTCCTTCGCTATACTCTCAAACATCCCCATGCTGTTTAAATACCATGCCATTTTTCTAATAAGTATAGTTGTTAGGCTAAGATATATTCAGTTCCTGTTATGGTTGATATTTTTGACAGTATCATGGGTGTGACAGTTTATGTCAAAAATCACAACCGGAACGCTGTCTGTTGTATTTCATCTTATTTTGTAAAATAATGGAAATACAGCTTACTGCTACTATGTGCGGGGTTTGCAGTGAGTTTATACAATCTGGTGTCAAGTTATTTCTCAAGTTGAGACTGAAATGGAGTTAATGTAGTTATTTTTTTAAGAGTGCGTGATGGTCCTGATTTTTTACGAATTCCCTTGATTTGCTCATTCTCGATTTGTGAATATTTTACTTAAATTTCTGTAGAATGTGCCTTAAAGTCTGACTGACAGGTTTTGAGGAAACCACTGTTGACTGTCATAGGATTAGGTTTTGAATATATATTTACAATCCATGACTTCCTTGGTATATATTTTTTTGGAGTCCAAACATGAACTTTGGGAGTATAGGACTCCCGAACTTCATCTAGTGGAAGCCCTGGTTTAAGCTTGAGAATGTTACTGTGTTATCTACAAATGTATGTCTGTTTTATTGATAACTGAGTTAGGAGATTTGTAAAATGTTGTTTTCTAGTCAGATTAAATATTATAAATTTTAATGGTTGATACAATTTGATTTTGCCCAATTTGTGTTATTTATACATGTAATAAACTGAAGTCTCTAAAAGAATTGTAGTCAGTAGAAACTGAAGAATATATATATATATATATATATATATATATATATATATATATATATATATATATATATATATATATATGTATTCCTTTAAGTACATTCTAACAACTTCAGTTTCTAGACTGACTAGAAAATAAAGGAAGTATATTTTAAGGCGTTAAAGTATGCCGTGTGCAAGCGAGACACCATCTATGAGGGGCCGGGCGAGAACAAACTGAGCTAGCAGATAATCTGATCTCTTCTCTCCAAGTGTCAGACTGGTTACTATTTATAAGCTGGACTAGTAACAACCTTAAATACACTGCGCATGCTTTAATGTTTAAATGAAAAGTTGACATTTCTATTATGAAACGAGGATACTAGTTAAAGTTTGCATTATTGCACAGGTTTTATAAGGTTGTTATAGTTTCATCCATAATGTTATTGGGCCCATGCAGTCTGTTTTGGACTCATCAGCACGTTAACAGACCACCTGAACTTGGACCAACAGGAACGGGTGTTAACAGTTCAAGATATGGTTTGAAAGTTCATTGTACATCTAATCGGTTTAAAAAAATAGAAAATGTCCTCTTTATATCGTAAAAAACTTAGGCAGCAAGCTATTTCTAAAATCAAAGAGCTGTATTTAGAATGACAAACAAAATGTGTTGCTTCATTCAGCTTAACCCCTTCAGTGATGAATTTCCTTTACCATCATCTTTACATGAAAGGTGCTGTTAGGAATATAATTTGACTGGAAGCCATTGCTGTACAACTTCATGCATGATATATTGTGACAGTCAATGGCGATATTGTGCAACCCTAGTGGAAGGGATGCTTCCTTGGAAAACCATTCTGCCAATTGTTTCAGCTTGTAGAATAAATTACTCTTTGTATGAATTCCAAACCACATAATCACGTATAATATGTTAGTACAAAACAGCAATGTTAAAAACAACTGCAAATTTGAACAAAAGGCAGTAACGAACAGTATTAAAATTCAAGCAAAGCAAGCTGATAACATACTGAAGTCGCAACGGAAACATTCTTCCATACTGTTTTCTATAATTTTGATCATGTTGCTTGCCATTTATTTATATTAGCATGGCTTCTGTTGTTAGTTCTTTCAAAAGAATGATTTACTGATTGATAGATGCGCCAACTTTACTCTATATTCTTATCCTGATAACGAAATCATTCTGTCATTGTCAAACATCGCAACCGTAACGACCTTCTTTCGTCATATGTCAACATCGCAACCGTAACAAAAATGATCAATTCCTGTATTAATTCTTTTTTGTTGTGTTTGCAATCGATTCCCTGCATAATAAGAAGCTATTCGGTTTTCTCGAAGAGACTTTTCTTGTGTGCAAGATTGATAATTGAATAAAAGAATAGAAGTTTGTCAAAAATATGAACATCACAACCGTAACCCCCTCTCTGTTTGTCCTGCAAAGCTTTGCAAAATTACTCAAAAGTTAAATTTAATGCCTTAATCTTATTCCATGGTATGTAACTTTTGTTTTGTAGCATAAAGGGTTACTTTGGTCGCTTTTCAAAAGATAGTCTCTCATTTTTCATTGTCAAAATCACAACCGTAACTTTCTGACAGCATCTGATATTCTGTTGATTTTTACGCTTAATCCACAAATTACTATCTTCTTTTGATTTTTTTCAGTAGATAAAGTCATTTTCCTTAACAGAAAACATGTTTAACTTTATTCATACCCATTTCTAAAATCTGACTTTCATGTCACACTTTTGGTCACTTTAGTGTGGACAAGCCCATTTGCGTCACATTTTGATGGAGTTATGTCCCCTTTCGACTTATCAAATACAAACAAATCAGCTTTCAAGACTTTTTCGTTCACCATCACCATATATAACTGAAACTTAGTATATTGCTTTTGCTATGAAAAGTTACAGATCAAGTTCGAGTTTCAGCTCCTGCCAATTTTTAATGGAGTTTTTTGCTGTCAATCTCTAAAGATTTATATCACCAGGTAGGGGACATGTACTACAAAGCAGTACTTACTGAATGCTTGTTACATGTGTCTCTCAGCCATTCAGAATTTTTGATTCGTCAATTTTTTTGGTCAATCTTTAAAGATTTATATCACCAGGTAGGGGACATGTACTACAAAGCAATACTTACTGAATTCTTGTTACATGTGTCTCTCAGCCAGGGCCAATCAACTGTACATACTGTCATCTTGTCCCAGTCGGTACACAAGTAAACCTTTAATGGTCAAGCCAGCCAAAACTGCCCTCTGCCATTGTCTGCAGTGGTCCTGAGCAATGTCCAGTTGCAGGTCAATAGAAGACTATTTTTGAAAATTTTGCACTGGAATGCCTGGCTCGATAACAGAGCCAGTCATTTCAGGAGTAAATTTTCAAGGACTGCAAATGACCATTCAATAAGCAAATATTTTGATTTTCTTGACCAAATTTGTCCATAAAGTGGTTGAGACCACTGCTGCCAATGTTCATTTTGCCAATTTTCATTTAGGCAATGTTCATGTTGGCACTGTTCATGCTGCCAATGTTCATGTTGCCAATGTTCATTTTGCCAATGTTCATGTTGCCAATGTTCATTTAGGCAATGTTCATGTTGTCAATGTTCATGTTGCCAATGTTCATGTTGTCAATGTTCATGTTGCCAATGTTCATGTTGCCAATGTTCATGTTGCCAATGTTCATGTTGCCAATGTTCATGTTGCCAATGTTCATTTAGGCAATGTTCATGTTGCCAATGTTCATTTAGGCAATGTTCATGTTGCCAATGTTCATGTTGCCAATGTTCATTTAGGCAATGTTCATGTTGCCAATGTTCATTTAGGCAATGTTCATGTTGCCAATGTTCATTTAGGCAATGTTCATGTTGCCAATGTTCATTTAGGCAATGTTCATGTTGCCAATGTTCATGTTGCCAATGTTCATTTAGGCAATGTTCATGTTGTCAATGTTCATTTAGGCAATGTTCATGTTGCCAATGTTCATGTTGCCAATGTTCATTTAGGCAATGTTCATGTTGTCAATGTTCATTTAGGCAATGTTCATGTTGCCAATGTTCATGTTGCCAATGTTCATTTAGGCAATGTTCATGTTGTCAATGTTCATTTAGGCAATGTTCATGTTGCCAATGTTCATTTAGGCAATGTTCATGTTGTCAATGTTCATTTAGGCAATGTTCATGTTGCCAATGTTCATGTTGCCAATGTTCATTTAGGCAATGTTCATGTTGCCAATGTTCATTTAGGCAATGTTCATGTTGCCAATGTTCATTTAGGCAATGTTCATGTTGTCAATGTTCATTTAGGCAATGTTCATGTTGCCAATGTTCATGTTGCCAATGTTCATTTAGGCAATGTTCATTTAGGCAATGTTCATGTTGCCAATGTTCATTTAGGCAATGTTCATGTTGCCAATGTTCATGTTGCCAATGTTCATTTAGGCAATGTTCATGTTGCCAATGTTCATTTAGGCAATGTTCATGTTGCCAATGTTCATGTTGGCAATGTTCATGTTGCCAATGTTCATTTAGGCAATGTTCATGTTGCCAATGTTCATGTTGCCAATGTTCATTTAGGCAATGTTCATGTTGCCAATGTTCATTTAGGCAATGTTCAGGTTGCCAATGTTCATTTAGGCAATGTTCATGTTGCCAATGTTCATTTAGGCAATGTTCATGTTGCCAATGTTCATTTAGGCAATGTTCATGTTGCCAATGTTCATGTTGCCAATGTTCATTTAGGCAATGTTCATGTTGCCAATGTTCATTTAGGCAATGTTCATGTTGCCAATGTTCATTTAGACAATGTTCATGTTGCCAATGTTCATGTTGCCAATGTTCATGTTGCCAATGTTCATTTAGGCAATGTTCATGTTGCCAATGTTCATGTTGCCAATGTTCATTTAGGCAATGTTCATGTTGCCAATGTTCATGTTGCCAATGTTCATTTAGGCAATGTTCATGTTGCCAATGTTCATGTTGCCAATGTTCATGTTGCCAATGTTCATGTTGCCAATGTTCATTTTGGCGATGGTCATTTTGGCGATGTTCATTTTGGCGATGTTCATTTAGGCAATGTTCATGTTGCCAATGTTCATTTAGGCAATGTTCATGTTGCCAATGTTCATATAGGCAATGTTCATGTTGCCAATGTTCATTTAGGCAATGTTCATGTTGCCAATGTTCATGTTGCCAATGTTCATGTTGCCAATGTTCATGTTGCCAATGTTCATTTTGGCGATGGTCATTTTGGCGATGTTCATTTTGGCGATGTTCATTTAGGCGATGTTCATTTTGGCGGTGTTCATTTTGGCGATGTTCATTTTGGTGATGTTCATTTTGCCAATGTTCATTTTGGCAGTGTTCATTTTGGCAGTGTTCATTTAGGCAATGTTCATTTTGGCCATGTTCATTTTGGTAATGTTCATTTAGGCAGTGCTCATTTTGGCAGTGTTAATTTAGGCAATGTTCATTTTGGCAGTGTTCATTTTGGCAGTGTTCATTTTGGCAATGTTCATTTTGGTTAAGTTAAACAAAACAAAAAGGATCATCAGATTGCACTACAAAAACTGAAAACTATAATTCTGTCGCACGTTATTAATAAATGGTAGGACACAATAACTTACTCTGAAGAGGACTTTTATTTACGTGTACTACCTACCGTTGCCTGGACGGATATGACTCGGAAAATCAAAGAACCATTTTGTGATTAGCATGATTAAGAACAAGTTACTGCTGTTGTACCAATTAATTGATTTGATCGTGTCTGTCTGTCTGTCTGTCATCCGTCATCCATCAGTCATCCGGCAACTTTTGCTTTAAAATGCTACTCCCCTATAACTAATAGCCAGATTTTAACCAAATTTGTGTCAAAGGATCCTACTGTGATCTACTCCAGGACTTCCATTCAGAATTTTTGATTCGTCAATTTTTTTGGTCAAATTATAATTATGTTATAATTATTAAAAATTTACCAGAAATTGTCAAATTGTTTGTTCTCAATACCATTTTGACAGCTTTATACCAAATTTGGTTGAAGCGATCCTATGGCCATAGGCTCTAAAACTTCTATTCTAAATTTTAATGCATCTATTTTTTGGGTGAAAATCTCAGATTTTATTGAAAATTTAGTGGAAATTGCTTTTTCTCCTCCTTAGCATTTTGACAGATTTGAAACAAATTAGGCTTTAAGTGGCCTACTGTATTAGGCACTAGAGCTTCCATTCAGAATTTTGATTCATCAAGTTTTTGGGTAAGAAAATTGAGATCTTATGAAAAGTTTACCGGAAATTGTCAAATCGCTTCTTACTATTTTGAGCAATTTCAACCAAATTTGGCTGAAAGGATGCTGTGATGCGCGACCCCAGAACTTCCGTTCAGCATTTTGATTTGTCAATTTTTTTGGGTCAAAATCTGAGATTTTATAACAATTTACCGGAAATTGTCAAATCACTTCTTACGAATTTGAACAATTTCAAGAAAATGTAGTTTTAATGATCTTAGGATCATGAGCTTTAGAACATCCATTCAGAATTTTGGTTCGTCAATTTTTTGTGTGAAAAGTATAGATTTTATCAACAATTAACTGGAAATTGTCAAATTGCTTACTCACCTTACCATCTGGCCCAATTTGAATGAAATTGGTCTGAAAGGAGCCTACGGTGAAAGGTTCTTGAACTTCCATTCAGAATTCATCCAAATCTGAAATATTTTCCGAAAATTGTCAAAACGTGTCTCCTTAACTACGTGATTGTGATTTAGCTGGACGTATCCGATGGTGGTAGACTCTAGAATTTCTATTGAGAATTTTGGTTGGTCGATATTTTGAGTGAAAATCTGAATTTTATTTTTAAAAATCTACGGGAAATTGTAAAAACGCATCTCCTCCTTAACACTTGATGGATTTTAACAAAATTTGACTGCAAGGATCCTACAGTGGAAGGCTGTAAAAACCTAAGAATTCAGAATTTTCATTAGTCCATTGGCGACCGTCTTGGAATTTCTGAAAAATGTCCAGAATCATTTAAAATCCTAATCCTTCTTGATTAACGGCCCGATTTCAGTGTAACATAGTTGGAACGATCCTATGGTGGTAGGATTCAACAAATCAAATGAGAATTTTGATTGGTCAAATTTTTTATGGCATTCTTGATTTTCAGAAAATTAGCATCACCTATTTAAATGCAAATTGTTCAAATGATAATGGTTCAGGTGAGCGTCACGAACCCTTGTGCCTCATGTTATAACATGTCACTTTAACCTTTTAATGGTCAAATTTAATCAAGAAAATTAAATTATTTTCTTATTGGCTGCTCATTTGTATTTATACAAGAGAAGACTATTTTTGAAAATTTACCTCACATGGTTACCGATTCCCTTGGTAAATTGTCAATAATTGTCTTCTCTTGTTCTGCAAAGGCACATTCCTCAAGACCACTACAGAGGCCGGGTTTTGGTCCGCTTGACCATTAAAGGGTTAATCTAAGGTTGTGATGACTTTTTGTCAGACAAGCGTGAGAGTGTGTGTGCGGTTTGCCCTTTTCCAACATAGCGTGCGAGAGCGCGATGTGAGCATGCACAGATGCATGCAGAGCATCAATTTAAAGTATAAATTGTCAGTTGTCTATTCAGAACAATGGACCTTTCCATTTTTAGCTATGCCCCGCCCATCACTAGCTAAGCTCCACCCACACCTCGCCGTGT
Organism: Chaetoderma sp. LZ-2023a; assembly: GCA_034401795.1. NCBI lineage: Eukaryota > Metazoa > Mollusca > Caudofoveata > Chaetodermatida > Chaetodermatidae > Chaetoderma > Chaetoderma sp. LZ-2023a. The sequence goes on from CM067364.1 coordinate 80,371,398, forward strand.
TTGGATTGATCGATCCCCGATTGCCCTAGCTATCAATTTCCTGAAAACTATACAGGGAAGCTGTTGAATATTTTGTGACTAATTAGACTGGGTGCTGTTGGTGCCATAGGCAGCAACAGCGCCCAGTCAAATTAGTTTCAAAATATTCAACAGAATATTTATTAACTAGTAAAAGCAAACAATTTTTACAACAGCCCGTGGACCGTCATCAAATATGCGTTCGTGACATACTTATCGACGTCATTCATAACGTCATTCATTATGATGTCATTGTACACATCACGCAGTTCATTATGACGTCATATGTTGGGTGAGTACTCTGGAAAGGTGAATTGGGTCGACTTGAATGTGGTCGAAATTGCATAATGTAAAAGGAAAACTACTGGTAAGAGAGTAATTATTTCATGAATATTGCTCATACAGTTGAATGGGAAATATTCATGAACTAAAACATCCAGATATTTGACAAAATGTCCAGAAATCCAGAGGCCTGTTAAAAAACCCAGAATTTTTCGGATAAATCCAGAGAGATGGTTGCCCTGTAAATTAGAAAATGTTATGATTGATACGTAATTGATTATCTGTTAAAACCAATCATCGGTCACAAAAGAACAGTACATTGTACCAATACACCTTTCCCACATTGACGTCATTACGCCAGGATTCCTCTAAATCAATGCTCTGACTACAACTGCTGGCTGGTAACGCCGCCAACAAGCAGCTGACCCGAAGTGAGTTACTATTGCACTAAAATACACTACAATTTAAACCGTTCCTGTGATAAACTAAAATCATTATACTATTTAAGTCATACATCATTGGAAAGCGCATTCAATTGTCTAAACATTAATGCATTATTTTTTATATCTTTTAAACATTTTAACTGGGTTATTTGCGTATATAAAATACACCATTATACATAGATTTATTAAATCAAGTGGACAATAGGTGCTGTAAAGTGTTTTAAAATCACAAACTGTAATAAATTTTACAAAAATGTGAAACCGAATACAGAAATGTATAGGAAATTGGATTAGCTTTCCAGTGACGTATTGCTTCAATGGTATTATGAAATTAGTTCTTCATGTGGCCTTAAAGTGCGTTGTATCAGATTTCAATAGTAAAGTACAAATGTAATGCTGTTTGTGCGCTAACTGTCGACGTTACTAGCCAGATTGGTATGCGCAATGCATTCTGGGAAGTTATTTTCCCAAAATACGCTAATGTGGGAAAGGTCTATTCCCAACACTAGTCACTGGTTCCTCAAAGCTCAACTCTTCAGAATGAAACTTGAAAGGACAAACATCTGTCACTGTGATACAGCTGCACAAATACCTCATCACGTCCTTGAAGAATCGCCTAGCTAATGGGATAACTCTGTACAATGTAGGAATTAGAATTCAGGTTTCAAAGTTTAAAATCGAACCAACATGCGTAAAACGTTAGCTAGAAATGTGTGGGGGCATGGCTAGCAATGGGTGGACAATAGCTAGAAATGGGTGGACCATAGCTAGAAATGGGTGGACCATAGCTAGAAATGGGTGGCTGCATGGCTAGAAATGCGTGATGGCTTGGCTAGAAATGCGTGGTGGCTTGGCTAGAAATGGGTCGCGCAGGGCTAGAAATGGGTCGAGCAGGGCTAGAAATGGGTCGGGCAGAGCTAGAAATGGGTCGGGCAGAGCTAGAAATGGGTAGGGCAGGGCTAGCAATGGGTGGGCATACATTGTAGCTAGAAATGACTGCCTCTATTTCAGTTGTTCTGGCATGTCTGGAGGCAGAATCCAGTATGGCTGCCAGGCAGCTTTTTGGTAGCAATATTGTAAAAAGAGGCCATTTGTTTGCTGTAAAGTTATTTATGTGTGTTTCTTGCAGCCGTTGAAGCGAGCGTTGGCACGCATGGGCGCTCCGAATCTCGTCCCGGACAACATGGAGAACTGTTTGAGCTATAGTGTAATTTCTTATCTGAAGAAATTAAAAAATCAGGTAAATTTTATTTCAATAACTTTAAATCTGTAACTCAAGGGTACATGTAACCTGAGTTTATAGTTTCAACTTCACAGAACCATTAGCAACATATTGTTGGAATATTATGTCGACTTGAATATTGTGGGAGTAATTTAAATGGGAGCTGTTGCTGTATATTTATGTGTAGGACAAGCAACAGCCTCCAAGTCATGCCAGTCAAATTAGCTTCAAGAGATTCAATGGCGGGAATGGGTGATTGATCGGTGGATGATTTTTAAGGAAGTTCCGTAAACCGTTAACCCTTTAACACTCATATTAACCAAAATCAGCTTCTGCCATGGTCTTGAGAAATGTCTATTTGCAGACCAAGAGAAAACTATTTTTGAAAATTTTACCCTTGAAATGACTGGCTCGTTCCAGTGGTAAATTTTCAAAAAATAGTCTCTTGGCGTTCATGGTCTGCAAATGGACAATTTCAATGAGAAAATTGAAATTTTGTTGAACAAATTCGACTGTTAAATGTTTAGTGCTCACGGTTGATCAAGAATATTCAATTTTTGCCTTGCAAATGTCCATTTGCAGGCCAAGAGACTTGTTTTTGAAAATTTATTACTGAAATGACTGGCTCGTCATCGAACCAGGAATTAGTGATAAATTTTCAAATATACCGTTCCTATTCTTTTGGCAAAAGGGCATTTATAATGACCATTGCAAAGGCTGATATGGTCGGCCTGACTAGCAATAGATTACCTTTTTATTGCCGTACATCAGTCTGAAAATAAGCATAACAGGATTTGAAGATATTAATCCTTTATTTCTCAAGCAGGCCAAAACTGACCTTTTGAAAAAATATCTCTGAAAAGACTGGTTCTAGCCATAAATGAGTTTAATAAGCAAGCTCGTCATTCGCGAACGTGCCCCTGGTCTCACTCATCGTTCCCCTCTTGTTGTCTTGGAGATTATTGATAAATGGGTAACGAATACAAAACGTGGGATGAAATTTGTCTTTGAAATATTGTTGTAAATATATTCTAATTTAATCTTGTACTACAAGGTATCCGTCATGCATGTATAATATGTTGTACACTCAAGGGCCGATGGCCTATTGTGAATAAACTATCTATCATTTCAGTCATGCCAATGGTAAATGTTTGAAAAGGTTTGTTGGCCAGCAAGTTTATGGACATTCACTAACAATTTAATTTTTCTTGACATCTTGACCATTTAATGAGATGAGAACATCTGTTAATCATTTTTGACAAGATTTCATATTTAAATTCTACTTCATCAGGACGTAGTTAATGAAACACATTTTATTCAAAATGTCATAAATCAGTGGAGTTTGTTTTAAATCTAATATGGCCCATGAATTCTGTGTCATGATCTATGCGTGTACATATGTGTCATATTGTATCACAATGCTTTTTATCCCCCCCAGTCTAGAAGATGTCCGTCCGTCCGCCCATCTGTTTGTCTGTCCATCCATCCATCATCCGTATGTCCCCCGTCTTGTCAACGCAACTCCCTAGAGGTCTCAATGGATTAACTTAAAATTTCGTTCACATCAGTATCATGTGCAGATGTGCATGTGCTTTTTTCGCGGCCAAAGAATTATTCATTACAGAGTTATCCCCCTTTAAATATCTACCGATACATAAACTGCATTGCCAATCATTTCAACGCAACTCCTACAGTTTAGCTCCGATTCTTTTGAAACATGTTAAGTATTATCATTACCACGTGAAGGTGTGCATGTGCTATCGATATAACTGTACGTCTATCCGTCTGTCCAAAATGTATGTACGTCCGTCTGTCAGTCCATCCATCTTTGACAATAATTTCTTGTCAACGCAACTCCTAGAGGTCTCAATGGATTATCTTTAAATTTCGTCGACATCATCAGTATCATGTGCAGATGTGCATGTGCTTTTTTGCGGCCAAAAAGTTGATCATTACAGAGTTATCCCCCTTTAAATATCTTAAAGCTGATACATAAACTGCATTGCCAATCATTTCTTGTCAACACAACTCCTACAGTTTAGATCCGATTCTTCTTTTGAAACTTGGTAAGTATTATCATTACCACATGAAGATATGCATGTGCTATCCATATACCTGTACATCCATCCATCTGTCCATAATCTTTGTACGTCCGTGTGTCTGTCCGTCCATCTCTGACAATCATTTCTTGTCAACGCAACTCCTCCTTGAGGTCTCAATGGATTATCTTACATGTAATATTTCGTCAACATTATCAGTATCATGTGCAGATGTGCATGTGCTTTCATTCGCGGCCAAAAATTATTCTTTACAGAGTTATCACCCTTTAAATACCTTAAAGCCGATACATAAACTGCATTGCCAGTCATTTCTTGTCAACGTAACTCCTACAGTTTAGCTGTCATTCGTTTGAAACTTGGTAACTGTTATTATTACGACATGAAGATATGCATGTGCAATCTGTATACTTGTACGTCCATCCATCTGTCCCAAATGTATGTTCGTCTGTCGGTCCATCCTTGTCAACGCAACTCCTACAGTTCAGTTACAATTCTTATGAAACATGGTAAATCTAGTCATTACCATCTGAAGATGTGCATGTGCTTTTTTCGCGTCTAGAAAATTATTCATTACAGAGCTATCACCTTTTAAGTACCTTTAAGCCGATACATGAACTGCAGAACCAATCATTTCTTGTCAACACAACTCCTACAATTTAGCTTTTGAAACATGGTAAGGGTTCTCATTACCACTTGAAGATGTGCATGTGCTATCTGTCATTTCAAGATGTCAACACAACTACAGTTTAGCTACGATTCCAGATATCTCTGTTTGATTGACATTAAGGTATATGTAGTCTATTTCATCCAGAAACCTGGACTAGAGTAGAGAGTTGTGGTTCTTGCATTGGAAGGCATTAAATGCAAGATTAGAAATCGTTTTCTGGCGCTAAATGTAAGTAGGTTTATTTAGCAGGTGGTGATTGAACGATAAGTATGTTTATTTGGTTAATAAAACGACAGACCAACCCTTGGGAGCAGGGGCGGGGCGCGGGTCTGTGGTCATTATCGCCCCTGAAATACTTAAAATTCTTCAAAATTGTCTTGTTCGTGCCAGATCTTGAAGAATTTTGAACGTGTGGTGTCAATTCCTTTGTCACTGAATATATTACTTGAAGAAGAAGCAATGCTATGATTCTATTTTGAAGAAATTCATACCTATTTTCCTGAGTTATCTCCCTTGAAAAACTTAAAATTCACCAAAATTCTCTTGTCTGGGCATAATAGTTGAATGGAATTGAACCTGCACTTACAAATCTATCTTTAAGGCGAGATGCCGTGTCAGGATTTCATTTTTCATTGATTAGTTTTTAGCTCATCTGGCCTGAAAGGCCAAGTGAGCTTATGCCCTGGCGACTGTCCGTCCGTCCATCGTCTGTCTGTGGCATCTGTCCATTGTCCGTCAACTTTTGCTTTAAAACGCTATTCCTCCGTAACCAATAGCCGAATCTTGACAAATTTTGGTCACCGGCTGCCATTGTGCTCGGATCCGGAACTTCCATCTGGATTTTGATTCATAAATTTTTGGGGTGAACATCTTAGATTTTATTAAGATTTACCAGAAATTGTTAAATTGCTTCTTCTTACCCTTTTGACTGATTTCAATCAAATTGGGCTGTAAGAATCCTATGGTCATAGGCTCTAGAACCTCCATTCAGAATTTTGTTGCGTAAATATTTTGAGTGAGAATCCTAGATTTTATTACAAATTTACCGGAAATTGTCAAATTGCTTCTTCTCCTTACCCATTTGACCGATTTCAATCAAATTTGGCTAAAAGGATCCTATGGTCATAGGTTATAGAATTTGCATTCAGAATTTTTGATTCGTAAATATTTTGGGTGAAAAACTTAGATTTTATTTTAAAATATACCGGAAATTATCAAAAAGCTTCTTCTCCTTACCAATTTGAACCAAATTGGGCTGAAAGAATCCAATGGTCATAGGCTCTGGAACAGCCATTCAGAATTTTGTTGCGTAAATATTTTGGGTGAAAATCTGAGATGTTATGAAAAATCGACCAGAAATGGTCAAAATGCTACTCCTCATTAGCTGCTTGACATATTACAACCAAATTTGGCTAGATGCATTCTATGGTGGTAGGCGCTAGAACATCTGTTCAGAATTTTGATTGATCAATTTTTTGGGTGAAAATCTGAGATTTTATGAAAAATCTACCGGAAATGGTCAAAATGCTACTCCTTAGCTGCTTGATGTATTTCAACCAAATTTGGCTAGGTGCATTCTATGGTGGTAGGCTCTAGAACTCTTCAGAATTTTGATTGATCAATTTTTTTGGGTGAAAATCTTAGATATTATGGAAAATTTACCGGAAATTGTCAGATTGATACACCTCCTTAGCTGCTTGACATATTTCAAACAAATTTCACTAGATGGATTCTATGGTGGTAGGCTCTAGAAATTCTATTCAGAATTTTGATTGAGAAATTTGTGGGTGAAATTTACCAGAAATTGTCAATACGGTGTACGTTGCTTCTCCTTAGTCGCTTGACATATTTCAACCAAATTTGGCTAGAATGACCCTATCATGGTAGACTCTAGAACATCTATTCAGAATTTTAATTGGTCATTTTTTTTGGGTGACCATCTTGGATTTTCCCGACATAATCCATCATATCTATTTAAATGCAAATGGTTCAAATGCTACATGTATTGGTCCAGGTGAGCACCACAGGCCATTGGGCATCTTGTTCTAAAATATTGTCCTTTACAGTTAACGTTACATGTATGTCCACTGTATGTTTATCTGAAATGTTTGGATCCGGTGGGGTGGGGGGATATGCCGTCTTCTGATGGCTCTTGTTAAATTTCACTTTAGCCGAGTGATGTCATTTAAAAAATTAGTTTTTCTTCATTTGTACCCTAAATACATGTGGCTGGATTCATTTGCAACCCCCCCCCTCCCTCCCTCTAGCGCAGCAATATCTTTCAATCCAGTTATGTTCAAAATATTCAACGGAACATTTCTTATATCGTGTTCAAAAATTGTATTAACTAATATGTTTGTTTGTTTTGAAAATGGGTTAACTTACTTTTTTCTGTTCTGTATTAGCAAGTTTTTTATTTGAACTCTATACACATTACTTTTCAGGCCAAGATTGAAATGGATCGATTGGTTGCTTCAGTGGGAACTAAGGTGCCATTAAGTGAAGGGATTAAAATAGAGCCACGGTAGGATTCAGTGTCATTTTACACTATTGACAGATGCTTTAGTTTTACGATGCGACAGATATTCTAGCGTAATGACAATGATATATCTATTATGCAATTGTAATTACATGTTTTAGTCTCCACATGACTGTTTTATTAAAAAGCCCTCTGCCTGTCTGTATGGTTGCTTGCCTGTCTGTATGCCTGCTTGCGTGTATGTATGCTTATCTGCCGGCCAGCCTGCCTGCATGTCTGTCTGTCTGTATGTATGTATGCCTGTCTGTCTGTCTGTCTGCCTGCCTGCCTGTGTCCTATAAACAGCTGCTTTATATCTACATGAATATGGCTGCCATACGGTATCTCATCGGCTAGACTAAAAAGATGATGTATCACATTCTTTGCCGTGATGCATTTTTCCATCCCCGGTGGAATATCCAACATGTAGCAATAGCTTAGTCCATAAACACTAATGTTTTGGTGTGTGTGTACACGTATACATTGAGCATCTGAAACGAGGTGACATATCATATTCCTATGAACAACCAAGTTGAAAATTATCACATCACATCACGTGATCTTTAGCGAGTGAAATGTGATAATTCTTGACGGGGTTGATAATAGTGATATTACTGTAGATGGGGCTGAGTTTGCGATACTATTTATCGTATACACTGGTATTTTGACAAATTTTCCAATAAAGTCCCAGAACCCCCTCTGAAATTCACCATCTTGTGCCGCTCATCCTCCTTGCTGCGGGGCATCAATCAATAGTCGCTAAGATTTCTGACCAATATGCCAGAAAAAATAACGACCAAAAAAAGTAGTTTTTGACTTGAAATTACCTTTAAGCGAACTTATATAAGATTTCTGCAGCTATCAGGCATGTCAGAAAAATTTACATACGTGTTTCATATATACTCTATTATCAACATGTCCACAATACTTACAGACCAAACATGTGGAGTCTAAAAGATTGGAGGGGGATAACGTTGACCCTTAATAGTCCCATGCATGAATCCCACCACCGCAAAAAAGAGTTACACTCTCGCGCTCTCTCTCTCTCTCTCTCTCTCTCTCTCTCTCTCTCTCTCTCTCTCTCTCTCTCTCTCTCTCTCTCTCTCTCTCTCTCTCTCTCTCTCTCTCTCTCTGATTGAGCTGTATGCCTTTTTGAATCCCTTTCTAACATTTTAATGGTCAAATTTGGTCAAGAAAATCACATGATCTGCTTCGTTAATGTCCATTTGCAGGCCAAGAGGACTATTTTTGAAAATTTATCACTGGTTATCGAGCCAGTCATTCCAGTGGTAAATTTTCAAAAATAGTCCTCTTAGCCTGCTAATGGACATTCCTCAAGACCACTGCAGATGTCAGTTTTGGCCGGCTTGACCATTAAAGGGTTAGTTGGTCAAATCGGTCAAAAATGCTTTTACAGTGGTCTTGGGAAATCACTGTGTTGGCCAAGAGAATATTTTTTGTAAATTTACAATTAGAATTGCTTGCTGGCGAGGTTTCTTTTAAAATAAAAAAAATCTTCATTTGGCATGCAAATGGGCCTTTACTAAGCACCATTCTTATGCTTTACCAATGTTCTGCAGAACAAAGACATCCTTTCTTCAGAGGAAGGACTTTCAGCAGATCCTGGAGCACACAGGAGGGAACATATCAAGTTTAAAACAGGAGCTTGTCGACTGTATTACATTTTCTCTGGCCGTATCGGATAAAGAGATAATGCCACAGTGTTACAGGTATGTATATGTGTATGGGTTCAGGGAGTTCTATTGTACGCACACAAAATTTACTGTTATCTCATAGACAGAACACACCTACCTACGTACATGTAGGACCATATGATGTGGGCCAGAATTTATCCCAAGCACTTTAGGCCTATATAGGAGTAGTGGTACATTGTTGAAGGCATATAAATATAAATCTTAGCTGTAATCAACTTGAGCATGTATTCTTACACTTGACATCAAATACAGTTATATCACAGTTTAACAGCTCAACGAAATATTCAATATTTCGTGTCAAGTTTCAAATGTTCCGCTCATAATTTTTTTACTATGTTGAAAAATGATAGCTATGGGGTACTACAATTGATCTCCTAATCAGTTAATCATGTCACTAATATGGAGGACAGGTTTACCATGTCAATCACCATTCCTGAGGAAGGTTGTCAGATTAGACCAAACCCGTAGCAAACAATCAAAAGTGTTCGATTCCATTAAAGTGGATTAAATGAAAGATATAAAATAGTTTGCAGCCAGCTGTTGAAAAATAATATGTTATGTCAAGTTAAACTTGAAATAAACAGATTATTTTGTTCATCAGATGTTCATCATCAATTATATGTCTTGCCCTAATACTGCCATAACACTGAGTTTCTATTAAAGGATAACCAATCTCTTGATAGCGATTCAGGTGACCTAATATGCCACTCATAAACTATGCAGGTAGTTTTAAGTATTTTATCATGCCGCTAACGAAAGATATTCAGGCTTTTGTAGCTAAATGTTGGTACATTTCTACACCATATGATGGCTGTCATGATACTTTTCAACCAATCAAAAAACCTAGTGTGTCTACCTCGAGAGATATATATAAATATATATATATATATATATATATATACGCTCAGTCATGGTTGTACCGTCTATAGTTTGGCAATGTTGTGTAAAAGCAAGCATACAGGTAAGCTGTTGAATATTTTAAAATTAATTTGACTGGAAGTTGTTGCTGCCTTAGCCAGCAACAACTTCCAGTCAAATTACTTTAAAAATATTTAACAAGATGAGAGTTACATGATAAAGAATCTAATGCATTGTCACTTACATGACATCATGCACTCTGGCACAGACAAAGTGACATTGATCACTGTTCAACATTTACGCGATATTGCAAAGCAGATAATTGTGATACAGACAGAGTATTAATGATATGGAATCTATAAACCATAATCTATCACTACAATACAAGATTTGAGATGAGATTAGCATCCCTTTAAAGATGAAATTTGACCCCAAGCATCATTTTTAATTAACAGATTAAATGATCTCACCGTGTCAATACAGTCATCATTAGCATTTTGTTCAGACTTATGACTAAGTCTCTTGTTTTCTCATTGACGGCGGTATATTCAATCCGGCACTAAAGATAAAGAGTAGATAGATTGGTTTTGTTTCAATATATCAACCTTTACTTTCTCAAACAGACAAAAATATAGATGAATGATGAGATGAAAGATATTTCAACAATTGTACAGATAAAACAGACTTTAATTGACAGTATTTCGTAATTGTATACAAACAAATTTAGTGTTTACAGGGGAATTATAACTAAATTGGAAATCTGGACTCCGTATTTTAATGACGTACGATGGTTATTATTGTCAACACAGATATTAAAGGGAGATTATTACCTGTAAGGTCATATATCCTAATAAGAGTTCTCTCCAGTTATCCAATTTGATCATACTGGCCGAGTTTTAAGTGAAAACTCTCGTACCTACTCTAGGGTAAATAACCACGTGTTTATTAAATTACATTGTTTTCAATGCAAACACGTGACCTACTCGACTTACACTTGCTCATAGGTACGTAGCCGTGAGTACGTACTAGAGTATGTACCTTGAGTAGCTATCCCACTAGGAGCGTAAACTCAACCACTACTATAAGTTAACATTCTGCATGACGGCCATTTTCACACATCACTATCAGTTCTCATATTGACAGTCGGCTGTGTATAAAATATGTATGTAGATAATGGAAGTGACGTCTGAAACTTTACGGATGATTTCAATGTTAACTGATAGTGTTCATAGGCTACTGAGAGTTCCGTTAGTGTATATTAACTAAAGTTACTTTCCTTTGACTGGCCTCAAACGAAAAGACTAAGATTTCATTGCTAAAATCATATCAAATATACTGTTGCCATTATTACAACACTGATATTCTCACACACACCTGTGACCACAAAGTTCATCTATTCACTGACATACAATACAACAACAGTCTGACGTACAGATGAGAAAATCAACATTCACGAGACACCATGGATCATGTGGACACGCCATCTCAACATAACACAGATCTATTTTCATGTTTTAAACGCTATGCTGACTGCTTCATATTGTTCATGAGACTGAAAAAAACTTTATTCCCGTCAACAAAGCATTAAATACACTTAAAAAATCTGTCAAATTGCTCTGGCACGACGAACATGTCCATCCTTCTCCTTCAGCGTCCACCCAAAAGCAAGACCGCTAGCTGTTAAATCATTATTGGATTGGTTCCAAACGAATTATGTTCAAAATATTCAATAGACTATTTCTTACTATCATGTTTCTGTTTTTGTTCTAGAACCATGTTAACTTATTTCTTAACTGTATTGTAAATTTATGGAACTTTATAGCAACACCGTTGTGTATGCTTTTGAATGTCTAATCACTGGATGATATATATATATACAGAGCTTGCCCGAATATTTCATGCTCCAAAGAATGACTGATTTGTCACTCAAGTATATGATGTCATAATCAATTACGTCATATGTTGACTGACATCATAATCATCACTGTTATGAAAATTGAAAAACCTGTCATGAAATATACGACCTGTATGTCTGTGTGATAGATTTACAATTTAATCAACATTCAGCCACAGGCAGCAGCAGCAGCCCCCAGTCAAATTAGTTTCAAAATATTCAACAGTTTACCTGTATATTACCTTGAAATTTGAATTCAGTGTTCAAAACATTTAAATCGATCACAAAACAAGTAAAGAGTGAGAGATCTTAGACCATCCTTAATTTAAGATTTTTCGGTTGTGCCCTCCCGACCCTGATGGTTGGAGTAGGGTAGGTAGGTTGGAAATTTCTTTTTTTTACTTGCTGAAATATAATATTACAAAATTGATTTTAAAGAATAAAACCTTTTTATTTTCTTTGGATTTGAAACAGAAACTATAAAGCAAACGGTTTCGAAAGGTTATATGAGCCTTTTTTGACGAATGGAGTCAATTAAATCTCCCAATGAACTTACATCAGAAAATTAAAAAAATTCATCAGGAAACTACAGAAAAAGATTCTGAGTCTGCAGATTTTATTTACATGTATGCTCAGTCGGGAGAGGACAACAAAACTATTATTTAAGCATAGCCTTAGCTAAAATGAATCTGTCTGTTGTTTTCCATTAATGTGATTGATTTAGACGCTCAATAATTGTTCGATTTTAACATTAATTAAAACTTGTGTGATGAAATATAATTGGCCCTGCATTTAACCTTTTAACCTTTGAATTTATTCAAGAAAATTAAAATTTTCTCATAGAAAATTTAAATTTTCAGACCAAGAGAAGACTATTTTTGAAAATTTACCACTGAAATGACTGGCTCGATAATCGAGCCAGTCATTCCAGTCGTAAATTGTCAAAAAATAGTCTTATTTTGATCTGCAAATGAACTTTTCTCAAGACCACAGCAGAAGCCGTTTTTGGGCTGATGGGTCATTCCATATAAGATGGACCAATGCCCGTCAACTCATAGTCACGGATTTCCTTCAAACTTTCTCAGTGTGAGCATATGGATGTTTTAGTTGAGCATGACAATTTTTTAACTGATATGTGAAATACTTTTTGAAAAATGCCCTCTCAAAGACCCCTATGCTAAAATTGACAAAAGTTTCAAGTACAAATCCAATGTTTGAGACATCATATCTCATCCAATATACTGTTTACAATACTAGATCTTTTCATTCTAATGCTCTGGTCAGCATACTTGAGGAAAATAACAAGCAATATGTGTTGACTTGTTTTGGGTGTGTTTTAGGGGTCACCAAAAACGTTAAAAACAGCTAATTTTCCTGTTTCAACAAAATTTGGTGATACAGTAAAATGTATATTATAGTTGCTGTAACTAAATGATTTCTACCCAGTTCACTAGAGCTAATATTAGCTTAGTAATATTTACTGACTAACAGCAAGGTTTGCTCATCAAAAGATTTTGGGGGCCCAATGCACCACCCCTGTTCACAAAAGAGGGCCAACTTCATCGCCTATTAAGTCAAAATAACCCCTTTCAATTTTTATTTTATTTTGGTGAATGGTAGATATATGGTCTATAGTTACATGGTTAAAAGTTGCACTCTTACATTTCTTCCCTTTTGGAGCTATGGCATATTAGAAATGTGATATTTTTGTAAAACTTGTACGATATTCCATTTTTGGGGGTTAATCATTTTAAAATTATAGGGCCTAGAGGCATGAAACAAGCGATACAACCAGTTCTCCTGCTATATTAGAAGAACCAATCAGCATTCCCTGGTTATATAATACATAAACATCGATTTTCTAGACCCAAAGACCTGACTCTGTTAAAATTTGACATTTTTCGCGACAATCTAATTTGTTTTAAAAAGTTTAAAATATCTCCACTTTAGCATTTTAGATACTTTTTCATCATAGGTGGACATTGAATGGTATATTATGGTCATATTAGTACAGCTACATGGACTTCTATGGCCATTTATAGACAATTTTGACACACTGCGACCAGGCCAATATGTGTAATCTCTCATACTAAAGTATGCCTAAATGTCACCCATTTCATGGAATTATTTAATAAACTGAGACAGGCATTGGTTAATACACATGATATAATATAAAAGTGTTAAGAGATAGTACATAATACTACATACCTCAGCAATAATTGATGATACGGTACATGATCCAGCATATACCGCTCCTCCAAATTATTTAAATAGTCCATTTATAAAGTCGATATCAGTTTGTGGAAAAGTGTACTGCCGGCCAGTTGCTGTCAATGGTGTTGACACCTTACTTAGAATGTCACAAAAAGGAACCCAGCACTGGTCTGTGCGCCTTGGCCAACTAAAGGATCGAGCTGGTCCATGCGGCTTCATAAACGAAATGAGACAGTCCTCATTTTCTAGACTAATTTCTAACACTATTGCCAAACCACCAATTTTTGTCATACAATGCACCAACATAGTCACTCAAAGACAGTTCCATAGGGATATTTAAATTCTGAATCTCTGATGACATACCAGGTTGTGTGTTAGAAAATGACCGAGTGTATGAAACATCATCAGTTGAAATTCGCTTTACTGTGATAGAGTTAGTGTCATTTGGAACAAACGAATGGAATGACCTGGTTCCTTGCACTGTTTTGGCAAGGAGATACCGCTCTTCCAACATTGTATGATGGCTCTGGATCTCATCTTTACTAACTAAGAAGAACTTGATCTTGCTTATGTTCTGTTGGCTGAATTCATACAATTCACTAGCATTTCGTATAAGCGCTGTTTGCAGACTAGCCCTTGCGGCTAAGCGCTTCACTGTGCCACCGATACCGTCGCAAACACCTTTACCATGGCTGGTAGCAAAGAAATGCCATTCTGCCTTAATATCAAAATCTGAATAATGATGGCAGACATTAATAAAGTTTTTGAAGTTCTTGTATTGTCCTGCACACCCATCACTAAAGTATTTAATTATATGAATATTGGGATACTTTTCCTTCAAATATCTTGTAAAAATCTCCTGAAAACAGTACACAGTATTTGTTTCGTGTTTCAGACACTCAGAGATGAAGCATACATTTTCTTCATTCAACTTTCCATAAGCCTTAACATAAAATGCCAAAGGATGTATCGTGACTTGAGAATTGTTACAATAAAATCCCTGTACACAATCTTGCACAATAATGCTGTAATTTTCAGCAAAGTCGAGAACAACAATGGCAGTAGTGTCATCTAAATCATGTTTGCACGCTTTCAAGAATTCACTTTGAGATTTCGCTATGAAGGAATGTGGTGTTAATTCTTGGATCCATTGACATAATATAGAAATAAAATCTTCAACTGATACTTCTCGGCGCATGATTTCAATTCGGTCTGTGGATACCCATTCATTGAATTTAATGATGTCATCCTCATCCATGTGCTCGTAAAGGTCTTGCTCTAAGTAAGTTTTGAGAAATGCAGTTCCTGGACACTTTTCACATCGTTGCAGCATGCAATTTCTAGAACTACTGTCACATACAGATTTGTCAATTAGGTTATGATAGTCTTCAGAGATAACATCCACCATAAACTTTACATTTTGGTGTTTTTCGCATACACAAACATTGTGGCTGCCGCTAGAAGAAACAGTTACACACCATTTGGGTCTTAACTCAACAAATTTAGAGAAACCAATTTTAAGTCCAGTTTCTGTTTTGAAATTAGCATGTACTTCCTTCAAATTTGTCAGGATTAGCCGTTTTTGCTTATGTTCTTTGGTACCACAAATTCTTATAGTAACAAAATCATTTTTCCCGGGTAATAGGACTCTAGATACAGTATCATCTTGGTAGTAGTTAATAACACTATCTAGTGTATGCTGATCAAGCTTATTTCTTTTAAAGGTTTCACGATCAGCGAGTATTCCATCATTCTGCGCAAGTTGTCTGGCTTGTTTCACCATATAACGCGTAACACCACATGCCTGAAAAACCTGAACAGTTTTATCTATCGACCATGATTTAGGTGTAATAGTCAATACTTGTATCTTTTGATTTCGTGATGACACAGACAGTTTTTCATTCATGTTTGATACCAAGTAGTCCACATCTAACTTAGAATCACATGTACATTCAGTTTGTGAAGTGTCAGCAACTAATTTATTAGGTGGGATGCCACGTGACTTGTTGTTGCTTCTGCCATTTGTTTGATTTTTCGTTTACCATATGATACTTTCCTTTCTGAATGGACACTCTTTAGGGGAGAAACTCCAACTGCTGAGAAACTAGAGTTGAGGCATTCAGCATTATTGTACAAAGTATCTGCTATGGCCATTGATTCCGGTTCACTGTCACTACAATCTGTCAGGTTATTAATTTTCTGCAAACAATGATGGCAAATCTTTTGGCCAGGTTGTTTTCTCTCTCTAGTTTTCGACTGTATTAATGCCACAATTTCTTGATCTATATTAACTAGTCCCTTTTTAATAAGCTTTTTGTGAACTTTTAGGGGATCACAACATGAAGTGTTCTGCTTCATCATCGGGAATATATGCAGATAGTGTTTCTTGTGGCAACAGCACACTGTTTCTAAACTATCCTCACTCTGGCCGCTTCTCATTGCAACAAGTGTTTTATCTGTAGCCGTCAATTGTACAACATCATTTACAGAGCATTTATCCGTAAACTTATGACATTTATCATTAGTGAGACGTCCAACTGAACAAAATGTCTCTGGTAATTCAGCCATTGTGCAACGTGTCCTAGTCAAAGTTTACACTTTTCAAATTAAAAGGCCTAATTTACCATTAAAATGTATAGTGAATTATTAAATTTCTAAAGTAAATATCTAAACATTTGTGTATCAGCAACAATGTCAATGTTTCAAAGCAGTAATTATTAAACACTTTCACTGGTCATGCTGCCTAATCTTGATCACTTAAAATGCTTGACTGAACTCTTGTTGATAGCAATACTTGCATGCAGATCTCTGAGAAAAACTGAGACCATGTGACTAATCAATATCACCTCACTACCTATGTCTATTACAGCAATTGACCTAATTATATACAAAGCTCTGAAGGTTGAGTTATTTTCTCTAGATATGAAATCTCTCAGTCTTTATTAACACTGGATAACTCAAGACTGAGTGATGAGCTGTTGCAGCTCGACCAGCTTACAGGACAAACTCTGTACCTGGTGTATATTTTGAAAATGATTTGACTGAAAATTATTGATGGCTAAGTCAGCAACAACTTATAGTCAAATTGTTTTTTAAATATTCTCCAGGCAATATGTTATTCCCATTGAAAATGTTGTTGAATAGACTTGTAGTTTACCCACAAAAAAGTCAAATTTTAACAAAGTAAGGTTTTGACATCTCTAAAATCCATGTTTATCTATTTTGTAAAAGGGAAATGCTGGTTGTTTCTTTTAATAAGGCAGGGAAACGCGCTACATCTCTTGTTTCATACTTCTAGAGTGTATACTTTTAAAATTATTAACCCCCCAAAATCGAATATCATACAAGTTTTTGAAAAAATATCAGATTTTGTATTTGCCATAGCTCTAAAAGGAAACAAATGTAAGAGTGAACCTTTTGGCCCTGTAACCATTGACCATATATATAACATTCACCAAAATATTAAAAAAATTGAAAGGGGTTATTTTGAAAAAAGATGTTATGAAGTCACCCCATTTGGCGAACAGGGGTGGGGGTATGGCTCCCACAAAACTTTTGCGGAGCATATCTTGCCATTAGGTAATAAATATCACTAAAGTAGCAGTAGCTCTAGTTAACAGGATAGAAATCATTTGTGTAAACCAAATACAAATACATTTTACGGCATCACCAAATTTGGATTAAAATATGAAAAATCACATTTTTTGGCATTTTTAACGACCCCTATTACATGCCTAAAACAGGTCAGCACAAAATGCTTGTGATTTTCTCGAACTATGGTGACCCGACTGTTAAAATAAAAAGACCTAGTATTGTGAGCACTGTAGTCGGTGAGATATGAAGCCTCAAACATAGAAATTTTGTTACAAATCTTTGTCAATTTTAGGCAGGGGGTATTGGATAGGCCAGTTTTCAAAAAGTATTTGACCTTTCACTATAATACTTGGAATTTCCTGTTAATACATACATATGCTTACTCTGACAAAGTTTGAAGGAAATCTGAAACTATGACTTGACGGGTTTCAAAAATTTTTGTCCTTATATGGAATGACCCTGATATGAGTGATAAAAAGGTTAATAGTATATAGTCTATATATATAGTCTAAGTATTTTTGAAAATTTACCATTGGAATGGCTGGCTCGATTATCGAGCCAGTCATTCCAATGGTAAATTTTCAAAAATATTCTACCTTTACCTACAGATGGACTTTCAAATAGGAAATATTTTGATTTTCTTTACCAAATTTGACCAGTTAACCACCATCTAATTGTTGCCATTACTACTAATAAAATTTCAAATCAGTCTCATAACTTTCCCATTTATATACAATGCTCATTAGTTCCCCGACATCGTCGATGGGGACTATAGAAATGGGTCTGTCTGTGCGTCCGTCCATCTGTCCGCATTTAGTTTCCGTTCGATAACTTCAGTTAGCTTAAATGGATTCAATTCAAATTTGGTAGGTCCACTCCGTATGACAAGACCTCGGTGGGCGGCGAAATGTGTCCAGGCACACCAGAGTTATCTCCCTTGTTGGATTAAAAAAATTGTGGTTGTACTTAAAAGCCCTGGTCGGGGGACGACTGTGACTAGAACTGGTCTTTTATTAAATTCACTTTAATTTGTGTCTTTCAGAAATCCATATGATATTTCTCGAAGTAGCTTGCTAGACCAGGTAGCACGGATGCGAGCAAATTTCCTGCATACATCGACTGCTAATACTAAACTACTAGACGATGGTAAGTCCATTAGAGATTGTTTTATAGGATTCAAAGCCTGGTTATGTTCATTGTCTTGCTAGCGGAACAATGGGTGAAACTGATCTGTCACTCAAGTATTTGATGTTATAAGGAATTATGTCACATGTAGGCTGATGTCACAATTATAATTGACGAACAATACTTCATCATGAGGCTGGAATAGTCTGTCAGGTGTGCGACTTGTAGATCTTTGATTTACTATTTAATAAACATTTTCAAGACTTTTGAAACTAATTTAACTGGGTGCTGTTGCTGTCATGAGCAGATAATGTGAATATGTCTTGATGTATTTAGCGGGCAATTCCATAGTTGCGGAGGTGAAACTGGTATCAAAAATCGCAAAAACATTTTCTGTATTGTGTAATTAAGTTAAAAATGATCATCAATTTTAAGGCTTGATCAATATTGAGCGAAATATAAATACAGTTTATTTTCCAAGTTGATGCACTTCCTGACCAGACTCCTAATATGTAATTTATGAATATTGTTTGTTTTAAGTTTTAATGTGTTGGTTGACATTTATACGAAATTGCTGTTGTTCAGATTTGGTATATATGGGGCCATCCATAAAAAAAGATTTTGTTTCCTGCAAACTGGGTGGAAAAACTTCAGTAGGGAGGAAATTCTTTTTTTTCAATTGTTAATTTATTTTAAAAAGGTCATAATACAGATATTTGACTAAATGTCCATTAAATAAGGTTGTAATTGAAATTTGTCCTGTTTTTCATGACACAATTAGCAAAAGGTATTCATATTGCATACAAATATATAGTTTGACAAATGTATGGATGTTTTAACATTTATGATGGGTAGAAAAATATTATTTTGTATTCCCTATAAATATATAATGTATAAATTTGACCCGGAATATTTTAGAGGAAACGAAACTATTTTTAGCTCGCCTGGCCTGAAAGGCCAAGTGAGCTTATGCCGTGGTGACCATCCGTCGTCCATCCGTCCATCAACTTTTCCTTTAAACGACTTCTCAAGAACCACTTGGCCAATTTCAGTTACATTTGCCAGAAAGCATCCTTAGTGCATAGGGATCCAACTTTGTTCAAATGAAGCCGATCGGCCAATTCGGCCGGTGGCCATCTTGGATTTCGGCTGATTTTAGAAAACGTCTTTAAAAATCTCCGAAACCGCTTTGGGAATCGATTCAAAACTCATGAAACATCATCCAGGGAAAGAGGTAAGGCAAGTTTGTTCAAGAAGACTTGATTGACTAAATGGTTCGGCCACTGTCGGATAAACAGTTTGGCGGCCATCTTGGATTATTTTCCCGCCAAAGGCGCCGATACTAAAGAAATGGGAAATTTAAAATGTCTTCTGGAGAACTGCTAGACTGATTTCAATTATATCTGGCAGGACGCATCTTTAGGGCATAGGGATCCAAGTTTGTTCAAATGTAGGCCGAAATTTGGGACATATGATTAGGGATTAAGGGCCATTAAAGATTGTTCAATGGAAGTTGAACCGTCAAAAAACATGGCCACCATGGGCCAATCAAAATGTAGCGTGTTTGGTGGCCATATTGGATTTTTTTATTTGATGGATTTTAAGGCCAAAATTGGTTCTATATATGTTTGTGGGTATTCTTAGCTCAAATTTGCCATTTTCAAATCTGTCGGATAAACAGTTTGGCAGCCATCTTGGATTATTTTCCCGCCAAAGGCGCCCATACTAAAGCAATGGGAACTTTAAAATGTAGGCCGATTTCAATTATATATATGGCAGGAAGTATCCTTGGGGCATATGGATGTAAGTTTGTTCAAATGAAGCTGATCGGCCAATTGGACTGGTGGCCATCTTTGATTTCGGCTGATTTTTTAGAAATTATTTGAAATTTTTTGTCCAAAACCGTTTGAGGGATTGATTCATAACTCATGAAATATCATCTAGGAAGAGCTGAACCAAATTTGTTCAAGAGAACTTGATTGACCAAACAGTTTGACGGCCATCTTGGATGACCTATTTTTTTTTCGGAAAACTTCTCCAGAACCACTGAATGGATCGGGCCGAAGTTTTGGAGATATGATTATGGAATACGGGCCATTAAAGTTTGTTCAAAGGAAGTTGATCTGTGAAAAAAACATGGCCACTGTGGGTCAATCAAAGTATAATGTGTTTGGCGGCCATATTGGATTTTTTTATTTGATTGATTTTGAGGCCGATATTTGTTTTATATGTTTTTGGGTATTCTGATCACAAATTTGCAATTTTCGAAACTGTCGGATAAACGTGTTGCCGGCCATCTTGAATAATTTTCCAGCATAAAGCTCCCATACTAAAGCAATGAAGGCAATGGGAAATTAAAAATGTCTTGTCGAGAACTGCTGGGCCGATTTCAATTATATTTAGCAGGAAACATCCTTAGGGCATGAAGATTTAAGTTTGTTCAAACGGAGCCGATTGGCCAATTTGCCTGGCGACCGACCATCATGGATTTTGTCATGGATATGTCTAAAAATCTTCACCGAAACTTTTTGAGCGATTGATTCCAAACTCATAAAATATCATTTAGGGCATGAGCTGAACCAAGTTTGTTCCAGGGAACTTGATTTACCAAATGGTTGTACGGCCATCTTAGATGGCCTGGTTTTCATGAAAGCAACTTCATCTCCAGAGCCACTGAACGGATTGGGCCGAAATTTGGGAGATATGATATTGATGACTACAGGCCATTAAAGTTTGTTCAAGAGAAGTTGATGCATAAAGAAACATGGCCTCTGCTTTCTTGTTACAAGTCTGCTCAACTCATTAGAGTTCTACTAAATGTTAATGACCATTCTAGTTGAGACGCCTATCGTCCAGGTGAGCGACCTTGTTTATTAGCTCACCTGGCCAGAATGGCCAAGTGAGCTTATGCCATGGCGACCGTCCGGCGTCCGTCCGTCAACTTTTTCCTTTAAACGACTTCTCAATAACCACTGGGCCGATTTCAATTATATTTGGCAGGAAGTATCCTTAGGGCATAGGGATCCAAGTTTGTTCAAACAAAGCCGATCAGCCGATTTGGCTGGTGGCCATCTTGGATTTTGGCCGATTTTAGGAAATGGCTTTAAAAATCTTCTCCAAAACCGCTTGGTGGATTGATTCAAAACTCACGAAATATCAAATAGGGCAAGAGCTGAACCAAGTTTGTTCGAAGGAACTTGATTGGTCAAATGGTTCGGCGGTCATCTTGGATGACTTATTCTGCAGACCCGCTGAATGGATCGGGCTGAAATTTTGGGGATATGATTATGGACTAAGGGCCATTAAAGTTTGTTCATGGGAAGTTGATAGGTAAAAAACATGGCCGCCGTGGACCAATCAAATTTTAGCGTGTTTGGCTGCCATATTCAATTTTTTTATTTGATGGATTGTGAAGCTGAAATTGGTTTTCTTAACTCCGCTTACTTGTCAGTCAGCTATCGTATATCGATAACCCTATCCGTCTTCTGTATGTCCGTCCATCCATCTGTTTGTCCATCACCAACAATGACGGCTCATTTTGTTATTTCTTGACGGATTGACACCAAACTTGGTCACAATGTTAAGGACGGCATCTAATATATGTGTTGTGAAAACGAAACTGATAGGACGTCAAATGCCAGAGTTATCACTCCTTAAATATTTGCAGTCACTTTCATAGGGCAAATGGTTTGTTCCCACCGTCTTATCACCATGTCAGATTTTATTGCCAAACTAAATATTAAATTCCAATTAACAGATTAACCTTTCCAATACTGCAGAAATATTTAAGATATGTATTATGTGCTCTGACATCTATGCTCTTAAAAATATTTGAAATGTATTTGATTGAAATTTGTTGCTGCTCAAAATCAACTCCAGCTCACCCTACCCCTGCTGCTAACTCGGTGATTCAGCCAGATGTGCATGTGTTAAATGGATTGTGTGGTGGTGGGGAATAACCTGCTATAAAGACCACCTACCTGCCTTTAGAGACCATTTTCTTCAAATTGTATTTAAACCTCTAGTAAGCGTCTGACTGAGTTTTTGCAGACGACATATTCCAAAGGTTATATCTCTGAACGTGATAAATATTTTGAAAACAATTGGACTGAAAGTTGTTGGTGGCTAAGCCACCAACAACTTTCAGTTGAATTGTTTTCAAAATATTCAAAAAGTCAAGAGCTTTTGAAAATTGAAATTATTGGCTGCACTGGCTTGCAGCAGTGAGACAGTTAAGAAACCAGCTGTTGTTAGCACTGATATCATCTATTATCACTTAAACATTGTTCAAAATGACTAATACAAAAAAAAACCAGTCCAGAGATTGTTGTCAATATCTCGAAAACTAAATCATTTGACTGAAAGTCATTGGAAGTGACACAGATAGATGTAAAACTTAAGTAAGATTAGTTTGATATGCCAGTGTTCCAGGTGAGCGATACAGGGCCATTGGGTTTCTTGTTTTGGCCTGGGATAGCCTTTCATGATTGGTGGCTCATATTGACACTTAACCTGGATACGTGCTCACCAAGCATCAGTAGAATTTGATGGTCTTTGAGTAGAGCAGGCCGGTGTAGTATTGCTTATATCCCCCCCTCCCTCCCCACTCTCCCTCCCCTGCATTAAGAGTAAACTGGTTTTTGTGTCCATCCATGCATTTGGTTTTCTCTGTATAGCTGCATTTATACATGTAATGGATGGATTCCTTTCAAATTTGGTATGCCCTCAGTGGACATTGTGTGTCAGCGAAACGTGTATAGATTCACCGTAGTTATCTCCCTTGAAATAATTAAAAATTTGTCAAAGATGTGCGTGTATTTGGTTTCCGCTCAAGAACTTCACTTATATTGTGTGTGTTCATTTCATTTGTTTGCCTAGTTTCCTGCCAGTACAAACTATCTGTCAATCTCTATGGCAAACCGAGTTCTGTGAATGGCTGTCAGTTGCAAGGTGATCATGTGATGTGAATCATCTAGTTATGTTTTCATATATACAGTTAAACTAAATAATGATGTACATGTACTATTGTAGTTATGCCGGCTCAAATGTATTTCACAGACCAGTTTCATAGTATTCCTGTCCAGCAAATGGGTAACTATCAGGAATATTTAAAGCGGCAGCCGTCCTCATTACGGGAGCTCGAGACGCAGCCAGAGAGACTACACATGTTTGGAAATCCATTTAAAGTCAATAAAGTAAGTGTGCAATTGAGTTAGGGGAGATGATTGGCCGTGGCACTAGCGTGGTCGTCTGGTAATCAGCCGGGCAGGGTTCAAATCCTGCTGGACTGTCAGGCGATCAGGTGGCAGACTAACAGTCGCTGGAAACACAGGCAATCTCCTTCACTCCTCGCTGCCTCTCCACCCAGGAGTATAAATGGCTACCAGCGTAAAACTGGGAAAGTTACCAATAATAGACTGAAATATAAACCAGCCTATATATGGCATGAATGTGACCAGGAATCAGGGACTCAATAGACACCAATCAAACCAATAACTGCGCAATTGAGTGTTCTATGCTATGTCATGAGTTCAGATTACTATGATTTAGCCACTAGCTCAGAGTTTTTTTGAGAAATTAATAACCTATAATATTCCTGTATATGGCCTCTATTTGCCCCAGTGTTGATCTCTCATATCTTCACTGGTTTCCCTTAGGAGGTATAGCAATAGATCAGAATGTCAGCTAAATACATCCCTCTGTGCTCAGCATGGGATGGAGCCACGTTCTGATCAAGACACTTTACCACACACCCTCAGAAATGTATCTTATGTTATGTTTTTGTCTCACACACTTCTATTTATAAAGATATTGAAACTTTCAGAAAAAGAAAAATAGAAATGTTTTACATTTCACAGTACAACGCTTACTAAAAGCTAATTTATAAGTAACACATTGGATAGAATTTAGTAATGGGACTCATTTCTTTCGTAGTCTAATTGAAATTATGTGCAAACAAATTAAACATTCTACGACCGTTTTAAAATTTCACCAACTATTACCATATTTGCCAAGTTTTAACGACTTGACAACCTGAGGAAAATCTCAAATTGTAACATTTAAATAGCTAAGTTAACCAGTTTTCAACAGTCTTATAGACTAATGTATTTCAACCTCGTATTTAAATTGTCTATCTGCCTCTGCCATGCTACATTGCATTTGTGGTGTGTTTCTGCTAGTTCCTACCATTGATGTAATGTTGTGATAGTATCTCTGTGTCAGATGACCTCTATTTGCCCCAGTGTTGATCTCTCATTTCTTCACTGGTTTCCCTTAGGAGGTATAGCAATAGATCAGAATGTCAGCTAAATACATCCCTCTGTACTCGGCATGGGATGGAGCCACGTTCTGATCAACACACATCCTCCCCCCCCCCCCCCCCCCCTCTATTATTCCTACGATTGATGTAATGTTGTGATAGTATCTCTGTGTCAGATGGCCTCCATTTGCCCCAGTGTTGATCTCTCATTCCTTCACTGGTTTCCCTTAGGAGGTATAGCAATAGATCAGAATGTCAACTAAAAACATCCCTCTGTACTCAGCATGGGATGGAGCCACGTTCTGATCAACACACCCTTTCCCCCCCCCCCCCCCCTCCCCCCCCTCTATTATTCCTACAATTGATGTAATGTTGTGATAGTATCTCTGTGTCAGATGGCCTCCATTTGCCCCAGTGTTGATCTCTCATTTCTTCACTGGTTTCCCTTAGGAGGTATAGCAGTAGATCAGAATGTCAGCTAAATACATCCCTCTGTACTCAGCATGGGATGGAGCCACGTTCTGATCAACACACACCCTCCCCCCCCCCCCCCTCCCCCCTATATTATTCCTACAATTGATGTAATGTTGTGATAGTATCTCTGTGTCAGATGGCCTCCATTTGCCCCAGTGTTGATCTCTCATTTCTTCACTGGTTTCCCTTAGGAGGTATAGCAGTAGATCAGAATGTCAACTAAATACATCCCTCTGTACTCAGCATGGGATGGAGCCACATTCTGATCAACACACACACACCCTTCCCCCCCCCCCCTCTATTTTTGCTTATTTACATACATGTAGATGTTAATCAGTGACATTATAACTTTAATTGTCAAAAAATCAACACTTGCTTCTATAGTCATGTCCACTTGAAGGTCAAGAAAGCATATTTGAAAATGTACCGCTAGGAGAACTGGATCCGTTATCTTAAATAAGATGGGGGATAATGAAATTCTCAGTTCTGAATGTCATCACTCATACTATATGTTGTGATATCATCTCTCACATAACCGTTATTTGCCCCAGTGTTGATCTCTCATCTCTTCACTGGTTTCCCTTAGGAGGTACAGCAATAAATCAGAATGTCAACAGAATACATCCCTCTGTACTCAGCATGGGATGGAGCAATGTTATGATCAACACACACGCTCCTCCCCCCCCCCCACCCCCTTACAATTGATGTAATGTTGGCCTCCATTTGCCCCAGTGTTGATCTCTCATTTCTTCACTGGTTTCCCTTAGGAGGTACAGCAATAGAGCAGAATGGCAACTAAATACATCCCTCTGCTCAACATGGGATGCATGGCAATCTGCGCTACAGGTGAATTCTGTTGAATATTTTGAAATTGCTCAAAGCGATATATGGTTCTGTTGAAATGTATTTTCTCACATTTTTGATGAAAGAATTGGAGTGAGGAATATCTCGTGTACATTAAAGGGAAATTCCAGTAAAAATCGGGAATAAGTCAACTAAAAATATACAATAATCCGAAATAATTGCCGCAAATAAAATATGAAATACATTGTTCCATTGCCGAGAAATTATAAAATAAATATGCCCAAAACGCTCGAAAACGTGTCTCCTCAGGCGCATCCATTTTCTCACAACGAGAGCGAGAAAGCGCGAGATTATGACACCAACGACACACCAGCAAAATATCACCAGCGCTTTAGATTTACCTGTTTACTTCGCGTTATGAGACAGTCGTTTTAGTTATAAATTCTCAAAAATAGCCTTCTCTTGACCTGCGTCCTCAACTTGACGGTTGCAGAGGCCAGTGCTGGCATGAGATGGTTAAATCGCAACATGTCCGCATGTCATGTGGAAAGATCCTCAGAAGCATCCGCATAAAAAGGGGCTAACTGAAAGATGGCTTCATAACATCGGCACTGGATGGATATCCTCCACATTTAAATTTGAAAGACTAGTTTAGAACATATAGTCTGTATAATTTTAAAATAATGTGTCATGCATTTCAAAACAAAGGGCACGGTACGGTACTTAATTTTAATATGACAGAATCAAATTCGACAATTAAAGTCAGTATTTGCTTGCATCAATTGTAAAATGGAATTTGCAAACCAAAATGAAACGATGTCGCTGATTGTCCGGTCGGTCAATTATAGGCAATCGCTTAGCGGCTTACTTCATAGATGATAGTAGGTGACAGCTAGTAAATAATGACAAGTGTACGCTAGACATAATTCGTAATTTAGTGCTTTCACACTATTGAAATACAGCGTTATTAATCATTTACACAGTTTACTCACAATTTTAAAATACCTATGCTGAGTGTTGAATATTCTGAATTAAATTTGGCTGGAATTATGCTGCAGTAGCTTCCAAACTAATTAGTTTCACACAATAGGCCTATGCAGGGTAAATTTTAAGCTTTCTGCTTTTCTGTCCTTGAAAGAGTTAACTAATTGATCCCAAATTTTAAAATGTTGACACATATTTACTGCCTGTTGAATATTTCGAAACTGGAATTTGACTGGAAGCATAAGTTGCAATAGCAACAGCTTTCAGAAAAATTAGTTTCATCATTTATTCAACTAACATATTTTTCAAGAATTTGTTGTAGCTGGTTGATTGCAAACATGCTCCTGGCATAACCCTTCAATATTTGTTTAAAATAGTAATTGCCCATAAGACAATCTTTGACAATTTAGCACTACATTGACTGGCGCGATCATCGGGACACTGTGGCAATGTGTCAGTTGTTTAGGCAGTACGCTAATTATCCACGAGATGCAAGATTTACCTCCCCTGGTTATGGCTATCCTCGATCGGGCAAAGAAAGGTGTGTCGGTAACGTCAGCCTCTTGTCCAAAATGGCGCTTCTATCTACTGGTTACTTTAGCAATTTAAATTGAGGATATCTTTTTTATTTGTTGGCATAAAATTGTGCTCTTGGTCTCAAATTACTGCAGAGAATTAGTACTTTGTGCCAGGTGCATAAACTCCCCCAGTGGAATATCCCGTTAATCTGAAATAGTGGTCAAGCCAGATAAAGATGAACTCTACAGTGGGCTTGAGAAATTGCGGGCCAAGAAAGGACTATTTTTGAAAATTTACCAATAGCAGAGCAGAAGGGGGTCCACAAAAGTTTATCAATAAGTCTTGACTAAAGTAAAGGTCTCAAAATTAAAATCACAATTGGTGTCCAGTAATAAGTTTTGACGAAAACAATGTCAGATCTATGTACACAACAGTTCAGAGATTATATATAATTTTCATTATTCATTTCTTCACTTGCGTGAATGGGTAGCCTTTTTCAAGAATACCTGATGTGCAAGTCGAGCCTTCTTTGCTGCAGCGACAGACATCTCTTTCGCTTTGCGCTTACTAAGAGTGGATGTAGCTTGTGTAGCAAGTCTTTCTCTTCTCATTCTCTAATTTTGCCGCCTCTTCTTGAATTGCCTTTCGAAGCTTGTGCGACTGCTGTAAATTGCACATCAACTTCTGGTTGACTGGACGATACAAAACATCTGCCCTCTTAAAACTGTCTATGGCAGATCTTCCTGAACTTTTGAGCATATACGTAACAGTCTGAATGTCACTGAATGTAGCAATGCTCAAAAGCCCTGACTTGTCATCAAGCTCCGGTCATTCCGGTCATTCCAGTGGTAAATTTTCAAAGTGTTCTAGGCCTGTAAATGGGCCGGTCAAGAATTAAAGAAACTCGACATGTATGTTATGGATCCCAATGAGCAATGGATGGATCCATTTGACGATTTCTAGCTATGCCCCGCCCCTTTCCAACTAAGTCCTGCCCATGCCTTTCCCGTGTAAGGATCAACCAAATCCTGAATTATCAGAATCGCAATATTATGATCGCAGACCTGTAAGCTGTTTTATATTTTTAAACTACTTTGACTTGGCGCTGTTGCTCCCTACATGGCGTATGGCAGCAACAGCACCAATTCGAATTAGAAAGAGGATTGATATTTAATCTGCTTTGGTTATCTTCAGAATATAACAATTGATGAAGCTGACGAGGCCATGGTAGGCGTGGTGCCAATCAGAATTAAGCGCCAGCACGACACATTGCCGTCTTCGTCAGGTCCTCGAAAACGTAAACCAGGTACGGTATCTGTGTTATTCAATATATAATGAAATATGTATTGAAATGTGATTGTGCTGGATGTACATGTCTTGCAGTGATCTGTGAATGTGGGCCGGCGTGCAAAGCTTAGCTAAACACATGTATCTTTCTATTAACCCTTTAACACTCATATCAGCCAAAAACGCCTTCTCCAGTGGTCTTGTGAATGAAATGTCCATTCGCAGCCCAAAAGAAGCCCATTTTTGCGAATTTACCACTGGAATGACTCGCTCGCCAACCGAGCCAGTCATTCCAGTGGAAATCTTTCAAAAATAGACTTCTTTGGGTCTGCAAATGGGCATTTTCTATGAGAAAATTGAAATTTTCTTGAATAAATTTGAGTGTTAAAGGGTTAACTATCGTATTTACTGTGATCCAGCTCTCGAAATTTGCCACAGCAATCAGCAAAGCTGTGCTAAAAGCTGTGGTAAACTTAATTTTCCACAGCAAATATTTGCCGCGTTAAACAAAAGTTTTTGTCTTATATCTCAACAATGCTTGATCCAATTGGAACCAAAACTTGGATACATGGAGATATACATTGAAAGGAAGCAGCACGCTGATGCAGGCATTACGAGGTCATGTTTATGGTGTCAAAGTTCATGGTATAATCCTTGTTAATATTTTATGTTAAGTTTTTGCGTTAAACAAAAGTTATTGCCTTATATCTCAACAATGCCTTATCCAATTGGAACCAAACTTGGGTACATGGTGATATGCATCAAAAGGAAGCAGCATGCTGATGCAGACATCATCAGGGTCACGGTTAAGGGGGTCAAAGGTCACGGTATAATCTTTGTTAATATTTTACGTTAGGTTTTAGCATTTAAACAAAAGTTATTGCCTTATATCTCAGCAATGCCTGATCCAATTGGAACCAAACTAGGGTACATGGTGATATACATTGAATGAAAGCAGCCCACTGATAAAGCGGTCATGATGTCAAGGTTATGGGGTCAAAGGTCACAGTATAATCTTTGTTAATATTTTACGTTAAGTTTTTGCGTTAAACAAAAGTTATTGTCTTATATCTCAGCAATGCCTGATCCAATTGGATACATGGTTACCTATAATGATAGGATGCAACATGATGATGTTGGGGTCAGAAGGTCAAAGGTCAATATCACTGTGACCTTGATACAGAACTCTGCTTTTTCAACATTAAGTTTTTGCGTTTAGCAAAACCTCTCGGCTTATATTTCAGGATTGGTTAAGCTTATTGCAAATGAACTTGGATACATGGTTACCTATAATGATAGGATGCAGCATGATGATATTGGGATCACAAGGTCAAAGGTGACTGTGACCTTGATATAGAACTGTGCTATTTCAACATTAAGTTTTTGCGTTTAGAAAAACTTCTCAGCTTATATTTCAGGGCTGGTTAAGCCTATTGCAACTACACTTGGATACATGGTTACCTATAATGTTAGGAAGCAGCATGATGAAGTTGCTGTCAGAAGATCAAAGGTCAATATCACTGTGACCTTGATATAGAACTCTGCTATTTCAACATTAAGTTTTTGTGTTTAGCAAAACTTTTCCGCTTATATTTCAAGATTGGTTAAGGCTATTACAACTTGGAAACCTGGGTACCTATAATGTTAGGAAGCAGCATGATACCATTGAGGACAGAAGGTCAAAGGTCAAGGTAAATGTGATAAACAGGGGTCAGGCGAGACATTTAATTCCGCGGAATTCTTGTTGATGGAGTTATGCCCCATTTCGACTTAAGTAATACCAAAAATATCAACTTTCCGCACGTTTTTTCGCTCTCCTTAAAGATATTTAAGCGAAAATACATTTTCATCAATTTTTCATGGAGTTATGTCCCCTTTCGACTTATGAAATACGAAAAATATTAGTTTTCCGCCCTTTTTCTCGCAGTCTTTCAAGCTATTCACTGAGAATTGGTACCTTACTTTATTATGAAAAATTACAGACCAAGTTCGAGTTTCAGGCGTTTGAGTCATTTTTTGATGGAGTTATGTCCCCTTTCGACTTATGAAATACAAACATATCAGCTTTCAAGACTTTTTCCTTCTCCTTCACCATATATAACTGAGATTTGGTTTATTGCTATGTTATGAGAAGTTACAGATCAAGTTCAAGTTTCAGCTGCTGTCAATTTTTAATGGATTTTTTGACTGTCAAGATTTATATCACCAGGTAGGCGACATGTATCGCAAAGCAATACTTACAGAATGCTTGTTTAAATATTAACCAGGTTTCACGAAAGATAGTATGATTACAGATTCGACTCTACCACAAAATAAACATTCTATTTTTGTGCTACTGCGAATGAGATTACATTTTTTTACTATTAGCCATCCAATAAATCATATATCCAGTTAAAACCGGTTTTATAATCAACACTGTCTCCGGTTTCACTTTTTCCGAAACCGCACATCCCTAGGTTGGGGATGGAGCGTGAGAAATGTATATTTTAAGGCAATGAGATGATAGTTCTTGAAAATGCACCACTAGAATGACTTGGTCAGTACCCATTCCAGTCATTTTAATTGTAAAGTTTTCTATGAAAACGTTCAAATTGTCCAGACCAAATTTGACCATGTTGTTACCAATCTGTA
The DNA here is from genome assembly GCA_034401795.1 of Chaetoderma sp. LZ-2023a. NCBI lineage: Eukaryota > Metazoa > Mollusca > Caudofoveata > Chaetodermatida > Chaetodermatidae > Chaetoderma > Chaetoderma sp. LZ-2023a. The sequence goes on from CM067364.1 coordinate 80,402,966, forward strand.
AACATTGTTGACCATGGAAGCAAATCATCATACTAAATATATGTATGTTATTAAAAAATTAAATACAAGATATCTGTCGCCATAGTATTAAATTGTCTGGAGTACAGCTGCCTGTAATAGTTATGACTGCTAGTCAAATTACTTTCGAAATATTCAAAAGCAGCTGTATGTATTTGCCTTGAAATTGACATATGAGAATTACAGTGGTGAAATGGTTCATGAGCCTGTAGGCACTGATCTTTATACACATGTAGATGTTCTATAATTATATAATTTTTCATACTCTCTAAATTGTACATATGTATAAATGTCACATTTACAGGTCCATTGCCGAGAGATATTGTTGCACGACGGCCTTCAACCCCGCTACCTGATAGTGTCACATCACCTCTTAGTCCTGTACCATTTTACCAGCCAACACCGAATCACATATTACAACCACAAGGTACAAATGTATGATGGAGCTCTGACTCTACCACGGTGCATAAAACCAACGTCCTTTATCCATTAAAGTTCTCATGTGTTGATAAAAGAAACCTATCCAAGCTAAATTTAGGTATATTTGCTACTTTATGGACACTAACTAACTAACTAGGACTGTAGCCGCCATTTTAGATAGATATTTGCTGGCGCCATTATTCCAACTTCTATTTTCTTCGCCGGTGCGCAATTGTTGGTATAAAACTATTCTCGTAGTACTAGTGTTAGTCATTCATATGCTGGCTTCCAAGGTGAGTGCATAGTAAAGTGCCTAGCATAGTTCAATACCAGTTGTATGTTTGCTATGGTGCAACTGACAACAAAGACTTTTATAACAAGTTTACTGAAAACTGTTGCTATAAATGTGGGCTTCTCTGTTGGTAAAGAAAACTGAATCTAGATCTGAAAACTAAATAAGCACCCCATGTCAGTTTCACGCTTCTGGAGAAATAAATTACTCCTATGGTAACTAATCTGCTCTGCGAGTCAGAACAGCAACTGAGAGATGTCGTGTAGCGCCAAATCTGGGTCTGTTTACTAGTATTATTTGTTTACAAGTTATCAACATTTTTATCATGGCTAAAAGAGTAATAGTGGAAATAAATGTATCTCACTACACAGAAATCAAAAATCGGTAAAATAATAACTTGTTCTAGTCACATCTTAAAATTTGCAGTTGTAGTGTAAAAATACTGGTTAAAGACTGGATTTGTTGACATAACCTACATGTATAATGTACATTGTAAGTAACCGTGCCCAGTCAAAGTAGTTTCAAAATATTCAATAGAATCTTTATTAAATAGTAAAGACATGCAATTCATACAACTTGATGGACTATATGATTACTGTAGTCTGCGGCTGTAGTAGTAGAAACATCACACAGCTGCAATCAGCCCTTCTTCGCTTTTGCCAACTGTGTCTTGTCCTCAGCCGAAATCCTTAGCTTCCTTAGGTCCATTCTTGACTTGAGTGTACCGAGTCTTGCTTTCTTGGTCATCTCGTAGCACGCTTAGCAGATTTATGCAATGACGTCCTCTCCTGGCTTTGTATTTGCTGGCTCCAAGTAGGGCGAATTCCAAGGCTCTCTGTGCTGGTGTGTCTTCTGGTATCCTTAGAACATGGTCAAACATTGACCATCTTTTCTGGGCAACTTCTATAGACAGTGGTGATGTATTACACATCTTGTGGGGGCGTGTGTGGTTGGTCTTGTGGAACTTTCCACGGATTTCAATGCAGCAGCACGGTAACAGGTGAAGCGCACCGGATATAGACCATGTCCCTGTGGGGAGCCGATTGATGTCTCAAACTCTACAGACTTCACTGACTTGTCTCACTAGTCATACATGTAGCTCATCTTCATTGCAACGGGCCTGGTGTAGTACATCTAGGATCTCTGAGCGTTTAATTGTGTCAATGGCTCGTGGCATGTCAATGCTCATTTTGTGGCAATCCCAGTGTTTGGACATGACTACCGACACAAACATGCATTTAGCGCATACAATGTCTGCACAGCTGCGTCCACGTTTGAAGCCACTTTGACATGATCCGGTGAAGTCATGGACTTGTCTCGGTCGGATGCGGCATAGATTAACATTGGATAGGATTTTCCGTATGCTGTTGAGGAGCACAATGGGCCGCAGATTGGCTGGGGAGCCAAGTGGCTTCTTGGGCTTAGGTAGTGCGATAAGGGTCCCTTGGCCTACAGCGTCGATGGCATGGTCTGACTGAATAAGTGCACTTCATGGACTATTAAACATTTATGACTAAATTGTGTCATTCATGATGTAATTGATGATGATGTCGGCCTACATGTGGCATAGTTGGTTATGACGTCATATGATTGATCAATAAACTGGATTCCTCTAGTTCTTCGATGCCGGTTGTAAGTTATGAAACCGTGTGTTTATTTCAGCACTGGCCATGCCAACAACCTGAGTTTATAGCAAAAATTACCAAAATGTTAGGTTACAGCAGATCACATTTAACCGTGATATTTGAAAGGCATGTATTCCAGGATAACTGAATAAGTGTACACCTACATGTACTGAAAGACCGGAAAACCGGCCTTACACTAGGGTTCGCATAAATCTTAAAAGTACTTGAATTTCGACATCAATCCTTAAAAGTGCTTGAATTTGAAAACTTTCTTTGAAGAGTTCTTAGTAACTGCAGTATGGCATTGAAAAGTATTTAAAAGTCACAACCATTCATGAAAGCGGTTGAGTATTTTGAAATAAGGCAGCAACATCTTCCATGCAAATTATTTTCAAAATATTCAACGGAATAAGTTTTATATGTTATAGAATTTGCTTGTTCAGTGAAAGGGTTAATGATCAAGAGTGGTTAAGAACACCCAAAGTTGTTGTTCAATGTCTATGTACATTTGCAGTTTGGATTTTATCCGATTTTTATACCCACCAAATTATGTAATGGCGCCGTCTGTCTGGGCGGACGCGTAGTCGGTCAGGTGGACGTGCGGGTGGCAGAGTGGTTTCCGGATGATAACTCTGTTACTGTTTGTCAGATCGCATTGAAACTTCATAGGGTGGTTGGACTAGGTCGTAGGAAGAAACCTATCGAAATCGATGATGATCCGAAATCCAAGATGGCCGCCAGTACCAGCCACCGGCAGCCATCTTGAAAATTGGTTTCCGGATGATAACTCTGTTACCGTTTATCGGATCGCTTTGAAACTTCATAGAGTGGTTGGACTAGGACTGTGGAAGAAACCTATCGAAATCAACAATGATCCGCAATCCAAGATGGCTGCCAGCTACCAATTGCCATCTTGAAAATTGGTTTCCAGATGATAACTCAGTTATCGTTTATCGGATCGCTATGAAACTTCACAGGGTTGTTCGACTACCTCTGGGGAAGAAACCTATGGAAATCTACAATGATACGAACTCCAAAATGGCCGCCAGCCACTGATGGCCATCTTGAAAATTGGTTTCCAGATGTTTATCGGATCGCTTTGAAACTTCAGGGTGGTTGGACTAGGTGTGGAGAAGAAACATCGAAATTGACAATGATCTGAAATTCAAGATGACAACCAGCCACCATCTTGAAAATTGTTTTCCCGATTGTAACCGATGATCCGAACTCCCAAGATGGCTGCCAGCCGCGGGCTGCCATCAAGTTGGTTTCTAGATGGTATCTCTGTTACCATTTCTCGGATCACTTCTTAGGGTCATTGGAATATGTCTGGTGAAAAAACTTATCGAAATTTACGATAATCTGAAATCCAATATGGCCGCCAGTCAGCGGCAGCCAGCTTGAAAATTGGTTTCCAGACGATACCTCCTTAACCGTTTAACAGATCGCTTTGACACTTCATAAGGATGACTGGTCTGATGGGTCTGAGGAAGAAATAAATATTTTATGAAAGCTCTCATTCATTGGCTTGGCATCATGGCGGGGTATTTTGCGCCATTTGCAGAGCTCTTGTTAGAAATGTGTTTAAATATCATCTCCGAAACTACCTGGGGGATTGATTGAAAACTCATGAAATATCATCTAGGGAAAGCGATGAACCAAGTTTGTTCACGTGAACTTGATTTGCTAAATGGTTTGGCGGGCATCTGAGATGACCTAGTTTTTACGAAAACGAGATCTCTGGAACTGCTGAATGTGGGCCAATCAAAATGAAATGTAACATGTTTGGTGGCCATATTAGATTTTTTTATTTTGATGTATTTTGAAGACAAAATTGGTTTTACTGTACATGTGTATATAGGTTTTTTGGGTATTCTGATTTCAAATCTGCCATTTTGGAAACTGTCAGATAAAGGGTTTGGTGGCCAACTTGGATTCTGTTCCCCGTCAAAGCCCCCATCTTAAAGCGATACGTAATTTTTAATGTCCGCAAGAACCACTGTGTTTATTTGAGGAGGCATCCTTAGGCCATAGAGATCCTTCTTTCTTCAGCCAATTTGCCTGACGGTCAGCTTGGGTTTTGGCCAACTTTTTGAAATGCCTTTAAAAGTTTTCCGAATCCGCTTAGTGAATCGATTTAAAACTCATGAAAGGTCATTTAGGGCAACAGCTGAACGAAGTTTGTTCAAGGGAAGTTGATTGGCCTAATCATTTGGCAGTCATCTTGGATGACCTAGTTTTCGTGAAAGCAACTTCTACAGAATCACTGAACGGATTTGGTTGAAACTTAGGAGGTATGATTAGGGACTAATGGGCAGTAAACAAATTTCAAGGAAAGTTGATATTAAACGAAAATTGGCCATTGTGTTTTTGTTACAAGTCTGGTAAAATTTGTACAGTTTTACATATAGTTAATGGCCTTTCTAGTTGAAATACCTATGTTCCAGGTGAGCGATACAGGCCCCTTGGGTCTCTTATCTAAGCTAGCAATTTCTTCCCACGTTCAAAATATTCAACAGTACAATTCTTACAAACTAACATGCTTGTGGTTTTAGTTTCGAAACGTGTTGCCTTATCTATCAGCTGTATTATACATGTATTTCCGTGACACATGTTGTCTTCCATACGCTTTCAGATGCCAAGCCACCAGACCCGCGACTACCGCCACCTGTTCCTCCTTCAACATGCTCCGATTCCGAGGACCAAGAAAACGAACCAATGGCAACAAATCACTTTGATGAAGAATGGCCTCTGCCGCGTGTTACTAACCATGTGATAAATACAGTTAATAATGAACCAATCACGGAGCAGGACATTCCCAAAGTACTAGTTAATAATAGTGATGAGGATGTGACAATTAACTCACTGAAAGATAGTGCCGTTTTAGCACATAATTTACGATTGCGGATGCTCGTGTATAAAGAGATTAAAAAACCTGGGAAAAGTAAGTATTCCTTTGAGCTTTTAAATTAATGGTCTTGAGACTGCTGCAAACCACCTGATAATAATTTCAATGGGCAATAATTCTGTAGCTGCTGAAAATTTTGAAAATAATTTGAGTGAAAGTTGTTGGTGGCTTAGCCACCGACAACTTTCAGTCAAATTGTTTTCAATATATTCAGCATATACAGAGTTAAACTACATGGGAATCTTATCAAATAGGCTTCTAAATCTTAATTGTTTGAGTGCTGGGTTTTTGCATTTTGCATGTGACATATTCCAGGGGTTATATCTCTGAACCTGCTAAATATTTTGAAAACAATTTGATTGAAAGTTGTTGGTGGCTTAGCCACCAACAACTTTCAGTCAAATTGTTTTCAAAATATTCAACATATCCAGAGTTAAACCACATGGAAAATATAGTGTGCAGAAATTCAGCAGTCAGACAGGTAACTTGCTCCACTTTTATTACCCACCGTTAAATGTGGGCTGATATGAGCGTGTCTATCTCGCTGTTCATCTATTTGTCTGTCTGTCCATCCATCTTTCTCATTATAAATAAGCATTGTGCACCAGTACATGTAGATGTGTATGTGTAAGGCGGGGGATTGAAATAATGTTACTTTTATATGAGCAGTCCATGTCAAGCGCAGACTACTCTGTATAATCATGTGTACACCGGGTACATGTACATTTTGTTGAGCGCTATGCGATGATGGCTTTACTTAATCATGATAGTGATCAGTATGACACCCAAAAATGGAGGAATACGATCTGTCAGTCAAGTACCTGATGTTATTATCAATTTATACGTCACATGTTAGCTAACATCACAATCAAACTGACATATATAGCTCCGTCACAAAAATCAAAAATGCTGTCACTAAGGTATACGAATTGTATGTCTTTGAATTGACAACAAATTATTAAACATTCTGTGGAATATTTTTTAATTACTTTACATCAGGAGCTGTTGCTGCCATATCTCGATTACATGGCATACACAGCTTCAGGCGTTTTGGTTGGCTGGTAATTTTATAATATCTTTGTGAATGAAAAATATTTGGTGTAGAATGAATTGCACAGTGCACGTATATAAAAATAGAAAAATGTTTTATTTTGACCCGTATGATAAACTTTATTGTAATTTACCTACATTTATCTTATTTTCAGATCACGAATCGTTATTCAAACAACTCGCCACGATTCAGGGCCATCAGGATTCTAAACGTGCCTTCGTTAAAGACATTGTGAGAGAAGCAGCTCGTTTCAAACGACGCTCTCTCATCGAACAACTCACCAAGTTTGAACAGTCATTAGCTAAGTCAGAACTTAAGAAATTAAACAAATTTGGCAGTCCCAGTTGACAAATGATGGACGCGTGTTTAACGTGTGAACTATAGTGCTCTATTCAGCCATCAAGTTTCATCATGATTGTCACATTATCGTCACGATCGCCATTATCATCACATTATCGTCAGTTTGACTGGTCTGATAAATTATCTGTATTTGTATATTTCAGTACATTTTATATATAATTGTGTAACCATACTCTTCGTCATCATTATCATCATCATCTTCATCACCCAGGTTTTTGTTTCGCCTGTGAAGCAGAAAGCGAGACATGTGTGTCACTTTTGGGATGGCGACGACTACAGCGTCAACAATGTTAAGCTTTTCAGCTTATATTTGAGGATTGGTTGATCATATTGAAACTAAACTTAGATACATTGTTACCTATGATGTTAGGAAGCAGCATGTTGACACTGAAGTCGCAAAGTCGACTACAAAGCTTTGTTATTTTTCAATGTTAAGTTTTTAGGCTTAGCAAGTCTTATCATGTTATATTTTGGGATTACTTAACCCTAATGGAACACAACTTGGGTACATGGTTGCTTATGCCAAGAGGATACAGGATGGTGACATGGAGGTCACCAGGTCAAAGCCATTCTAAAATTTCTATTTTACCTCTGCTTTTCAACCTTAAGTTTCTCCATTCAGCAAATCAATTATATTTCAGCATTGATCAATCCTATTGGAAGTAAAATTGAATACATGCTTACCTATACTGTTTGGAAGCAGCATAATAGCACGGAGGTCACAAGGTCAATGCCACTGTGACAAACAGGAGACAGACGAGGCATTTAATTCCGCGGAATTCTTTTGCGTGTGAAGTCGCAGAAGCTCATTTTCAAGATTATCATACATGTACCTTGTTACTTGTATGTGAGATGTAGGGTAATTTGAAATCGACTTGCCCGCAGCAACAACTCCCAGTCAAATCAATTTAAAATTATCAACAGAGTATTTTTAAATTTGTAAATGAGTCTTTACCTGCTCTTTCAATTTCTAACTCGTCATGTGACCATATCCCTTAACTGTGTGTCTGCTGAAATTACATACACGGTTAATTCTGGATATGCTGAAGATTTTTAAAACCACTTGCTACGCCACCATTAACTTCCAGTCAAATTATTTTCAAAATATTCAGCATGTCCAAAGTTATTGGCCATTGAGATTATTGTCTGATGGCTTGCAGCAGCCAGACTGTTACGGATAATAATGGATTTGATTCGGATCCACGCAGACACGCACACACGCATTGTCACCTTGATTCTGATCCATGCATGCACACACATGCACGCACGCACTCCTTGGTTCTAATCCACGCATGCACACACGCACACATCCTGGAAAGGAACTAAATATGATTGCCCTATATTAGTGGTATACATGTAGATGGCTTTGTCAGAAATGTAATATAATTGACAGACACCCTTATACGACATGTACATGTAGTTGTTGCTCGCAACTAAACAATTTCAAACAAGTGAAATATTAGTGCCAATTTTTTTTTTACCAAATCGATTATAGCATACATATACCGAATATCAACATAATTTTTAATTAGGATCAGCTCTACCAGATAAACATATGTTACCATTAGCATTAATATTAAGTCTATTTTTTCCGATGCTGATATAAATTTATGCAATCGTAAATACCAATCTATATCGTAAACCCAGTATGAGATCTTTTCAATAATTATCATATAGGCATGAATGTTTAGTTTTAGTGTCATGTTTACTTTTAGTGGTGACGCTATTATAATAAGTTCTAAATTACACACATTTAATTAGCACATTTAAAAGCTTGAGAGAACCTAACAACTGCTACAGTACATATCATAAATAAGTTACAAATGTTTCCAATACAAAATAATTTTGAATAGGATATACGAAATGTTCTATTGAATATTATGAACATAATTGTATTGGAAGACTGCTGCCCTGCCCTAGGCAACAATCTCTTCCAATCCAATTATGTCCGAAATATTCAACAGTGCATTTTATTATCCCCATGTTTTAGAAAAAGGTGCGCCACAGACACTAAATCTGTGCTACATATTGTGATTTTTTGCTAAGATGCGGTCACCGCCCGGCTTAGTAAATAAAATCCTGCCGAAGCTCTAGCCTGGCTGTATTATGTATATGCTTCTACGGTACGGTCACAGCGCGATTTTGGACGGTTACATCACATGCGACCTTTATGCTCATTCGAACCAATTCACATTCGGCTTTGGGCACGCTTATTAATTGCCACAGGATTTAGAAGACGTTTTCATTCTTTAGTGGTCAGTCTGGTCGTAAGGAATGTCCATTTGCTGTCCAAGAAAACTTTTTGAAAATTAACCACCAGAATGACTGGCTCTGTTAACGATCCAGGCATTTCAGTAGTAAATTTTCAAAAACTCTTCTCAAGGCCGCTGTGGAGGCCAGATTGACTTCAAATGGACATACAATAGGCAAATGTTGTGCATTTTCTTGACTGACTGAGCGGCGACACTTTAACCGACAAATTGCCGATATCTAATTTTCACGGCAACCATACAAGAAAGTTTTATATCGTAAAGAAATTACTTTTTGAGGGATTTGTTGGTGAGAGGGTTAAAGGGTTAAATTAAATTAGGTCAGATTTCTGACAATAAAATTAATTTTTTTATCCCATTAGTGACTAAATTTTGTCAAAAAATTAAAATATTTGCTTATCGAATGTATACTTGCAGGCCAAGTGAAGACTATTTTTGAAAATTGACCACTGGAATGACTGGCTCGGTTACCGAGCCAGTCATTCCAGTGGTCAATTTTCAAAAATAGTCTTCACTTGGCCTGCCAATGGACATTTCTCAAGACTACTGCAGAGGCTGGTTTTGGCCGGTTTGGTCATAAAAGGGTTAAATATTACTACGCTATTTATAAGTTGAAGTACATTAGCCATAAGTTGATATAGAGCTTTCAATTGGCTTATTTTTTAACACAATACTGGTGTTTAATAGTATTCATTCTATGCAGTATAAAATTACTGCAGGTATACAGAAATAAACAGTGCGTAGCAACTTACGCATATTTCAATTGGAAATTGATCACTAGATCACTAGTGGTTGTGTATTTCAAAAAGGTAAAATTAAATTTAAGTTTAAAAATTAATTTAAAATTAGTCATTAATATTAAATTATACAGTGAAGCTCACAGGGATCGATCGCTTCATTATTGCGATGTTTATATATATATATATATATATATATATATATATATATATATATATATCTGTGCGAATTTCTTAATAAAACACTGTGATCACAATGTAGCAGTTTTCTCACTGTGTAATAATTATGAGAATGGTTTCATTAACAATGGAGGGATCCATGCTGTCACTGAGGTATCTAATATCGTAATATAAATGTCATTCGTTAGCCGATGTCTACTGATGTAGGCCTGATAGAAATGGGGGTAAATGTCCGACGGAAACCATAGACCTGAATTGTATGTCTTTGATGAATAAATTTATAATTTAATAAATATCTTGTTGAATATTTTGAAACTTATTTCACTGGGAGCTGTTGCTGCCATAGTTAGCGAGAAATGGATCCCTCTATTGTCATTTGTCCTGAAAAGATTTTTGTGTGACTACACTGAAATTTCTAAATTATCTAAGATTCCTTTAAATTATTTACAAATTAATAAACCCGGGAGAAATCAGACAATAGATGCATGTTAAATAAGGATTTCATTGAATTTTCTTTCAAACTGTTATTTAGAAAATTAAAGGATAACTAACCTCATCTCTCGATAGCTATTCAGGTGATCTAATATGCCACTCATAAACTATGCGGGTAATTTTAAGCTTTTTATCATACCGCTAGAGAAAGATATTCAGGTTTTCGTAGCTAAATGTTGGTACATTTCTACAGCGTATAATGGCTGTTATGGTTTACTTTTCAACCAATCAGAAAAACCTAGCGTGCCTGCCTCTGCATATACGCTCGGTCATAGAGGTGCCAGCTATAGTTTGGCAATTTCGTATAAAAGCAATCATACAGGTAAGCTGTTGAATACTTCGAAACTAATTTGACTGGAAGTTGTTGCTGCCATAGGCAGCAACAACTTCCAGTCAAATTAGTTTTGAAATATTCAACGAGATAAGTATTGCATAATAAAGAATCTAATGCATTGGCACTTGCATGACATCACACACTATCGCTTGAGGTAGGCTTGCACGATATTGTCCTAGGAGGTATCGCGATATAGTGTGGTGAAAAAAATCGCGATATTTCGATAAATCGTATAGCCTATTTGAAGGTGTATGAATTCACAGGCGGGTGAATTGGTCTTAGGTTGAGTTGGACTGCACGGTGTGGCTTATGTAAACATATCGGTTTCGCTCTGAGTTTTCATATCGGTTTTTTCCGGATGACTTCAAATTGGTAAACTTCAACAAAAACTTGAAATTCAGTCGCCAAGATGCTTAAACTAAGACCGATCGTTAATAACACGAAAATAGGACAATTAATAATTTCTTGGCGCCTTACCCCTTAGCTTAATGTATACCATATTCATCATCGCGGGAGTGAAATTATTATATCGGACAACCTAAATATTGTGTTAAACTCATCGTTTATTACATGAAAATTTATCCTAAAATTTGGCATTTCATGTCGTCTTTGTGAAAATATACAAATCACCAAGTGATATCAGGAATGTACTTTAGATCCATAAATATCTAATGTTTAGATCTGCTCTGCATTTACTGAGTACCCGGTTAATAATAATAGTTAGCCTTCAGAAACATCTCGGATAGTTCACCTTGCTTGCTAAAGCGTGTATACAGTACCATCTCATTTAGCTATCACATTTATGAACGCACCCCCCTCGCCTCCAAAACCAGGAGAGCGAGCAATATCACGTGATTTATATATTTTACTAATAATAGTTAGCCTTCAGAAACATCTAGGAGAGTTCGCCATGCTTGCTAAAGCGTGTATACCATCTCATTTAGCTATCATATTTGTGAACGCACCACCTCTCGCCTCCAAAAACAGGAGAGCAAGCAATATCACGTGATTTATATATTCCCGCAACGCCATTTAATGTAAAATTTTGGATTAATTTTGATTTTATAAACCATGCTTATTACAAAACATGCAATATTTATACCTTCCCAGGTATTAATTTCACTCCCGCGATCATAGTTTTGAGGTATACAGTAAGGCGGCAAGAAATTATACCAGTAAATTGCGTTGAATTTTTGTATTAGCGTCCATCTTTTAAAGCAATTTTAGAGAATGAAGTTCAACATTTTTAACCTATTCCTAGTATAATCCCACCCCTTTCTCTGAGATGTTGGTTCGAAATAAATTGAACAGCTTGCTGTAATAGACACCTATGCTACAAATAGATTGAATACGGCATGACAGTAAAACTTTGGCGATATTTCAATTTTTTCAAAAACCACATCGTAAAAAATCGTGGCTGAAAAAAAAAATCGCGATTTTCGATAATATCGGACAATCGTGCAAGCCTAGCTTGAGGAGACAAAATGGTGTCGATCACTGTTCAACATTTACGCAGTATTACAAAGCAGATAATTGTGCTACAAATAATGGAATGTAACAGGATATGGAATCCATAAACCATAATCTATCGGTACAATACATAATCTGGGATGAGATTGACTCATACACCAAATATGACAAATTCTGTTGAATATTTTGAAACTAATGTAAAAGGGAGCTGTTGCTGCCAGGCATTTTCTTGCATTTGTCTTAACCAGATTTGACTATTAAAACATTGTGACCACGTTCAAATGCTGAGCGCTGGTGACCCATGGTCAGGCATCTTTGTAGCTGATGACCCATGGTCAGGCATCTTTGTAACTGATGACCCAGGGTCAGGCATCATTGTGGCTAGCTCTTCATTTGCTAGGCTTACCAATGTCATAGTAGTATACCTCAAAGCACTAATGGCCAGGCCGACTAAAACCATCCTCTGTGGTGCTCGTGAGGAATGTCTATTTCTACGCCAAGTGAACTGTTAAAAAAATGTGCGAGTCATTCCAGGGGTTAGTTTTTTTAACTTCTCAGTTCCTTCAAATTGACATTCCTTAAGATCTAGGCAAAGGCTGATTTGGGCAGGTTTTTGCTATGAATGAGTTACACACTAGAGAGTAAAGGACACATTCTCTGTGATATGATAATTATCATGTTCATATTTTGAAATTTATTGACCTGAAAGTCTGTACAAAACTAGCTTTCATTCAATTTGATTTTAAGATAATCGAAGAAAATTACCTCTGACATATTATTTTTTAATAGCGCTAAGTAATTTTTAACCCTGTACCATTCATAACAGCCAAAATGGCTTCCGCAGTGGTCTTGAGAAATGTCCATTTACAGACCAAGAGAATACTATTTTTGAAAATTTACAACTGTACTGACTGGCTTGATAACCATGGTAAATTGTCGAAAATAGTGTTATCTTGGTCTGCAAATTGACATTTTCTGTAAGACAATTTTTTGGACTAAATTTAAGTTTTAAAGGTTTACTCAACATGTGCCTCAAGCAAAACAGTGCTGAGATATGCGTACGGGTACATTGTTTTATTGTCAACTGACCAACTGCATAGCCATTTGTAAATAGAGCAAGGGACTCAATTTCTCAACCATTCTTTTTGGATCCTGTAGGGTAAACAGTTTTACTTGATATCGCTTTATTAGCTCACCTGGCTACGTGAGATTATGTCATGGCAACTGTCCGTTATCCGGTTGTTGTCAGCTTTTTCCTTTAAATGTCTCAAGAACCACTGGACTGATTTTAATTACACCTGGCAAGAAGCATTCTTAGCCCATAGAGATTGAAGATTGGTCGAACGGAGCTTATTGGTAGATTAGCTTGGTGACCATCTAGGGTTATAAGTATTTAGCCTCTCAGACACGACTCGGCTGTTTGATTTGAGACTATAAACCTAATCTACAGGTAATTCAAGTTTGTTCAAGAGAACCGGAGTTGTCTGGCAACCATCTTAAATCACCTAGTTTTCACAAAAACTGACCATAAGAACCGCTAAAGAGACCAACCAGGCTAGAATGTTTTCAAATTTTTCCCAAGAGCCATTCCTCTGTACCAAAGACCATATGTTGTGCCATTTACAAAATGCCAAGACATATTGCCAAACGGAAGAATTTGGTTTTAATCCATTAACAAATAACAAAATTGTGTTTCTTTCATAGGTTTCAGTAGAAGTTTTGAAATCTAACAAGGGTCATAACTCTGGATTTTGAGTCTTGCTACCTCATATTCATAGCACATAAAGATAATTCCTACATGAATATATCTACCAAATTTGGTTTTAATCCATCAACAATTGATAAAAGGGGTCAGAAACATTTTCCCAATACTTTGAAAATCTAATAAGGGGGAATCACTCTGTTTTAAAGGTGTGGACATTTTATGTTCATTGCTCGAATAGATATTGCCTGAAGGAACATATCTGCCAAATTTGGTTTTAGCCCATCAATAATTGATGAAACCTTCCACCAAAGTATTTACTCCATAGGGTTCAGTACTTGGAAAATTTAACAAATGCCATAACTTCTTTTGACATAGTATGGCCTCTTCAAAAAGGAACAAATTTGGTTTTAGTCCATCAACAAATAATTAAACATGCCACAATTGTTGACAGGCAGAAAAATCACTAAAAACTGTTAAAGATGTTCTCTGAAACCACTTGGCGAATTGACACGAAACTCAAGAAATCACATAAGATAATAACTGAGGCAAGTTTGTTCAAGAGACCCTGAGACCCTGATGGTCAGTTTGTCTGCTGAAGTCCTAGTTTTGTGAAAAAATTACTCTGCAATCACTGAATGGATTATGCTGAAATTTTGGAAATTGTTTAACCCTTTCACTGACAAATCCCTAAAAAATTATATTCCTTACGATATAAAACTTAAATGTCGAATATTTTGACATTAATTTGACTGGAAGCCATTTCTGTCTAAGGCAGTAACGGCTTCCAGTCAAATTACTTTCAAAGTATTCCACAGTTCCTGTAGGTCTGCCTTGAAAATGAGATATGGGGAATTCATCGGTTAAGGAATGGGTACTTGATAGATTTTGATAGCAAAAACTGATGATATATGATACGGTTTTGGTAGCTGCTAAGTGCACACATCACCATCACTATGTGGATAACATTGATAGCAACTTCAGTGGAATGGACCCTCGAAAGACAGGTACATGTACATTCAGAGAATGATTTAAGTGCGACTTTCTGTGGATAATATTGAAAGCAACGTCATCAGGATGGACCCGGGAAAGACAGATACATTCAGAGAATGATTTAAGTGCCACTTTCTGTAGATAACATTGAAAACAACATCATCAGGATGGACCCGCGAAAGACAGATACATTCAGAGAATGATTTAAGAGCCAATTCACGGCTCCAGACAATGAGCCATTACACGCCTTTGTACGTCAACCCAGAGCACTACAAAGACCAATCAAAACAACCGAGGTCGAGAAGGCACTTATGACCATATGTGTCTTGACCTGATAACTTCACCAAGAAAAATTAACTCCCTGGAACCTACCAGAGTGGCTTTAGGCGTGGCGCCTACCAGAGCGGCTTTAAGCCTGGCGCCTACCAGAGTGTCATTAAGCCTGGAGACTACCAGAGTGGCTTTAAGCCTGGAGCCTACCAGAGTGTCATTAAGCCTGGAGCCTACCATAGTGTCATTAAGCCTGGAGCCTACCAGAGTGGCTTTAAGCCTGGAGACTACCAGAGTGGCTTTAAGCCTGGAGCCTACCATAGTGTCATTAAGCCTGGAGCCTACCAGAGTGGCTTTAAGCCTGGAGCCTACCATAGTGGCTTTAAGCCTGGAGCCAACAAGAGCGGCTTCAAGCGTGTAGCCTACCAGAGCAGCTTAAAGCCTAGAGCCTACCAGAGCGGCTTCAAGCATGGAGCCTACCAGAGCAGCTTAAAGCCTAGAGCCTACCAGAGCGGCTTCAAGCATGGAGCCTACCAGAGCAGCTTAAAGCCTAGAGCCTACCAGAGTGGCTTCAAGCATGGAGCCCACCAGAGCGGCTTTGATACTGGAGCTTACCAGAGCAGCTTTAACTCTGGAGCCTACCAGAGCGGCTTTAAGCCTGCAACCTAACAGAGCGGCCTACCATAGTGGCTTCAGGCTTGGAGCCTACCAGAGTGGCTTTAAGCATGGAGCCTAAAAGGGCGGCTTTTAGCATGGAGCCTACCAGAGCGGCTCTAAGTCTGGAGCATACCAGAGCGGCTTTAAGCCTGGAGCCTACCAGAGCGGCTTTAAGCCGGGAGCCTACCAGAGCGGGTTTATGCCTGGAGCCTACAAGAGCGGCTTTAAACGCGGACACAGCTGCACAGACATGGAGTTTCACAAGATTATCATGAACATGTCACACACCTTCGCCACGACATAACATCATGGACATGGAGCTGGATGTAATAATGGCGAGCGGTGACTAGTAAGATTGGCTATTAGCAGACAACACGCTGAAAAGCCTCTCCAGTGTTGTGTTCATGCTACTTCGCCACAGCCATATCATCTGTGTGGGAACACTACATGAGAACAACGCGCGCACACACACACACACACACCACCCCACCCCCAGTATCTACACTGGTCATCTCTGAGAGATAGACTACAAAGATGACATAAACGTCATAGCTGAGGACTGAGGATACAGACTCAATAATCCCCCTATAGCTGCAAAACCACACAAGAATGCAAGTATCTTCATGAACGGAACCAAAATCGAATTTAGAGATGTTCTACTATCAGCACCAGGCAATACCAATGACAAAGACCTACTGCTGCTTAGCAAGGAGAAATGGAAGATGAGAAAAATCCATTGACTACTGATGTGCATCTCCTCCAGCATTTCTGAACATTGCATCATGGGAAACATTGCCTTCCTGTCTTGAAAACTGTATCCTTAGATCAAGGCTCCTCTGGCCCATGGAAATATGCTTGTATCATACTACATGTGTATCGCACGCTTGACAACTGTAACAGATAGGCAGTCCTAGAGTAAAACTAGCTTCTGCAATGTCCATCGTACTATCACCAAGCATCAGTGGCTAGATTGCATAACCTCCAATGATGTGGTAACCCTTTCAAGTGCCCAGCTGGCCATAACTGGCATCTGCCTTTGTCCTGAAAAGTGTCCATTTGCAGATAAAGAGAACAGTATTTTTGAAGATTTACCACTGGAATGACTGGCTCGATAACCAAGCCAGTCATTCCAGTGGTAAATTATCAGAGATAATCCTCTATTGGCCTGCAAATGACAATTAACGGGTTAAATAGCATGTTCTACGCAAATAAAAATGGCCCAACAAAGATGGTTTATATTTGGTCCTCTTTTACGAATGCACAAGACACCTCTGCACAGAAAGCCTTGGTAATTCGCTGTACTCGGAGCCAACACACATCACACCAGAGACAAGATAGAGGCCGGCACCACATACACGTATTCTATGTACCAATTTAAAGGATGCCTGGGTACCCTGAGGACCAAATTGACCCTGCAGGAGGATAAGAAACCGTGGACAAAGGACTGAATGTCACTATGATGTTTTCATTTCAACCTAATACAGAACACAGTCTGTCATCATCCTCAAATCCCAATATGAGACTCAAATCAAATTGAGTGAGCACGTTCACAAGCAAGGTGCTTAGTCAGTGGATCTCTGAAATTGCCTTCCCAATTGACTTAACCATTTAACCCTCGAATTTGTTTTTTTTGATTTTAATTTTTTCGTAGAAAATGTCCATTTGCATACCAAGAGAAGACTATTTTTGAAACTTTACCACTGGAATGACTGGCTCGGATATCGAGCCAGTCAATCCAATGGTAAAATTTCAAAAATAGTCTTCTCTTGGTCTGCAATTGGACATTTCGTAAGATCATTGCAGTAGCCGTTTTTGGCTGATATGAGTGTTAAATAATAAGAAACTTCCCGCAATACAAGAAGTGGGCCACGTTTCATCAAAAGAACCTGATTGATCAAATTAGCTAGCAGCAATCGTGAGTGACCTTTATTTTACACCACACAAAACACAATTATGGAGCCTCTGAAGGGATTGAGTCAATACTTTGCAAATATGAGTAGGACCTAAGGACCGTTTAAATCTCTCCAAGGGAATAGGATATATAAAAAATCATGGCTGCATCAACAAACCAACATTGGCCTATTGTAATTGTTAGTTATGGATTATGACAGCGAATGTGGCAATATTTAATTGGCTGACTGCAAGCCACCAGACAATAATTTAAATGGGCAATAACTGAACCTGCTGAATAATTTCAATGGCCATAATTCTGGACCTATTTGACTGACAATTGTTGGTGGCTAAACCATCAACAACTTTCAGTCAAATTGTTTTCAAAATATCCAGAGCGAAACACCCTGGAAAGCGGTCTGAAGAAATTCAGCAGCCACACAGTTAATTTGCTCCATTTTTATAATCATAAACTATGTTGCTGCGAACCATCATTTGTATTTATTTTATTTGCGAAATTCCTTCTGACCGAAATAGACATGTTTTCTGTCAGAACTTTCACATTTGCAACGTAGATAATTTTTATGTTTTGTACACGATTGTATTTCCTGCCAAAATATCCGTATGATTCCTTGTTCAAATATTGGTGTTGCAGGTGAGCGATCCAAGCCATCAGGCTTCTTGTTTTTAACTTCTTCCTTCTGGATTTCCATAAAAGATATTTTCAAGGAACATAAATAATCACCTGCCACCTACCTGAATAGTTTTAAACCAATTTGACAGTAAGTTATTCGCAACAGTAAGACAATGACAATTGTTAGTCAAAGTCTGTGTTTTATAATAATCAGCAATAATGGTGGAAATGTGCTTTTAGCTGACTGCCCGCTGAGTTTCTGTAGACTACATTTTACATGAGGTTTAACACTGGACATGCTGACTATTTTAAAAACAATTTGACTAAGCCACCAACAACTTAGTCAACTTGTTTTCAAAATATTCATCACGTGCAGCATTACTGCCCATTGAAAGTGTTGTCTGGTGGCTCACAGCAGTTAATTTATGCCATGTTGTGCAAATATTGTATCACACGAATGCATACATTCACGTGCACACACGCACACGCACGCATGCACACATGTTCCCACATACACCGTTATTTCATATACTACAGTCTTTCAGTATGTCCTACATCTACTTACTGTATCAGTATAACAATGTATTTAATGTATTTTACATTGTAAAAATGTTGCATTGTTCAAATGATTGTAATAATACATGTAATAACTCACATTTTACGTGCTATTCTTCTTTATCCAGAATCTCCAGATTTCAACAGAGTTTGTGAATAACATCCTTATCAATTTAGAAAATATGGTGAAAACTTCTGTTAGCTCACCTGGCCTGAAGTCCAAGTGAGTTTATGACGTGGAGACCTTTAAAATGCCTATGGTCGATGTGAGCAGTACACTTCTTATGCCATGTTATGGGATGGCGACCATCTGTTGTCTGTCTGTTTCTCCATCAACATAAAAACGCTACTCATTAACGCTTGGTAGATTTACGTCTAATTTGGTTGGAAGGACCCTGTGTGGGTAGGCTTCAGAACTTCTATACAGAATTTTGATTGGTCAATTTTTTATGTGAATCTCTTAGATTTTGTGAAAAATTTACTGGAAATTGTCAAAATGCTACTCATTAATAGCTTGGCGGATTTCAACCTAATGTGGCTGGTAGGACCCTATCTGTGTATGCTTCAGAACTCTTATACAGACTTGATTGATAAATCTTTTGTTGATGTTGCCTATGGCAGTTAAATTAGTTTCAAAATATTCAAAAAATGTGTGCTTAAAATTGACAACAGATCAACTTTCCTCACTCATAATTGGTAAATGTCATCTTTCAGGGATTAGGCTTGGCAAAAGGTCATCCCTCATGGTGTGACATTTGTGAAATTGCATGCTTTCAATGATCATGATTGGCAACATATCATCCTTCAGTGTTTCAGAAGTGGTAACAAATCATGTTTCAGGGTAGAAATATAATTTTTCAGCACTAAGAATTGGCAAATTATTGTCCTTCAGTGCTTAGAATTGACAACAGATCAACTTTCCTCACTCACAATTGGTAAATGTCATCTTTCAGGGGTTAAGTTTGATAAAAGGTCATTTCTCCTGGTATGAAATTTGTAAAATACCATGTTACAATGATCAGGATTGGCAACATATCATCCTTCAATGTTCAGAAGTGGTAACAAATCATGTTTCAGGGTAGACAGGGTTGTTTTGATTTAATCAAATCAATTAAATCATATGATTAAATCAAGTTGGAAAAAAATCAACCTTTTTGATTTTTTTAGATTTTTTTCCTCAGCTCATCTCATTTGTACTATAAAATTTCTAAAGATTTTTTTTTGATTTGTTAAAAGTTGTTGTAGTTATTGTTTCAGATAGTTAATAGGCCTGGTTATACAATATTATGCTAATATAAGAACTAAGAAGCTTTATTTCTATCAGTACAGTTAGTGAAAACTTTCATTAGTTGTTATTTGATGCGTAAACACAGCACAGAACAATACTATTTATAACAGTTCTGTGGATGTTATTTTTAACTGAGTTGACTTTGACTGCTGCCAGCCACTAGACAATAATTTCACTAGACAATAATAACTAGATCAGCTGAATATTTCCAAACAAATTTGACCGACAGTTATTGCCGAATACATTCAGTTAAATTGTATTCAAAATATTTTATACCATGTCCAGAGTTATACAGCCTTATACAAATTTTATCCACAAAATATTAAGACGGATAAAATGAGACCCATCAAGTGTAGACAAAACATGGTTACGGCAGTGTAGGCATGTTTATTAGAAATTTGGTTAATGGTCATGACCCGTCCAGTAGAATGGCAGTTATTTCAAAATTTGATAACTAATTAAAAAATGTCTTAAGAACAACAAGAATAAATTCTGGGATGTTTATTGTTATAATACATTTTAATAGTATAAATAAGGTCAACATTGTGTAGGGTGATTATATTCTATTTAGTTCTGAACATGACTGCATGTAAAAAAAAAATCAATGATTTTGTTATAGTTCTAGTAAAAAAATCATAAAAATCCAAAAAATCTGATTAAATCGAAAAAATCTTATTTTTTCGATTTTTTCCAAAAAAAAATCGCGATTTTTTTCCAACCCTGCACGGTAGAAATATAAATTTTTAGCACTAAGAATTGGTAAATTATTGTCTTTCAGAGCTTAAATTGACAACAGATACCACTCCGTGTACATTACATTTAAGTGAAAGTGTATCAGAATATGTAAATGCACAGAATTGGGGAGATTTCTTTTTTTTGGTAATGTGTCATTGCTTCTTCGCCATAAATCTGAAACTCTGTTGCAATTTTGCCAAAGTGCACCTACAATTTTTCTTAGATTGATTGGACTAATACTTTGCCAGAATCTTCCGTACCTCTGTGAACCATCTTCTCTGCTCATATCCGTTCATAGCACATTGATACAGGATGATGGAGAATATGATGCTCTTCTGATCTGTGATAAATAGTGTGAGTTTATGTGTGCATATGCGTGGCTCAATAAGAAATACACCTACCTGGAAGATATTTCGTTGGATATGCTGTTCTATCCGGTAGATGAAGAATCTGAATTAGCAACTTATGATAGAACTTTTCCAGTGATTTCTATCTTGTTTGGATTTAGGACATCTATTAGTAGAGAACTTACGGTATTTTTCAAGGAAAAAAATATGATAAAGCTGGATTTTTGCATACAGCTTCTCTACAGCATTAGCAACAACATATTAAAAGTCCTCGAGTTCCTCCATTGAGCTAAATCCAGAAATTAATTAAACATGTTAATTAGATTATCTATTTTTAGAAATTCAACAAAAAATGTTAAAAAATTCAAATGTGTCAGAAATGGGTCAAGTAATGTTATCTATCGAAAGGAAATAATGTAGAGCTAAAAAAAATAACAACTAAGATAAAAAATTACGTCATAGCTTATTAATTAGCTAATTAATTAATATTATTCATGGCATAAAATAACATAAGCTAGGGTACCCTCAAGTGTATGAGTATAGTCTCTACCGATAGGAAATTATAGACGGAGCTCGTAAATCACATTATAAATATCATATCCACAATAGCTAATTATCTAAGTGGATAATTAGCTAATTAATATTTCCACAATGTTACTAGCGTGGTAATGAAGCTAGATAAACATATCCAGTTTTAATATATTTCTTTCCTTAGTTTGTACACAGATGTTGCAATTGAAGGAAATGTTTCTAAAAGAATCCTATGACAACTATACTAAAAGAGGTTACTGGACCATTCGTTGAAGTCACAAATTCTGGAGTGGTATATTTACTGATCAAACTATTGAGCAGTACTTGATGCGACTCATGAACATTTCAGGAGGTATGACCAGAGGCCGTGGGATGTCAGAATCTACCATAACCATATGGCTCAACCAAAGTGCATACCAATGTGCGATGCTATTGAAAGATTTGCAGGGAAATCATGCTACCTCATCTGAGCTGCGCACAAACCTCAATAAAGATAAGATTGCCAGAGATATTAGAGATATAGAAAATTATGTTGTCTGGTTCACAACACACCCTCAATTCCGTGCACGGGAAGGAGGTATGTTGGTGTCTCTTACGACCGGCAAAGTTGCTGGAAGTGACCTTAATTGTGACCAGGCATTAGGAATCGGAAGACAGTTGGTAAAAAACGTGACTGGACAAAATTCTGCTGATCTGAAGTTGCATCGCAATGATCGTGTGGACTTTGGCAATGGCAAAAAATCAGTGAAAGTTTGAGGTAAAGCGGTAGACGTTAATCCTGACATTCTTATTAGTCGCACATGTGGTGTCCTTGATGGGAGGATTCCCGCCGTCTCTTCACTGACTGATTAATGAGAAAATCAACTAAAAGTGTTTTGGGCACTCTGTTGAAAGCACAAGCTGGCATAATCACAGCTATGCCAACCAGTAGTCGCTCCATTGTGGGTGGGATGGGGTGGGTGTGGGTCCAACTTCACACCCCCACATGTACAGTTAGAAATCTATCTGTTACATACAAAGATATCTGTGCAACATATTAAGGCTATATGACAAAATATTACAACTATGCAATAACTTTTCGATGGATTTGGTGCATTGTCAGCTAAAGCTAAGCGAGCGAGCAAAATAGGCGCACATCAAACGTGACCTCTGCGGACATTGAAGTTGTACCAAACAATGACATCACTGTTTCACAAAAGGAATTTTTTGCGAAATGGGAAGATAAAAGCAGCTTAATCAACAGGTTGGCATATGAGCTCGAACAATATGACATAGAAGTGAAGACGGCGGTGGCAGATGCTGATAGACTGATTGTATCAACTGCACTTGGCGCATGTGATCGAGATTAAACACCACCACTTGTAGTCATTGCAAAGGATACTGACATACTGGTGATGTTGGCATCTCTGGCCAAACAAGCAGAGAATCTTTACATGCTGACCTCGCGCAATCCTGTGGCACTATGATATAAAACAGATTCAAGGTAGTTTGGAAGATTTGACACCTTGCATTTTTGTGCTACATGCCATTACTGAGTGTGACATGAGATCAGCCATCCACCTGCAAACAATATCAAAAGCCTGGAAACTGATGCACTCAAAATAATGAACTAGGTCTCATAATGAACGTGCTCTTGAATGATAGAAGAACTAGTGCGGAAGTGGCCGATGCAGGTGACCTGTTTTAAAAAAAATCATGGCACGATTCCAAATGTGGACACTGAACAAATGTTGTTTCGTTTCATACAAACGCAGTGACAATAACATCACTGACGCGGAAATTTAACTCAGCAACTTTACCACCAACATGCGGCAGCTCGTCAGCATGCATATCGAGTATTCCACCAGGGGTCAGGCTTGGCTTGGGAATGATTTGCCTCCCACTGAATGAGGCTGGACAGTAACAAAGGAGTTACTAACCCCAATACCATCTGACCAACATGCAGCCCCAGTGCGGTTGATGAACGCAGTCAGCTGTGGATGTAAAACAGGTTGTGTTAAGAACTGTAGTTGCCGATATGTCAATTCGTTCTGTAGTGTCCTGTGCTAATATTGTGTGGGGGCAGACTGTTCAAATACTGAGATTATTGATGATACTGATGATGGACATTGATGAAATTCATGATATCTTAACTTGACACAGGGATTTAATATATTTTGAAAGCATTAATTAGCTACTTAGACAGCTAGTGACTTGGCTATTGGATCTCATCTATCCATATTGCAATTCACCAGTTCAGTTGATGATTTCCTATCAATAGTTACCATACATAACATACTTCTGAAAAAAATTCGTTTATTATACCAAAGTTAATAATAATTAATTAGTTAGTTAATTAGCTATGAGGGAATTTTGATTTTATTCATTATTATTTGGCCCTATACAGTATTCCCTTTAAATAGATACCATTGTCGACCAATTTATGCAGAATCTGGAATTTTAATGATTTTTGCCAACTATTGACGAAATAATTACGCTAATTATCATATTTAATTGATTTCTGCATTTAGCTCAAGGAGGAATCTCGGGGACATTTAGTATGTTGTTACTAATGATATAGAGAAGCTTTTAGCATATTTTTTCCCTTAGTTTCCTGTCAGGGATCTATAATTCTTCTACTACTATCCTGTGTAGTAAAACTGGTAGAACATATGTTTCAATAAGATATACACAAGAAATTGGCGTGATTCCATTGATACCGTGAAGACCAGCGCCCATAAGGGAGTATGCTGCTCGTCTGGCTTTACTAATGTTGCTCTCCACTATTGGTCTAGTACTATCAAGCCGATTTCACCTTTGTATGTACAGGTGAGGTGTGCAGTCTGGTAGAGGAAGCTCTTTATCAGTTAGTTTCAATATGGGTATCAGATTCTTACAATCTGATAGGATGGCACGTTTAAGATGTGGAAACTCATAGAATTCACATGCACGGTAATATTCTGCCAGATTCGACATTTTCTATAGCTGAAGTTCATCAATAACAATTAGGCTAACATCATCAGCGCATGTGCGTGCTAGACAATGTACTGTACCAATTTTAAAACCAGTGCATGATGCAGGTAACTCAGCAGGTCATTAATGTACAATTTATATAGATCAGTGGACAGTACCGCATCTTGTCATTCACCTTGCTGGAATGGAGCGGGCTCTGTGTATTGGCCACACAATTTCACTGTTGTGGATGCATTTCGATGTAGGTCTCCTATAAGCGTCCACATCATCCCATCTATTCTAGAGAAATACATCTTGCATACTAGGCTTGCATAGTTGACAACATCAACTGACTTAGACTCGAGATAGCGCAACATAGTTTTTAGGATACTGTGATTTGGATTCACGGCAATAATCTTGCAATATCAGTGCACTATACATAAGAGACATCTTGGCAGTGGACCGATTTATATATTTTGAATCCTGAATTCCCAGAATCCCAATTTCAAGGTAACTATACAGGTAACCTGTTGAATTTTTAAAAAACTAATTCTCTGGGTGATGGTTCTGCCTGTGGCCGAAACAACAAATAGCCACCATTCAAATTAGTTTATCTTTCTTGTGTTCGCTTTCATAATGCTCTTGATCATGCCAACATGTATGCTGTTGCTGTTTTAGACAGCACCAGCTTATCGCAACGGCGGCAACACCACTTTTCAGATAAAGATCTGTCCCTGTGAAATGTTAAGGATTTAGTCTAGAATAAATTTAAGTCAGAACCAGAAACTGCTTGAATCATTGTCTGTCTTAACACAGCTGTACTGGTTAAGTCCCCTCACCACGTCAACCGAAGAGGGTATTGCATTCGGGTCTGTCTGTCTCTGTGCGAAGCTGTATCTTAAAACCTACTGATCCGATTTGGCTCAAATTTTAACGCAACAATTGATCTTATCATAAAACAGGACTTCCAAACATTGACCCTGATATGGATTTTAAAAACTGGATCCAGAATGGGATTTGATAAAGTTCAGGCTCTGCATATCTCGGAAACTACTGGTATGATTTGGCGATAATTTTAACACAAGAAAGAGTGTGACCATACACTAGGATTGTACACCATTGGTCATGATCCGAAGAAATCAACAAAACCAAAAGCTTTACAATGCGGAAAAAAGAGGGCGAGAGTTGGAAACTTCTGATCTTGCTTTATATCCATTTGAACTGCCTTCTGTACAACTGTATCTATAAACGAAATCAGTAAAAAATTATTTGCACTGTCGTACTACACTCATTGCCATGATTATGATTAGCCCACGTTTGTCATGAACGTTTGAATGGTCAAGCTGGCCAAAACCACCTTTGTAGTGATCTTAAGAAATGCCCATTTGCAGGGCTTCAAATTTGGGCCATTCCATGTCAAATCAACACACTAAGATGTACATCTTTCCTTGACCATCTCTGATTTTGCTCAAATTTCACACACTTGTGAGTACTTAGGAGAAACGGCGCTGTACACAATTTTAAGCCTCTATCTTGCCCAGTGTCCGAGATATGGGTCAACAAATTTTGACCAATATCACGCTTGACTGCCAAAATTTGGATGATATTAAATACTAAATCGTCCATAACTTCCTTATTTATTATCATACAGAGCTGATCAATGGCTTGTTTTAAAGGTATTTGGAAACCGTATCAAATCGTATCATTTATTTCTTTCTATCAGATAATACAAAAATCTTGATTTTATCTGACCTTGGATGACCTTTGACCGTACCTACACCAGGAGTACCTCGTCGGATCAAGGAAATCTTGATGTCATTTGATAGAGTCATCTATCCTTTAGGTATGTTAAAGAATTAGAGTGGGCACTACAGGGTTTTTGGAGATAGAGTCTGTTTAGGCAATGACGTATACAACTTCATCGCTATAGATGTACATTTTTTATCCTTGTCTCATCTAAGACATTAATATATATACATGTATCTGATAGATTTGGAAACTAGTCTTCTAACATGTCTAATGGAGACATATGTATCAGTTTTAGTTATGTGTACAAGTCAGAATAGCAGGTGGATATTGATGTTTTTAATGACTGATGGAAATGATATATGGTATCATGATTTCTACAAAAGTAAGCAATCAATCATTCACGCATGAATATATCTATTACTCAGAGTACAATGCATACCTTAATCTTCACCGATTCTTGTCATTTAATAACTTGGACGCAGCATTGCTTTCATTATCGTTGAGTCGGTAGCTCCTCCCAGTAGCTGTTGTAGGATTTACCCTCGTCAGAACAGCATTGTGAGGCACTAGAAGTTCATCATCATTTCTTGGATAGGAAAATGAAACAGAAGGTCCAGAAGGATGCAAGAATTTAAGTCTCACTCATCTGTGTTTATGGACTTATTAAGAACATAGGCTAGCCACCATTTTCCATCATATTCACATGTTACATAACCAGTGGGCTCCTCCCATAGAAGAGGCTCTTTACTGGCTGTGTCACTGACCTGCACCTTTGGTCCTGATACGGATGAGCGTGAAAAGTCTTTAACTATGACTCTTCGACTTCTTCATTGCTGATGTACACAAATTCAACTGCAGGAATATTATCTTATGCCCCCATTCATAAAGCTGTTTTGGTGTCTGGATTTGATCCTCATATGGTCTCTGTAAACTAGTCCTGGTTGCAAGTCGCTTGACTGTCCCACCGACTCCATCACAAGGGCCTTTTCCATGTGAAGTTCCAAAAATATGCCACTCTGCTAGCATACCCAAGACATCCTCGTGGTAAGCAAGGTTGAGGGAATTTTTCCTGTTCTCACATGTATATTGAGGTGCTGCACCATCAGAGAAAGAGAACACTTTCCTAACTGGTAAGTTCTTTGATCTCAAAAAATTCAAAAGTTGCCTTTAAAAGCATAGCAATGAACAGCAACTATATCGTGTTTAAGACAGTCAGATATTATCACATAACTGATGTGTTTTAGATCTGTCGATATATTATCTACGATTGGAAAACGACGATAAACAACAAATGGATGAATAGAACATGTAGCTTGAGTCCAATGAATCCATTGTGCAGCATCTTGAATGACGAATGTATAATTTTCTGCAAAATATCCATTAATTAGGACCTCACCATCCATGTTTCCTTCCTTTATCTCCTTTATATATGCAGATTGCTCTTTTGAAATGAAATCATGTCGTAGAAGAATAAGTAGCTTTTCCACGAGAACATCAATAAATTCATCAGCTGTTTTCACAGGTTTTTTCCAATATTCATATTCCCCACGTAACCCATGATTTACACGTCACTTCATCAATTGACAACTTTGCAAATATATCTTTGAGGCAATCAGAAAATTCATTTACATTACCACACAAAGCACATTCTCCGATATAACAGTTGGGCTGTGCTAGATTATGTGTTAGACGGGTCAATAGGTATTTATACATTACAGTCCCATTATAGTCATCTGCAACAAGAACTCTAAATTCAGGAACACTGGAAATCTTTGCTCCTTCAAGCATAAGGTTTACATTTTGATGTATTGTACAAACACACACACTGTGGGTTCCACTTGCACCAGGCAATACAATACTATTTGGTGTCAATGAAGCGAATTTAGAAAATTCAATCTTTAGGTTTGGGTGTTCACCGTATGTAGGCTTCCCTGAGATTGCACAGAATAAGTTTCTTTTGCACACTCACTTTCTGACCATCAGTGTCTTTTTTCCCCGGCATTTGACGACTTATATCATCATATTCATATAATTCTTTAACCACATTGACAGTTTCATTGGGAAGTGTCTTCCTGGCTTTGGGTTTGGAGTTGCAAAAATTCCCTTCTCAGTCACTAATTTCTTAGCAGCTCTCGCCATATAATTTGTCGCACCAAATTCTTGCTCAATTTGTCGAATGCTCCAGCTCTGTGGCAATATGGTTAATATTTGGACTTGCACACGTTTCTGTTCTGTCGTCTGAATTTGTCTTTGAGCATTTGAATCATCTCTTCAAAATGTGTTATTCTGGAGGTTACCGATTCATCATCCTTTTAAGTGCAGACATCCATTTTCAGTTTTTTGGTCAATATTTATGGGTGGAAAAAATAATTCTACTGACCTCCGTATATGTCAATGACTAAACAGACTATATTTCCAAAACCCATGCACTGCCCACTCTATTTTTTTTAATATGCCTAAAGGATAGATGACTCTATCAAATGACATCAAGATGTCCTTGGTCCGACGAGGTACTCCGGGTGTAGCTAAGGTCAAAGGTCAGATAAAATCAATATTTTTGTATTCTCTGATAGAAAGAATGGAATGATATCATTGGGTAGGGTTTCCAAATACCTTTAAAACAAGCCATTGATCAGCTCTGTATGATATTAAATAAAGAAGTTATGGACGATTTAGTATTTAATATCATCAACTGTACTGTTTAGATTTTCTTATGTACTTGCTATTGGCTCATTGCCTTGAACTGAAGAATTTGGAACAATTTGACTGAAAGTCAGTGTTGCATTAAGTAAGTGGCTGGATAAACTTTCTGGCCACGTTTGACATTGGCTAACTGGACAGGTAAAGGATGAATCCACTTTTAACTATGCCTCGCACATTTCTAGCTCATCTCCTCTCATGCTTTGCTCGTGTTGGGATCGATCAAACCCTGAATTGCCAGAATCCCAATATCATGGTAACTATACATGTTTAGCTGTTGAGTATTTTGAAATTAATTTGACTCGGTGCTTTTGCTGCCTATGGCAACAACAGCACCCAATCAAATTAGTTTCAAAACTTTCAACAGAATGTTTATTAAATAGTAAATCCATCAAAGACATACAATTTCTACACTTGACGCCTTTTCCAGCTTTATAACGGAGCATTTCTTTCAATTGTGATTGTGACATCAGCCTACACGTGACGTTGATTATGACAGAGTAGCAGATCGGATGAGGTTAGTCGTTGAATCTTGCATTGAGTTCAGGAGCGTGGACGTTCGCCTGTTTATGTTCGACGTTCGTGTTGCCTTACTGAACATGTCGATGAATGTTCTTTTACGATTTCAAGTGATATTTAGGTAACTTGTCAGATGCAATGCATTATGACGTCATATTTATTACGACATACTGTATATCAGAATCTCAGCAAATATACAACAACTGTACTACGATCGCTAAGAACACATTGGTATGCAAAAACGCTTTGGTAGAATTCAAGGGAACGGAGATGCCAATTATTAGCTCACCCGGCCAGAATGGCTAAGTAACCTTATATTGTAGTGACCGCGGCGTCCGTCCATACACCTTTTCTTTATACGACTTCTCAAAACCGCTTTGACTGATTCAATCAAATCTGGCTGGAAGGATCCTATGGTGGTGGGCATCAGAAATTCTATTTGGAATTTTTATTGGTGAATCTTTTGGTGAAAATCTTGAGATTTTATGAAATATTTACCGGAAATTGTCAAAATGCATCACCTTAACAGCCTCCACTGATTTCAACCAAATTTGGCTGGGCTGACTCTATGGTGTTAGGCTCCAGAACCTCTATTCACAACTTTGATTGGTAAATATTTGGGGTGAAAATCTTAAGATTTTATGAAAGATTTACCCGAAATTGTCAAAATACATTTCCTCCTTAACTGTTTGTTGGATTTCAATCAAGCATGGCTAGAAGGACCCTATGGTGGTCCATTCCAGAACTTCTGTTCACAATTGTTATTGCTCATGGGTGAAAATCTTAGATTTTATGACAAATTTACCAGAAATTGTAAAATTCATCTTCTCCTGAGCCACTTGTTGGGTTTAAAATGCATCTGGATCGAAGGATTCTATGGTGCTCGCCTCCAGAACCGCTATGCAGAATTTTGATTGGTCAAATTTTTATGGTGAAAAGCTTAGATTTTGAGAAACTTAAGGAAATTGCCGAAATGCACCTCCTCCTCCTTAGCCGCTTTCTGGGTTTCAACCAAATTTAGTTCGAATGATCCTACGGTCGTACTCGCCAGAACTGCTATTCAGGATTTTGATTAGTCATTTTTGGGGGAGAAAATCCTAGATTTTATGGAAAATGTCAAAATGCACCCATCCTTAGCCGCTTGGTGCATTTCCCTATGGTGATACGCTCTAGAACTTCCTCTATATTAATTTGTCAGTCTCTTTGGTGAAGATCTTAGCTATTCTGTTCATAACAATTTTGTATATTAAGTCACTGCTTTTTCTAATGGAGGTATCAGATCAGTCACTCAGGTAACTCATGTCATACTCAAATACGTCTCACCGTTACATCACAATCGAAATACTCTAGGATCCTCTGTCATGAACCTCAGTGTCTTTCGTTCCTACCAAATGGATGCATTAGATGGATTTACAAGTTAATAAACATTATGTTTCAAATTTTGAAACGAATTTGGCTGGGAGGTGTTTCTGTTATTGGCTTTTTGATATACTGCCATACAAATAGTAAACGAAATATTGTGTCTTAGATTCTTGCAGTTATCACGTGTTCATTGTACTCCGCTTTGCTTGTCACGTGGGCGGTTGGCCGTGTCTTATGACTGATTTGAGGCTCACACGTGATTGGATGCAAATTGACCCGGAACGAGGTTTCAGCTACTGCTGGTTATACAACCTATACTTTCATGTCCCTAATTTTTGCAATCTCCTGAAATGGTTTATTTTCTTCACCTAATTAACTATGCTCCACCATCTCTAGCTAAGTGCCACTCACGCTTTGCCTGTCTTGGGACCAATTGATCCCTGCACTCCCTGAAACTCAATTACCAGAAAACTATACAGGTAAGCTGTTGAATATTTTGAAATATTAAGGGCTTGTAACATTGATATTGCATAAACAAGACACCAATGCCCTAGGCCTTAATTTTATCACAGATTTGACGGACCGACAGACCGGCAGACTGTACAAGTATAGTGGTGGCTGGATTACTACCTGCCAATTTCTCATTGTTATGTGAATTGAAATGTATAACTAGAAAACTATGTTACAACCTACATTGCGGTAGACGCTTCCTCTTTAACCAGCTTCCACAACAACATTAATCAACAGTAACTGCTTTTAACTGATATCCTGAATCAGAACTGTATTTATATATAATTATTTATGCACTCTGGTGCTGAGCAGTTTTTTTATTATAATTATTATTGAACTGTATTCGGACAATGTATTAAGCTAATCTAATCGCGGGCTAAAATTATACCTACATTACATATAGATAATATAGTGTGCTTCTATCAAGACGAGGGACATAGGAACAACAACGACAACGACAGCGACGACGACGACAACGACGACGACGACGACGACGACGACGACGACAACAACAACAACAACAATAACAACAACAGCAGCAGCAGCAGCAACAACAACAACTGGCATTCCTACTGACTGTATCGTAATAAATATACTCCACTATCCGCATCGCCTACTGTATTTGATCGTTCAACAATAAATGCTGGATCCTGTGTAATATATTGATTACAAATATTTAAATATACTTACAATAATCGATCTTACCTGACAGGGAATTGAACCCACAACCGACGAAAGCACCAAGCATCATAGGCCACAAACGCTTCCATCACACCAACGCCGCAAGACTGTGTGGGCTATGGTGCTTGGCGCTTTCGTCGGTTGTTAGTTCGATTCCCTGTCAATACCAAAACACCGTAATGCCATGACAACTTGTATAACGATCTTAACTCCGCGCTGTTGTTTAATGACGGAAGATGTCTTGTGGTGGCATCCGGTCTGTTACTCAGGTACCAGGTCATGATCAATTATTCATTAAGTGGATGACGCAACAC
Source organism: Chaetoderma sp. LZ-2023a (assembly GCA_034401795.1). NCBI lineage: Eukaryota > Metazoa > Mollusca > Caudofoveata > Chaetodermatida > Chaetodermatidae > Chaetoderma > Chaetoderma sp. LZ-2023a. Next base: position 80,435,491 of record CM067364.1, read on the forward strand.
CCATTATGATATATTATAACTCCGCCATCAAAAACGAAATACATGTCAAGTGTAGGACTTGTATATCTGTGACGGACTTCCAACGTAATTAAGACTCTGTTGAATATTTTGAAACTAATTTGACTGAGACACTTTAAATGTCTAAATTTTTTCAAGAAAATCAAAATATTTCCTTATTGAATGTTCATTTGCAGGCCAATAGAAGAGTATTTCTGACAATTTACCACTGGAATGGCTAGCTCGGTTACCGAGCCAGTCATTTCAGTGGTACAATTTCAAAAAACTATTCTTCTCTTGGCCTACAAATGGACACTCCTCAATACCACTGCAGAGGCCGGTTTGGGCCGGTTTCGTCACGAAAGGGTGAAATCGATTGCACCATGGGAAAAGATTGAACAAAGCTCAGATCGGCGCCAGGGCGGGACATAGCTAGAAATGAATCCGTCTTACGCACTATTTAACATACGAGCTGGATATACGCTCCCCTATGTCACTTTGCCCCTGAATGTATCTTTATCTGATAACCTACATGTCCCTAAATAGAGCCATATACGGTGTGATTGGCTGACATAATGCATATTCATAAACAGTCACATGCGCGCCTAGCGCTAATTATATAACTGACAAATTGACCTAATCATTAATCTACGATGCAATCACAGATTGTTGAGATCACTCAGGATCTTTTTTCTTTCTTTCTTTCTTATTCTTCTTCAAAAAGTTTGGACCACATCTCCTACAGTTCCCATCCGATCAACACCAAACTTGGTCGACTTCTGCTACTCAGCCTGGAATCGTGTGCTATTGTTTTTATTTTGGCTCCTACTAATGGTTTTCGAGCTACCCACCTTCGAGTGGGCAGAAACGTCCCATAGGAAATGTATGGGAATTTTCAATATTGAGAAAATATCGGGATCGGCCGACTGTTACTACACGCATAGTTTGAATTGGATCACTACCGCACTTGGTCAGGATGTTACGATTACAGTCCTGGAGGTGCTGATTGATCTGCGGATGCCCAAGTGGAATGGTACTGCTTGGGCGTCAAAATTACCAGTTTTCGTTTTTGGCAGGAATTATCTCTCCTTTATCAGGGTCAATTGATATATTAGAAGATACCCCAGATCCCAGGCCCAAGTTGAAGGGTACCCCTTGGTTATCAAAATTACAATTCAATATTGATATTTGAACTACGACTATACCTAGAGTTTTGGTCGGATCAATACCATACTTGGCCAGGATGTTACATTAGGAGCCCTGGAGGTGTTAGGTCGTCTGCAAGGCACATGCCCAAGTTGACGGGTACCCCATGGACATCAAAATTTCTAGTTTTCGTTTTTGGCAGGAACGAACTGTTCTTCATCAGAGAAGGTCAATCGACATATAAGATGATACCTTTCATCTTTTCACCACCTCTGGGTCACAGGCCCAGGTGGAAGGATGCCCAATGGGCCTGAAAATAACCAGATTTCGTTTTAGGCATAGATCACCTTCCTGTACCCATACAGGATGATTGAGTCTTAGATGGAATGAAATGGTAAATTTCGAATTCAAGGCACCGCACACAAACTTTGCAGATTTCTTGGTTAATTGACACTTTGACAGCTTTACCATCGGTATATTATGCATGCCGAATCCAATGGTGATGGTTTCGGAGTAATCCGACCTCGAGGTCAAGCTTACTCCTTAGTTGTCAAAGTTACCACTTTTTGTTTTTTTGCCAGAAATCAACTCCACTTGCCCAGAAATTTCTAATGGTCATGTAGAAAGAAGCCGTATACTATTCTTTAATGTCCAGGCATCGCAGATTTACAGGTACTTCAGTTAGTGTCTTCTAGTTTTCATTGTATAGCAAATACATTCTGTTTTGAGCCGGATATATGCTCCCCTATGTGACTTTGCCCCTGAATGTACCTTTATCTGATAACCTTCATGTCCCTAAATAGAACCATATATGGCGTGATTGCCTGGCATAATGAATATTCATAAGCAATGGCATAGCGCTAAGTATATATCTGTTAAACTGAACTGATCATGTTCACTGTAAACCAAGCACAATCTTCCGCACAGATCACATACACTCACTATCAAAGTTCTAACTATGATGGCCAACATGCTCGCCACGGTTTTCCTAGGTATGTAAACTCTAAATTGCATGCTAGCCATGTTGTACAATACTGTTGACAAATGACGTCTGCGTTAATAATACAGTTTATTTAGATACAATCAAAATAGGAACACAGAATCGTATTAAGCATCAGATCTCGCACACTTTCATGCAAATGAAACGTGTTGTCAAATATAGTACATGAGTTTATTGACAATATCCATATTATTTATTTCCTTGTTTCCTTTGTCCTTTCTTTAATTCGTTCTTTAATTCATTCTTTCCTTATTTCTTTCCTTCCTTCTTTCTATCCTTCTTTCCATCCTTCTTTCTTTCCATCCTTCTTTCCATCCTTCTTTCTTTCCATCCTTCTTTCTATCATTCTTTCCATCCTTCTTTCTTTCCATCCTTCTTTCCATCCTTCTTTCTTTCCATCCTTCTTTCTTTCCATCCTTCTTTCTTTCCATCCTTCTTTCTTTCCATCCTTCTTTCTATCCTTCTTTCCATCCTTCTTTCTTTCCATCCTTCTTTCTATCATTCTTTCCATCCTTCTTTCTTTCCATCCTTCTTTCCATCCTTCTTTCTTTCCATCCTTCTTTCTATCCTTCTTTCCATCCTTCTTTCTTTCCATCCTTCTTTCTTTCCATCCTTCTTTCTTTCCTTCCTTCCTTCTTCATACCATCCTTCCCTCTTCCATTCCTCCCTCCCCATCCATCCATCCATCCATCCATCCATCCATCCATCCATCCATCCATCCATCCATCAATCCATCCACCCACAGACGCACCCACTCATCCATCCATCCATTCATTCATTCATTCATTCATTCATTCATTCATTCATTCATTCATTCATTCATTCATTCATTCATTCATTCACTCACTCATTTATTCATTCATTCATTCAATCATTCATTCAATCATTCATCCATTCAACCTCCCTCCTCCCTTCTCACAAACCGACCAATTCACCCACCCATTAACTCTCCGTCACATTAAGTCACGCAATCACCAATTCACCCACCTACCCACCCACCCACCTACCCAACAAGGCCAGCTTGGTATAATTGCTGGATAATGTTGGTCAATGGTCAATTTCTTAATTTGAATATATTAGATACGAATTAATCAGCATGTTTGCTTTGTATATTCTGCATTATTCATAAAATCTGGTAAATATCATCCTACTGACATCTAATGTTGCATTATGAAAATGACATACCTTTGTCGCCAATCCTCAGAGTTATGCCCCTTGCCATTTTTGCTGTATAGTACCCAATTGGGAATTATAATAAATGCGTCAATTGCAATTTCATAGTGATGTTGACTTCTAACATTTACACTAGTGTTGAGCACGCATGTTCTTGCTACCCATCCAAGAACCAGGTCAATCTGATCTAGATTCTTGAGGTAAATTCTCTTAATAACTAATATTAATGGAGATGAATACTTAATGACCAAAAAAATAATTCTATGCGTTTTCGACCACGTATATCAGGTATAAATTTGCTTAACTGTTTTGCTTCATGTGTGTGTTAGAAATGGCATTTTCGTAAATAACTTTACGGAAATTGCCGACAACATTATGGAAATCTCCGTGTACCGTGCTAATGGCAAATTGTTTTGGATTGAAAAATGCGGATTAAGGAGATTTGTGCATAGATGTTTTAATTCCGTCTTCATCTACTTCATACACTAGCACATAACACACATCTGCCCATGTGATGGAAGCACATATATTTATCAACCTGATGAACAAGCCAAACATTACTACATGAACGAATTTATAGTAAAGCGAACTGACAGCAAATGGAGAGCTTATCATCTCCACAGATCTTTTGTCCCGACAATATTGTGACTTTACATGTCAAGTTCGCAAAGGTATGAGCTAAATCAGCGTGAATAATATGTCTACCGAAATCTGATTCATTTGACATTGACATTCTACACAAAGTGAATCTGCCATCTCACTAAATTATATAATTAGCCACGTTTCGAGAATATATTGTTGCCGGTACCTCACCCAATTGCCCATCCTGGTCAAGTTTGTGAAAACTGTGTGTGTGCGTGCGTGCGTGCGTGCGTGGGGGTGGGCGGGCAAGGGGTGGTGGTATGTATTTAGTTGCGCATGTTTGTAACATAGAAACCTGTGCAAACATTAAATTTCCCATGGTCAGTACCTTTGAATCTTTTGACGATCAGCTTGCTTCACAGGCCTCTCACACTGGCGACCAGGCTCTCATCCAGCTCTCTTTCTTATGCTATGTTAGCCTGTCCAAGTACTTGGGAAGGTTATCATACTTTTTATTACCATGAGCAAGCAAGTCATATATGGTGTATCAGCATATTTATTTTAGCCTTGCCAGTTAGCATCTGACCATATCATCTCTCAAGCATTACATGTATTCGGCTATACGCACTAGTATTTTAGATTAGCGTACCTACACACCTCTACATAGTTTATTGTTAATAATATTTCTAGTTTTACAAATTAATAATTTGTGATTGTTCCATTTTTTGGTTTTTAAATGCAGGAAATGGTCTCTTAGAGAGTCTACTTTTAAACAATTCTCAGCGAAAGGCCCCCGGACCTCCTACACAACTGGACATGAGGGACACCCCATTCCGGACCCACCACCAAATTCGGCCCCATACCCCCAATATATCACCCCTGGCTACGCCAGTGGTCACAACATACAGTACACGTGGCGGTGTCTGGTTAAATGGCACTGAAAACATAAAATAAGTGAACATGTAGGCATACTTACATTTTTGCATACTTGTACAAACTTTACAATTTGTACACTGTTGTTTCCATAACCACGTAGGCTTATACACACCCCGATGTCACTGCCAAGAACAATGCCTTTTGTCGAATATTCCTAAGTAATTTAATTTCACCTCCAGGAATGCATTTATAAGGACTTGCTGTTTTAAATTGTCACGCATACGTTGCCAAAAATTAAATCAATATTTATTTAATAAATAAATTCTATAAGATTGAAAGACAACAATTAAACAATCACGTGCATACCAACCAACAATGGAGGAATCTAGTCAATCATATGACGTCATAATCAACTACGTCACATGTATGGTGACGTCATAATCAATTGCGTCGTGAATGACGCGATATAGTACATCACTGACACTTAATAGCCCATCAAGTTGTACGAATTGTGTGTCTTTACTATTTAATAAATATTCTGCTGAATAAATTGAAACTTATTTGACTGGGCAGCAACAGCAGGCAGTCAAATTAGTTTTAAAGTATTCAACAGCTTACCGGTATGGTTTTCTGGAAATTGGGACTTAAAGAGTGCAGGGATTGATCGATCCCAACATGATCCTAACCCTAAGCGTGCGTGGATGTTAGGTAGAGATTGGTGGGGAATAGCTAAAACTGGATTTATCCATTGTCGGTGTACTGACGTGGCGCGATTATGACAGTTTGGACATGTTAACCTTAGTAGAAATGCTACGCGATGGGCGGCTTTCTTGATTGGTCGACAGCTTGATGACGTCATCAATATTTGAATTAGGCCACGATCCCCTTTCGCCGCCAAAAAACCTCGAATCTGATTGTTCAGGAGAGGAATACCAATTAGATTCAAGAGATTTTGGGTGGGAAAAGATTGGAGCATGACCTAATTAAGAGATTGATGACGTCATCAATCTCTCGACCAATTAGTAAATAGCTTCCCATCCCTTTGCAGACTCTGTTGTTGTAGAGCCTTTGTTGTCTCGATAATTGACAGGTTAATGAGGCATGAAGCTGTTAGAGGGCCTGGCCAGGGTCATGCAACACCTGTCTCCCAATCAGCAAAGCCACCCATACAATCGGCATTGTTCTACATGCGTATTGAGTCATGCCGGTGCTAGGGGCGTGGCTAGGTCACGTGACCCCTCTCAGCAAATCAGGAAAGCAACCCATACTATGGCCAAAGCCGCCCATATCGTCGCCAGAGTTATGTGACAGCAGATGGTTTGCCAGGCACAATGGGCTGTGAAAGTGTTAAAGGTGCATGGTCAACACAAAGGTTACGTGACTCTGCAGCCAATCAACAGAGTGGTCCATATCATCGCGAAAGCTGGCCATATCGTCGCCAGATTTTTCTGACAGCAGATGGTTTGCCAGGCGTAATGAGTCATGAAGGTATTAAAGGGGCATGGTCACACAAAGGTTGCATGACCCATCAGTGTCAATCATGAGACCCTTTGGGGTGGGTCACCAACAGTTCATACCAGCAAGTGTAATGAGTCATGAAGGCGTTAAAGTGGGAGTGACCTAATATGCAAATAAGATGACAATCACTTTCTCAGCAAAAGCCTGCTATATCTGCATTAACGTGCTTCATAACTCTTATGTACAAATTGTTACCAAGATCTTCAAGTACTTCGTATCCTAAAAAGTATAATGAATTCATCATCATGACACTTATCAAAGCTTTACCTATTTTCCGAAAACTCATGATGAAGTTAAGGTATTTGAGAGCTTTTCTGTGCTTTTTATATGCATTCCATGACACCATTTTGACAGAAAATGTCTGAACATATTACAAAAGTTGGCGACAGTATGGGCAGCTTCAACGAGGGCATGGGTGGCTTTCCTGCTTGGCTGAAAGAGTGATGACATCAAATAATTTGCATATTATGCCACACCCATTTTAACACATTTATGACCCGCTACCCCTGCTGGCACACACAGTTGGTGACCCTTGTGGTGACCCTCGTGATTGGCACTGAGGGAGCATGTGGCATTCGTGTTGGCCATGCCCATTTAATGCTTTACGACTCATTATGCCTGATAAACCGACTGCTGCCAGAAAAAGATGGTGATGATATTTGTGACTTTGACGATAGTATGGGCAGCTTTGTTGATTGGCTGAGAGGAGTAGCATGACCTTTGTGTTGGTCATGACCCTTTAACAACTTCACGACTCATTGCGCCTGGCAAACAATCTGGTGTCAGAAAAATCTGGCGATAATATGGGTGGCTGTGGTGATGGGATTGGTGGCTTTCCTGATTGGCTGAGAGGGGTCACGTGACCTGGCCATGTCCCGAACACATTGGCAGCTCATTACGCTTGTCAAACAATGGCAACGGTATGGGCGGCATTGTTGATTGGCTGAGAGGGGTCATGTGACCCTGGCCACGCCAACTAACACCTGCATGCCGCATTACACCTGTCAATAATCATGACAACAATGAATCCAAAACAAAAGAGGCTGCGAAGGGATGCCGTGCATTTTTACTGATTTGTCTAGAGCTTGATGGCGGCATCAACATTTGGAATAAACTAAATCCCATTGTTTCCCACCAAAATCTCACGAATCTGATTGGTCATGAGAACAAAGGCTTTCTCTCTCGCCCAATCAGATTCGAGTATATCTTGGTTGGAAAAACGGTGTGTGGCCTAATTCAAATATTGATGACGTCAACAAGCTGTCGACCAATCAGGAAACTCGGCCACCCTTTCCCCTTTCTAGTAGCTTTTGTGTCGTCATGGACAGCCAGGGTAATTTTTCGTCTGAAGCTGGAAATATCTTAAATTGTTAACTTGTAATAATCCACTATGTTGTAATTTGCCAGAGTAAAACATTTTAATATATAAATATGGGTTTTGTTGGATTTATTTTCAATAAATAAAGTGAAAACTAGGTGTGGTATCATCTCGATTTCCTGATTGGTTTACTATATTGTATTGATTGACTAGTGGTGAAATTCACTGGGTCATGATAAGACTTATACCGATATGATATCAAATAATGATATCATTAATGTAGAAATTTCTAAGATATGATCTTAAGAAACCAGAAATATAGCACATTATACTGCTACAATATTTTAAAATTTCCAAATATATTACAAAATTACTATATGTTACACACATTCCTATAACAAATAACCAATGTAATAATAGATGTTAGAAGAAAATCATATATGTGAATGTGTATCGTTAATCCTGATGAAAACTTCCCAATTGAAATCTAGTGTGCTAATAGAATCATTTTGAACAATCTAAAATAGGCTTTGTTGTATAATACATATACAATCGAAATAATAGTATAAATCTTTTTATGGTGTATAAAGACTTCATAAACTCATTGTCTCTTAACAATTTTTTCTGCATGTGCAATATATTGGTACAGATTGTGTCAATAAAGTTTTTAAAATAGGGTACTATTCGCACATTTTTGATGACTTGATATAGTGTTTACACCCGATGAGTGGCCTTATTTTACTGGTTGTCATTATGACACCATTGTTTTACGAATAAATTAAATTTAGATTCACTTTATGGCGACTTTCCAAGTGATTTGTCTTAGTTCTATCAGAGAGGATGTGAGTTCTTTTACTGCTGTATTTAAGGGTTCATTGGGACTTCTAGGGTTCTTTGGGACTTGTATGTTTCATGCATCCTGTTCAGTTTGAAGAAGGTATGTTGCTTCAATGATAGCTTCCATGTCTGCCTTATAATAAATGTAATATAAAGGTTGTTCTCTGTCATGCTCTATGTTTATCCCTAATATTCGCTTTGCACTGCATCCTTGGTAGAGCCATCTGCATATACTTGTATCGTGGAATGTCATGAAAAAATGTTGTTTCTGTAGGCAATGTGGTGGTACGGTTCTCCAGCAATTCTATCCTCGTAAAACCTTTAATCCCCTTACGCCCCCCCCCCCTCCCCCCTAGTCCACAGTTCTGAGGTTTGATCATTATATAGTGCATACACGATATTTGCTGGAACTTCACCAAGTAATCTTAACACCAGGGTTCTAAGTTTTTCAAGGCACTATGAAAGTATACCATTGCGGTTTCTATGTGTTTCTCTGAATCCCAAATTGCATGATCATCTCGATTAAATGTACTAAGATCTGCTTGATGGCATTCATGCAGATATTTAACGATGGGTGTGGTAGGTGGGACTCCAGCCGGTTGTACACAATCCACCTCCAATTACTAATGTGACCGTGTATTTTTACTAAAGCCACACGATTGTGAAGATCCATCTGACTATACACCCATTGACTTCACCCTGTTGCGGATTAAGTAATATCACCACTCGGTCAAACTCTTTTCCCTTTTCTTTCAGTCGTCCATCACCTGTGAAATAAGACTGATATGATGTATTGTCCTCACTGATGATATCTTCTTCCCATAGAAAACATTGCATTAAAATGTTGAAACTCGAAAATCTAGCTTCGATGGCTAGTAGGTCTGTAGCTTTCTATTAAAAATCTTTCTTGTGTATCAGAATCATTATGCCTGTTTTATCTGTGGGACGATACCATTCATTCATCTGATGTTAAACAGCATATAGATTTTCTTTTACTTTCTCTTTCCAAGGAGAATTTCCTTTATCTATTTCTCTGATCCACATAATTTCTTTAGCCCCAAAGTTTTCAGTGCTTCATTTCACTCTGTCAGACTGAACCTCATATTCATCACATTCAATTATCTCATTTTGTAGTTTCTGCATGCACAGCTTGACATCTTCTTGTGTCAATATCATAGTTGCTTATCTTTTGATACTTGTCTATGAATTTCATTGCAGCAGCATTGTCTGTCAGTATCTTGCCATTCTGCATTGATTCAATGGGTATCATTTTTCTGTTCTCTCCATTCATTCTAGAGACACTGCTCCAGATCTTGCATTCATATTTGTCATATTTAGTTCAGTAGTCCTTCTTGCCAACTTTTTCTTTGAATGGTGTTAACGCCTCTTTCCATGTTGGTAGTTGCCACATTCATTTGCAGATTGTTTCCAGTTGTTGGCGTATTTTCCAATATTCCAATATTTTTCATTTTTCACTATGCCCCGCCAATCTCTAGCTCATGTTGGGATCGATCAATCTCTGAACTCCCTGCCTATCAATTTCAAAACAACTATACAGGTAAGCTATTGAATATTTTGGAACTAATTTGACTTAGTCAAATTTGTTTTAAAATATTCAACAGCATGTTTATTAAATGATAGAGACAAACAATTCATACAACGTTATTAAGAGTTAAAGACGCATATAAAATTATTTATGATGTAATGATTATGACGTGACGTCAGATGATGGATGGCAGCAACAGCGTCCAGTCAAATTAGTTTCAAAATATTCAACCACATGTATGTTAAATAGTAGACATACAATTCATACAACGTGTCAGACAATTAAGAGTTAAAGACGGGACAAATAGAATCATTTATGACGTAATGATTATGACATCATCCTACACGCTGCTTAGCTGATTATGACGACATATGCCGTCAGATGATAGATGGACACTCTGGAGAGGTGAATTTCGACTGTCCAACATTGTTTATGCCCTCGCTGTGCATCCCTTGGAATGGTTTTGCATCTCGTATGCAGCACCTTTACATCCTAGCTTTCATGGGTGTCGAGTATTCGTCTGTGAGGGCTCCACATTTCGCCTGTTTGCCTGTTTGCAGTTCCATTTGGAAAGTATAACGTGGTTTATGGCATTTTATGACAAACTGATTTGAAAATAATAATTTCCAGAAGATGGAAGATTATTAGACAAATTTCCCATAATAGGAAGGCTAATTAGTCTTAGAATGCATCTCCTCAATACCCTTATACATCCAGGTATGCAGAAACAGTCTGGCAGAAATTTAAATGCTACGGAAAGATTTGCATGCTCACGGTTGGCCACTCCTACATTACTGCAGCTAGATATGGGGAATGTTTGTTGTTGAATTACTATATTACTATTATGTTTATTATGCTCTTCTTTCTGCGTTTTTTGCGACATTGGTGAAACTCAAGCCTCAGGACAGTGAGTTCGGCATGGCTGGTGGGGGGGGGGGGTGTTGAGGCGGTGGCACCTAAACCGTGAGCTTATTGGTTTTGGCTATGTTTGCCATAGATTTTATACGTGGTAGCTTTAAATATCTGTATGTTTTGTTTTATCTAGCCTTGCTACATCTTGGCTGTGCGACGAATTATCAAGAAGCGGATACCATATGCCTTTCATGTTCACTATTAAGCCACCCACAAGAATGTAAAACAATCGCTGAAATATGGGTCACACGAACAATGTTTTACAGACCTTCTACTTCTGGGAAATGGTTTCAACAGCTATTAGATTTGGCTACGAAAATAGCAGATCACTGACCAAGTTCTGATTCATCTGCCCAGCTGCATGTTCGACAACGACGCATGCCAGGTACTGATATCTCTCTATGTCAGGAATGTTGTGCAGGAAATCTCTGTAATCGGAGGTTATGTGGATTACATGAAAACAACAACACAAGTGAGTCATTTACGTTGCACATGAGGCATATGTCTGAGAATATTTTATTTGTATGTCATATTGAATTACGATTACAGATAACAAACTGTTGTTGATATATCCGTGATTGCACGTGGTTTTTTGGGTATTCCAAAACACCATGTAGTTAAGTTAAAGTTCTCATATGTTCAAAGAAGTTACACATCCTAACAAAGTTTATAACCATTTATTACTTTATGGACACTTTAAGTAACTAGGTGTGTAACTGTCATTTTAGAAAGATATTTGCTGGCGCCATTATTTCAGATTCTACTGTCTTCACCAGTGCGCCATTGTTCATATAAATCCATTCTCGTAATGCTAATGCTAGCCATTCTCCTGCTGGCTTCCGATGTGAACACATAGTAAGTGCATAGCATCGTTCAATACTAGTTGTATATCGCCTATGGTACAAATCAAAACAAATATATTTATAACAAGTTTACTGAAAATTATTGCTGCCTATAGCGGCAACTGCTTTCCATCAAATTGTTGTCAAACTAATCAGCTTTTTTTAATCAGCTAATCAGAATACAATTCTCACTAGGTAATGATTTGATAACAATTTGTTTGAAAATCGTTGGCGCAACAACTTTAAATTAAATTGTTCTCAAAATATAAACCTAAAACGTAGTCCTAAGAACCAGACACCTAAAATATTTTGAAATTAATTTGACTGAAAGTCAATGACAACTTCGACAATCAGTAAACTAATGGAAAATACATAGCGCATTTTTACTACAGTCATTGTCGTAGATAGTGAATTCATCACCAAAGTTGGTATAATGCATACAATATCAGACATTACTATGTGACACAACTCATCCTAAGGAAAGCACATTGACAACTTCATTTGTCAAACTCATCCACTGACCCAAAGGCATCTTATTAAATATCTAACAAATGATAAAAGCAGAGATACAGTTCACTGCAATGTAACTGCTACCGAGCAAGGGAGATAACCTCTATACCTAGATGATTAATCAAGATAATACCAAGTTATGCCCTTTAGAAATATCACCTCAAACTATCCATATCATATGTTAATATGGTCACAAAAATTGAATTTGATAAATAAATTTCAAACCCCTTCCCCAACGGATCTAAATTTATTTTGAAACTGTAAATAATATCCCGAAGATATGGAATCATATGGCTGATAAAACGTTCAACAAAACCAGTCCAATGGCAACAAATCTAGTAGTCGAATCAATCTAAGAAAAAATATAGGTGCACCCGGGCAAAATTGCAACAAAATTTCTGTCAGTAGATTTTTGGCGAAGAAGCAATAACATATTACCCTAAAATATCTTGCCAATTCGGATGGTGGGAAATATGTAGTTTTATTTGTTATAACCCGCACTCTTTTGCGTCGCGTTTATGACTGATTTAATCAGCGTGCACATTGCCCTTATGGTCTGGTCATCAGCTCAGAAGTTAAATCGCTAACTCTTCCTTTATGCTCCCATATATCCTATTTTTAAACTGGCACGCTTATTTAGTGTTATGTTAGGTGTAAATCTATGCTTTATGAACGTTCATTTGTACAGCAGTTACTAAAATATAGATCTACCATGCTACCGGATTTGGAATTTTCTTCTTATGTGTTAGCTGTAGTGTAGACTCCATCTATCTTGTCTAGAAGAACGACAAGCGGATACTTTAAAAGTTTTACTGATGTACTGAGCTTCGATTTCTGTCATTTCTTCGTATCATTTTCTTTTTCTTCGGATATTCCGTTTATATATTATATATTATATTGTGTTATAATACAGCAATCTATGATGATGTAAACTTAGCTTAGTCACCGTGGTAGGTAATACTCCTAACCAATTGGAGCGTACATGTGTGTGCCTGAATTAGCATTATTTTTCAATTATGACATCTTAAGCAATTATATAAATTGATACCTGTAGCTAACCCGCTTTTTAACTGTTGTGAAAACTACAAAAACAAGCACCATCTTCCCCGCTGTCTCAGTGCTGCGCTCTACATATTATACTGTCCATGGGCTTTATTTGATCAAGCTGCGATGGCACCCTTCTCATGAACTAGGACAGCAGGTCTACGGCCACACAGAAGAACACAATCAAACGTTAGATGGCATAACAATCAAATCAAATTTTAACCAAGACAGTGTTTAATGAGCGTTTACATATCCTGAAACACTCCTTTCACTTAAATGTAATGTAATTGGAGTGGTATACAGCCAAACATGGTCGAGTGGATAAATCCATATAATGGACACTTGTCGACTAAGGTGCTGCATAGCATGCCACCGAAGCAAGCCATAGAATACAGGAGGGAGTGAATAAGCTACTACAATGGACAGAAGATTGGGGGCGAGAACTCAATGGAGTCAAATACTGTATCCAGTATCCTCTCAGTTCCCACTCATGCTTGGAGAGAGTACCTTGCTACAGAACAGCATACCCACCTTTTTAGCATCAATCTAGACTAGCGCCTGATCTGGAATCCCCATATCAGCGAGATCCATCAA
>CM067364.1:80449885-80576568 GCA_034401795.1 Chaetoderma sp. LZ-2023a
CCCCATATCAGGGAAATGGAGGCGAGATCCATCAAAAAGGTGATTATCATGACGAAACCGCATGGGAATCAAACTCCAAGATCCTGAGAACAGTCTATATAGGTACAGTACAATCAGATGTTTTTACCACGAATATAGGTGTGGTCCAGCCAATCCAGATCACTGTGAGATTCTGACACACCATGTGTGGTCTTCAGAGCCACCACTGACAGATGACATTTACCAATTGTGTGTGAGGAAAGCTGATCTGTTGTCAATTCTAAGCACTGAAACACAATAATTTACCAATTCTTAGTTCTGAAAAATTATATTTCTCCCTAAAACATGATTTTTTACCACTTCTGAACACTAAAGGATGATATGTTACCACTTCTGAACACTGAGGGATGGTGTGTTGCTAATTCTGATCATTGATGGAAGGGAATTTCACAAATGTCATGCCATGAGAGATGACCTTTGCCAGGCCTAACACCTGAAAGATGACAGTTATCAATTGTGAGTGAGGAAAGCTGATCTGTTGTCATTTTTCTGCACTGAAAGACAATAATCTACAAATTCTTAGTGCTGAAAAATTATATTTCTACCCAAAAACAGGTTTTTGTTTTACCACTTCTGAACACTAAAGGATGATATGTTGCCAATTCTGATTATTGATGCATTGAATTTCACAAATGTCATGCCATGAGAGATGACCTTTTGCCAAACCTAACCCCTGAAAGATAATATTTACCACGTGTGAGTGAGGAAAGTTGATTTTGTTGTAAATTCTAAGCCCTGAAAACCAATAATTTGGCCATTCTTAGTGCTGAGAAATAATGTGCCATGAGAGATAACCTTTTGCAAAACCTATGAAACCCTGAAAGATAACATTGATCAATTGTGAGTGAGGGAAGCTGATCTGTTGTAAATTCTAAGCAGTGAAAAGATAATAATTTAGCAATTCTTATTGCTGAAAAATTATTTTTCTACCCCGAAACATGATTTGTTACCACTTCTGAACACTAAATGATGATATATTGACAATTCTGATCATCGATACATGGAATTTCACAATTGTCAATTCCATGACAGATCACCTATTTCCAAACCTGAAAGTTAACAGTTACAAATTGTAAGTGATGAGATGCAAATTGGCAATAGACTAAAGCATATATACAGTATATTTTATATTCACAACCCTTCAGCCTGTATTGCTGATCAGTCACCTTGACATTCAATATGGGAGGGCGTTCAGGATCCCTCCACAGGTAGTCAGCTGCTACATGGAGAGCAATTATTTCCAGTTTGAGGTTGGAACAGAGGGGCCCACTGCATACAGAGATGATTTCAGAAGGTATTCCTGTGTGTTGGCTGAAGACACCACTGTCTCTTATGGCTCTGGTAGATTTTGTGTGTGCCAGGGCTTTGTGTGTGGAATCAGTCTGTTCTTGTTTTCCAGTGAGTGCGGGTGCGCTGGTCCTTATTGGCTCTGCAGACCACACCTGGTGTGTCAGAATCTCACAGAGATCGACATTATTTCAATAACAACTACATTCTCCTGCCATTTCTTCAGCTGGTCTGACTCTGTTTTTTCATTCAGCTCTTTGTTAGATCCTGCAACTTCATTTGGAGAGGATCATCCATGAATCGCTTGAAATCTTCTCCCTGTATCAGAAATTTTCTTCTCCCTTCAGGTTTCCAGTGGTTGGATGAGATAGTCGGGGTCTACACTGTTGTAGCTTAGTCACGCCCTCCTGTATTCTATAGCCTTCATTGGTGGTGTGCTCAACATTACCATGTCACCAGTCGACAAGTGTCCATTATATCGATGTATCCACTCGACCATATTTGCCTGTGTACCACTCCGAGTGCATTACGTTTAAGTGAAAGGAGTTTATCAGGGTATTTAAACGTACATTAAACTGTCGTGGTTCAAATTCGATTTGATTATTATGCCATCTAAAGTTTGATTGCGTTATTCGTTTGAATTAGTTCATGGGAATGGGGGTCTATCGCCGCTTAATCAAATAAAACCCAGGAATATTATAATATGTAGAGTGCAACACTGAGACAGCGGCGGTGATGGTGTTTGTTTTTGTAGCTATCACACCAGCTAAAAACATGTAAGCTACATATATAAAATTTATATAATTACGTAAAATGTCATAATTGAAAAATAAATTTAAATCAGGCACACACAATACTCTCCCAATTGCCTACATTTATTTGAAAAAAATGTATGTCTTGGTATATATAAACACATTGCATCCAGGAACAAATGAGAATTGTATGTATTAATGAATAAATATACCAAAAGTGTGTGGATTACCACCTATCATACCCAGCTAAGTTTACGTCATCATATATTGCTATGTTATAACATAATGGGGGGGGGGGGGGGAAGAAAGATGACACCGCCACACAGGTCTCCTCCGTAAGTACAAACTTTGCTGGGAAACTAAGTCATCAAGGATTGCGGGCTGACATCCGCATACAGAGGCAACTCTGACTATGTCTGACCTTCTAACAAGAAACTGTGCTCGACATCCTCGGACAACGCAATCTTCCCAGGAGCTTACAATAGCTACGTGGAATGTACATGGTCTGACTGCAGCATCAATGAGGCAAAGCTTAGGTGCAGACTGTGAACACTATAAAATCGATATCACATGCATTCAAGAGACTTAAGTAGCTAAACACTCAAAGCAGCAACTTCAGACAGGCCATAAGCTAGTACACATGGAGCAAAGACAGGCCACTTACCATGGATTAGGCTTCGTAATCAGACCAAGGGTATTGGACGATGTCATTAGTTTTGGATACATCAGTGATCGCGCTGCATTTATTGACCTGGCTATACCAACGCGAAAGCGCACCACCACTAAGTATCGCATAGTCAATGCATAAGGGCCAACTACCGAAAGGGCCAAAGAGAATCCAGCTATATTAGATTCCTTCTATGCAGAATTGAGCTCCGCCATTAGTATCCCAGCTAGATGGCAACTGATCATGTGTGGCGATTTAAACTCCAAGCTAGGTAAACTTGGCATTGCAGACAAAGGTTCAGGACTTGGCCCATGCATGGGATCGCATGTAGAGGGCACACGCAACAGCAATGGACATGCACTAGTTGCATTCCTTAGTTACAATGGCCTATTTGCCACACATACGACTTTCAAACACCCATGCCGCCACCGGACGACATGGACTGCTCGTTCCTATGGAGGCACATACCTCAATTCTTACCATAAGCCAGTCATTACACGCCTCCATATGAACCAGCTCTACCTAATATATAAACGCCATACCAGGCAAGAGGGTAGAGTCACCTACAACTTAGCCAAGCTCATCAGCGACACTGACACTCAAATGTCATACAAAAAGGTCCTCGGGACGCAGATAGCTAACATCGACGCAAAGCCTAGCTAAGGCATGGCAACGGCATAGCAAAGCCCGGTTACGACCTAGGTAAGTTCTAGGTAAGGCTTAGCAAAGACTGGATAAGGTCTATGCAAGGCCTAGGTAATGTCTTGCAAAGCTGGATAAGGCGCAGGTAAGGTGTAGTAACGCTTGAATAACGCCTAGGTGAGGGCCTAACAAAGCCTGACTAAGTCCAAGTTAAAGCCTAGGGAAAACCTAGCAAAGTCTTGCTAATGCCTAGGAAATGCCTATAGAAGCATGGCTAAGGCCTAGGTAAAGTCTATCAAGGCCTCGCTAAGGCCGAGCAAAGTCCTGCTAAGGCCAAGGTAAGGTTGTGTAATGTCTAGATAAGGCCTGCCTAAGGTCTTGCAAAGTTTGGTCAAAGAATTACAAAGCGTGGCTAAGACCTATGTAAGGCTTAGTAAAGACTGGCTACGTATTAACAACCCAGCCTGGCCATGGCCTAGGTAAGGTCTGACTAAGTTCTAGCAAAGCCTAGCTAAGTCCATAAATGCCTATGTAAGGCTTGGCAAAGCCTGGATAAGGCCTAGGTACTGGCTTGCCAAGATTGGCTAGAACACAGGTAAGACTTAGCAAAGCGTGGCTAAGGCCTAGCTAAGGTTTGGTAAGACATTACCTAGGTCCAGATACGGCCGGACTAAGGCCTAGCAAAGCCTAGCTAAGACCTTGGTAAAGTCTATCAAAGCCTGCCTTATGCCTAGGTACGGTCTAAGAAAAAAGTCTGGCAAATGCCTGCGTAAGACATAGCTAAAGCTTACCAAAGCCTCGCTAGGGCCTAAGTAACGTCCTGCAAAGCTTGGCTAAGGCGCAGGTAATGCCTATCAGCTTACTTACGGCCTAGGTAATGCTTAGCAAACCTGGCTAACCTGGCTACGGGCTAGGCAATGTCTAGCAAACCATGGCTAAGGGCTATGTAAAGTTGATCAAAGCCTGACCAAGGCCTGAATACGGCATGGCTACGGCCTGGCTAAGGCCTATGTAAGGCCTAGCAAAGCCTAACTAAGGTGTGGCAACGGCCTAGCAAAGCCATATTACGACCTACACACATTAAACAAACACTCGGGTACACCAAAACTCGGGTACAAAAAGTACACAGATTTTTACCAAATCGGGTACAACTACACATTAAGTCGGGTACAAAACCGACAATAACAATGGGATGTATCTACCAAATCCGGGTACATACACATAGGCTCGGGTACAATCGGGTACAACCGGGTACAAGATTACTATAAAGGGAGCGCGCAAACAGTGCATTTCGGGTACATATTAATTCCTAAACCGGGTACAATCGGGTACACGCACAATCGGGTACACCAACACACATTAAACAAACACTCGTGTACACCAAAACTTGGGTACAAAAAGTACACAGATTTTTACCAAATCGGGTACAACTACACATTAAGTCGGGTACAAAACCGACAATAACAATGGGATGTATCTACATACACATAGGATCGGGTACAATCGGGTACAATCGGGTACAATCGGGTACAATATTACTATAAAAGGAGCGCGCAAACAGTGCATCAGCATCCAGACTCAACGGACACTAACCGTTAGCGTCAGGACAACATAGCATCTTACAAGCTTTTCACACATTTTTATTGAGAAAAGCGTGATTTCATCCACAAGACATTCAAGATGGACACACCGACTGCAGCAACTTCTGCTATATCAATTGAATCTACAGAAACTATTGTAGACATGATGAACAATGCCGTTATTGACAAAGTGGGTTCCGACATCCAGAGCCGCAAGAGAATCCGCATAGCAGACGATGAGCTGAGCAGTTCTGTTGACATGAGGGCTGTAGTCACGAATCCAAGGAAGACACCTTGCATTCCAGAGGAGCAATTCCAGTCCTACAGACAATGGCGGCAAACTGCGTGCAAACAGGCACGCACCTTGCTACAATTAGATAAATTAGAAATAGCCATTTAAAAAGACGATTTTCCAGCCAACCTGGCTATTAGTGTTAGATACGTTCCACCTTCAGATGACAACACTGTCACCAACCAAAGGAACGATATCTTAAGAAAACATAGCCTACAATTAGCCACAGACCTAGCAGCTATCCTCAGAACAAGGGCAGACAAGCTTTCGGAACAGACCCGCCGCCTCAAAGCGGATTTCAGGGCGTCCACAGAAGACCAAAAGGTGTTTCTGGAAGCAACACAGGCAGTGAGAGCGACGGTACTCAAAACCAGAGAACGATCAACCAGTCCACCGACCGCCACTATTTGGTCATAGAAGGAACTCCTCCTTTAAAGACACGCTAATAACGGCCAAATTTATGGATGCAAAAACTTTTGGCATTCGAGGCAGAAACATCACCAACCCGATCATTCCATGCAACAAACACAATTGCGAATTCTGCCAACAAATAGACAAAAAACGCACATTCAAATGCTCGCACACTGGGCTTAGCTATCATACCAAAACAAAAACATTCTGCAACACCACAAATGTCGTATATTTAATCACGTGTAGCACATGTTCTAAACAATACATTGGTGAAAGTAAACGAGAATTCCAAATACGTATTAAAGAACATTTAAGGGACATTAAGAACAAAAAAGACACACCAGTAGCCATTCACTTTAATCTCCCAAACCACAACACCACATCAGTCAACTACAGAATTATTGAAGTGCTCCATCGCGATCCTGATTCACCGGAAGCAACGTCTATCCGTAAGGAACGCGAGAAATTCTGGATCCATCAGCTACATAGCATGGACCCAATTGGAATTAATCACGTTGATTGGTGACAATCTCTACCTGTAAGTAGTACAATAATTAGCTACCTGTCACCACGCTCCACCTTGGAGATGTCTATGACGTAATCACATTACGTCACACCTGCATGACGTCACACTGACGTCCCTAACGTTACAACAAATTTAACGATTTTAACTTCATAACATTAGTAGCAATCATCAAGTTTCGACGGAATCCCAGCATTAGTTCATGGACCGACACCAGTGCCCAAAGTGTACAGCTAACTTCGCTTAGAGGACGAGTCTTGTTCGCCACAACCGTGTGGTACACCTCAAGCAAGGATTCTGGTGGACATCTTAGCTACTATACAATGATTTTCGAATATATACATCCCAGTAAAAACTACTGTGACAAAGTGTCTACACATTTCCTCTGATGAGTATAACCCAAACAAGGGTACGGAACGCCAGAAGTCTGGATCAAATATTGAAAGGCCCATTAACAAATGGACCAATGCCATTATAACCTTTTATTAGAGATCTATCCCTTAAACCCTATGTATAAAACTATACATTTCGGGTACACATTAATTCCCAAACTGGGTACAATCGGATACATGCACAATCGGGTACACCAACACACATTAAACAAACACTCGGGTACACCAAATCACGGGTACAAAAAGTACACAGATTTTTACCAAATCGGGTACAACTACACATTAAGTCGGGTACAAAACCGACAATAACAATTGGATGTAACTATCAAATCCGGGTACATACACATAGGATCGGGTACAATCGGGTACAATCGGGTACAAGATTACTATAAAAGGAGCGCGCAAACAGTGCATCGGCATCAAGACTCAACGGACACTAACCGTTAGCGTCAGGACAACATAGCATCTTACAATCTTTTCACAAAAATATCAATATTCTGATATATGTAGGCTGAGAATTCAAGGCAATATAATGGATTTGTATTTGATGTCACAATATATGCAGTATGCTAATGCATTTAGCCATTGCATCTTTTTATGTTGGTTGCTTTCATGACTCAAAATGGATGCGCTATAAGGCAGACTACTTCGTTGATACATACAATTTTACAACTGGGTGCCATATTGATCACAGATCTTTGCAAAAAAACTGCAATTCAGCCGTCATTTGTGAACAATTAGACTAGTAAAGCAGCTTTTTCCATATGCCATGCACAAAATGTAAAAAGCTGCAATCCTACATGTCGCTTCATGCATATAACAAGATTAGTCATTTGTGAACAATTAGGAGCCCAATGCAGCTTTTTTCGCGTGCTACATGACATACTGAAAAAGCTATAAGCATAGCTTCATGCAGCTTTTTTCGTATGGCACAGTCGCCATATGAAAAAAGCTGCGATGAGGCCTTCCAGTCAGTATATAGATGTAGTTCAGTGGAGCGCCTCAAACCAAAAGAGAGGTTTAACTTGTAACCGCTTCACCAACATAAGAAGTGATTTATGACATTTAAATTTCTCGGGTGCTTAAGCAAATTTTCTCATGTGTCTGTTTTGGATCTTTTTATGTTGGTCACTTTTATTAGTCAGAATGAATACGCAATACTTCGTTCATACATACACTATTACAACTTAGTGCCTTTTTGACCTAACATGTTGGGCCAAAAATATGGCCATGGTATAAACTATTCCATAGTATACCACCCCCACCCCCTTGGCCTGAGTAAACTGAGCAGAAATCTGTGTATAATAGACTCGAAAGTACGGGTATATAGGATTACTTTTCAATATTAAAGTTTTGGTAATGTGGGATTACGGCCAAAGCAGCAATCATAGCTTATAGTCCAGGAGCTAAAGCTAGGTCAGAATCGTGACGTAGCACACCCAGTATTCGGAAGGTCTGACACTTGCTGTGGCTTGGGGGACATGTCCCACACATTTTAAGCCCTGTTGTACAACCAAATTGTGGTAGCACTAATTAGTTATCCTGATTTCTTTGCATAGGGGGTCTAGGCTTTGGCTGTATCCACAGTGCACAACGATATAAGCATGATCGTGTCATAACTCAAAGTAATATCGTATTAGATTCACCATATATGATATTTAGACGGATATCGACCTAACATATATCCAACATACATTTTGCATGCATATACCAAAGGCGAGGGTGAAATGTGAAGGTGTGTATGTACGTGAATAAATTGCAACAGCTGTTCAAATCCTTTAAAGTTGAGTCAAGCTCGAAATCACACCTGTTCGCATTTGGAACTCATATATTCATATGGTAGAGCTGCTGCTTGGATTCATAAGAGCTGAGAGAACTGGAGATTGGCAGGCACACCTATCTGCTACTGCTGCTATGGCGCCATATTTCTACAGCATGGACAGAA
Organism: Chaetoderma sp. LZ-2023a; assembly: GCA_034401795.1. Taxonomy (NCBI): domain Eukaryota; kingdom Metazoa; phylum Mollusca; class Caudofoveata; order Chaetodermatida; family Chaetodermatidae; genus Chaetoderma; species Chaetoderma sp. LZ-2023a. The sequence continues at coordinate 80,458,416 of CM067364.1, forward strand.
CCAATTATGCAAGATGGCTGCCAATATATCTTGCGGACATGAAGATGCTTCCAAGTACACATCCCCATGTACATGAACAATTCTTGAATGGAAATCATTCCGTAAGTCGCTCAGACCATCCATTCAATCAAGTGTGGACAGATATGGCCTTAGAGCAATCGATTAATTTGGATTCCAAAAAGCGAGGTGGTATTATTGGAATAGCACAAAAGCCAGGAGCTCTGGCGAGGTGGTTTTTAACTAGCCACGAGAGGGCAGCCATAACAACGGTCACAAAGCAAATGTGTGGGTTACAAGATAGTCACATGTTTGGAGTACATAAGGAAATGGGGACTAATCGAATGAACAGGGATGAAACCGATGTACAGAAGATACTTTCGATGTTCTCATCAGATATAATGACCAATCCCTTTAATATTGCGGAAAACGACGACAGCGAGTGTCTTCCGCTTGTAAACATTGCAACTGGCGTGGTATTGCCTAGTGAAATCGCCAAGAGACTTGTGGTCAGGAGATTATGGAAAATTTTGTTCAGGAGCGGCTGGACACTAACACGAGAAGCTTTTGGGACACGTTGCCACACTTAAAACTTAAAACATTTGCCAGCCTAGCACAGAAGAAAAAACTCAAAACAAATGATGAAAAAATATATGTGAGATCTGACGGCGAACTATTTGGTCGATTAATTATTGCCGCAAGGTCCAGAGATGTTGATTTAAAACTAGTGATGACGTATGAACTGTCTGCTGTTCCACTATCATTGTCACATACGGATGGGACTCTAAGAAAGAATGTGAAAAGTGTTTTGTTAAGTGAACTAGAAAAGGAAGTAAATGTTGATGGACGGCTTCCACCTGTTGACAAGACAGGCGCAACAGCTTATGTAGTAGATGGCATGGCAATTGTGCAAATGGTTAAAACTGGAGGTACGTCTACATTTGGAGAATTGGCTGATAAATACTGGCACATCTTTACAGTTCCACTGAATCAAGAAGACTGCAACAGAGTAGATATAGTTTTTGACAGATATGATAGACTGGAATCTCTCAAAGCGGAAGAGCGGCTAAAATGTGGGTCATCAACAGCATTGGAAGTAAAGATTGCTGGAGAAAATACTCCCGTTCCAAAGCAATGGGCCAAGTACATCAGCAATCCAAGCAACAAAAGTAACCTGGTTGCATTTCTCAGCAAGCGGTGGCGTGATACTGGCCCAAATATGCTATCTGCCGACAATTGCGTCATTCTTGCTGGTGGCTTTAACGATGGAATGGATGTTGTTGTCATTTCAGCGAACAATTCGTCGTATTTGGAAGAACTTCGATCAGATCACGAGGAAGCAGATACGCGTATGATGTTGCACGCGCTACACGCTTCAAAAGACCACATGCGTGTTGTTATACAGTCTCCTGATACAGACGTGGCAGTACTTAGTATATATACGTATCGTTCGCTTCACTGTTCTGAACTATGGTTCCGTACGGGCACAAAGGACAAATTGCGATACATACCAATACATACAGTTGCTCAAGTACTGGGCCCAGCTATCTGTTTGTCTTTGCCTGGGTTTCATTCTCTTACAGGTTGTGATAGCACTAGTGCATTATTTGGAGTCGCTAAGAGAAAAGCATTCAGTCTCTTAAAGTCATCTGAATGTCATCAGCTTAGCTTAGCCCAACTCAGCGAACATGTTGACTTATCACCGAATACTGCAATTCTATGTGAGAAATTTGTCTGTGAGTTGTATACCACCAGGGATGTGGGAAAGACAGCTGATGAAACCCGTTATTGGCTCTTTTGTCAAAAGAGACAAAGAAATGAAAATCTTCCACCTACATCGAATAGTCTAACGCATCACACCGAAAGGGCCAATTTTCAAGCTCTTGTTTGGAGACGTTCATTGCAAGCTGTTCAGAATCTTCCATCTCCAAATGGACATGGCTGGAGTATAGTGGATGGTCTACTCAAGCCTGTTCTAATGTCAAAGGATCCTGCTCCATTTGGATTAACTGAACTCACATCATGTAGATGTCAAAAGTCTGCCTGCAAAAGAACAGATCTCTGTCAATGCAAGGCTAACAATCTACTCTGCACTGAAGCATGCCTTTGTATGGGAGGTGAAATGTGTGACAATGTTCAGCATACAATTGTCGAAGATGACTCTGACACGGATGAGTAACATTCTCTCATTTGCTCACGTGATAAATATGTCCTGCCAGCTTGTGTAGACATGCACTGCATGTCAGTTAAAAGTTTAATTATGAAAAATGTAGAAAACATGGGCATTGTTGTAGCTAAGGTATTGCTAGTCACAAGAAGACCTAAGAGCCCCAATATGTACAAAGCAACATACGGGTGTCTTAAACGAGGTTGATTATGTATAAATCTGCGATATACGATCACTCCTTTCCATTTTGGTTAAGATTGTATTGATATAACATGCGCTTAAGTTTGTGAAAAATTTACCATTGTGAAAATTGTTTGAGAGCTACATTCAACACCTATTGTAAATGGGCTTCTCACGGGTTAGTGATACCACAATTTTCTTGTACAACACGGCTCAGAATATACCCAAGACATCGGTCTAGCATAATGTAGAGACACACCTTCTGAATACTGGGTGTGCTACGAAACCATTCTTCTAGACCCCTTTTGAAAATTGGCTCCCGTTCGTGAACAATTAGTAGCATAATGAAGGTTTTACGTATGGCATGCACGATGCGGAAAAAGCTGCAATTCTACTGTAATGGAGCTTTTTTTCGTATGGCATACGCCTTCAGAAAAAGCTGCTATCCAGCAGTCATTTGTATGACACACGTTATTGATAGCTCGCCTGGCCTGGCCTGAAAGGCGAAGTGAGCTAATGCCATGGCGACCATCCATCGTGTCTGTCCACCCGTCAACCGTCAATTTTTTGTTTAACGACTTCTCAAGAATCACTGGGCCGATTTCAATTGTATTTGGCAGGAGCATAGCTGGGAACTAACCTGGGATCATATTGATCCAAATTTTCAAACGAAGTGGGTCGGCCAATTTGGCCGGTGGCCATCTTGGATTTTGGCTAATTTTCAGACACGTCTTTAAAAATCTCCGAAATCGCTTGGGGGATTGATGCAAAACTCGTGAAATATGATCTAGGGCAACAGCTGAACCAAGTTTGTTCAAGGGAACTTGATTGGTCAAATGGTTTGGGGGCCATCTTGGGTGACCTAATTTTAGCGAAAACGACTTCTCCAGAACCGCTACAGAGTTCGGTCCAAAATTTGGGAGATATGATTAGGGACTAAACGCCATTAAAGTTTGTTCAAGGGAAGTTGATCCATAAAAAAATATGGCGGTGGGCCAATCAAAATATAGCGCGTTTGGCGGCCATATTTGATTCTTTTATTTGATGGATTTTGAGGCCAAAATTGGTTTTATGTGTTTTTGGCAATTTTCGAAACTGTCGGATAAATGGCTTGGCGGCCATCTTGTATAATTTTTCCGGTCAAAAGTTCCCATACTAAAGCAATGGAAAATTTAAGATGTCTTCTCGAGAACTACTGGGTTGATTTCAATTATATATGGTGGAAGCATCCTGAGGGTACAGTGATTCAAGTTTGTTCAAATGAAGGCGATCGGCCAATTGGGTCGGCGGCCATCTTGGATTTCTGCCGATTTAAAAATCTTGCGGAAACCGCTTGGGGAATCGATTCAAAACTCACGAAACATCATCTAGGTCAAGAGGTAAGCCAACATTGTTCAGGAGAACTTGATTGACCAAACGGTTCGGCGGCCATCTTGGATGAAATTGCGAAATGACTTGTCCAGAATCGCTGAAGGGATCGGGCCGAAATTTGTGAGATATTAGTGACTAAGGGTAATTTAAATTTCTTCAAAGGAAAGTGATCCGTAAAAAAACATGGCCGCTGTGGGCCAATCATAATGTAGCGTGTTTGGCGGGCATATCAGATTTTTTTATTTGATGGATTTTGAAAGGCCGAAAATGGTTTCATATATTTGTGGGGGTATTCTGATCTCAAATTTGCCATTGTCGAAGCTGTCGGATAAACGGTTTGGTGGCCATCTTTGATCGTTTTCCAGCCAACAGTTCCCGTACTAAAGCAATGGGAAATTTAAAATGCCTTCTCGAGAACAACTGTGCCGATTTCAACTATATTTCACAGTAAGCATCCTTAGTCGTACAAGTTTGTTCAAAGGAAGACGATCGGCCGAATTGGCCGGTGGCCTTGGATTCTCCCAAACCACTTGGGGGAATCTATGCAAACTTCATTAAATATGGTATAGGGCAAGCGCTGAACCAAGTTTGTTCGAGGGTGCTTGATTTGCCAAATGGTTTGGCGGCCATCATGCATGACCTAACTTTCGCGAAAAGAACTTCTCCAGAACCGCCGAATGAATCAGGTCGAAATATGATATGTCAAAAACACATGTTGCACTGTGGCCCATGAATTAATCAGAATTTAGCATTTTTGTGGGACATCTTGTATTTTCTGCAAATTTCTGAGAAAACCGTAAGACTCTTATTAACCTCTGAGCCAATTTTAAACCTTCACAAAAATTTGATTGGTAAATTTTTCCAATGGTCATCTCGTTTTGTTCGATTATGCCAGTGGCCAATAATTCCAGGTGAGCGATATAGGCCCCTTGGGCCTCTTGTTTATAAAAAAAAGGTTTACCGTCACGTTTAAAGATAGTTAGCTAAATTTGTCTACATGTAGCTGTGAGCTAATAATGTGTAGTATTGTCTGTTAAATAGTTTGAATCTAATTTGCCTGTCAACCGTTGGTGCATACATGTATATGACTATAATAGGTTCTTGAAAACTTAGTTTCAAATTATTAAACACCTTTCCTGTATTGAGATTGAAACCCTGCAATTTCAAGGCTTAAAGTGTTGATGTGTAAAATTGCTTTTGGAAAATTAAATAGGGCAATAATGTACTTGGACTTGAAAGGGTATGGGGTGATACTAAATTGATTCAACATGTTTATCCTTTATTTTGCAGGTTCTATTGTGAGATACTGCAGCAGAGTGTCAGTTACATGTACAATGAGCAGGATGAGGTGCAGGAAAACTTCGAAAAATCCTACGCCGTTTTAGAAAGATCAGCATTTTAAAAGACTAGGTCATTTAATCAGGATATGCATGCCTTCTGAGATATGCATGTATGTGTAACAAAATTTCCAAGCTGCATGCATGAATTTCGAACCCATGCCACGTCAAATGTGTGTTCCAGAAATCATCAAATATGACAATAGATACTCTGCACCTAGACTTTGCAGTCGGATCCGCGTATGGAAAGTGCTTGTTGTTTATATTCCATGTTTAGCAGACCTCACCATCCACACAGCTGTTTCATTCAACACACATTTAGAGGAGAAATATGTACTGCATTCTAAGTATTTAACACTTTAATGGCCAAGATTTGGTAATCAAATTAAATATTTGCTTATTAAATGTCCATTTGTAGCTCATGGTATGGGGTGATACTAAATTCTGCCATGGTAATCGAGTTAGTCATTCCAGTGATAAAATTTCTACAATACTCTTCTAATGGTCTGCAAATGGACATTCCTTATGGTCACTGCATAGGCCGGTTTGACCATTAAAGAGCTCAAAATAATTCTGAAGTATATTTACAGTAGAATTATTTTTACATTAATTCTAATGGTCAAACCGGCCTCTGCATTTATGTGAACTTTATTAAACTCTCTATCATGATGTACATGTATTAGATATCTTTCATTCTCTGCATTGCAAAACGGGTAAATAAACAAAATTCAAATATTCACATATGTAAGAGATAGATTCTCACAAATACGGCAGGTACAGATGTCTTCACAGATGTTTTAATAGATCTAAGTACATACGTATTGAGTAATATATGACATGCTTCTGTGATTTGATCAGTTTCTTCAAAGTACCAAAGCTAATAGTAAATGTATCATCATTAAATTAATTTGTAGCAGCTTCATTGAAGAGTGAGACAAAATCAAAGGTTTCAAAAGAAAGTAATTCCTGACTTTGTTCTCTATGTTGGCATCACAATTGTAATCCTTAATTCCATTATAAACTTTATTTTTGCATCCTGTGCATGTGTAACTTATATTATTTCTTTCTTAGACATGTAAGAATAATTTATGATCTTCACTGAGTACTAGAACCTCTTCCACCAGTCTGATGTATGGTCTTGAATTGTGGATTATGTTGAGCTATTATAAGCTGCTTGGTACGGTGAGAAATCTAACATCTTCACCTTTAGAAAGCTTTGGCAGACTGCTCCTTGGTTGCCTATGTCTCACACATTTAACACTTTCCTAGGGACTGTCTGGTTTTGAATGATTTGGTATTCGGTGGTCACTGGCAGTGTGTTAACTAAGCTGCCATAGGGTCTCTTCTGCAGTGCTGTGCTCATAAAATGTGATGCTCTATTATTAAAAACATCTACTGACAAAAAATCCAATTCCGTCCGTAACTTCTGTCCGTAACGCAAAAACTTTGGGCTCATGGTACTAGTCGGAATAATTCCCCAGATTAAATTTATGATACATTAGATAGCATTTAATTAAAAGTAGGTGGTATCTTACTGGGACATTGTTCTCTATTACTGATTATCCAAAGTGAAAATGTTTTGATATTGTCCGCGGAATTGTCAATGCATGTTCCCTATAATACTGATCATATCCTTCCAATCATGATGACTTTGAAAATGTTTAATTAACCAGAAATGTTTTGCAATTTCCACGTATAAATGTGTGGTATTGAAAGCAAATCGATTCTAGGAATAAAACTAGTTGCCACGGCCATAACATTAAAAAAATTGGTTGAATTATGTAAATCAGCGAAAATATTAGAAACAGGTCTCCGAAATGTTTTAAATATTACAGATATATCATTACAAATTAATATTAAAATCATTTGGTTAGGAAAACATTTACTTTTACACGATAAGGTTGACAGGTTTTTGATTTGACCCTCCTATAAAATTACTATGTATTTAACTATATCATAAATCATTTTCAGGGCTCCCATGGCACCCATAGCACCTACTTTTGGGGGTCACAAGCTGCATTTTCGGGGTGGGGTCTATACCCACATACCAATCCCTGGTTCCAACTATTGCTACATTGTGTCCAGTAAACAAGGCATAAAATCCATAAATTGGAATTCTTTAGAAATGATATTTAGTGGGAAATTAATGATGGACTCTGACAAAACAATCCGATTGAAACTTAGATTTTGATTGCTCCATGACAGCCGTGCATTTATCAAGGAATAACTTGTCTTAAACAAAAGTTTAATCACCTTTAGCTATCGATGAAATTAAATGTAATGAGGAGTATAATTGTAAACAATTTCCTGGCATTTTTCGGAAAATCCAAGATGGCTATAACAACAGAATGAAGCAGTCAAATTTTGTATACCGATTCTGAAGCATACCACTCTAGGGTCCTTCAAGCTGAATTTGCATAAAATTGGCCAATCAGTTAATGAGTAGTAGCCTTTTAACTGACATCCCAAATTTTCGGAAAATCCAAGATAGGTGCCGGAGAAATTGACCATCTGTGGCTTTACTGAAGCACTGACAACTCATTCTGAAATAAAAGGCACTGGGTGGTGGTTGTCGTCTGTGGCGGTGGTTTTCTGGAGCACTGACAAATCATTCTCAAATAAAGGGCACTGGTGGTGATTGTCGTCTGTGGTGGTGGCTTTCTGGAGCACCGCCAAATTAAAAATATTCAGTGACGGTGATTGTCGTCTGTAGCGGTGGCTTTTTGAAGCACTGCCAAATCTGACTCTACTCTCTACCATGATGTATTACATATCTTTCATTCTCTGCATTGCAAAACAGGTAAATAAACAAAATTCAAATATTCAGTGGCGGTGATTGTCGTCTGTGACGGTGGTTTTCTGGAGCACTGACAAATCATTCTCAAATAAAGGGCAGTGGCGGTGATTGTCGTCTGTGGCTGTGGCTTTCTGAATCACCGCCAAATCTGAATCTGCTCCGTCCATCATAATGAAAATGGGCTTCACAAAATTTCGTGCAATTCCGTGTTTGGCACGAAATTTCGTGTAAAGAAACATGAAGGATTAGCCCAAATATGCTTGTATCACGCTACATGTGTATCACATGCTTGACAACTATCAGATGGACACTCCTAGATGTAAACCCTACAATGTAGCTCCCGCTTCACCAAACATCAGTGGCTGGACAGCATCATCTCCAATTACCTTTTAATGGTTTAGCTGGCCAAAACTGGCCTCTGCTGTTGTCCTGAGAAATGTTCATTTGCAGACCAAGAGAAGAATATTTTTGAAGATTTACCACTGGAATTACTGGCTCGATAACCAAGCCAGTCATTTCAGTGGTAAATTTTCAAAATATAGTCCTCTTAGCCAGAAAATTGAGATAGACTAAGCAAATATTTAGATGTCCTTAACCAAATTTGACAATTGGATGGTTAAATAGCATGCTCTACGCTAATGGACATGGCCCAGAAAAGACGGTCTATGTTTGGCCATGTTCTACGAATACAACAAGAGACCCCGGCACAGACGGCCTTTGTAATTCACTGTACTCGGAGCCAACACATACAACACACCAGAGACGTGATAGAGGATGTCACTGCATAAGCAGCCTACGTACCAATCTAAGTGAAAGCTGGGTACATTGAGGAGAAGGTTGACCCTGCGGCAGCTAAGGACTCGGCTGAGGAGAAAGTTGACCCAGCGGGAACTAAGGACTCGGGCTGAGGATAAGAAACTGTGGACAAAGGACTGATTGTCACTCTATTATGTTTCCAAACTAATACAGAACACAGGCTGTCATCCTCCTCAAATCCCAATATGAGACTTTCAAATCAAATTGAGTGAGCACGTTGTTCACAAGCAATGTGCTTGGTCAGTGGACATATTGGATTTTGTGCTATTTCTAGAAACTCATTTAAAGATCTTTGAAACTGCTTTGTCAATTGACTTAAATATCAAGAAACTTCACGTAATACAAGAGGTGAACCTAGTAGCAATCCTGGATGACCTTGACTTTACACATAAAAATCAAAGCCAATTATGGAGACTCTAAAGGGATTGGGCCGAGATTTGGCAAATATGAATGGGACATCTCTCCAAGGGAGATATAAATGTGTGAAACACCATGGGCCACATCAAATAGCCAAAAGTGGGCTATTATAGTTATGGATTTTGATAGCGAATGTGACAATATTTAGCTTCGCTGAATGCTGCAAGCCACCAGACAATAATTTCAATAGGCAATAACTCTGGACCTGCTGAATATTTTGAAAATAATTTGACTGAAAGTTGTTGATGGCTTAGCCAGCAACAACTTTCAGTCAAATAGTTTTCAAAATATTCAGCATATTCAGAACGAAACACCATGGAAATTGTAGTCTGCATAAATTGAGCAGGCAGACAGTTAAGCTTGCTGATTAGGACTGTGATATTCTACATTCTAGTTCCTCGGTCTGTAATCATAAAATATGTTGCTACAGACCATAATTTGTATTTCTTTTTCGTCAGTTCGACCTAACTAGACATGTTTTCTATCAGAACTTTCACATTTGCAACGTAAGAAATTGTTGTATTTCCTACTAAAATATCCATACGATTCATTGTTCAACTATTGGTTTTGCAGGTGAGCGATACAAGCGCATCAGGCTTCTTGTTTTTTAACTCCTGCCTTCGGGACTTCCATAAAAGATATTTTCAAGGAAGATAAATATACACCTGCCACCTACTGAGTAGTTTAAAACCAATTTGACAGTAAGCTATCCACACGCGTAGGGCAATAGCAACTTTTAGTCAGTCATAATGTTTTGTGTAATCAGGAATAATGGTGGAAATGTGTTTTAACTGTCTACCTGCTAAATTTCTGCAACAACATTTTACGTGAGGTTTAACTCTGGGCCTGCTGAATATTTTGAAAACAATTTGACTGAAAGTTGTTCTTACTGTCAAATTGTTTTCAAAATATTCATCAGGTGCAGCATTACTTCCCAGTGAAATTACTGTCTGGTGGCGTGCAGCAGTTAATCTATGCCATGTTGTGCAAATTGTGTATCACATGAGTGCACACACACACACACACACACACACACACACCCACCCACCTACCCACCCACCCATCCACCCACCCACCCACCCACCCACACCCACACACACACACACACATACACACACACACACACACACACACACACACATACACACACACACACATACACACACACACACACACACACACACACACACACACACACACACACACACACACACACACACACACACACACACACACACACACACATACACACACACACACACACACACACACACACACACACACACACACACACACACACGCCGCTATTTCATATACTACAGTCTTTCAGTATGTCCTACATCTACTTAATGTATCAGTATAACAATGTATTTAATGTATTTTACGTTGTAAAAATGTTGCATCGTTCAAATGATTGTAACAATACGTGTAATAGCTCACATTTTACGTGCTATTCTTCTTTATCCAGAATCTCCAGATTTCAACAGAGTTTGTGAATAACACCCTTATCAATTTAGAAAATATGGTGAACAATTACGTTAGCTCACCTGAGGCCAAGTGAGCTTATGTCCTGGAGATCTTTAAAATAACTATGTTCCAGGTGAGTTATACAGGCCCTTTGGGCTTATGCCATGGCGACAGTATATCTGTCTATCCATCAATTTTTGCATAAAAATGCTACTCCTCATTAAAGGATAACTAACCTCATCTCTAGATTGCTATTTAGGTGATCTATTATGCTACTCATAAACTATGCAGGTACTTTTAAGCTTTTTTATCATGTCGCTAAGGAAAGATATTCAGGCTTTAGTAGCTAAATGATGCTACATTTCTACACCCTATGATGGCTGTCATGATTTACTTTTCAACAATCAGAAAAGGCCTAGCTTGTCTGCCTCGGGATATACGCTCGGTCATAGAGGTGCCAGCTACAGTTTGGCAATTTCGTATAAAAGCAATCATACAGGTAAGCTGTTGAATATTTTGACACTAATTTGACTGGAAGTTGTTGCTGCCATATGCAGCAACAACTTCCATCAAATTAGTTTTAAAATATTCAACGGGATAAGTATTACATAATAAAGAATGTAATGCATTGACATTTGCATGACATCACACACTATCGATTCAGGAGATAAAATGGTGGCGACCAGTGTTCAACATTTACGCAATATTTCAAAGCAGATAATTGTGATACCGACAAGGAAATGTGACAGGATATGAATGATATGGATTCCATAAACCCTAATCTTTCGGTACAATACAACACCCGAGATGAGATTAGCATCCCTTTAATGAGTGGCATATGTAAACATAATTTGGTTGGAAGGGCCCTGTGGATACCCCTATAGGACTCTATGGGTACCTCCATAGGGCCCTTCTAACCAAATTAGGGTTACATCTGCTTAAGAACTTGTGTGCATGATTTTGACTGGTCAATTTTTTGGGTGAAACTCTTAGATTCTATGAAAATTGTACCAGGAATTGTCAAAACGCTACTCCTCATAAACCGTTTGGCAAATCTCAACCTAATTTGGCTGGACAGATCCTATGGGTGTAGGCATCAGAACTTGTATACAGAATTTGATTTGTCAAAACCCGGTACGCTTCAGAACTTGTATACAGAATTTTGACTAATCAATTTTTGGGGTGAAAATCGTAGATTTTATAAAAGGTATACCGGGAATTGTCAAAACGTTACTCCTTTATAACCGCTTGGCGAATTTCAACCTCTGGATAGACACTATGGGTGTAGACATCAAAACTTGTATACAGAATTTTGATTTGTCCATTTTCTTGGTGAAAATCTTAGATTTTATGAAAATTTTCCTCTTAAATTTGCCGGAAATTGTCAAAATGCTACTCGGCTAGACGTACCATAAGTGAGTAGGCTTCAGAACGTGTATACAGAATTTGGATTGGTAAATTTTTCCGACGACCATCTAGAGGTCTCAGTGGATTAACTTTAAATTGTGTCCACATCATGTGCAGATGTAGATGTGCTTTTTTCGCTGCCAAGAAATTGTTCATTACAGAGTTACCCTCCTTTAAATATCTTAAGGCTGATACATAAACTGCATTGCCAATCATTTCTTGTCAACGCAACTCCTCCTACAGTTTATCTCTGATTCTTTTGAAACTTGGTAAGTGTTATCATTACCACGTGAAGGTGTGCATGTGCTAACCGTATACCTGTACGTCCATCCGTCTGTCCAAAATGTATGTGTGTCCGTCTGTCGGTCTATCCATCTGTGACAATCATTTCTTGTCAACGCAACTCCTCCTAGAGGTCTCAATGGATTAGCTTAAAATTTCGTTCACATTAGCAGTATCATGTGCAGATGTGCATGTGCTTTTTTCACGGCCAAAAAATCTTTCACTGCAGAGTTTTCACCCTTTAAATATCTTAAAGCTGATACAGAAACTGCATTGCCAATCATTTCTTCTCAGCGCAACTCCTCCTACAGTTTAGCTGCGATTCTTTTGAAACTTGATAAGTATTATCATTACCACATGAAGATGTGCATGTGCTATCCGTATAGCTGTACGTCCATCCGTCTGTCGAAAATGTGTGTTCGTCTGTCGGTCCATTCTTGTCACCGCAACTCCTCCTACAGTTTAGTTACAATTCTTTTAAGACGTAGTAAATCTAGTCATTCCCATCTGAAGATGTGCGTGTACTTTTTTCGCGGCCAGAAAATTATTCATTACAGAGTTATCCCCCTTTAAATACCTTTACGTCGATACATGAACTGCAGTACCAATCATTTCTTGTCAACACAACTCCTACAATTTAGCTGTGATTCTTTTGAAACATTGTAAGGCTTCTCATTACCACTTGAAGATGTGCGTGTTCTATCCATATGCCTGTACATCCATGCCTCTGCATAGCATCCATATTTATCTCCCTTGAAAAACTTAAAATTCACCAAAATTCTCTAGTCCGGGTATAATAGTTGAACGGAATTGAACCTACACTTACAAATCTAGCTTTCTTTAAGTTGAGATGCAGTCAGGATTTCATTTTTCATTGATTAGTTTTTCTAAAATATTGTCCTTTACAATTAACATTACATGTATGTCTACTCTTGATGTATGTTTATCTGAAATGCTTGGATCCGGGATTGGGTGGGGGAGTGGGTGGGGTGGGGGTGGGGGGAAGCCGTCTTCTGATGGCTCGTGTTGATTAAACCGTTCAAACGGGTCTTCTGAGCCATACCTACATATTGTAGGGAAAGTTCTCCACCCTAAAAGGTTGTACTGGTTACTAGAACGCCTTGAGTGTGTCTCCCTTACTGATTGAAGAACCCGACGGCGTAACTATCCCTCCCCCGCTGGTTAGCGTACTTTTTCATTTTGACCGCTTGACCAGCTGCCTAGGCAAACATAATCTTAGTTATGTGACCCTGTGGTTAACACCAGTTCCTGTGACCGAAAAAGATAACTGACGTGTCTCAGGAATGCCTTCCCAGGTTATCCCACCTTTTTAGCGCCCAGAAGTTCCACTAATCGCCTCCATAGTTAGATGGGCCTGTTGTGCGTCTGCCACCCGGGAAGATCGTCTCTTGGACCGCGTCAAGCCTTTTTAGACGTCGCTCAAGGCAGTCTAAAGGTCTTGAGTCAAAGATTCACCTGACCCTGTGAGGGAACAGGTTCTCGCATAACCTAACAGATTGCATCCTTCTGCAGCCACTCTGAGGCCCTAATCCGCAAAACACTCTTGCTAGCCTAAAACCACCGCCTTGCGCGGGATCCCCTAAAACAAAAATGCTAGGATTAGGCACACATAGAAGGCCTGCCTCTGGATGCCCACTAGAGAATTTCGGATCAACTAGGCGCAACGACTAAAAACTGCTACCCACACACCCCTCAGTCAGACCTTTGATAAGTAATTAGCTCTTAGCGCCAAATGACTTTTTCGACCAACTAACCTTAAATATACACTTAGACGGTTGCCATGATTAGGGGGGATGTCCCTGCCCCCGACGTGGTGACGGCTCTCGAGTGCCGACTCGAGGTCGTCGTTTCCACTGGTTAGTCGCAGAAGCGCATATGACTTAGTTCTCTATCTATAGAGTTGGCAATCAGCCAGTTCGTGTACCTCACCAAGAACATTGGTCCCAGCAACCACAAGCTTGAAGCCATCTAGCGTATCCACCTGCTGGATGACTCCTCCCTTCTGAACCAGGACCGCAACAGCGATACAGTCCCATACACTACGATGCAATGTCAGCTCTATCTGTTGGTTAGCTCTGGCTTGGGCCTGCTGGTGTTCTCGCTCCACATGCACGATCCGCTGTTTGGAACCCGTTTGCTTCAGCTCCTGGTCATTCTCGTCATGCCAGACATGAAGTCTTGGAGAATTCATCGTCCCATCTGCGAGCCGCCCAGTGTACACCCGGAGGAACAGCCTATCATGCATGGCAGCCGGATTCACGTGTGTGTTCTCGAGGAAGGTTAAGAGTGAAACTACCAGGGCATCTCGACACCTACCTGTAGTTCGAATTCCGTGAACCCATCATTGCACCCCACAGCGTAGTACCCCATTCCCGTCGCATAGAAGGTTGGTCCACGAGCCAGCGGACCTAGGACCCGGTACTCATCGTTCACATAGGTGGTGTCCACGGTGCTGTTTCTCTGTACGATCTCACACCTGTTTAGAACCTGCGGGAGCTTTACCGTCCATTCTGTTGTGCTCTGAAGCTTGAACTCGAGTGTCATGCTCTTGATCTCGTGGATCTGCGCCGATATGGCAAAGTCGATGTACTTCCCAGCAGCAGACAACGGGTTCTCATCGTGTATACTGGGTCGAATGACCGTCAGGCGGTGCTTCCGAGGATCAGTGCGGTGTAATGTCACCGGTTCAATGGCCCCCATCTGGATGCTGTACATACTGCAGCATGTTTAAGGTCTGGGTATATAGAGGTTTTAAACAGCTGCCATGTTCGGTAAAGTTCTCCAGCAGATTGTCTATAGGCAGCAGGACAAGTCGGCACGACAGTCAGCACGACAGCCACGGCATGCACTGTCCCACTGTGACAGGGTCCGAGGACTGCTTCGTGACATCAACATTATGCACAAGCGAGCCAAGGTCACACCTCCGGCTGATGCGGAGATACTGGCCGCCATAGAGGAAGGAGCGCCAGCTTATAGTACAAAAGACCTCCTGACTCGGATACCTGGAAGTTTGACAGCACCAAGGGCAGGGCACTCAACCTACCTGTGGCCCAAACCAACAGTCCTGTTATTCTAGCTCTCCAAAGGGCGAGGGTCGAACCCAAAGATCTACTAACGGTCGGGAAGTCGGATGCCGTATTTGGCCTCCATAGCCAGGAAGAGCGAGATATACTGGATAGCCTCCAGTCTGGAGCAAATAACTACTTCAGGGAGGAGGTCAGTGCCGCTGTAGTGGAGAGCCATGACACCGGTAATGCAGAAGGTACTCAGGAGGGGTTCACTGTTGGCCGCAAGGAGGGGCTCACTGTTGGCCGCACTGTTGAGTACATCTTCAACGAAAGCAGGCGCAGGAGATTGGCCAGTATTCTGCCAGCATTTCTGAAATTCACAGATAACTACCTTGGACTACCTCATCAAATCCGCTCGCAAGTCATATGCTCGTCGATCATGGACAAAGTGGATCTTCCATGAGAAGTTCCATAAGAAGAGAGTCCTAGAATCTGACCCTCAGTGGGTAGAGTTTAAGCGACAGGCTTCTGACGAAACTGACGAAGTTCCTCAAGCTTCTGACGAGGGTCCTCAAGCATCTGACGAAGTAGCGGAGACTGCGGACGAAGTTCCTCAGCCTTCTGATGAATGAAAAAAGTGGCGGCAGCTGTGATAGTCTGTCAGCGATGACACATAGAGCAGGCTAGTTTTCTGGCTGGATTCAGATTGTAGGTGAAGGTCTGTGCCTTTTCCAGAGATGGCTTAAAGTGTGACAGCTCACCTGTCTCCTTGTTACTGAAGATGATGCGGTACAGATCAGCTGCCCTCTGTACACCTGTGACAAAGTCCCTTTTGGTCTCCTTGAGGGTTAGGCTGTCGTATATGGTCTCGAGCAGGGCACGCCCACACTTGGAGCTGAAGCATAGCATCTGGGCATTGTGGTGGATGTCCGGTGAGATCTCGCGGGTGTACTTCTGAAAGAGGATGAAGACAGTTATCTTTGTGTGCCAGAGGCCCCTGGTGATGTTGCTGAGGTAGGTGACTGTCTTCTGGTCCATTACAGGGTCATCGATAACTAGAACAAGTGGTTCTGTCAGTCGGGCTGCCAGCAGCTTCTCCATCAGTGCTTGCAGGTTCTGTGTCTTGGTAATTGGGCCATTGTACCATTGATCATTACTGTCAACCACCTCAGTGGCAGAGTCAGACACCAGAAGGAGGATGTATGGAGAGTGTAGATGTTTAGCCAGGAGAGCCCGCAGCAATATGTTTTTCCCGTGCCCTGATGGGGCAATGATCAGCACCACCTGGCCAGAATCAGCCGGCCTACTGTCGAATAGTACAGACATGCATGTGGAGGATGGTTAGCACTTGGTCGGCGGTAGCCTCGTCTATGTCTGGGAGACTAAACGGCAGTACTTCCTGCACCAGCTCTTTCGCCTGCAGAGTGGGGAATCCTGCACCTCCGCCGGATACGAAGGATACGATGGAGGCATCCAGCATGAAATCCCAACAGCAGCTGAGAAGATGGCGTAGATGGCCTGTGGCAGCAACCATAGTGTCTAGTACATCCAGTATCTGTAGGATACATGCACCGGAAGCCATGACTATCCTGTGGTCTTAAATGACAAACCAAAGAACCCTGACTTCTTCACCTCTGGTAGCTGGAGGCTGGCGGTAGCACCTTTTTTGCCATCGACAGTGATATTGCTCAGGACGATGGTGCCTATCTTGAGATTCTCTCCATCCTGGTGTAATGAGCTCCGCGATTTCAGGAGATCCTTAACCAGGTTCTGTGCAAAGGACTCAGCCATAACCTTGATAGCTCCAGCCGCATCGACTCCGAGCATACCTTGCATCGTCGCCCTCTCCCTGATGCCAATCCCCTTGTATACAGTCTTGGCTTTGTTAATGGCCGATTGTCCTACCGTATTACTGTTCCTGATGAGATCTCGGGCTGGGATGGTACCTCGGATCTCCCGTGGGTCTCCCTTCTCATCGAGATCTAGGAAGGAGATAGGGGCAACAGTGTCCTTTGAACCGAGGCGTGCCTCGCCCAAGTGAGCAAGATCACCTAGCTCTTTGCTTTCTAGGTCTGTGAGTGACAGAGTCATAGTGCTATATACAGACGGCTTAAACCTACTAGTCATACCCCCAGTGAAATAGTTGGGCATAGGAGGACCACGCAGTTGGCCAAGGGAATAGTTAGCAGTGCTCAGGGTACTAGCCTTCTCTACTGCTTTGTGGGCGGTCCACCATTCTTGGGCATTGGCAATCCTCAGTCCGCGTGCTCGACTATGGGCGACACACCGCCCTCTGGCACGCCATGCCTCATGCTGCAGGGGTCTCGTGATCCATCTCTCACTATTCAGAGGTTTTAAACGTAGGCGACGATGATCTCAGCCGGCATTGCACTCGTTGCTAGCTCTAGAACCACGGCCTCCATTAGTGTAACACGTTCACCCATGATCTTGGCGGCAGCAGTGTAGGAGGCACCACTGAGGTACTCAGGAACATTCATCTCTCTATTGAGACATCTTAAACATGTCCGGGCTCATGCTATGCGAGAAGTACTATGAGGCCGGTGCTGAGCTGACAGAGGAGCTGACAACTGTGAAGCTCTATTTAGGAGTTGCTAAGGGACAGATCTGCTTCCTCGAATACCTTATCATGGGCGGGAGTATCGTCGAGCAGCTCCTGTGAGCTAAAGGTTTCTACAAGGATCGGGAGTATCTGTCAGATGTGTTTCAGCAGTTGCAGACAGCCATGCCCTCGCCTGACTCAGAGCTGAACAAGGCTCTGCGATACTACAAGCTGGAAAAAGGATGGGCTGCAGAACGGTCCAGCCCGTGGATGTGCATGTTGGCAGCGTGTATAGGGGCTGTAGGGCATCCCAAGTTGGTTCAGTGTCTCACAGTTGTCTCCACTTCTACTGTAGAGAGTCAGGATAGTCTTATAACTGATTTGCTAGTGGCGGAGTAGGCTGAACCCGAGCCCCATGATAGCTAGGCCTGACACCACACATAGAGCTGCCACGGGAAGCAGTGTCGTGTCGACTGGCTGCAGTGTTGGGGTCGGAACGCCTTTATGTGGAGCTGCCATGGGAAGCGTCATGTCGACTGGCTGCAGTGTCAGGGTCGGAATGACTGTATATGCCGCCATGCCCATACTACGCGTAGGTGCGTTGATATCAGTGTTGAAGCTGAAGTGGACACCGGGGGAATTCTCCTCGACTATCATGTTGTTATAGCCCCTGACTTGGAGGTCCTCGATGTTCACGATCATGTTGCTCGGAATCAATCATAGGTGTGGTGAAATAGCAAAGTCAAGTTTGCGATGGGCCTTCTGCAACCCCTGCTGGAACTTAGCAATAAGACTACTGGGGTCTGCCACGATGATCGATAGGGGAATCCTGACTAGCCACATCTCGGGTCACCGTACATAACCCCTAGACCATTGATGCCACTGATAGTCTGGGTGAGCGCTGAACTCTCTCTCTCTCTCTCTCTCTCTCTCTCTCTCTCTCTCTCTCTCTGTAGTCTGCTGGCCGCTGAGACGCTATGACTGTTGTGCTGTGGGTCGAAGTCGTTTGTATCAGGGAGGCTTGCACCCAGCTCATGGAGGATTCGTCGCACCATGAAGTACACGTGGAATCTGAGACAGCTGGCGATGAGCACAGCTTCAGGAGTGTCAGAATAGGAGTGAAGTACGGTGGAACTTACTCCACATCCTGCCGTGGCACACCACACGGCAAAGTTCAGCTGCTCATTCCAGTATGAGAGGCTTGGAGCAGCCATCCAAGTATGAGCTTGCTTCGCATCCTTGATGGTGATGGGCGGTTGGTCAGCGGTCGTGGGTTGACGGAGAAGCTGGTTCGGGACCGTCCATCCACTGTGATGGAGAACGGTGTTAGCTCTGGTATATCAGACAACATACCTCTCAGGCCAGTCAAGGGTGTACCCAGGAGGGGCAGTTGGCTCTGGATGACTGTCGTGAGGTTCAGTGGGAAGGCCATCTATACTGGTGTTCTTAAAGCTACCGTACAGGCAGCACACTATTTGTAGTCATCTCGACTCCAGAGACCAGCGAGGCGACCTCGCCGTAACATCTTGTTTTTTAGCTCCTCAATATCAACCCACCCGCTGAGGCCTTTGAGGTATTGCTGTCACACTTTATGTTTCTCCGTGTGGTACAGGGCTTGGACCTTCAATATATGGTGGTACTCTTCATCGGTGTCCTCGTGAGCTTTGCTGACAGACTCGTCGATAGTCCATAGCATACTCTGTGCCAGTCTCAATACTTAGCATGCTTCTCCAGCCTCCTTGTGATCTTCCGCTTCCCCACCACCAAGCCAGTGGCCAAGACAGTGGTAGCTAGTGTCACGCCACCCAGGAGGATGGCGACGATGGCACCCACCCCTGTAGTGAGAGTGGCAACAGCTGCCACATCAGCACTGGCGACAATCACACCCGCAGCAGTGGCTGTACGTGCGAGGACATTGTAGGCTGTCTTATATCGCCTGCACATTCTACTGTACTATTCTTCCTCATGGACAAGATTCTGCCTGATGGCATCTATCTGCTGATGTCGCCAGCCATGTGCTGTACCACCCTTGTCAGCAGTCAGGGATGGGTATAGTTCTGGTTGCTTCTGCCTCTCTGATTTTGCCATAGTATATCTGGAGATTAACCCTGCATCACCTGCAGAATCTGCTCATGAGTCATAGCCGGGTTCGTTTTGGAGAGCCTGGCGAATCGTGCCAGCTTTTTAGTGTCGAAACAGACGTCTCGTAGAAAGTGGTCATCCAGCACCATGTCGGCTGCCAGTAGCTTTCTGAGACATGACATCTGGAACGTCACCTTATGACCAAGATAGTAGGTCCGCCGCTGGATGGCTTTCTTGGTCTTACACTTCTGCGCCATCTCCTCTTCCCACTGTATGACATCTGGCTCATCCTCGTCTGTGAAGACACCTGGCTCATCATCGTATGGGAAGACATCTGGCTCAACGTCGTCTGTCAAGACTCCTGCGTCCCGCTTACTCTCCTCCAGGAGGGCCTGCCAGTATCGGGAACCTTCACTGTTCCTTCGCCTCCTTGCCTTTCTGGCAGCCTGTTGATACCAGCTCTCCCGCTGTAGTCGCTTCCTTCTTGTTGACAGATCTGTTGCTGTGCGAGCATCTGATCATTTAAAGCCTTTGGGCAACCCTCTATCGGGTTCATCATCTCGGCAAAGGTAAGATATTCCTGGTGTGATATCATGTTGTCGTCAGGTCAATGAGTAATATGAGTGTAAACTCTAAATGGGCGTCTGATATCCCATCCGTGCTGGCATATATGTTAATGGAGGGCTGTCAAACAGGTGATTTACAGGTGTGAACAGGCTAGGACTGCTAGCTTTACATAGGTTGCTGTTGGCACCTGGGAGATACTCTATCACATCCCGGCCGACTTCTACCAGTGAGCTGCTGTGTGCACTGCCTGGAGGTTGATGTAGCACATCGGTGTGTATGTACGTTGTGCCCCACTGGGGCACCGCGAAGAGGACCCATTCTACACGGTACTGTACCGACCATCTCCCCTCTAGAGAGGGTAAGATTACGTTCTCACCACCGGAGAGCAGCAGTCGGACAATCGGCATGGTTATATCTCCTGTTTAAACCCCTCCTATAGCGTGCTATGGAACACATATTTGCTGACTCGAATGGTCTTGCTGACCTGGCAGATGTGTACGCAGTTGTTGCTGCCAAGGTAGAAGAGAGCGATGGCAAGTCATTCGCCCTACAGTACGAAGCAAACTCAAAGGCATTCTCCCTCCACCCCATTGGTGGTGATGGGATGGAGCTGCGCACAGACCTCAAGGATGTGTCGAAGGAGCACCTGGGTCGCAACATAGATGGCCACAAGATCGTGTTTCGGTACGATTTCCCGAAGAGGAAGTACATCCTCGAGCCGTTGATTGAGGTCTCAGATACAGAAGTGGCAGACATCAACACCCTAAATGATGACCTCGGCTTTCATCTGGTCAAACCCTATTCGAGCAATGCCGCGCCGATGACACATGAGGGGCTGCTATTGGCCCTGAGAAAAACCCTGCAGTTCATGTTTGAGAAGGATGAAGTGTGGTACCGCACTGGACCTGGTGGTGACTGGCAAACATGGTTGCCACCATATAGGCCTCCCGCAGTCATTGACATAGAGGTTACTCCCCTCTCCACTGTTGTGAAAAGGGATGGGACAGTTTGAAGGTTCTACAATCGGGGATCAGCCTTCCTCACCTACATAGGTGTAGGTGTCTCCCTGACGGGGGTGGGTCACCGGATCAGGGTAACAGGTGGAAAGCTCCTGCTGCGTCATCCATTCAATGGACCAGAAGAAGCTGTTAACCTCCAGGAGGGCATCCTATGGGTAGATGGTGTGTCACATATCTCCAAAGCCAAGGATGCTGTTAAACTGCTTCAGCGAGTTGGACTCACTAGCCCGTAAATGACTCATATAGTCCTAGAGCAATGTTTCTTAGCTGGCGGCAGAGTGAAGCAGCTAGCCCCTGCCCCTGAGGGGATGAAGATCACTATCGATCCGGATGTAACAGGGCTCGATCTGGCACAGATATTTCTCGAGGGGTTCACTCTGTTCTGTTTAACTTTTCATGTATAGCCATGATTCTCATCATACTGCTCGAAGTAGCTGAACTGCATCAGCCATGCCTCGTAGTCCGGCTCGCCATCATGGTCGATGGACTGTGTGTCATCGCTGCTAGCCGAGCGCCAGCTGAGCCGCAGGGCATAGACGGCGGTCATGCCCCAGGCCACTGGTCATCCCCAGCCCTTTTTGTCGTGGTAGTGGTAGTCCTCGTTGTACTCGGGGGCTGTCGCCGAGGTCTTCGAGTGCACAGCTGTTGTAGACCATGTCGACGTAGAGTCCGAACTTGGCTACCGGCGACAGCTCAAGGCCCGCCCTGACCTGCGGCAAGTAGTAGTGTGGTATGTCTCCCTTGGGGCGCCGCCTGTAGGGGGGCCTTGAACTCCAAAAGTACCACTACTGTTTGGACTTTGTACTCCTTGTCGTCGTCCTCCAGGTTGGTGTACAGGATTTGCCACCCCTCGTCGGAGTTGCGTTGACACACCAGGTTGAGTAGACAGTAGCTATCGGGGCTGTTGGCATGTCCCCGGTAGCCCAGCCACCCGGCGTCGACGTGGATGTCAGTGCCCTGCTCACACGTCCCGCAGTCGATCTCGAGCAGGCGCACGCACCTCAAAGAGAGTCCCCCCACGACGAGCACACCATGCTGCCGCTGCTCCAGGTCTTGACCCCGCACTTCTGGCCCAGAACCTCCTCGAAGCTCGAGTAGGGGTTCCACCCCATGATGGCGGCCAGTTCGGAGCCGCCTACCGTTGTTGCCTTGTTTTGCAGCCATCCCAGGCTGCGCTGTCGTGTGCCGTCCACGAACAGTTGGATAAACTGATCACGGTTCTGTTCCATCTTGGTTTGGATGGCGTCGTCCGTCTGGTGTGGTTGATCACAAGGCGATCAGTGATGCTTGTCTCTAAAGGGGCGTTCAGACCCTATTATGTGTGGTAGTAGTAGGGTCAGAATTAAAATGATACTACCTTCCTCAACTGGCAGCCATTCGGCGATCCGTGGTGGCCCCCACCGCCCTCTCAATCCCTGGGGGCATAGCTCCAATCTCCAACTAGAGGCATACACCAACCACATGTCTCAACAACCCTATGCCACCAGGGATTGAGAGGGCGGTGGGGGCCACGGATCGCCGAATGGCTGCCAGTTGAGGGAGGTGGTATCATTTTAATTCCGACCATACTACTACATCTGACAATGTAATTGGCAATCAGTCATACGATCAGTCACGTGTTCAATGACGTAATCAATCACCTGATCACTCACTCGATCACTCAAACAATCAATAAATCAAACACAATCAGATGGTTAGGCAATTGTTCGGATGTTTGTTGGGTCTGTTGATCGGCTGTGCAGTCAGTCATTTCGTCGGTCTGGCAGTCAGTTGGTCGGTTAGATGGTCAGTTGCTCAGTTGGTCAGATGGCCAGTTGTTTGTTTGGTCGGTCTGTCAACCGGTTAGTTGGACGGCCAGTCGGATGGAAGGTCGATCATTCGGTTATTCCGTCGGCCAGTCACTCAGTCCATCGGGCAGTCAGTCGGTCGGTGGTTTGGTCTGTCCGGTGGGTGAGCGGGCGCATGGGGTATTGGGGATTCGGCAAGCAGTCATGCCAACAGGCAGTTGAGACAGACAGGCAGACAGGCAAATTAGTGATGGGTGTGTGTGGACGGCTGGTGTATGGGCGGGCAGGCATTCGGTCGGGAAAGCAGGCAGACAATTGGACGAGCAGGCATGGTATGGCATGGCATAATTGATCAATTGATTTATTGATTCATTCATTCAATGATTGTTCGAGCGATTGAGCTATTGATCGAGTGATTGATTAGGCTGCCCTGTCGTTGCCCTAGATATCGCCGGTGACGTCGCCCTTTTAAGCGTGAACTATGAACAGTTAGAGACACCACTTGCACATTATGCGTACTCAATATAGTTGTGACACTTGTCCCGCTGTCTGTGCGGGAAAGGGGCGTAGCTGGTTCATGAATTGAGATATGGGGGGGGGGATGAAGAAGCACCCATGCAATACTAGGAGGTCAGCACACACCGCCGCCACCACCCTATATAAGGATCTCAAATTATAGACGCTCTGAGATGAGATTTGAAATTATAAAAACAGCTCTAGCTTATCAGTAAATTATAAATGGCCTATTTTAGATAGACAGAGTAATAGCCTGCCTACCTTCCAGCCTTCTGTCTGCCTGCCTGCCTGTCCGCCCGCAGCAGCTAGAAGAGAGTCAGTCAGTCGGTTGGGCAGTCAGTTTCTTGGTCAGTCCGGTTGGTCGATTGTTCACTTGGTAGGCACGTAGAACAGTCTGTTGGATCTGCGTGCAAGTATGGGGACAAAACATTCTTGGATGGGGCATTTGCACACACGCACGCACGCACGCACGCACGCACGCACGCACGCACGCACACACGCACCCTTTGACCCTCCGATCCGTGGCGCCGCCACTAGGGATATCCCCTCCGATCCAAGTTCTAGTTATAACAAAGACTATAGTGTGTCTCTTGCATTTAATTAATATGATGGTTTATAAATGATCTGGTGTGTTACAAATCATCAACAACAAAATAGTATTCTCGCGATGACGTCATAAAACAACAACCATTCACCCGATGACGTCACTGTGTGATACTAATGAGAAATTCAAGAAAATGACATTCTGTGGCGAAATTTAGCTTTAAGAATTCGAAAATATGCATACAACACGGGTATATTTTATTTTAATTAAATTATGTAAGTTTTCGTCCTTTGGCCCATTTTCGTTTGTGTTCCCCTTTAAGATTAGGTGAGAATAGCTAACTTTGATGCAAACTTTCAGTCACATTATGAACCCTGCTATGCTCCGGTAAGCGTGTCTATTTCTATTTATGCCCCGTCCATTTCTAGGTACCCTCATCCATTTCTAGCCATGGTTTGCGCGTGTTGGGATCGATCGAACCATGAATCTCAATTTCCAGAAAACTATACAGGTAAGCCCATGGCAGTAGCAGCACCCAGTCAAATTAGTTTCAGAATTTTCAACAGACTGGCCATTAAATAGTAAAGCCATGGACCTACAATTCGTATAACTTGAAGGACTGACGTTTATGACGGCCTTAGATGCGTCATTCATGACGTAATTGATTTTGACGTCAAACTATATGTAACATAATTCATTACGACGTCATATATTTGACTGACGGATTGGAGTCCTCTATTGAGTATGGCGTCAGATGCTTGAGTGACAGATCGGAACACTCTATTGTTTCCTTCTCTGGTAATGATGCCATTATCGGATCGTCGCGGCATGACCCAGTAATAAAGCGTAACAGCTTCATCCCCGATAGTGTTGTCATCAACCCACCCAGCCAACCCGCCACACCAACTCCGCCCACACTCACCCACCAGACCACCCACAAACCACCACACCCCACAAACCCCACCCTCCTGTGTCGCACTAATGCCCCACCATGCTGTAAAAAATCGGTCCCTGTCCCAGTAACGGGGTATAGCATGCGTCATAATATTAATTCCGGACATAAAGGTGTTTCCAATCATGTTATTTTCAAAATGTTGGGTTGTGATTTATAGATGTTGGGTTTATAAGCTCTTTCCTAATAATATAACCTCAAATATCAAAATAACCTTTGTTTTATGGAAAATAAGTTTCTCTTAACCAATTATTATTACTTTGAATTCGTATTACATTGTTGAAAAACTATCTAAGCAACGATTCTCTGGTTATTCAGTAAAATATCAAAACACTATATAGATATACGGAGAGCCTTTCACTTCTCTTATATATATTCCTTTATCTGATAGGCCCACGTCAACACTATTCCCTGCTTGGCCTTCAATTTCACATCGTTTGTCTCGATTTCGGCATCAATCTCGTGCACTACGTCATTTCCTGTGGTCACTTTAACTTTGGCGATTTCTATAACAGCATCTTCGTTCTCGAAGTTATTCGTGACGTCAACGTCGCCGAAGTTCAGCAGAGTGAGATAGCTGAAACATTGAGAAGAATAGATATAATAACAATGGCAATGCGTATTGCATCCGTGTTCATGTGTCTGTCTGTCTGTCTCTTTGTCCGTCCGTCCGTCCGCCCGTCCGTCCTGAGCTGTGGAAATACAGTTAATGGGTAAAATGGGTGGGGCGCCAAGTACAGAATATACTTGTTGGAATATTTGGCTCTTAGGGGTGGGGGGGGGGGGTAGCCCACAAGCGTATGTGCCTAAACACATTAGTTAATCATTTATGGCCTACACAAAAGATCTGGCAATTCACCCCTCAAATTTTATGGCCAAATCTTTTTTCGGACAAAAACGGACGAGATGGACGAAATGTACCATGTTTCATGACACGGCTGAGATGGTAATCATTTCTGAGGTGATTTATCTGAATAATTGGGGTGCAGCTCATATGTAAGTTTTGTCCATAATGTGTGGCTGAGATTGTCACCATCTCTGAGCTGATTTGTCTGAATAATTGGGGTACAGCTCGTGTGCAAGTTTTGTCATAATGTGTGGGATGAGATGGTCATCATCTCTGAGGTGATTTGTCTCAATAATCGTGGTGCAGCTCATGCATGTTTTGTCCATAATCTGTGGGCTGCGATGGTCATCATCTCTGAGGTGATTTATCTGTGAATCATTGGGGTACAGGTCATATGCATGTTTTGTCCATAATGCGTGGGTTGAGATGGTCATCATCTCAGAGGTGATTTGTTCAAATGTTTGTGGGTGCAGCTCGTATATATAAATATAAATTCATTTAAATTAATACAATTGGTTTTAATTGTGAAATTGAAATAGACGTACGATTCCCTAATTCAATTTCACAAAAGAAAACATTGTATTAATCTATGCATAAGTAAACCATCATAAGTTCAGATTTATTTCGTTTCATTACATTAAGCCATCTAATTTAGCGATATAAACAATTTTATTTTCTCACATTTTGTTGTGGATATGTAGCTTCAAGGTTTATATATATGTTAATAAGGAAATACTTTTGATTTGTGTGAACCTCGAATAGTTTAGTACACCATACAAGTAACAATAAGTATGGCATATATTCTATATGTTGGGAGAATCTTGTCAGAATATGTTTACATTTGACTACATCGATTTCATCTGCACGATTTCCTGTACTAGCCTTTGTGGAAATATTGCATTTAATGCTAGCGATAAATCAATTATGCAAATTGGTAGTTGCATATCGGATGCACAGAAACATTCATCCAGGGAGAACTTGACCTGCGATCCGCTTGGATTTTACATTATTTCTTTAAACCACCTTTAATTTCTGAAACCACGTGATCGCTCTCAACTAAATTTGCCAGGAACCATCCTTGCATCATAGAGATAGAAGTTTGTTCAAATGCAGACGATTGGTCGAGTCTTTTGCAGCCATCATGGATTTAAAAAAATTGCTATAGAGTAGCATCTTTCTTTAATTCTATGCATGATCTTGATTCATCAGTTTTTCTTGCGGACATCTAGGATTTTCTGACACTCTTCTGGAAGGTCTTACTCATTAACTACTATGCCAATTTCAGCCCCAACTTAGCAGGAACTATGATATTTCTTGTTGTTATCTAGGATCTTGTAAAGTGTGCAGGAAATTATTTTGAAAAACTACTACTACTCATTAACCCATGGACCAATTTTAATCAGACAAGCATGGCAGGAGGGCCGTAGGCTTTCTTATTTGTATGCAGAAATCTTATTAGTTTTCTATAGCAACTGTTATCTTTAGTTTTTCTGAGAAAAAACCCCTGATTTGAGATAGGCTTCCAAACTGCTATACAGAGATCTGATAACAGAACGTTGTTATCACAAAGCCAGTGGTCAATACTTTGAGGTGATGCATGTGGTCATCAACCATTGAGTAGCATAATTGTTCCCTCCTGGATAGGTTGATTTTCTGGCTCTTGCAAGGTAGTTTAAGCAGTTCCATCTTTTGAAATAAAGATCAGAGCTGTTGAACCTTAATTGTTAGAATTTGAGTTGAAGCGCACCTTAGGTAATTAGCTTTAGATAAAAACTGTTAAAGAGATCGACGGTGTCATTGTGGTGGTCTAATCACGAGGAACGTCTAACCGACTTAGTCATACATTTCTGTGATCATACCTTGATTATGGGTATATCGATATCGTTAAGCAAATGTGGCCAAAAAGCAGAGACATGTGAGCTTTATCTTCGATATTAAGCGATCAGCACCACAGCATGTTAGATTTATGATCGGTTAAATAATTTAGACTTCAATTTCATTACCTTCACCCACGGTTATCATGTTGCTATACAGTCTTCTCGGATGGGACTTTAAACTGAGGTCCCGTCACACAGTGCCCATCACTGTGTGAACGTGAGCTAGGGTTAGGTAGGCAAGAAATTTCGGCATAGTCAAAGTAAACCGGATGCTGAATGGATCCCTCCTCGGATGGAACCACGCAACATACGGATTACAAAACCAAAACCAAATTGCTAGAATTAGAATCTTTCGGAATTTTCGAGGGGACTATGGAGGGATGTAACCCGGATGACTGACCGAGTTCGTCCTCGGACGGACACAGTCACCATACGGGCTACCTAACCAATCAAAATCAAACAAGTGCGCGCTGGTGCCTGCTCGGATGATGGCCAGAAGACCAAATGGGTCCCAGGACCCGAAAGACCCCACACCCCAACCTCCCCACTCCCCCCAAAGGGGCCGGGAGGTCTCTGACCTAAAGCCCCCCCTTGGGTGCATCAGGTCATAAGACCGTACGCACCTCCCCCGACCCAACACCTACCCCATCCCTTACCCACCCCTGTTAGGTCCAGGTTAGGCCATCCCCATTACACACGCCCAAGCATGAGGAGCAACAAAAAAAGCCATGGAAAAGAACAGCAACATGAGACAAAATCGAGAGACAACGATCAACACACACACACACACACACACAGAGAGACACAAGCTAATGCACAAACCGACGTCACAAGAATTCACAAGAATTCAACAGAAACCATAAAGGCCAGGCGTGAGTCTAGACCCTAGCATTGGGAACTAGCATATAAACGCCTCAAATATTACAACACACACACACTCATGTTGCTATAACGCCTCGAGCAGCATTAACTCTATAAGCTACTGGGACAAAAATAAAAAATAGTTTCGTTTCCTGTAAACCTCCCGGGTGAAATTTGTCTTTGTTTTCACCCGGCCGGGAATAAAATAAATTTTTTTTCTACCCAGCATAAATGTTAAAACATGCATACATTTGTCAAACTATACAAATTACAATGTTTTAATGCCATTTGTACGCAATATGAATCCATTTTGCTAATTGTGACATGGAAAACATAACAAATTTGGCAATTACAACCATATTTAATTGATATATGGTCAAATATCTGGAAACCAAATATTTATGACCTCTTTAAAACAAATTAATAATTTAAAAAAAATCAATTTCCTACCTCCCTACTGAAATCTTTTTTCTACACCCGGTTTGCAGGAAACAAAATCTTTTTTATGGATGGCCTGATATTCAAATTTTGATCCATGTAATTATCTTAAATTCAAGTGCTTCCAATACGCTTGAAACTTGGTCTGATCATCATCAAATTTAGTATTTGTCATTGACTTCACTTTGAGGTCATACATTTCAGATTAATCCAGCATTAACATGTTGGCCCAATCATAATAGGATGTGTGAGTTCCTATAACCCCTAGACTCGCTTCCACTACGAAAGAACCTTTCCAGATAAAGACCTGGAACTGGCTGGATGTGGCGTATGGTCTAACTTTGTCGACATTACTGCCATAGTAACAATGCATGTAAACTGTTGCTGTCTATGACTGCAATAGTTCCGAGTCAAATTAGTTTCAAAATAATGAATGTTTATTAAATAGTAAAACTATCAAAGACATATAATTCATACAATTGACAGACCTCCCAGCAACATGACAACGTATTCTCTGTGAATTATAATTACCAGCAGCCAATGCCTACATGTGGCATAATTGATTATTATAAGCCAGAGCGGCAGATTGGAGTCATCAATTACAAGTGCTACATTGTTTGTGTGCATTGAACCACATTAGCGTGTGGTCTGTCACTAAGGACTAACTTTTCCATATGGAAACAATATTGCTGTAAGTTGTGGCATAGTATACACCAAAATTGTTTCTAAAATGAGCATTAATTATCAAATTCTAGCATATTTAAAACTGTATTATTGCTCGCTGAGGAGCCCATTACGAATTACAGTAAATACACACACGGCAGCACTCTGGTTATCTTTGTCGCGATAATGGTGTATCCACCTTGCAAATTGAAACATATATATATATATATATATATATATATATATATATATATATATATATATACCCCCACCCCCAAATATAAGCAATACATTATGTAAGTTGTCATATGTGGATGTGCCCAATGTCACCCGTATCAGTACATGTATATCAAGAACGATGCACTATGCAATCACTGCGGTCAGTAAAAGTAGCCTGACAAAAATGTCCATGTTTGGCCATGTGCTAAGGATGCTAGAAGAAACACCTGTACAGAGAGCCCTGGAATGCGCTATTCTGGGAGTCCACAAATACAAAGCCAGGAGATGACGCATAAGTCTGTTAATCATACTGCAAGATGACCTCAAGAAAACAGGATTCAGTTCAAGAAAGGATTTTTCCCAATGACAAGACATAGTGGTTAAATGAAAAGGACGGATTGAAGCTGTGTGGTTTTCTACTAGAATCGCAGAATAGTGATCAATCAATATCAATAAAAGACTGAACTAAATTATGACTGTTGCCTTGCGCAACAAATCCCTGAAAAAGTATATTCTTTACAATATAACAAGTTTTACCACAGTAACTAAGGTATAGATAAACAAGACCCTACAATTGACCGGCTCTAAGTATACACACCATGCCTGTTCATCGTCTGTGTTACTCAAGGGCGCCGGACGCAAATTTTAGGGGCGGGGTAGGTTCCACAAAAGCGCACGCTGGATGGCATTGTCTGGAGGAAGATATGAAATGGGTGTACCACACGCACGCACGCACGCACGCACGCACGCACGCACGCACGCACGCACGCACGCACGCACGCACGCACGCACGCACGCACGCACGCACGCACGCACGCACGCACGCACGCACACGGCCCGCCTCTCATAGAATGGTGTTCGGGGATACCCACCTACCTAACCACCCCGAGAAAAAACATTGAAAGGTGCAGACTCGATTTCCTGCATTCTGAGTTTCTGATTACGTAAAAATGTTAGAGCGATGTTAATCGAAGAACTTATGTATTCTTTGGTCAATTTAATCTGTTCCCAATTCACAACGGGCGGACGGGCGGAGGGGGGGGGGGGGTGTTGTTGTGTCAGAAGCACACGTTGAGTGTGCGTGCATTCGTGCATGTGTCTGTATGGTGGACTTGCACAGTTTGCCTTGAAAATATTCAATTATACCTTAGTTCATAATTATATTTGCAATCAGCAGGATTCAGAGGAAATGTGCGTTTTGTAAAAACTGGGTTACCCAAGACAAATCTACCAATCATGTTGAACGTGTGAACAAGGTTTGTTCAGCCCTTGCCGTAGATGAAGACCATTAGTTTCATGTCAAGCAGTTTCACGGGTCTTTAAATGTACTTTTTGAAATAGTGCAAAATCCAAGTTGGCCGCCAACAAAATCGACCAAGCAGCTTTCCGGGACCAACCATGGATCTGACCCTATGGATCCTTCCTGCCCACCGGTTCTTAAGGACTCGTTAAAAGAATACGCTGGACATATGCTGGATGAATAGACAGATGAGGCGGCAACACAATTTACGTCAAATTAGTAACATACTATTCAACAGGTGGTGTGTATAGAATAAGTAATTTAAATTATGATTTCGTATCCTCTTACTTAGCCATATTGGCATGTGCGTGTCAGATGTACATTTAGCCGGGGCTATTCAAAGCAGGCTTTCAAATGTCTGATTTTGTTTATTTGTGGATGGTGGCATCATCTTTTATGTTTAGAACTCAAAGAGCTTGACATGGCTAGACATGGTAGGGTGGCGGTGGGGTGGAGTAGGGTTGAGCTCATACACATATAAATAGCACAGATCCACGAGGATGATATGTATTACTTAGAGATCTATGTAGGAGTTATAGAAGTCATCTAAGAACATCTAATTTTTACATTCTTTCGATGGATGCCCCCAGACACACGCCACTCCCATTCTAGGTGTGTGGGGGGGGGAGATAACAAATCTTAGACACATTCCTCAAATACACCCACTGACATTGCACTTCGGCCATGTGTATACAAATTATTTCTACCTTTGCATCTGCTTCACACGTCAATTAGAAATTTGAGTTTGCGAGTTGCTGATAATTCTAATTAATATACCTTAGTGTTTCTACATTGCTGCACCGAGCCTCCCATCATTGCACATATGTTATATTATACCGACTAAGCAAGGCATTAACGGAGCGTCGACCAGTATCACTTCAAAAATTCAAATAGTATTTGACTATGTATCTTACATTTATTTGCAAAGATACCCGCAACGTTCACAGATAAAAAGTCAATATGTCACATGTAACTGCCACTACATAAATAGCGTTTGCAATGATGATTTGATTCGGCCTAGAAACACCCCATATTACTTTGTTGACTTGTGCTTATGTCAAAACAAGCAAACTTTAATACAACTGCTCAGTCTGCTCTGAATATCATAGAAATCTTGTTTAAAGTTCTGAAGTAAAGTTTACTCATTTTTCATAAAGAAACTGGTAAAGCGCACAGCTGCACCACCCCACCCCCTGCCCAAAGGCAGGCGGTGGGGGGGGGGGGGGGGCAGCTGGTCCCGTGCTTCCGGCGCCCCTGGTTTTATTGCTGCCAGTGGTCCATCCGCCAGTAACTCTGTTGGTAAAGAGTTAAAGTATTAACGAGTTACTTCCCTTAAACAGCAGCTTTGAACAAAAAATTTCATATACGTAAGTATTAAACCCCACAGGATATGGCCAATGAAACTCACAAATTCCCCATAGATATGTCTGTTAAATACGCATTATATGACCAGTGAACCCCGCAATAGTGAACACGATTATTAACATAAGACAGCGTGTGACTATACTGTATACACTAGGATTCTATAGCTTTGGTTGAGATCCGAAAAAAATTCAATAGAGATATTACGATGTAACAAAAACTGGAGAACGAGGCTCTGGTTGGACGGCTCTTGTTTATATTGTGCTAATATCAATGTTAACGTTTTTAGAATGAAGGAAACCAGTTTTAGCTACATGTATATCCCGCCCATCTCTAGCTAGGCTCCACCAACGCTGTATCAGTGCTGTGATCGATCTAACTCTGAACTCCCTGAATCTCAATTTCTAGAAAATTATACATGTTTATTAAATAATAAAGACATACAATTCGTACAATTGGACTTTTATAACGGACTAAATCGCCTCATTCATATCCTAATTGATTATGACGTCAGCCTACATATGACGTAGTTGATTATGATATCACATGATTGATCGATAAACTGGATTCTTCCATTATACGTTTATTTCGTAGATACTTACTTCAAATTTCCGTCAAACTCTCGAAGGAAAGCGACAACGTTATCATTGCTATTAATGTACCGGAACGAACCGTATTGCAATGTAGCATCGGAGCGTAATGACGTCAGGTTTTTTACCAATGACAGAATTGAGTTAGGGTTAGCATTCTGCTCCTGAAAAACAAAATACAATATACGATAAAATTATGGAGACGAACTCTTCCTTGTCTGAAAAGCCTCACCCATCACACCTGTGAACTCTTTGACTGTGTTTACACAAGCGAGTTAATCCTGAGTAACGACATACTGAAGCATGGCGCTACTTCAGATTAACTCTCTAACATGAGCACGGCCTAGGTCTGGCAGCGGTCGGAAATTTTTTCTGCGCTGATCATTTATCTTTGAGACGAGATGTATATCATGGCATCCAGGTGGGTGTGAAATTGTCATGCTTAAATGATTTGAGAAATCCAAGATGGCCGCCACCGATTAAGAAAATCAACTATGTTGATTAGTTTGTTCGAATGTAACTTCGCGACCATATCGGCCACTACTTCATCCTGGAATTGGGACCAACAACTTTGGAAATATTCTACAATACGTTTTACTTTGTTTTTGTAACTATGATGAGTTATCGCTTACTTGTACCGTCGCCGTCTCTCCGTCTGGAACCCGCATCCAAGGCTCACAGGGTTGGTTAGTGCAGTTATCGCCTGGCATAAATCCTGCGAAACTAGAGTTGTCCCAGAGCATCGGAGATCGCATCTTCCCCTTTATCTCCCATACACTGGGTTCTGGAGTCAGCGATGCGTCGTACAGACCCAGCTCGTCACCGTAGTACAGGATAGGAGCACCGGGAAGCATGAAGGCTGCCATTAAGAGAAGGCGTGCTTCAGAATCGCTGGTTCTGTTTAACAAGCGACCGATATTCTCGTCCCCGAGCTGAAGGCAGAGAAGCGTCCATTACATTAATACTAGTGTACAGTAACAGTATATTGCTCGTGTTGTGGATTGACACCCACTGGAAGAGTAGTTGCTAATATAATGTCCCTAGATATCTTATACTTCACAATCTAGATTAAAGTATTCTAATAATATCGCTATTGAACCTTTTCAAAAGACCATCTGCCGCTTGCTTTTGCTGCTACTGCTACTGCTACTGCTGCTGCTGCTGCTGCTACTGCTACTGCTGCTACTGCTGCTACTGCTGCTACTGCTGCTACTGCTGCTACTGCTCCTTCTTCTGCTGCTACTTCTGCTACTGCTAATACTGCTGCTGCTGCTGTTGCTGCTGTTGCTGCTGCTGCTGCTGCTACTGCTACTGCTATTTCCGCTGCTACCACTTCTGTTACTGCTACTACTGCTGCTGCTGTTACTTCTGCTGCTACTACTACTACTTCTGCTGCTGCTGCTACTATTGCCACTACTGCTAGTGCTGCTATTGCTGCTATTGCTGCTGCTGGTGCTACTTCTGCCGCTGCCCCTGCTGCCGCTGCTGCTGCTGCTGCTGCTGCTGCTGCTGCGATTTCTGCTGCTACTACTACTGCTACACCTGCTGTTGCTACTGTTGCTACTGCTACTGCTACCTCTGCTACTGCTGCTGTTATCTTTGCTACTGCTGATATTACTTAGTTCTGTTATTGTTACTACAGATAGCAGTGTGGTTATTGTGGTTTATTCAAGTCCCACTGATATTTGAACGCTATGAATGTTGAGAGGCAATATGCATACAGCGTTAGAGAAGTGCGAGATTAACCCTTTAACACTCATATCAGCCAGAAACGGCTTCTGCAGTGATCTTGAGAAATGTCCATTTGCAGACCAAGAAAAGACTTTTTTTTTTTAATTTAGCACTGGAATGACTGGCTCGATAACCGAGCCAATCATTCCAGTGGTAAATTGTCAAAAATAGTCTTCTCTTGGTCTGCAAATGGACATTTTCTATCCGAAAATTTAATTTGCTAAAACAAATTTGCGGGTTAAAGGGTTAAGTGCCTACCATCCAGTTTGGTGATCCCTCGTCCGGCATCCCGTTCATCCAGAAATCAATTTTCTGTCTAACCTCCGCAGCGGTGACCCCTCCCTTTGACACCATCAGGATAGAGTTCAGCGGAAAGCTCACGCCACCTCTACCGAAATACCCGTAGTATTGCATCGTGTCTGCGTGGCTTACGTCAATGTCCGCGGTAAGGAATCTATAATAACGAAATGGAAAAAAAGATCTATCACGTGGGAGATTTGCTACCATTGGGCAGACGATTTTAAAATAGGTGGTGATTTGATTAATTCGGTTTGAGTATTGGACCTATCCAGTTTATCCATCCATCATATGACGTCATAACTAACTACGTGACGAAAAGAGGATGATGTTATAATAATGACGTCATGAATGAATCGATTTAGTCCGTCTTTAACGCTTAATAGACACGTTGTATGAATTGTATCTTTACTATTTAATAAACATTATGTCGAATATTTTGAAACTAATTTGAATGGGCGCTGTTGCTGTCATAGGTAGCAACAGGACCCAGACATTTTTTTGGCCGAAATATTCAACTTAATATTTATTAAATCGTAAATGATTTTACAGTTTTCTTTTTCTGGTTAAAAGGGTTAACGGAAGTGAGTAATCTCACCTTTCACGGAGCTGATTAGGGTCGCCATTACCGTGAGTGGTCAGCAGCCAGCGCCATCTAGCGAACATGTCACCCACTTCCGGTAAAGCGTACGTTCGCGTATGATTGTAGGAATCATAAGCATCCTGAAAATATTTCACGAATTTAAATTAGTAGTTTTTTATTTTTGTTGTTTTCTAGCTATCGAAAAACCACAGACCCTTACATATATGTAGGCCTACCAGTTAACGTTCGTATTTTACTAAAACAGAAAGAGAAATCTAATTGTATGACGAAATTCTAAAACCCGGGTAGAGTTCGGTTCGCCAACTATTGTCAGTTTGTTGGTTTACTGAAGACGCGCGGTTCTTATGCCCAATCGAACGCTGTTTAGTCAACTATAGTTCGTTGGTACCCGATTCTCCTTTGAAGTACTATTGAAGAAAATTTGGAGTCGGATGCCGGTCTCGGTTAATCTTATCTGCCGTCTGTTTGTTTTGATGGCCTATGGATATGGATTAGTGTGTGTGTGTGTGTGTGTGTGTGTGTGTGTGTGTGTTGTAATTTTTGAGGCGTTTATATGCTAGTTCCCAATGCTAGGGTCTAGACTCACGCCTGTCATTATTTATTTCTGTCCGCTAAGATGTCAGAAAAATCGTACCAGACGTCAAAAAGCGTCCATATGAGATAAGGTGGGAGGAAAACGGGCATTGGGAACATTGACATACAATAGGAAAGTATAATTTCACCAGACTTAATTTATTTAGGGAAATATTTACACTTTTATATGCATTTATTCGTGGCAAGCGAGCTATGTCCGCTATTTTGAAATTTACGCAAATTTCGTACAGACCATTTGGAACCGAGCTCGAGTCTCGGTCGGCTATAGTTAGCTAGCTAGCTAACTATTTCAAGTTCAGTTGGTGCCTAGTTAACTATAGTTAACTTTGGTTAGCGAACCGAACTTGATCCTAGTGCGCTATTTTAACCATTTAACTACTGGATTTCCATTGTCCAAAATTAAAAAAAATTATATATAGAAATGTAGACTATACACGAAACTGCTGAATATATGAAATTAATTTGACTGGAAGATCTTAGTCAAATTAGTTTCAAAATAATCAACGAGTTATTGAATATTTTGAAATTAATTTTACTGGAAGCTCCTAGTTAAATTAGTTTGAAAATAATCAACGAGCTGTTTTTTAATATTTTGAAATTAATTTGACTGGAAGCTCCTAGTCAAATTAGTTTCAAAATAATCAACAAGCTGTTGAATATTTTGAAATTAATTTGATTGGAAGCTCCTAGTCAAATTAGTTTCAAAATAATCAACGAGCTGTTGAATAGTTTGAAATTAATTTGACTGGAAGCTCCTAGTCAAATTAGTTTCAAAATGATCAACGAGCTGTTGAATATTTTGAAATTAATTTCACTGGAAGCGCCTGGTCAAATTATGTTCAAAATATTCAACGAACCCGTTTTTATCATGTAGAATGATGTCATTTCCGATCTGTGGGGTCGTGAGAATTAAGGAGTTAAAACACGGCAATTCACCTTTTCAGTTTATCCATCCATCATATGACGCCATAATCAAGTGACGTATATGCTGACGTCATAATCATGGCGTCATGAATGATACGAAATATTCCGTCTTTAACGCTTAATAGTCCGACACGTTGTACGAATTGTATGTCTTTGCTATTTAATAAACATGCTGTTGAATATTCTGAAACTAATAGTCAACGGCTTACCTGCATAGTTTTCTGGAAATTGATAGTCAGTGAGTTCAGAAATCGATCTATCCCAACACGAGCGTGGTGTGGGTGGAGCTTAGCTATAGATGGGCGGGGCATAGCTAAAACTGGAAAGGTCCATTAATGATTAAGCCGTCAATCCAGTGGGTAATGGATGAATCCAGATTTAGCTATATCCCGCCCATCTCTAGTTAAGCTACACCCACACCTATCTCGCGTTGGGATCGATCGATCCCTGAACTCCATGACTATCAATTTTCAGAAAACTATCCAGGTAAGCTTACAGGGTAATGTTGCTGCATATGGCAGCAACACATCACAGTTGCAGTTTTAGCAACTTAGTTTCAAATATTCAACAGGTTTTTCTTAAATAGTAAAGTCATACAATTGGTACAACTTGACGAACTATTAAGCGTTTATGCCATAATTTTATTAAATCATTCATGACGTAATTGATTATGTCTTAAGCCTACATGTGACGTAGTTGATTAGGAGTCATGTGATTGGTCGATATACTGAATTAATCAGTTACTAACCAGGTCCAAGTCGTTTCCTTCCTTCAACTCTTCGTCCTCAAGATTATAATCTTCAAACATGTAAGCGCTGTGTCGAATATAAAACCCATCCACGCCTTTGTTCAGCCAAAACTTCAAGATGTCCTAGATACAGGTAAGCATAAAACATTACTTTGCCGCTGCTGCTGCTGCTGTTGCTACTATCGTTGTTGTTGTTGTTGTTGTTGTTGTTGTTGTTGCTGCTGCTGTTGCTATTGCTACTACTACTACTGCTGTTATTGCTGTTGCTGCTGCTGCTGCTGCTGTTGCTGTTGCTGTTGTTGCTGTTGTTGCTGCTGCTTCTGCTGCTGATGTTGTTGTTGTTGCTGCTGCTTCTGCTGCTGGTGTTGTTGTTGTTGCTGCTGCTGCTGCTGCTGGTGTTGTTGTTGTTGTTGCTGTTGCTGCTGTTGTTGTTGTTGTTTTTGTTGTTGCTGCTGCTGCTGCTGCCGCTGCCGCTGCCGCTGCCGCTGCCGCTGCCGCTGCCGCTACCGTTGTTGTTGTTGTTGTCGTTGCTGCTGCTGCTGCTGCTGCTGTTGTGTTGCTTCTGCTGCTGCGGCTGTTGTTGATATTGTTGATAGTAACAGTGGTGGTGTGGTTGTAGTAATGATGGTGGTGTCGGTGGTAGTAGTGGTGTTGATGGCAGCTGCGGTGGTGGTGCTGCTGCGGTAGGTTCGGGGTGTTGTTGGTGGTGATGATGGTGTGGTATGGGTGGTGGTTCTAGAGATGAAGCTGGAGGCAGTGGCGGCAGTTGTGGTGATGGTAGTGGTTGTGGTGGCGGCGACAGTCGCGTTGGCGGTGGCAGCGGTGGTTGCGGCGGCGGCGGTGGCAGTGTCGGCGGTGGTGGTCGTCGATGTCATCAGTGGTGGTGATGGTGATGGCGGGGAGGCGGCGGCGGCGGCGGCGGCGGCGGTGGTGGTGGTGGTGGTGATGCTGGTGGTGGTGGTGGTGGTGGTGGTGACGGAGGTGGCAATAGCGGTGGTAGCGGGGGTGCTGATGCTAGTGGTGGTGATGTGGTGGTGGTGGCGGCGGCGGCGGTCACAGTGACCCTTGGCTGTGGCGGCTGTAGTGGTGGTGGTGGTGGTGGTGGTGGTGGTGGTGGTGGTGGTGGTGGTGGTGGTGGTGGTGGTGGTGGTAGTGGCGGCGGTGGCAGTGGCAGTGGTGGTAGTGGTTGTGGTGGTAGTGGTGGTAGGGGTTATCAGTGTTGGTGGTGTTGGTTGTGGTGGTGATGGGAGAGGTTATCAGTGGTGCTGGAGGTAGTGGTGGTTATATGATTAAACGCACTGGCTCAGGATCTCCCAAGGTTGGGAGATATTTTTTATTTATTTTATTGTCTGAGATTTGTTATGCTTGTTTGATAGAGGCGGTATGGCCTATAAAATATGAATAATATATATCATTCATTCTGAAGGTTTTTGAAGAGTTAATTTCGAATTAACCAAGATGTCACGTAGATTGGAGTTTTTCTTAAAGGCTATCACTGGACGCAAATTGAGAGGTTTTTTCATTTTATCCTGCAATTTATGATATTCATCTTTCAAAATTTCTGAAATTTCAACATTTTTTCGATTGTATGTTAAACTGAATGGAATAATTTCACGTTGATCAGCAAGACCAGGGTCCACGTTTATGCCACTCGGCCATTTTGTTTTCAGTTGCTTAATCCAAAATGATTCTCGAAGTTTTCTTTGTTTATCAGTTTCTTCGGCCGTAGCAGAAAGAGGCAGTTGCTCAATAGGCATAATTTCAAAGTGTCTATCGACAGAATGACCAGGAAGATTGAAATGTTGAGCTACGTTGGTGTCCTCGTCGTGTCTAATATCGCAAAGGTGTCTAGTTGCTCGCCATCTGAAAGGGCATTTTGTTTCACCGACATACTGCTTTTGGCATAATTTGCAAGATATTAAATAGATAACATTTTTAGAATCGCAATCTAAATTAGACTGAAGTTGGAATTTGCTTTTGTTCTGATAACTGACAAATGTTGTCTGATTAGGTAGATAGAGGTCTAATTTACACCTCTTCTTTCCACATTTCTGAGATTGTCCTACGCCTATAATCGGACGATTGTGACGAATTTTGGTAGGCTTTTGATTGGCAGCCTTATCAGTAATAGTTTCCAAATCATGCAAAGTTTCGGATTTTATTTTGCGCAAAAATCGTGTTGAATATCCCCTCGGTTTAAGGGCTTTAAATAAGGTGGAACACGCAGATTCAAAATTCTTTCTAACACTAGAATTTCGGTGAAACCGGATAATCTGTGATTTGATAATACCTTTAAAAGTATGAGGTGGATGGAAAGATTTCTTATGCAGTAGTTGATGGGAATCGGTGGGCTTAAAGAATACTTTGTAATCAAGAAGCCCACTCGTGTTATAATTTACACCTTTGTAGAGAGTAACGTCCAAAAAGTCTACGGACGACTGGTCAATGTTGGCTTTAAGTTTGATGTTAGGATCGTGATTGTTCAAAATAGTGAAAAATTCATCAAACTCTTCCCTCGAATGATTCCAGATCATAAAAATATCATCGAGGTAACGGCGGTAAAATAAGGGCTGCTTAGGACATTTGTTAAGCGCATCTTCTTCCCACTCAGCTACATAGATGTTGGCAAAACTAGGACTAAAACGTTTACCCATAGCGCATCCACAGATTTGTTGGTAGATTTTGCCAGCGAATTCGAAATCATTGCCCTTTAAACTCAGCTCCAGGAGAGCTAATATTTCGCTAGTGGGCCTATTGTTATCGGGATATTTATCAAATGCTCTGCGAACAGAAGACAAACCCCTTTCGATGTCAATGTTTGTGTACATAGCATCGATGTCGAGGGTTATCAAGAGTGAGTTTGGAGGAACAGAAATTTTGGAGACCTCGGATAGGAAATCCTCAGTGTTGTTCAAAAAGCTGAAATGTCTATTCGCAATTGGTTGTAGGTGGTAATCAATAATTTCACTAATTCGATAAGATTCAGAGCCGCAATCAGAGATAATAGGTCGACCCGGTGGTGTCATAGGGTCGGACCATGACTCAATAGGTTTATGAATTTTTGGCAAAAGGTAAAACGTACGTGGATTTGAATCTCGTTTAGCAGTAAGGTATTTAAACTGCTTTTTCGTTATGGCCTTTTTGTCAGCCATTTCTTGAAGGATTCCATTAAATTTATCACAATTATTTTGCCAGAGTGGTTCGTCTAATTTGCGGTAGTGTTTCAGATTACTGAGTTGCCGATGTGCTTCACGAATATAATTATCCTTACGCATTAATACAGTAGCAGATCCCTTGTCAGCAGGCTTTATAACGATGTCATTGTTTTTACGCAAACCTGTTAAGGCTAAACGTTCTTGATATGACAAATTTTGATGATTTTTAGGAAATTCTAAATTTTCAACACGCTCCTTGATAGCTTTTATACTATCAAGGATCGCAGGGTCAACCAACTTCGAGTTAGGTGCCCAGCCAGTTTTTTCAACAAAAGGTAGAAAGTTGTTTTTCTTGGAATTTCGAAAAAAGTCTGCTAATTTTACACGGTGAGAAAATTCTTCAATTTCCCATAAGCCATTATCTAAAAGAGCATCTATGTCGACTTTGGGCCGTGGTGTTGGTACATATGTTAGACCAAGATTTAGCAACGATCTTTC
The DNA here is from genome assembly GCA_034401795.1 of Chaetoderma sp. LZ-2023a. Taxonomy (NCBI): domain Eukaryota; kingdom Metazoa; phylum Mollusca; class Caudofoveata; order Chaetodermatida; family Chaetodermatidae; genus Chaetoderma; species Chaetoderma sp. LZ-2023a. The sequence continues at coordinate 80,500,418 of CM067364.1, forward strand.
TGCTTCAGACAATGTAGAACCAGTTAGGTTAATGATATTACCACCTAGGCCAATTTCTGGGTGGTTAGTACCCTGACCCGTAGTTAGTTTAAATTAAGGTGCGATAACCAACTATTATACATCCTATTTGCAGTGCACTCAGTCCAGTGGATGTTGTCCTCAACCACCTGAAATTCAGACACGGGGAGGCTGGGCAGGATAGGGACCTTGGCCCTTAAGGCCTCTACACGGCTGTTAACGAATTGTATGTTTCGTTTCTGGGTTGTAGTCAGGTGCTTCGAATAATTTAGTTTGGCAAAGTGAACTTTAGCCTTTGGAAATTTTGAACGCATGGTACTAAACAGATTCTCAATTCTTTGGGAGGTGTCATGCTGAAGTTCGTCCTTATCATTAATTCCGATGTTAAGGATGATACGCTGAGGTTGGAAGACCTCATTGTGTTTTCTAACCATATTCCTAATGTGGTTTATCTTAGCACCTTGATAGATTGCTACCTGCATATCTGGATGAGGTGTCTGATTGATACGAGCTAAATTTGAAGACCCAATCAGCAGAATCTTCTTGTTCAGAGTAGGAAGGCGCCATTCATTCTTATTATCCACCACGAACCGAAACTTGTAGAAAGACCTATGCTCTTTGGGTGTATCCCTAGGCGTATGTTTGGGCTTAGGTGTGGGCGTAAATTTAGGTTGTGGTGGCTTGGACCTCGGCGTCGACGATCTGGTCTTTTGACCAGGTCGCTCAGTAGCTGCTCTCTGTGGAAGGGGAGGAAACTCGACTGGGGACAGTGGCGAGACCGGAAGAGGGATCTGACTAGGATCCACAGGAGCGGACACTGACGGTGACCATGCTGGCAGTGGAATCAGGAGCGGATCCACCACAGGAGACTGCAGGGGGAACACTGGTGAGCTCTGGTTATTCACCCGCTTAACTACTGGGGGACTCTCAGTGGGTGACCTATTCCGTTTCCGATTTGATTGTGGGATGACTGGTACGGTCAAGGCTGGCCTTGCAGTCGGTGTGCCTGGTAGGGCCACAGAGGGCCCTGCAGTTGATGTTCCTGGTAAGGTCACAGGTGACCCTACAGGGGGTGTTGTACTATGGCAGGTTCTAAAATGTGGATCAAAAGGTCTGATGAAATCATAAAACTGATCAATTGATGAAGAATGAAACTTCCTGCCATAGTTATCTCGGGCCCAATTTATTGCTGTGGTCTTCGCTCTACCTAATTCTAAATTTGGTTTGGACTGAGCTTCGATGAGGAGGGACATAAGACGACCAAGTTGGAAATTATAGTGACTAATGTTAACCTGGAGTAAAGATATGGCCCATTTCAAATTTGCTGCTAAGATGTCCTTACGGACCTCGGCGTTTGGCATCGCTGGTTTACAGAAGAAATTCTGTCTCTCTAACTCTGACACTTTCCAGCTCAATCCAGGAGGCAAACTGCCCCTACGTACATGAGCATTCAAGATGCCAAGGTGGTGAAAACATTGTATAATCATGTAGTAACACTTGGTTAGTGCAGCCTGGGCAGATGGCGGACGACTGTCGTTAGACCTCCTGTCATCCCGTCTTCTACTCTTGCTAACTCCAGCCATAATGTTACTAGTTAGATAATTCAATGTTTCTGCCACTAAAATCTACAAGAATACCAAAAAATTGAGGGGACCTAATGGAATCGTGAACCAAGGGAAGTCTATCGAATTACAAGCCTAACAAAATCTACAAGCGCATCAAAAATCTATCGCTGAAAAAAGAAGGTTATGATTAAGCATGTTAATATTTAAATAATTCATATAAACTATCAAAGGATAATTGTGTATATTACCAATAATCCTATGCACCGTCGTGAAGTGGGCGACCGGTTTCGACAAGGTTTGTCAGCTTCAGGCCACAGAACAAATCTGCCTGTCTACCAAAAATCTGTCTATTTATTAGAATTGATGGCCTTAGATTAGTGTTCAATTGTACTTTGAAAATTTTAAATTCTATTCACATTAAAGATTTGGACTGCCACAGATGTTTAAAAAACGATTGTCTAAATCCATTGACGTTGATTGAGTTCTAAGGTTTCTGAGTGGGCTTCCAGTAATACTCTCATGAATGAGTGGCGGTTGATCAAAGAGATCAAGCCATGCATATTAACCCAGTGAGATCGATTCTGTTTGTTCAGAAGGTGTCCCTTTCTGAACGAGGTTCTAGTATCAGTCTGTTGATTGATCAAAGGGATCACACAACGGTCATTGATCATTTGAACAGTGAACTATATTTCAAAAGGTGTTGTTGGACTTTGTTTCCAAGTCTTTTGAAGTCGAATTTAGGAAAGAACATTTTTTAATTTCCAACAATTAGATAATTGTCTATAACATTTAGACTAATAGGAGTCAAGTGTATTTGAAAGATTTAATGAGCAATATGAATTTCGAGTTCCCTCCATCCATCCATCCACCCACCCACCCACCCACCCACCAACCCATCCACCCATCCACCCACCCATCCATCCATCCACCCACCCATCCATCGACCCACCCATCCACCCAACCACCCATCAATCCAACCATCAATCCATCCATCAATCCATCCATCAATCCACCCATCAATCCATCCATCAATCCATCCATCAATCCATCCAGTTAATGAAGGAAGGAGTGACAGAAGAAAGATAAAGGAAGAAAGGATGGATGAATTAAGGAAGGAAGAAAGGACGGATGAAGGAAGAACGGATGGATGAAGGAAGGAAGGAAGAAGGGGCGGATGAAGGAAGGAAGGAGGGAGGGAGGGATGGCGGGGGGAGTGAGGGTGGAACGGAGGGGTGAGGATCGAGGAATGAGGGAGGGAGGGAGGGATGGAGGAATGGAGGGAGGGAGGGAGGGATGGAGGGAGGGAGGGAGGGAGGGAGGGAGGGAGGGAGGGAGAGAATGAAGGAAGAATGGAGGAAGGAAGGAAGGAAGAATGGAGGGAGGGAGGGAGGGAGGAAGGGAGGGAGGGAGGGGTGGAGGGAGGGAGAGAATGAAGGAAGGAAGGAAGGAAGAATGGAGGGAGGGAGGAAGGGAGGGAGGGAGGGGGGGGAGGAGAAGGAATGGAGGGAGGAAAGAAGGAAAGAATGAAGGAAGGATGAACGGATGGACGGAAGGGCGGGAATGAGGGAGGGAGGGAGGGAGGAAGGAAGGAGGGAGGGAATGAAGGAAGAATGGAGGAAGGGAGGAAGGAAGGAAGAATGGAGGTAGGGAGGGAGGAGGGAAGGAAGAATGGAGGGATGGCTGGAGGGAGTGATGGTGGGACGGAGGGGGTGGGGATCGAGGAATGAGGGACGGAGGAAGGGAGGGAGGGAGGGAGGGAGGTAAGGAAGGAATGAAGGAAGAATGGATGAAGGAAGGAAGGAAGAATGGAGGGAGGGAGGAAGGAAGGGAGGGAGGGGGGAAAGGAAGGAAGGGAGGGAGGAAAGAATGAAGGAAGGACGAACGGATGGGCGGGAATGAGGGAGGGAGGGAGGGAGGGAGGGAGGGAGGGGGGAGGGAGGAAGGAAGGAAGAAAGGAGGGCGGGAGGGATGGAAGGAGAAATGGAGGGAGGGCGGGAGGGAGGGGGGAACGGGGGGCGGGAGGGAGGGAGGAAGAGGGCGAGGAAGGAAAGAAGGAAGGAGGGACGGATGTATTGACGGACGTGTGGGAATGAGGGAGGGAGGGAGGGAGGGAGTGAGTGAGTGAGTGAGTGAGTGAGTGAGTGAGTGAGTGAGTGAGTGAGTGAGTGAGTGAGTGAGTGAGTGAGTGAGTGAGTGAGTGAGTGAGTGAGTGAGTGAGTGAGTGAGTGAGTGAGTGAGTGAGTGAGTGAGTGAGTGAGTGAGTGAGTGAGTGAGTGAGTGAGTGAGTGAGTGAGTGAGTGAGTGAGTGAGTGAGTGAGGGAGGGAGGGAGGGAGGGAGGGATGGAGGAAGGAAGGAAGGAAGGAAGGAAGGAAAGAAGGAAGGAAGGAAGGATTGAAGGAAGGAAGGGAGGGAGGGAGGGAGGACGGATGGACGGATGGACGGACGGACGGAATGGCGGGAGGGAAGGAGGGATGGGGGAGGGAGGGAGGATGGATGGAGGGAATGAAGGGAGGATGGAAGGAAGGAGATGATGAACGAATCAAAACTATTATTAGGAAGACAGACTAAATTGATGGAATGATGGCATGCCAGACAGATTTGCCACGACGGTATGGTGCAATAATTAGTGTGTTAGGAAGACAATAAAACAATAGAACTGGCACTCGCTAGTAGGTGGTTATATGATTAAACGCACTGGCTCAGGATCTCCCAAGGTTGGGAGATATTTTTTATTTATTTTATTGTCTGAGATTTGTTATGCTTGTTTGATAGAGGCGGTATGGCCTATAAAATATGAATAATATATATCATTCATTCTGAAGGTTTTTGAAGAGTTAATTTCGAATTAACCAAGATGTCACGTAGATTGGAGTTTTTCTTAAAGGCTATCACTGGACGCAAATTGAGAGGTTTTTTCATTTTATCCTGCAATTTATGATATTCATCTTTCAAAATTTCTGAAATTTCAACATTTTTTCGATTGTATGTTAAACTGAATGGAATAATTTCACGTTGATCAGCAAGACCAGGGTCCACGTTTATGCCACTCGGCCATTTTGTTTTCAGTTGCTTAATCCAAAATGATTCTCGAAGTTTTCTTTGTTTATCAGTTTCTTCGGCCGTAGCAGAAAGAGGCAGTTGCTCAATAGGCATAATTTCAAAGTGTCTATCGACAGAATGACCAGGAAGATTGAAATGTTGAGCTACGTTGGTGTCCTCGTCGTGTCTAATATCGCAAAGGTGTCTAGTTGCTCGCCATCTGAAAGGGCATTTTGTTTCACCGACATACTGCTTTTGGCATAATTTGCAAGATATTAAATAGATAACATTTTTAGAATCGCAATCTAAATTAGACTGAAGTTGGAATTTGCTTTTGTTCTGATAACTGACTATCGTTGTTGTTGTTGTTGTTGTTGTTGTTGTTGTTGTTGTTGTTGTTGTTGTTGTTGTTGTTGTTGTTGTTGTTGCTGCTGCTGTTGCTATTGCTACTACTACTACTGCTGTTATTGCTGTTGTTGCTGTGTGTTGTTGTTGTTGCTGCTGCTTCTGCTGCTGATGTTGTTGTTGTTGCTGCTGCTTCTGCTGCTGGTGTTGTTGTTGTTGCTGCTGCTGCTGCTGCTGGTGTTGTTGTTGTTGTTGCTGCTGTTGCTGCTGTTGTTGTTGTTGTTTTTGTTGTTGCTGCTGCTGCTGCTGCCGCTGCCGCTGCCGCTGCCGCTACCGTTGTTGTTGTTGTTGTCGTTGCTGCTGCTGCTGCTGCTGCTGTTGTGTTGATTCTGCTGCTGCGGCTGTTGTTGATATTGTTGATAGTAACAGTGGTGGTGTGGTTGTAGTAATGATGGTGGTGTCGGTGGTAGTAGTGGTGTTGATGGCAGCTGCGGTGGTGGTGCTGCTGCGGTAGGTTCGGGGTGTTGTTGGTGGTGATGATGGTGTGGTATGGGTGGTGGTTCTAGAGATGAAGCTGGAGGCAGTGGCGGCAGTTGTGGTGATGGTAGTGGTTGTGGTGGCGGCGACAGTCGCGTTGGCGGTGGCAGCGGTGGTTGCGGCGGCGGCGGTGGCAGTGTCGGCGGTGGTGGTCGTCGATGTCATCAGTGGTGGTGATGGTGATGGCGGGGAGGCGGCGGCGGCGGCGGCGGCGGCGGTGGTGGTGGTGGTGGTGGTGGTGGTGGTGATGCTGGTGGTGGTGGTGGTGGTGGTGGTGACGGAGGTGGCAATAGCGGTGGTAGCGGGGGTGCTGATGCTAGTGGTGGTGATGTGGTGGTGGTGGCGGCGGCGGCGGTCACAGTGACCCTTGGCTGTGGCGGCTGTAGTGGTGGTGGTGGTGGTGGTGGTGGTGGTGGTGGTGGTGGTGGTGGTGGTGGTGGTGGTGGTGGTGGTGGTGGTTATATAATTAAACGCACTGGCTCAGGATCTCCCAAGGTTGGGAGATATTTTTTATTTATTTTATTGTCTGAGATTTGTTATGTTTGTTTGATAGAGGCGGTATGGCCTATAAAATATGAATAATATATATCATTCATTCTGAAGGTTTTTGAAGAGTTAATTTCGAATTAACCAAGATGTCACGTAGATTGGAGTTTTTCTTAAAGGCTATCACTGGACGCAAATTGAGAGGTTTTTTCATTTTATCCTGCAATTTATGATATTCATCTTTCAAAATTTCAGAAATTTCAACATTTTTTCGATTGTATGTTAAAGTGAATGGAATAATTTCACGTTGATCAGCAAGACCAGGGTCCACGTTTATGCCACTCGGCCATTTTGTTTTCAGTTGCTTAATCCAAAATGATTCTCGAAGTTTTCTTTGTTTATCAGTCTCTTCGGCCGTAGCAGAAAGAGGCAGTTGCTCAATAGGCATAATTTCAAAGTGTCTATCGACAGAATGACCAGGAAGATTGAAATGTTGAGCTACGTTGGTGTCCTCGTCGTGTCTAATATCGCAAAGGTGTCTAGTTGCTCGCCATCTGAAAGGGCATTTTGTTTCACCGACATACTGCTTTTGGCATAATTTGCAAGATATTAAATAGATAACATTTTTAGAATCGCAATCTAAATTAGACTGAAGTTGGAATTTGCTTTTGTTCTGATAACTGACAAATGTTGACTGATTAGGTAGATAGAGGTCTAATTTACACCTCTTCTTTCCACATTTCTGAGATTGTCCTACGCCTATAATCGGACGATTGTGACGAATTTTGGTAGGCTTTTGATCGGCAGCCTTATCAGTAATAGTTTCCAAATCATGTAAAGTTTCGGATTTTATTTTGCGCAAAAATCGTGTTGAATATCCCCTCGGTTTGAGGGCTTTAAATAAGGTGGAACACGCAGATTCAAAATTCTTTCTATCACTAGAATTTCGGTGAAATCGGATAATCTGTGATTTGATAATACCTTTAAAAGTATGAGGTGGATGGAAAGATTTCTTATGCAGTAGTTGATGGGAATCGGTGGGCTTAAAGAATACTTTGTAATCAAGAAGCCCACTCGTGTTATAATTTACACCTTTGTAGAGAGTAACGTCCAAAAAGTCTACCGACGACTGGTCGATGTTGGCTTTAAGTTTGATGTTAGGATCGTGATTGTTCAAAATAGTGAAAAATTCACCAAACTCTTCCCTCGAATGATTCCAGATCATAAAAATATCATCGAGGTAACGGCGGTAAAATAAGGGCTGCTTAGGACATTTGTTAAGCGCATCTTCTTCCCACTCAGCTACATAGATGTTGGCAAAACTAGGACTAAAACGTTTACCCATAGCGCATCCACAGATTTGTTGGTAGATTTCGCCAGCGAATTCGAAATCATTGCCCTTTAAACTCAGCTCTAGGAGAGCTAATATTTCGCTAGTGGGCCTATTGTTATCAGGATATTTATCAAATGCTCTGCGAACAGAAGTCAAACCCCTTTCGATGTCAATGTTTGTGTACATAGCATCGATGTCGAGGGTTATCAAGAGTGAGTTTGGAGGAACAGAAATTTTGGAGACCTCGGATAGGAAATCCTCAGTGTTGTTCAAAAAGCTGAAATGTCTATTCGCAATTGGTTGTAGGTGGTAATCAATAATTTCACTAATTCGATAAGATTCAGAGCCGCAATCAGAGATAATAGGTCGACCCGGTGGTATCATAGGGTCGGACCATGACTCAATAGGTTTATGAATTTTTGGCAAAAGGTAAAACGTACGTGGATTTGAATCTCGTTTAGCAGTAAGGTATTTAAACTGCTTTTTCGTTATGGCCTTGTTGTCAGCCATTTCTTTAAGGATTCCATTAAATTTATCACAATTATTTTGCCAGAGTGGTTCGTCTAATTTGCGGTAGTGTTTCAGATTACTGAGTTGCCGATGCGCTTCACGAATATAATTATCCTTACGCATTATTACAGTAGCAGGTCCCTTGTCAGCAGGCTTTATAATGATGTCATTGTTTTTACGCAAACCTGTTAAGGCTAAACGTTCTTGATATGACAAATTTTGATGATTTTTAGGAAATTCTAAATTTTCAACACGCTCCTTGATAGCTTTTATACTATCAGGGATCGCAGGGTCAACCAACTTCGAGTTAGGTGCCCATCCAGTTTTTTCAACAAAAGGTCGAAAGTTGTTTTTCTTGGAATTTCGAAAAAAGTCTGCTAATTTTACACGGTGAGAAAATTCTTCAATTTCCCATAAGCCATTATCTAAAAGGGCATCTATGTCGACTTTGGGCCGTGGTGTTGGTACATATGTTAGACCCAGATTTAGCAACGATCTTTCTGCTTCAGACAATGTAGAACCAGTTAGGTTAATGATATTACAACCTAGGCCAATTTCTGGGTGGTTAGTACCCTGACCCATAGTTAGTTTAAATTAAGGTGCGATAACCAACTATTATACATCCTATTTGCAGTGCACTCAGTCCAGTGGATGTTGTCCTCAACCACCTGAAATTCAGACACGGGGAGGCTGGGCAGGATAGGGACCTTGGCCCTTAAGGCCTCGACACGGCTATTAACGAATTGTATGTTTCGTTTCTGGGTTGTAGTCAGGTGCTTCGAATAATTTAGTTTGGCAAAGTGAACTTTAGCCTTTGGAAATTTAGAACGCATGGTACTAAACAGATTCTCAATTCTTTGGGAGGTGTCATGCTGAAGTTCGTCCTTATCATTAATTCCGATGTTAAGGATGATACGCTGAGGTTGGAAGACCTCATTGTGTTTTCTAACCATATTCCTAAAGTGGTTTATCTTAGCACCTGGATAGATTGCTACCTGCATATCTGGATGAGGTGTCTGATTGATACGAGCTAAATTTGAAGACCCAATCAGCAGAATCTTCTTGTTCAGAGTAGGAAGGCGCCATTCATTCTTGTTATCCACCACGAACCGAAACTTGTAGAAAGACCTATGCTCTTTGGGTGTATCCCTAGGCGTAGGTTTGGGCTTAGGTGTGGGCGTAAATTTAGGTTGTGGTGGCATGGACCTCGGCGTCGACGATCTGGTCTTTTGACCAGGTCGGTCAGTAGCTGCTCTCTGTGGAAGGGGAGGAAACTCGACTGGGGACAGTGGCGAGACCGGAAGTGGGATCTGACTAGGATCCACATGAGCGGGCACTGACGGTGACCATGCTGGCAGTGGAATCAGGAGCGGATCCACCACAGGAGACTGCAGGGGGAACACTGGTGAGCTCTGGTTATTCACCGGCTTAACTACTGGGGGACTCTCAGTGGGTGACCTATTCCGTTTCCGATTTGATTGTGGGATGACTGGTACGGTCAAGGCTGACCTTGCAGTCGGTGTGCCTGGTAGGGCCACAGAGGGCCCTGCAGTTGATGTTCCTGGTAAGGTCACAGGTGACCCTACAGGGGGTGTTGTACTATGGCAGGTTCTAAAATGTGGATCAAAAGGTCTGATGAAATCATAAAACTGATCAATTGATGAAGAATGAAACTTATAATATTTAAATAATTCATATAAACTATCAAAGGATAATTGTGTATATTACCAATAATCCTATGCACCGTCGTGAAGTGGGCGACCGGTTTCGACAAGGTTTGTCAGCTTCAGGCCACAGAACAAATCTGCCTGTCTACCAAAAATCTGTCTATTTATTAGAATTGATGGCCTTAGATTAGTGTTCAATTGTACTTTGAAAATTTTAAATTCTATTCACATTAAAGATTTGGACTGCCACAGATGTTTAAAAAACGATTGTCTAAATCCATTGACGTTGATTGAGTTCTAAGGTTTCTGAGTGGGCTTCCAGTAATACTCTCATGAATGAGTGGTGGTTGATCAAAGAGATCAAGCCATGCATATTAACCCAGTGAGATCGATTCTGTTTGTTCAGAAGGTGTCCCTTTCTGAACGAGGTTCTAGTATCAGTCTGTTGATTGATCAAAGGGATCACACAACGGTCATTGATCATTTGAACAGTGAACTATATTTCAAAAGGTGTTGTTGGACTTTGTTTCCAAGTCTTTTGAAGTCGAATTTAGGAAAGAACATTTTTTAATTTCCAACAATTAGATAATTGTCTATAACATTTAGACTAATAGGAGTCAAGTGTATTTGAAAGATTTAATGAGCAATATGAATTTCGAGTTCCCTCCATCCATCCATCCACCCACCCACCCACCCACCCACCCACCAACCCATCCACCCATCCACCCACCCATCCATCCATCCATCGACCCACCCATCCACCCAACCACCCATCAATCCAACCATCAATCCATCCATCAATCCATCCATCAATCCACCCATCAATCCATCCATCAATCCATCCATCAATCCATCCAGTTAATGAAGGAAGGAGTGACAGAAGAAAGATAAAGGAAGAAAGGATGGATGAATTAAGGAAGGAAGAAAGGACGGATGAAGGAAGAACGGATGGATGAAGGAAGGAAGGAAGAAGGGGCGGATGAAGGAAGGAAGGAGGGAGGGAGGGAGGGATGGCGGGGGGAGTGAGGGTGGAACGGAGGGGTGAGGATCGAGGAATGAGGGAGGGAGGGAGGGATGGAGGAATGGAGGGAGGGAGGGAGGGAGGGATGGAGGGAGGGAGGGAGGGAGGGAGGGAGGGAGGGAGGGAGGGAGGGAGGGAGGGAGGGAGGGAGGGAGAGAATGAAGGAAGAATGGAGGAAGGAAGGAAGGAAGAATGGAGGGAGGGAGGGAGGGAGGGAGGGAGGGAGGAAGGGAGGGAGGGAGGGGTGGAGGGAGGGAGAGAATGAAGGAAGGAAGGAAGGAAGAATGGAGGGAGGGAGGAAGGGAGGGAGGGAGGGGGGGGGGAGAAGGAATGGAGGGAGGAAAGAAGGAAAGAATGAAGGAAGGATGAACGGATGGACGGAAGGGCGGGAATGAGGGAGGGAGGGAGGGAGGAAGGAAGGAGGGAGGGAATGAAGGAAGAATGGAGGAAGGGAGGAAGGAAGGAAGAATGGAGGTAGGGAGGGAGGAGGGAAGGAAGAATGGAGGGATGGCTGGAGGGAGTGATGGTGGGACGGAGGGGGTGGGGATCGAGGAATGAGGGACGGAGGAAGGGAGGGAGGGAGGGAGGGAGGTAAGGAAGGAATGAAGGAAGAATGGATGAAGGAAGGAAGGAAGAATGGAGGGAGGGAGGAAGGAAGGGAGGGAGGGGGGAAAGGAAGGAAGGGAGGGAGGAAAGAATGAAGGAAGGACGAACGGATGGACGGAAGGGCGGGAATGAGGGAGGGAGGGAGGGAGGGAGGGAGGGAGGGGGGAGGGAGGAAGGAAGGAAGAAAGGAGGGCGGGAGGGATGGAAGGAGAAATGGAGGGAGGGCGGGAGGGAGGGGGGAACGGGGGGCGGGAGGGAGGGAGGAAGAGGGCGAGGAAGGAAAGAAGGAAGGAGGGACGGATGTATTGACGGACGTGTGGGAATGAGGGAGGGAGGGAGTGAGTGAGTGAGTGAGTGAGTGAGTGAGTGAGTGAGTGAGTGAGTGAGTGAGTGAGTGAGTGAGTGAGTGAGTGAGTGAGTGAGTGAGGGAGGGAGGGAGGGAGGGAGGGAGGGAGGGATGGAGGAAGGAAGGAAGGAAGGAAGGAAGGAAGGAAAGAAGGAAAGAAGGAAGGATTGAAGGAAGGAAGGGAGGGAGGGAGGGGAGGACGGATGGACGGATGGACGGACGGAATGGCGGGAGGGAAGGAGGGATGGGGGAGGGAGGGAGGATGGATGGAGGGAATGAAGGGAGGATGGAAGGAAGGAGATGATGAACGAATCAAAACTATTATTAGGAAGACAGACTAAATTGATGGAATGATGGCATGCCAGACAGATTTGCCACGACGGTATGGTGCAATAATTAGTGTGTTAGGAAGACAATAAAACAATAGAACTGGCACTCGCTAGTAGGTGGTTATATGATTAAACGCACTGGCTCAGGATCTCCCAAGGTTGGGAGATATTTTTTATTTATTTTATTGTCTGAGATTTGTTATGCTTGTTTGATAGAGGCGGTATGGCCTATAAAATATGAATAATATATATCATTCATTCTGAAGGTTTTTGAAGAGTTAATTTCGAATTAACCAAGATGTCACGTAGATTGGAGTTTTTCTTAAAGGCTATCACTGGACGCAAATTGAGAGGTTTTTTCATTTTATCCTGCAATTTATGATATTCATCTTTCAAAATTTCTGAAATTTCAACATTTTTTCGATTGTATGTTAAACTGAATGGAATAATTTCACGTTGATCAGCAAGACCAGGGTCCACGTTTATGCCACTCGGCCATTTTGTTTTCAGTTGCTTAATCCAAAATGATTCTCGAAGTTTTCTTTGTTTATCAGTTTCTTCGGCCGTAGCAGAAAGAGGCAGTTGCTCAATAGGCATAATTTCAAAGTGTCTATCGACAGAATGACCAGGAAGATTGAAATGTTGAGCTACGTTGGTGTCCTCGTCGTGTCTAATATCGCAAAGGTGTCTAGTTGCTCGCCATCTGAAAGGGCATTTTGTTTCACCGACATACTGCTTTTGGCATAATTTGCAAGATATTAAATAGATAACATTTTTAGAATCGCAATCTAAATTAGACTGAAGTTGGAATTTGCTTTTGTTCTGATAACTGACTATCGTTGTTGTTGTTGTTGTTGTTGTTGTTGTTGTTGTTGTTGTTGCTGCTGCTGTTGCTATTGCTACTACTACTACTGCTGTTATTGCTGTTGCTGCTGCTGCTGCTGCTGTTGCTGTTGCTGTTGTTGCTGTGTGTTGTTGTTGTTGCTGCTGCTTCTGCTGCTGATGTTGTTGTTGCTGCTGCTTCTGCTGCTGGTGTTGTTGTTGTTGCTGCTGCTGCTGCTGCTGGTGTTGTTGTTGTTGTTGCTGCTGTTGCTGCTGTTGTTGTTGTTGTTTTTGTTGTTGCTGCTGCTGCTGCTGCCGCTGCCGCTGCCGCTGCCGCTACCGTTGTTGTTGTTGTTGTCGTTGCTGCTGCTGCTGCTGCTGCTGTTGTGTTGATTCTGCTGCTGCGGCTGTTGTTGATATTGTTGATAGTAACAGTGGTGGTGTGGTTGTAGTAATGATGGTGGTGTCGGTGGTAGTAGTGGTGTTGATGGCAGCTGCGGTGGTGGTGCTGCTGCGGTAGGTTCGGGGTGTTGTTGGTGGTGATGATGGTGTGGTATGGGTGGTGGTTCTAGAGATGAAGCTGGAGGCAGTGGCGGCAGTTGTGGTGATGGTAGTGGTTGTGGTGGCGGCGACAGTCGCGTTGGCGGTGGCAGCGGTGGTTGCGGCGGCGGCGGTGGCAGTGTCGGCGGTGGTGGTCGTCGATGTCATCAGTGGTGGTGATGGTGATGGCGGGGAGGCGGCGGCGGCGGCGGCGGCGGCGGTGGTGGTGGTGGTGGTGGTGGTGGTGGTGGTGATGCTGGTGGTGGTGGTGGTGGTGGTGGTGACGGAGGTGGCAATAGCGGTGGTAGCGGGGGTGCTGATGCTAGTGGTGGTGATGTGGTGGTGGTGGCGGCGGCGGCGGTCACAGTGACCCTTGGCTGTGGCGGCTGTAGTGGTGGTGGTGGTGGTGGTGGTGGTGGTGGTGGTGGTGGTGGTGGTGGTGGTGGTGGTGGTGGTGGTAGTGGCGGCGGTGGCAGTGGCAGTGGTGGTAGTGGTTGTGGTGGTAGTGGGGGTGGTGGTGGTGGTGGTGGTGGTGGTTGTGGTGGTGGTGGTGGTAGGGGTTATCAGTGGTGCGCGAGGTGTTGGTGGTGTTGGTTGTGGTGGTGATGGGAGAGGTTATCAGTGGTGCTGGAGGTAGTGGTGGTTATATAATTAAACGCACTGGCTCAGGATCTCCCAAGGTTGGGAGATATTTTTTATTTATTTTATTGTCTGAGATTTGTTATGTTTGTTTGATGGAGGCGGTATGGCCTATAAAATATGAATAATATATATCATTCATTCTGAAGGTTTTTGAAGAGTTAATTTCGAATTAACCAAGATGTCACGTAGATTGGAGTTTTTCTTAAAGGCTATCACTGGACGCAAATTGAGAGGTTTTTTCATTTTATCCTGCAATTTATGATATTCATCTTTCAAAATTTCAGAAATTTCAACATTTTTTCGATTGTATGTTAAAGTGAATGGAATAATTTCACGTTGATCAGCAAGACCAGGGTCCACGTTTATGCCACTCGGCCATTTTGTTTTCAGTTGCTTAATCCAAAATGATTCTCGAAGTTTTCTTTGTTTATCAGTCTCTTCGGCCGTAGCAGAAAGAGGCAGTTGCTCAATAGGCATAATTTCAAAGTGTCTATCGACAGAATGACCAGGAAGATTGAAATGTTGAGCTACGTTGGTGTCCTCGTCGTGTCTAATATCGCAAAGGTGTCTAGTTGCTCGCCATCTGAAAGGGCATTTTGTTTCACCGACATACTGCTTTTGGCATAATTTGCAAGATATTAAATAGATAACATTTTTAGAATCGCAATCTAAATTAGACTGAAGTTGGAATTTGCTTTTGTTCTGATAACTGACTATCGTTGTTGTTGTTGTTGTTGTTGTTGTTGTTGTTGTTGTTGTTGTTGTTGTTGTTGCTGCTGCTGTTGCTATTGCTACTACTACTACTGCTGTTATTGCTGTTGCTGCTGCTGCTGCTGCTGTTGCTGTTGCTGTTGTTGCTGTGTGTTGTTGTTGTTGCTGCTGCTTCTGCTGCTGATGTTGTTGTTGTTGCTGCTGCTTCTGCTGCTGGTGTTGTTGTTGTTGCTGCTGCTGCTGCTGCTGGTGTTGTTGTTGTTGTTGCTGCTGTTGCTGCTGTTGTTGTTGTTGTTTTTGTTGTTGCTGCTGCTGCTGCTGCCGCTGCCGCTGCCGCTGCCGCTACCGTTGTTGTTGTTGTTGTCGTTGCTGCTGCTGCTGCTGCTGCTGTTGTGTTGATTCTGCTGCTGCGGCTGTTGTTGATATTGTTGATAGTAACAGTGGTGGTGTGGTTGTAGTAATGATGGTGGTGTCGGTGGTAGTAGTGGTGTTGATGGCAGCTGCGGTGGTGGTGCTGCTGCGGTAGGTTCGGGGTGTTGTTGGTGGTGATGATGGTGTGGTATGGGTGGTGGTTCTAGAGATGAAGCTGGAGGCAGTGGCGGCAGTTGTGGTGATGGTAGTGGTTGTGGTGGCGGCGACAGTCGCGTTGGCGGTGGCAGCAGTGGTTGCGGCGGCGGCGGTGGCAGTGTCGGCGGTGGTGGTCGTCGATGTCATCAGTGGTGGTGATGGTGATGGCGGGGAGGCGGCGGCGGCGGCGGCGGCGGCGGTGGTGGTGGTGGTGGTGGTGGTGGTGGTGGTGATGCTGGTGGTGGTGGTGGTGGTGGTGGTGACGGAGGTGGCAATAGCGGTGGTAGCGGGGGTGCTGATGCTAGTGGTGGTGATGTGGTGGTGGTGGCGGCGGCGGCGGTCACAGTGACCCTTGGCTGTGGCGGCTGTAGTGGTGGTGGTGGTGGTGGTGGTGGTGGTGGTGGTGGTGGTGGTGGTGGTGGTGGTGGTAGTGGCGGCGGTGGCAGTGGCAGTGGTGGTAGTGGTTGTGGTGGTAGTGGGGGTGGTGGTGGTGGTGGTGGTTATATGATTAAACGCACTGGCTCAGGATCTCCCAAGGTTGGGAGATATTTTTTATTTATTTTATTGTCTGAGATTTGTTATGTTTGTTTGATAGAGGCGGTATGGCCTATAAAATATGAATAATATATATCATTCATTCTGAAGGTTTTTGAAGAGTTAATTTCGAATTAACCAAGATGTCACGTAGATTGGAGTTTTTCTTAAAGGCTATCACTGGACGCAAATTGAGAGGTTTTTTCATTTTATCCTGCAATTTATGATATTCATCTTTCAAAATTTCAGAAATTTCAACATTTTTTCGATTGTATGTTAAAGTGAATGGAATAATTTCACGTTGATCAGCAAGACCAGGGTCCACGTTTATGCCACTCGGCCATTTTGTTTTCAGTTGCTTAATCCAAAATGATTCTCGAAGTTTTCTTTGTTTATCAGTCTCTTCGGCCGTAGCAGAAAGAGGCAGTTGCTCAATAGGCATAATTTCAAAGTGTCTATCGACAGAATGACCAGGAAGATTGAAATGTTGAGCTACGTTGGTGTCCTCGTCGTGTCTAATATCGCAAAGGTGTCTAGTTGCTCGCCATCTGAAAGGGCATTTTGTTTCACCGACATACTGCTTTTGGCATAATTTGCAAGATATTAAATAGATAACATTTTTAGAATCGCAATCTAAATTAGACTGAAGTTGGAATTTGCTTTTGTTCTGATAACTGACTATCGTTGTTGTTGTTGTTGTTGTTGTTGTTGTTGTTGTTGTTGTTGTTGTTGTTGTTGCTGCTGCTGTTGCTATTGCTACTACTACTACTGCTGTTATTGCTGTTGCTGCTGCTGCTGCTGCTGTTGCTGTTGCTGTTGTTGCTGTGTGTTGTTGTTGTTGCTGCTGCTTCTGCTGCTGATGTTGTTGTTGTTGCTGCTGCTTCTGCTGCTGGTGTTGTTGTTGTTGCTGCTGCTGCTGCTGCTGGTGTTGTTGTTGTTGTTGCTGCTGTTGCTGCTGTTGTTGTTGTTGTTTTTGTTGTTGCTGCTGCTGCTGCTGCCGCTGCCGCTGCCGCTGCCGCTACCGTTGTTGTTGTTGTTGTCGTTGCTGCTGCTGCTGCTGCTGCTGTTGTGTTGATTCTGCTGCTGCGGCTGTTGTTGATATTGTTGATAGTAACAGTGGTGGTGTGGTTGTAGTAATGATGGTGGTGTCGGTGGTAGTAGTGGTGTTGATGGCAGCTGCGGTGGTGGTGCTGCTGCGGTAGGTTCGGGGTGTTGTTGGTGGTGATGATGGTGTGGTATGGGTGGTGGTTCTAGAGATGAAGCTGGAGGCAGTGGCGGCAGTTGTGGTGATGGTAGTGGTTGTGGTGGCGGCGACAGTCGCGTTGGCGGTGGCAGCGGTGGTTGCGGCGGCGGCGGTGGCAGTGTCGGCGGTGGTGGTCGTCGATGTCATCAGTGGTGGTGATGGTGATGGCGGGGAGGCGGCGGCGGCGGCGGCGGCGGCGGTGGTGGTGGTGGTGGTGGTGGTGGTGGTGGTGATGCTGGTGGTGGTGGTGGTGGTGGTGGTGACGGAGGTGGCAATAGCGGTGGTAGCGGGGGTGCTGATGCTAGTGGTGGTGATGTGGTGGTGGTGGCGGCGGCGGCGGTCACAGTGACCCTTGGCTGTGGCGGCTGTAGTGGTGGTGGTGGTGGTGGTGGTGGTGGTGGTGGTGGTGGTGGTGGTGGTGGTGGTGGTAGTGGCGGCGGTGGCAGTGGCAGTGGTGGTAGTGGTTGTGGTGGTAGTGGGGGTGGTGGTGGTGGTGGTGGTGGTGGTTGTGGTGGTGGTGGTGGTAGGGGTTATCAGTGGTGCGCGAGGTGTTGGTGGTGTTGGTTGTGGTGGTGATGGGAGAGGTTATCAGTGGTGCTGGAGGTAGTGGTGGTGGTGGTTTTGTTGTTGTGTTGGTGGTGTTGGTGGTGGTGGTGGTGGTGGTGGTGGTGGTGGTGGTGGTGGTGGTGGTGGTGGTGGTGGTGGTGGTTTTGTTGTTGGTGGTGCTGGTGGTGGCGGCGGTGAAGGCGGTGCGTAGATTTGAGTCGTTGCATGGTATGCCTCATACCTCTAGTTCTTGCTGCACATCCGTGTTTCTCAGATTGAGATCTGGTTCTGTTTGCAGGAATTGATGCATATAGTCTTGGCTACGGTTTACCGCCTTCGTCCACGCTGAACCGTCATACACTGATTTCTGCCGAGAGTACCACAACATAAATGTGATAATTACAATGATTCTGTTAGTAGCAGCCACATCAAACAGATTTCAGAGAAACCTGATGTCTTTAACGATAATAGAGGAATAGCTATTCCCCGCCTATTTCTAGCTAAGCTCCGCCCACCTTTACACGTGCTAAGATCTATTTGAAACTGTGAAACCGAAATTCTCAGAATCTAAATTTCAAGGTAAATTTGCAGGTGAGAGACTAATTGGCTAGCGAGCTGCTGCTCCCAGTCAAATTAGTTTCAAAATATTCAATATATATGTTTATTAAATGGTACATCCATGTTCGTGTCGGAGGCTACGGCAATCTGATTGTAAAAAGGCAGTTAACAAATGATGTAATTGATTATGACGTCAGATAGTTGAGTGACAGATCGGATCTCTCCGTTAACAGAAGAGCAGAATAGTGCGATAACAGTAACCAGCAATATTGAAAACCAAACTAGCGACAACACACTGATGATCACGTGACCACCAGTGGTGTTTTCTACAAGCACGTGGTATCTTAAGTCATATGTTCAATATTGTGATCTAAGCCCCTCACACAAACTTACTGTTGCTAGGTATTTGAACAGATTCTGAGAATGAATTGTTGACTTTAAAAAAAAGTCAAAATAGAATTTTGAACAGAATACAGATTAGTAAAATATTGATTCGTTCTTCACACAAAGCTATTGATGTTATTTCGGCTTTTTTGTGATGTTATTTCAGCTCTGTGGTTTTCTGCACACTGCCATTTGTTCTGTACTGTTACGGAAATCCCACCTTTTCAGTGAGGCGCACCAGGTTATCTTGGTTATATAAATAGTCAATATCTGTCAGTAGTATGCGTCCAAACGAATACCAAATCTGTATTCTGCAAATCAAGCGACTCAAATACCACGTGAGCTTATGCCGTGGCGACTACCCGTCGTCAGCCCATCGTCAATACATTAGCATTTCCCTTTAAAACGACTTCTTCACAAGAACCACTGGGTCGATTTCAATTATTTTGGCAGGTAGCATCTCTAGTTTAGGATTGTTCAAACGAAGCCGATCGACCAATTTCGCAAGCGGACATCTTGGATTTTGTCCGATTTTTAGAAACGCCTTTAAAAATCTTATCCAATACCGCTTGGTCAATCCATTTCAAAACTCATGAAACATCATCTAGGGTAAGAGCTAAGCCACGTTTGTTCAAGAGAACTTGATTGACCAAATGGTTCGACAGACATCTTGGATGACCTAGCCAGAACCACTGAAGGGATCGATCCCAAATTTGGCAGATATGATTAGGGACTAAGTGCCATTAAAGTTTGTTCAAGGGAAGTTGATATGTAATAAAACATGGCCGCCGTGGACCAATCAAACTGTAGCGTGTTTGGCGGCCATTTTGGACTTTTTATTTGATGGATTTTGAAGCCGAAATTGGCTTTATATAGGTTTTCGATGTTGATTTCAAATTTGCCACTTTCGAAACTGTCGGCTAGACGGTTTGGCGGCCATCTTGGATCGTTTTTCCGCCAAAAATCAATAAGAAATTTAAAATGTCTTCTCGAGAACCACTGGCCAATTTCAATTATATTTGGCAGGAAGCATCCTTAGGGAGTAGAAATCCAGTTTTGATCAAACAAAATCGGTCGGCCTATTTGGAATGTGCCCATCTTGGATTTTGGCCAATTTTAGAAAGGTCTTTAAAAAATCTTCTCCGAAACCGATAGGGGGTTTGATTCAAAACTGGTGAAAGATCATCTATGGCAAGAGCTGAGCCAGGTTTGTTCAAAAGGAACTTGATTGGTAAAATTGTTCGGCGACCATCTTACATGATCTAGTTTTCGCGAAAATTACTTCTCCAGCACCACTAAGCAAATTTTGGAGATATGATTAAGGACTAAGGGCCATTAACGTTTGATACGTACAATAAACATGACCACCTTGGATCAATCACACTGATTTAGCCTGTTTGGCATCCATCTTGGATTTTCTGAAAATTTCTGAAACACTCATATACAAGACTACCTGTTAACCGCTAGGCCAATCTTAATAAATCTTGGCTAAACCTTCACAGAAATTTTCAGATTCTAAATTTGGTTACGGCAGAAGAATCTCACAACTGACAGAATACTCACAAATTTTTTAACAATTTTTGGATCCCCAAATTAAGTCAGATATTTATAAATCTTTTGACCCACCTGCAAAAAAACCCATCGAACCATCCTGGAAAGCGATCATCGACCCACCTGATAAACGATCATCGACCCACCTAGAAACCGATCACGCCACAACACCTGGCTTATGAGAGCAGTATTCGTTACCTTACCCAGTTGTTTCGTGGTGTGCTGGCGTTCTGCCTTTCTGCCCAGACATAATAGTTCCTATGCGGGTTATCGAGTGAGTCTGACGCTGAGCTCGCCACAAACCATGGGTGTGTGACACCGGTGTGATTTGGAACGAAATCAAGGATGAGGTACAACCCTGCGAAAACATTGCAATCAGCATTAAGGTGAAATTGGCTTGACAAATCTATAATCAGCATTAACGTGGTCATGCCATGATAACATTGCAAGCATAATGAATGAATCTGATCGGCCACTCAAATATCTGACGTCATAATCAATTATAAAATACATTTTAGCTGACATCACAATTAAAATGGTGTGGCTTCGTTAGAAAACTCGAAAAATCCGTCGTGACAGTGTACAGCATGTTCATAGTGAATTTACAGTCTAACCCCTCTTGTGACAACAGCGCCTCAAAGCGTTTAAAATACTACTTGATATAATTAAACATTTTGATAGTCAATATTTGTCAAGATATTTTAATTTTAGAAGAGTATATTTTGTAAATTTACCACTGAATTTTTTTTAAAGTTCCGCTATTAAACTGACCGCGCAACGGCATATATACATAACTAGAGCATAATATATATAGACGTATATGTTACTGAAAATGCGCATGGATTGGCCTGAAAGGGCCTGAATTAAAACAAGGCAAGGGTTTGCTGGATATTAGACAAGTAATTTGAAAATAGAACACAAGCGTGGAACAAGAAACCCTTGTTGTACAAGTTGGACTTGTTAGCTACGGATCATGCGTGTCACGTGGGTATCACGTGGTATTTTGGCGATTGATAGACGTTATTGAAAAAAATAGAGGGATACATTTCTAACTATACCCCGCCCATCACTAGCTAAGCTCTATTTCACGTTTTGCCCGTTTTGGGATCGATCGAACTCTGAACTCCCAGAATCCCAGTAGCGTGGTAACTATACAGGTAAGCCGTTGAATATTTTAAAACTAATTTGACAAACATACAATTCGCACGATTGGCGTACTATTCAATGTTCCTGAGGGACCTAAATACGAATTTTGATTGTGTCGTCAGCAATTACGGGATATCATATACTTGAGTGACAGATCGGATCTATTCATTGCCAAATCAATGTTGATTGCGCATACACGGCACTCCTAGTCTGAACGAGTACCACCACACCCCAATAGATGAATCGCGTCTGTGACTCAAGCAGATAATACCATAACCAATTACGTTACATACATTGTATAGGCTGACATCACAGTCAAAATGCGTAATGAATGGCGTATCTAGCCCCGTCATCAATATTGAATAGTCGGTCAAGAATACAAATTGTATGTCTTTGATGAATTTTCAATTTAATAAACATTCTCTGCTGAATATTTTAAAACTAATTTGACTTCTTAAATACCCACCAGCATTTGATCCACTTAACAGGTTTACTGTATAGAAATACGTGTTTATTTGTTAGCGTCCTACCTTTTTCGTGTGTAGCGTTGATCAATGACTCAAACTCTTCCATGGTACCATAGTCCCTGTGAATCGCTTTGTGGTTTGTGATGGACAGGTCACTGGGTAGTTCATACGCGTAGATGGAGCTTAGCATTAAGGCGTTTACACCAAGCTCTTCCAAATAGTCCAGCCGGGATGCGATCCCTGATAGGGACAGAAATAACATACACTTTCTGTTTAATGTTGAAAATTCGCAATGGAGGGATGCAATCCGTCACTCAAATAGGTCACTAATTAGATGTCGTCACAATAAAAATGGTATAGCTGCGCACGGAACTCGAAATTACCGTCAGAAAAGTGTAGAAATTGTAAGAATTTTGTGAATTTACAATTTAATAGGCCAAATATTGTTTAATAATTTGAATCTAATTTGACTGGGAGCTGCTGCGGCCATATTATGAACCGATAGCTTACCTGGTTAATTGCCTTGAAATTGGGATTCTCTGAATTCAGCCTCCAAATTATATATGACCTGATCACGCGTACAATGTGGGCGGGGTTTAGCGAGCAATAGGCGTGGCAAAGCTAGAAATGGACGCTTGCATTGCGGCATTAAGCCTTTAACACTAATATCAGCCAAAAACGGCTTCTGCAGTGGTCTTGAGAAATGTCCATTTTCAGACCAAGAGGACACTATTTTTGAAAATTTCCCTCTGGAATGACTGGCTCGATAAGCGAGCCAGTCATTCCAGTGGTAAATTTTCCAAAAAGTTGTTGTTTCATCAGTATAAGAGCAACGTCTTACTTCCGAATTGATATTTCAGAAAATAAATACGGTAGATCGAGCTGCGGAGAATCCATTACTAACACCAAGTCTTCTGATATTTCAGAAATTTAAATTACATTCATTTTGATATAATAATAGCTGTTTATTTTAGAAACAACGTTGCTGTAAGATGTTGCTCTCTGTGACAGTTTCTATAGCAACACCATTTTTCAACTTTATTGTTAAAAAAATGTGCACCAGCCGTTCGTCTACTGATTCAGTAGCAATAGATGAATCCAGATTATTGATCAATCATATGACGTCATAACTAACTACGCCACCCGTAGACTGACGTCATAATCAATTACGCAATGAACGACACGATTTAGTCCGTCATAAAAGCTTAATAGTCCGTCAAGTTGTAAGAATTGTATGTCTTTACTATTTCATAAAAATTATGTTCAATATTTTGAAACTAATATGACTGGACGCAGTTCCTGCCATAACACAGCAACAGCACCCAGTTAAATTGGTTTCAGAATATTTAACAGCTTACCTGTATAGTTTTCTGGACATTGAGATTCATGGAGTGATGGGATCGATCGATCCCAACACAGGCAAAGCATGGGCGGATCTTAGCTAGAGATGGGCGTGGCATATCTAAAACTGGACTGATCCATTAACCTTTTGACATCAATATGATGTGGATAAGAAATATGCCTGCCATGATGAGATTGGAAAAATTTATAATCCATGGAAAATTTAACAAATTTAAGTGATTCGATGGACGGATCCGATCTGTTACACAAGTATATGACGCCATAATCAATTATATCATATGGAGGCTGACACCTCAGTCATAATTGACGGCGACTACTCCTGTCATGAAGCTTCGAAAAATACGTCAAGTGTACGAATTATATATCTATGGTGGATTGACTATTTAATAAGCATTGTGTTAAATATTTTGAAACTAATTTGACTTGAAACAACACCATATCAGATTATTTTGTTCAAAATTTTCAACAGCTTACCTGTATAGTTTCCTTGAAATTGGGATTCTCGGAATTCAGGGTCCAATGTACAAACGTAGATCGCAACACACGCAAAACGTGGGCGGTGCTTAGCTGGATATGGGCGGGTTATAGCGAGAAATGGGCCCCTCTGGTGCTGGGTGGCTCTCCAATGCATGTCGATTTAAAAAACGCAAGTAAAAGAGTATACATGTGTATGTATGTATGCATGAGCGTGCGTTCTTACCTTGCAAATCGCCAATACCATCATCATCACTATCTTGGAAACTGCGAACGAAGATCCGATAAAAAACACCCTTCTGCCACCATTTGACACTAAGTGGGGCTTTACAGCGAGGGTGAACAACAATCAGGGCGATGACAGCCGCGATCAAAGCCAGCCAGGTGAGGAGCACGAGGGCTATGCACACCCTTCTCATATTCTTCCATAGAGGCTTGCATGAGTGAAGGAGAAGCTCGTCCTTGCCCATACCAGCGTACGGCTTCCCTACCGCTATGAATTCCCCCACGTGTCCCTCCGTTTCATCTTGTTTCGCTGATATTGGTTTGTCCTTGGAGATGGTCGAGTACCCGTCACCCTGGTCTTTCGTGGGTTCCTCTGGCATCGGCTGTTTGTCGCTAGGATTCAGGTCGTATGAATAGGCTTGATTGACAAAAAAACCGCGCGATTTCATCGTATTATCCTCGCTGTATAGAGAAATATCATCGATACAGATTTAAGCTCTTTCAATCCGAAACCGGCCTAAACCAGCTTCTGCAGTGGTCTTGAGAAATGTCCATTTGCAGGTTGTAAAAAAAGTCTTCAGTTGGCCTGCAAATAGCCATTTTTACTAAGCAAATATCTTTATTTTCTTATTTATATTTAGCCTTTAAAGGGTTACATAACACGATATCTGAAAATCAATGAAGGGATTCGATTCGTCATTCAAGTATCTGACGTCATCATTATAAAATTACACGTGTCAGCTATCAAGTAATAAATATTCTGTTGAATATTTTAAAACAACTTATTTGTCACCCAGTCAAATTGGTTTCAAAGTATTCAATAGCTTCCATGTATAATTACCATGAAGATTAGATTCTGGGACTTCGTGTTTCATAGCTTTAAATCTATTCTATGACATGTACAAAGTTAGCGGAGCTTTTTGCTAGAAATGGGCGGGGCATATTTAGAAAGGAATCGCTCCATTGTTTAGAAAGCTATCGCCACCTATTGGACAACTATATAAATCAGTGGCGATAACTCTATGCATCGGTTACAGTACTAAGTGTATCATTCTCATTACCTCCCCCTAGCGACCGACACACATTGGAAATCTGTGGATTAAATAGGATCCAGCCAATCCAATTTGTTTTTGCATTTAGCCAAAAATGAACTTACGACAAGCGTGCAGTCGAGCGAACTGACGACGGACGGCCTTGTACGGTATTCATAGAATTGACAGGATTCACACTTGAATGAGTGCAATCGGTCGAGTATCTGTAGAGATTGTCTGGTGCATATATCAGTTAACCGTTTTGTGCCAACTTAAACCTTTAATGGACAACTGACCAAAAAACTACTTTGCAGTGGTCTTCAGACATGGCTATTTGAAAGGCCTACGTAAGACTATTTTTTAAATATTTACTACTAGAAGGACGGGCTCAGTCACGGAGCCAGTGATTCTAGTGGTAAATTTTCAAAACATCTATCTTCTCTCGGCCTGCAGATAGACACTGGCTAAGTAAAAACTTTAATTTTCTGTACTATTACTTCTTTAATAGCCATGCGGCTAAAAAAATTTCAGTGGTAAATTTACAAAAATTAGTCTTCTAAAATTAAAATATCTAGAAAAATATTAACCATCAAATTGTTTAATTGATATATCAAGTAGTATTTTAAGCGCTTTGAGGCGCTGTTGACACATGAGGGGTTAATGACCTCACTTAGCGGGAAAAGGACAAATGTACAGTAACTGAACAAATCTCCCTCCCAGTGAACTCGTTTGACTATAGAAATATGTCGATCATTGGCATCACTCACATATATTATTTCTGGTGATAGATATCACACCATATGCAGTCCATGTCACCACATGTATGGTAATGGCATGGTGTGGCGTGTGTACCAAGCGTCACGTGAGTGTGTATCAAGCATTACGTGAGTGTGTATCGACCGTCGCTTGAGTGTGTATCGAGCGTCACGTGAGTGTGTATCGAGCATCACGTGAGTGTGTATCGAGCATCACGTGAGTGTGTATCGAGCATCACGTGAGTGTGTATCGAGCATCACGTGAGTGTGTATCGAGCATCACGTGAGTGTGTATCGAGCCTCACTTGAGTGTGTATCGAGCGTCAGGTGAATGTGTATAAAAAAAAATCACGTGAGTGTGTATAGAGCATCACGTGAGTGTGTATCGAGCGTCGCTTGAGTGTGTATCGAGTATTACGTGAGTGTGTATCGAGCATTACGTGAGTGTGTATTGGTCATCATCTGAGTGTGTATCGGGCATCACGTGAGTGTGTATCGAGCGTCACGTGAGTGTGTATCGAGCATCACGTGAGTGTGGATCGAGCATCACGTGAGTGTGTATCGAGCATCACGTGAGTGTGTATCGAGCATCACGTGAGTGTGTATCGAGCATCACGTGAGTGTGTATCGAGCATCACGTGAGTGTGTATCGAGCCTCACTTGAGTGTGTATCGAGCGTCAGGGGAATGTGTATAAAAAAATCACGTGAGTGTGTATAGAGCATCACGTGAGTGTGTATCGAGCATCACGTGAGTGTGTATAGAGCATCACGTGAGTGTGTATCGAGCGTCACTTGAGTGTGTATCGAGCATCACGTGAGTGTGTGTCAAGCGTGAGTGTGTATCGAGCATCACGTGAGTGCGTATCGGGCATCACGGGAGTGTGTATTGCGCATCACGTGAGTGTGTATCGAGCATCACGTGAGAGTGTATCGGGCGTCGCTTGAGTGTGTATCGAGTGTCACGCGAGTGTGTATCGAGCATCTCGTGAGTGTGTCTAGAGCATCACGTGAGTGTGTATCGATCATCACGTGAGTGTGTATCGAGCATCACGTGAGTGTGTATCGAGCGTCACGTGAGTGTGTATCGAGCATCACGTGAATGTGTATCGAGCATCACGTGAGTGTGTATCGAGCATCACGTGAGCGTGTATCGAGCGTCACTTGAGTGTGTATCGAGCATCACGTGAGTGTGTATCGAGCGTCACTTGAGTGTGTATCGAAAAAAGGTTTCTGCAGGACTATGTCAATTTGCAGATTAAGAGATTATGTTTGAACCAGCCAGTCGTTCCAGGAATAAGTTTCCAGCAATAATCTCTTGATCTGCAAATGGATATTTTCTATGAGAATTTCATGCCAGAAACGACAAATTCTTTCTCATATAAGGGATACCCTCTGGGGCTGCTGCATATTCCAATAACAGGGTTCAATCGAATTACTTTCAAAATATTCAATAAATTTCTTGTATGGCGATCTCATGAAATGGCAACTCATAACACTCTCACGTGACTTTAAAAATCGTGGCTCGCTCGAAGTAATGCGATGGGCTGCTCAGCGCGAATTCATGAGATTATCAAACACGATGCATATGTCTCTCGTCTTTAGGGGAGACGATTGGCTGTGGTGTTAGGGTAGTCGTCTGGTAATCAGCCTGGTGGGTTCAAATCCCGTCGACTGTTCCTCATATCTCATTTTCAAGACACAGCAAAACCGTTAAATATTTTGAAATTAATTTGACTGGAGGACGTTGCTGCCTTATGCAGCAACGGCTGCCAGTCAAATTAATTTCAAAATATTCAACAGAATAAGTTTTATACCGAAAAGAACATAGGCCTCTATGAAAGAGTTAAATTGAACTCCTTCATAAAAGTATACGTCACGAGCACCTCTTCAAGACTGTCACAGATGTATGTCAACAGCGACTCCGCTGTCAATTGAGCCCGGATGGTAAACATTTCATTTGATTTAACTACCTTTTGTGTCAACTTAACACTTTATTCTTCAAGTCGGCGGCAAACAGCCTCTGTTGTGGTTTTGGGGAATGCCCATTTGCAGGCCAAGAGAAGACTATTTTTGAAAATATAGCACTGGAAAAACCGGCTCAATAATCGAGCCAGTTATTCCGGAGAAGGTGTTCAAAATAGTCAGTCTTCTTTTCGTCTGTAAAGGGGCGCAGACTAAGAACGAATTTGGCCTTTATGGACTGCTAATGAATGCTAGTTTGTGGGACAACTGAAAGCTATTTTTGTTAATTCCAGTGATAAATGTACAAAATTAATTTTCGCTTGGCCTGCACATTGACATTCACAAGACAAAAATGTCTATCTTCTGTTGAACATCAAAGCGTTAATTATTATAAGTAGTACGATGAGAACTTTGAGGCAGTGTTGACAATAATGTGACTAAATAGTATTATTAACGTTTTAACTCTTGAATTTGTTTTTAAAAAGTTCAAATTTTCTCATAGAAAATGCCCATTTGCAGACCAAGAGAAGACTATTTTTGAAAATGTAGCACTGGAATGACTGGCTCGGTTATCGAGCCAGTCATTCCAGTGGTACATTTTCAAAAAATAGTTTTCTCTTGGTCTACAAATGGACATTTATCAAGACCACTGCAGTAAACCATTTTGGGCTGATATGAGTGCGACAAGGTTGACAGACACGGAGTGACGTGACGCCGCATGCCTCGCGCAGAGAAGGACTATGTTTCGTGAATTCATGTACCTTGAACTATTTGAAAGAGTTTGACCTGCGTTACACGTTTGAATCCTGAATTTCCAGAATATCAAGTTTCAAAATTGAATGGAATAGAATAGAATATAATAGAATATTTATTTAATTGTAAATTTATTTTCGATGATTTCGGTCTTATTAGTTCAATAGTAACTCCGAGTCCTTAGTAAGCGCATGTTTGCACGTAACTCTACCGCAGGGAGTCTAATATATCTACAAAACTTGAAAATATAATATATGTACAAAACCTGGAAGTCTAATATATCTTCACACCTTGGGAGTCTAATATATGTACACAACTTGAACTCGATACAGTACGTCTCGGAAATAATATAGTTATTTCCAAAACAAAATAAAACAGGCCTACTGATGAATATGTTGGTCTTAACTTGATTGGAGGCCATCGGTGACTAAGGTCCAATCAAACAAGAGAACTCGGAGATTGTAGACCATCGCCGTCCCGCTTTTTGTCACATTATAAGAAGTTTACGGATTTTCCGGATTTGCTGTATTTTCCAGACATCTTCGGAACACACCGGCAGTTGTGGAATCCTTGTATATTGCCTCACCATTTCTTGTGTTAAAATATAAGCAAAATCGGACCAGTAGTTTTGGAGATATCAATAGATACATAATTTTATCGGAGTTCTTTTATCGTTAAGTTACTCCATTGTGTTAAAATTTGAGCTAAATCGGATCGGTATTTTTTTAGATACAGGTGTGGATGGGCGGATCGACGGACACACAGACACACAGACGGACCCGATCACAATACATTCCTACCCTTACGGGGCGAGGGTAATTAAGTCCAAAATATTCAACAGAGCATTTTTTTCACATCGTGCTCAAAATTGTACTAACTAACATGCATGTTTTTCGGGTTTTATTTGGAAACATTTTGACTTATTTCTGAGCTACGTATGTACAGAATGTGGTGTCTTACTGTTATCCACGTTGCTCTGTCAACTAGCTTCTACTGTCACGTGATAGCGGCGTCTTTAAACCAGGTGGTATATCGACCACATATCACAAGGAACCACCATCTTGTGTCGCCATAAGCAGGCTGTCTGTTTGCTCTACATATGCGGATGTAGACAGAGATGGTGTGTGGATGCCGTTAACATGGCCACAATCAGATAAGTGACATGTTTCACCCTCGTAGTGAGAAGAGGGTATTTCTATTGACAGCGTCGGCCCACGCATTTGCTTTGCTTTGAATTGGTTTATTTACACTCAGATCATTTATAGGCCTACAATGGTTAGCGCTATGCTCCACAGAAATGATATTATGCTATGCATATTTCCCATACGGTTATTGGTGAGAATTTGTACCGTGCGAAAATGAGTTGAATTTCCGTGGTATCATTCTTTTTACGAAACTGGACAAAAAAATTTGCTCAAAGACCGAACTCGTTTATAGGACGCAACACCTTCCTAGAACTTGTAATATGACAAGAAACTGCGTCCTTTAGTCGAATTTTAACGGTATATCATTGTAGACTAATCGGCCCGCATTTTGAAAAAAAATACGCTCCATGATATTGAAATGGCCTCCGTCCGTTCCTCACTCTGTC
Organism: Chaetoderma sp. LZ-2023a; assembly: GCA_034401795.1. Taxonomy (NCBI): domain Eukaryota; kingdom Metazoa; phylum Mollusca; class Caudofoveata; order Chaetodermatida; family Chaetodermatidae; genus Chaetoderma; species Chaetoderma sp. LZ-2023a. Next base: position 80,530,086 of record CM067364.1, read on the forward strand.
TGTTCTTCCAACAGTCCACCCGGCTATCTCTTCCGAACCCGTGTATGCTTGCGTTGGTGTGGGGTGGGGTGGGGGTGGGTGCGGGGTGAAATGGGGTCATGAGTTGTATCTAAGAAACTGCTGATCAAATTTTGCTCTAATGTTGACACAACAAAACAACTTACCATATATAAGCCCGGGTCCGAATCTGATCAAATTTGTATCTATGGATATCTCGGAAATTTGAATTCACTCAAATTTTAACACCAAAAATGTGTAACGGTACACCACGGCTCCACAATACAATGTTGGGCGTGATTCTAAATATTGAGTATATCCGAAACAAAAGAAAAAAGAGCGGAAATTTAAAGAAATTGTTACAATGTAAGACATATTTAATAATATGGCCGCTTGACTTATATTTGTTTTTAAAAAATTGATTTTTCTCATAGAAAATGTTCATTCACAGACCAAGAAAATAGTATTTTTGAAGATTTATCACTGGAATGACTGGCTCGGTTATCGAACCTTTCTTACATCGTGTTCAGAATTGTATTAATTAACATGTTTCTGTAAATTTGTTTTCGAGATATGTCCAGGGCTATAACATATCCACGTTCTGCAGCTCGGGACAACCGCAGTTTATGTAGGGCAACTTAATCTCAGATTAACATTGCATTGGTATACAAGTAGTCGTGGCTATGATGTTTGTCGCTTTCTTGGGTTGTGAGTTCGATTTCCTGTCAATTGAATTGATAGGGAACCTAGGAGGGCAACGTAAAATATCCAGGAAAGCCTTGAGGGCAACCATCAGGAAAAACTAAATGTTCAAGTCCTGAATTTTAAACTTATTTCTGGTATAGTCCAGTAAGAATTGACATGATTTTGGTCGAACCCGGACATTTTAAGTAACAAGCAAATTTATGTTTCAAAGTTGCCTATATATACCATAGTGTCTGCAGAAAAAATTCCCCACGATTTCCACATGGGGGAAAGTAGGTTATTTCAAGGTCAAAGAGGTGACCTCTAAAAACAGATTTTTGTTGGTTCATAAGCTATTCTTTTAATAACTCTGGTTCTACTGGTAGTATCTTAACCAAATTTGGGTGGGGGTATAGCAGTTAGGTTCCGAATATATGTGCCATTTTCGGCAGCATTTTTCAAAATTTTCTTACTCACGTCTCACTGGGAATACCTCGATGAATCATTGCTTGATTGTTGTCCACATAGTCATATTAATGTCTCCAAAATTCGGAGTCAAACGGTCAAATGCCAAGGTCACAGTGGATAACTTTCTGCACCCTTTTTAGCATATTGTTAAATACATATCGTTTGAGAAATATAGGTTCCGGGGTAATTTTAGATATCGGCAATTTAAGTAAATTATGTAAACCACATATTTTATACTTGAATTTGTTTGTCGTCTGCTTGTTAGACATAGTAAAAGTTGAATATATGCCATATGAACCCCAAGTTGCGCCTGATTTAATATCCCTTTCCTTTCCCTCGTGTTTATATTGCATGTTTGATATATTTCGGTATTATTGTCCGTGCTGTCTCATTGCGAGACGAAGTAAAACTCGGATTTTGCTCGGATCAAGCACAGATTGCACTTGTTCTTTTTTCATGCTCGTACTTTCTCCAATTTCACGATTTACACTGTATGACCTTTGATTTATTTTCATTCTCGCATTGTTGATCTTATAGCCTGTGTGTTATTTTCTATTCACCCGTTTTGGCTTGCTAATTTGAATGTGAAGCTTGTGCGGGCTAAACAGCGATGGCCGGGCTGAACACGCCCTGTATCATTTGCTATGTGGATGTACAGATACATGTCAATGGCAGAGAACTTGGTGCTAAAGGGACACAAACCCAAAATGAAGTTTCATTAAACGAGGTGATGACATACATTTGAAAACATCTTCCACTGAGAAGAACTATGTTCATGAAAATTGCTATGCAAATTATTCAAAAGGAAAACAACCAAAGAGAACTTCCAGTGATACAGATTGTTCTCGTGTTACACTACGTTTGAAAACGGGAAAAGCAAGCCTTTTGATTATCCAACACATTGCTTAATATGTACAAAGGAACTTGACTTTGATGAATTCAAGCGCCATCCAGACCGAGCATCTCAGATATCTAGTGTGGAGATTGTATCAAGCAAAGAAAAAAGAAGTCTCATCCAAGAGTCACTAATGAAAAAATGTGACAATAGCCACGACAATCTAGCTGTAAATGTAAAAGCGCGAATACATTTTGCGGGAGATCTCCGTGCAGTAGAGGCTCATTATCACCGAACTTGTATGCCATTATTTATGCTAGGAAAAGGTGTTCCAGGGTGCGAGAATCGTGTTGACATAACATATGGCAATTCTAGAAACCTTGACACAATTAATGATTGTGCTTTCAACAAGTTGTGTCACTGGTTACAACAAACAGAGCAAATGCAGGGTCAATTCTCCCTTCAGGATCTGAGAGATCAGCTCGCAACATACTTGCCAGAAGGTGTTCCGCCATACACAGAGAAGCATCTGAAACGTCGCCTTGTGAAGCAGTTTGGTGAATGTGTATGCGTTGCACAACATGAAGGGAAAATTAACATACTTACATTCAGAGCTGATGCAGATAACATCAGTCATATATTGATACAGACAACCTATGAGACAGTGAAGAAACCCTAAAACAGACAAAACTGATGGGTGCAAAAATTAGAGAAGATATCTTGAATATAGAACATGATAATGACACTTATCCAAGTCCATCAGAATTTGAATTGAGTGAATTAGAAAAGTCCATTTCAGACTCACTCCACACCCTTGTTGCTAACCCTTTCTCGGAATCAAGAAGTGAATCAGCCAACATGAAGAAGCAACTTCTGATAACTTCATTGTGCCACATCCTCATGCAGGCAACAGGCCAACAATCATACATATCACCTCTTATGTTACCAGTTGGCCTCTTTATCAAGCAGACAACACGATCAAGGGTGCTCATTGATGTTCTGTCATCCTTCGGTCTATGTATATCTAGGGTTGCACGATTTTTCGATTATTCGATTAATCGCGATTATATAATTCAAAATGATCGTGGACGATTATAAAATGAAATAATCGTATAATCGTCATGTTGAAATTTTTGACAAGACACTTTTACGCTTGTGAAACTCTGCTCGCGTTACCAAGCATGGACACAAACATCCGGCTATCAGCCGAATGTGTGAATGATTAAATAAATAAATAACTGATTTGTTTGTATTGACTCAGGATTAGTTTTAGATGAATAAAGATTGTTCACTTGGTCGCTATTTGTCATTCTTGTTGTAATCACACACGCTTATCCCGCGTTCCCCATTCTCTGAATAATTATGCGCTAACGGTTTTCCCAAAAATGTTCTAGAACTGATACCACGGAAATTCAACGCATTTTCTCACGTAAAAATTCTCACCGCCTACGCCTATGTTTAATGTATACCTCAAAACATCCCCGGGGAAGTGAAATTATTTGATTTGAGCGCCTAAATATTGCGTATCCTTTAATAAAGGTCGTTTATTACATGAAAATTAATCCACAATTTGATATAAAATGGCGTCACGAATAAAATACAAATCACGTGATTCGCCTCCAATTGAAGTTTATTTTAGAGCGAGTACTCGGATATAAATATTCTAGAATCGGGGACTCGGAACTCGGGAATTTCTATATATTATCATTGTGCGATAGGAACTGCGTATTATACTGATCTGAATAACAGATACCAGTTTGATAAACTCCCGTTAGCGTATAATATCTCGCGAGAATACGCCGCCTCCCATCGCAAAAGATCCGCTGGCTCGCCAACTTAAGAAGCCTGCTATATTGTCGTTCGTGATAATTCAATTTGGATCATTTACTGTTGATCGGCGTTACAAAATTGATGCGCATTTTCTCCCGTACTTGTTTGGTACATAAATTTGGTCTTACAATATATTTATAAGGAAGCTATTTAATCACGCCAAGACTGTTTTAAGCGCATTTTAACTACAAAAGTGTGGAATAAACTTTATTATATCTTGAACATACGTGGCCCACTATTAGTATTAATCTAATAGGTGGTCGAGATTTACAAATCCGAGGCGTGTATTGACTTCTAGAGGGGCCGGAAATGTATCAGGGCAGAGATCTGTCTTAAGTAGACACACCCTGTGACACGATTGTTATTAGTATACACGCTATTCTTACAAATTATCTGCTGAGTTAGGGGTGGGCTTCTAATACAGAGTTTTGCCGTTTTGAAACTGCTAAGAAATCATTGGAGCTCATATGTCAAAGTTAGGCGGTGGACTTCTATTAGAGCATAGGCTACAATTAAATGAAACACGTTACCTTCCGTTTTCCGTCTAGAAAAATCTTGATACATTCCTTTGTTTGCAATCAGCAACTGGCGTATTCTGTCCATGTATGTATACCCATGTGCCTAACCCAAAATCTTACAATCTGCAGTAGCATAATAACGTCCTCTAAGCAGCATTGACGTAATTAATATAGTTCATGATTAATCGTATGATCGCGATTATTTTTCTTAAATGATCGCGATTATGAAAAGTGAATAATCGTGCAACCCTATGTATATCGTATACTTAGATTCTGCAGTTTGAAAAGAGTGCAGCTGTTGGAAAGCGAGTGGATTCATTACTATCCGGTCTAGTTGAAGTCAGCAAAGGGGGCGGTTTCTGTCAGTGGGTAGCTGACAACTTTGACTATAAGGAAGATACCAAATCAGGGCATGATACCACACATGTAATGGGTATAATTGCATGTCAAACTGAGACTTCATGTGAGCGTACATCAGAACCAGTTGTTAGACAGAATCCTTCTTCAGCAGATATAATGCAAGATGGGAACTTCAGTTCAATCATCAAATGCTACAAGCGTCCTTTGAAATCATGCATGTCTGCTGTTAAGATAGGAACTCTTAGCACTACAGACATTTCCACACATAAATGTCAAATAATGGATACCTTGTGGCTGTTATCGAGTAGGCTTTCACCGAGTCCACCAACTGGCAGGGGTTCTAGTCCGACATAAGTAAAGGAGAGTACTGCTGCACACATGTGGTGTTCAACCCTATGGTACCTGTGAACCCTTCAACAGATGAAGCTGTTTATAGTACTATGGTATATGTAAAACAGCAGGCCACGAACGTCGGAATGTGCTGTGCAACACTTACCTATGACCAACCATTGTATTTGAGTGCTTGCAAAATCAAGCAAGACAATCAGAATGAATTTAAGAACATGTTCTTGCGGCTGGGAGGATTCCATTTACTTATGTCTTTCCTTGGTGCAGGGTGTAAACTAATGGAGGACAGTGGTATTGAAGAGTTGTGGGGTACAGTGTATGCCCAAAACTCCTTACCTAAAATGATGGAGGGCAAATCTTATACTAAGACGCTAAGAGCATGCCTTTTAACAAATGCAGCACGTCATCTATTATTGTTTGAGCCTGAAGTTAGCGATGCTGTGGACACTGACTTGTCAGAAGAACTAGCAGAACAATCGAGCAGTGGTGCTCAGAATGTAGATGTAGACTGCCGTATGGACACTGATAATGAAGCATCAGATTGTATGGACATGATTGACGATGATGATGATCATCATCAGGCTAATATGTCGGATAGAAATCAGAATAATGAAAGCAATTTCCAAACAACTCATATGCCAGGTAGTGGTTGTGAAGATCAATATACTGTTAATGAGGAACCTGTGGAAAGTGATAACATTTAGTCACGTTTGAAAATATTCTACAGCTCCGTATTAGCTGGTAAAATCTGCTTGGATGAAATAACTGCAAATAAAGATCTGATTCAGCTGCATGAAGAAGTGATTAGAAAAAAAAGAATCTCACGAATCCAACGGAACGGCAAAGCTATGGCTAATGTTTATGGGCGTGTTTGAAATTACAATGCTTTTCATTAGAGCTGAAAGAACGGGTTGCTGGAAGTTACATCTTTTTGCTATAGAGAGAATGTTACCTTTCTTAGCAGCTGCCGGTCACAACAACTATGCAAAATGTTGTCGGTTGTATCTTCAAGATTGTCAGAATCTATGTGAATGTTTGGAAGAACCAATACAAAATGGAGAAATCGCGATAAGAAGGAAGAAAACCGGATTCTGGAGTGGAACCTGATCAGATATGACCATAGGCCAATCACTGATGAGGTCAGGGAAGACTGTAGGTGGACTCATTAATATTACCCACAAGGACTCTGCAAGAAACATTTGGTTACTCACTGCACAGTTTGTTGCTATGTACACTGATGCTCTACGTTGTCTTACCAGTAAGTTTACTGGGTCCTGGTCAGCACAACATAAAGAGATGCATCCAGGAAACATTAGAAAGACTCGGAAGACATGGAAACTTTCAAGCAATTCCTTTTAAGGAACAACCCATTCAGATCTGGCCAAGATAGTGAGCTCAGGAACATTGCAACTGGAGTAGTGGCTGATGAGCGCGTGAATGTAGATAATGCCCTACAAATTGGGACCACAATCCAAGAAAAACTGAATGAGAAGAAATTTGGCGATGTAAAGTTTAAGAGGGTAGAACAAGCTAAAACATCAAAATATCTGGTGATGAAGTCCGAATGTCATCACAGGAGCTGCACCATCGATTTGTGTCCATGTCATATGTCAATGGTTGCCCTCCTGACAAAAGTGTGTTTTCACATGAACTTGCAACTGTATCGCCTGCACTGTTCAAAGATGACGGGAGTATGAGGAAAGCAAATACGGCGGATATGGCTAAATGTATACTTGAGATGGATACAGAAATCACATCAGAGACAGTTGGACCAGCAGCTAAAGTGCTTGATGGATGTGCTCTTTTGCACAAACTGGTTTGAGCCAAGACCGGCACTATGGAGGATGTTTGTGATGCATATGTGTCCTCTGTTGTCTCCCATTCTTCATATGGTCTTCCTCTTTGGGTAGAGTTTGACAGCTATGAAGTGGCAACAACAAAAGATCAGGAACAAAAGCGACGGCGAAAGGAGAAAATGTTCCCAGATGTTGTTGTGGAGATGAAAACACCAATACCTGGAGACAAGAAGGCATTTCTTGGAAACAAAAAGAACAAGCAGGGTTTGATCAAATTATTACCTCAGCACCTTCAGAAGGCAGGCATCCATGTAGAGTATGCTGGTGAAGAGGGTGATGCTGATGTCTGCATAGTTAAGAAGGCAATGGAATTGGCAAAAACATATGAAAATTTTGTTGTTGTTGCTGATGATACAGACATTCTGAAAATGTTGATCCATCACACAAATTATGGGAAACATGTTTATATGCAGACCAGACAACATACCATTGCCATTAAAGTTGCAAAGGAGGTGTTAGGGAGAGAGAGAGAGAGAGAGAGATGTATATGTGTTTGCCATTTGCTCATGCTATGTCAGGCTGTGATACAAGATCTTGAATGTATGGCGTGGGGAAACTGAAGCTCATGAAATTGCTCCAGTCACGTGCAGATGCGCTGGTCTTTGGTGACACAGAAACACCTAAAGAAGTGCTTCTAAAGGTAGGAGAACATTTTGCAAAGAATTTGTACATAGGGGAACCAATGCTGAAGGACTCGATGAACTGCGCTATTTAAATGTGGTATCATCCAAATATGTACCCTTTGAGAGAATGCCACCTACCACCAGAGCTATGTACTATCACTCGCTACGTGTACAACACCAAGTAAGCACACGGCGTCATCTTCAAACGATTCTCCAAAAGGAAGAGTTCGGATACAAGATTGAGGGTGATGCCGTAGTGCCGGTAATCCCTGATAAAGCAGCAGCACCAGCAGATATATTGGCAGAGATCTGATGCTCCTGTAAGAGCGAGCGTTGTGTATCTTGTACTTGTGCCAAGAGAGAAATTCCATGCAGCATACACTGCAAATGCGAGGGGCAATGTATTCTCACATTGAACTTTAGCAGAATATTACTTGGTGGAGCCAGCCGTAATTTGCTGACTCTATGCACCATGCATAATTTTAGTTATATCTGCCATCTACAGGTGACCATGACCCCAAAACATTAACTTTAGAGGCTTCAATCGCCATTCTAGCTTATATGGTAAATGAACTATCTAGAGAAATGTATAATTTTCGGCCATTTTGGCGGCCATTTTGACATTTTTCCGCTCCGCCATTTTGAATAAATTACCATAATTAGCATGTGTTATTCTGTGGGAATAATATCAGAATTCAATTCCTTGACCCCAAAACATTAACTTTAGAGGTTTTAATCGCCACTCTAGCTTATATAGTAACTGAACTATCTAGAAATGTATAATCTTCAGCCATTTTGAGTTTTTGCTAAAAAAAGCATTTTCCCCAATTGGGATTCATGGCGAATTTTTTGTGGTCTTAATTTAGATACAATGGAAGAGTTCTGGGCAAAAATCTGGTTGTTACTTAAAATGTCTGGGTCCATTGTCATTTCTTACTGGACTAGTAGGTATTCGATTAGCAACAAATCAATCATCAACACACACACCGACGCGCGGGCGCGCACACGTACACACTCACACACACACGCACGCACACACGCACGCACGCACATCACTAACTTACTTTATTTGATTTATTGATAACGGGTGAACGTTCGCCATCTTGCTTCCTTCCGAATCAGATAATAGTATTTCTTCTCGATATAACTGAGTTCGCGAAAACAGGTTTGCTTAATATCCTACAAAACTGCAATATTTGTCTTTGCTGAATGAGAACTGAGGATCTACCTGTATATGTGGATATTTTATCTTATAAGCTACGCTTGTGGAAAGGTATGTGTTTACTCTGCTCCTTATAAACGCACTGAATAAACTTATGTCCTACCCTTCTTTAATTTCATGTATTCATACGCGCTTTTCAACCGTGATTAACCCCTTTTTGAGTAATCGGGCACGGATTCAGTAAAATTCTTTACAACTGAACGTTTGTATATTCTGAAACTAATTCGACTGGAATCTGTTGCTGCCTAAGGCAGCAAGAGCTTCCCGCCAAATTATTTTCAAAATATTTAACAGTATATATCTGATTATTTGATGTGTAGGCCGATATATCCAGACTGATAGGGGCCAGTGGTTGCAAAAACCAGATACGCGTATAGTGTTGTAAACCAGCTTTCGCCACTCTGCGATGAAGTGGGGTCAGCAAATACTACACGTTATCCTTCCATTTAACCCTTTGACGCCTGAAAACCCAGTGTCTCAATTTCAAGGCAAGTATACTGGAATGGTGTTGAATATTTTGAAACTAATTTCGCTGGAACATGTTGCTGCTATAGTCAGCAACAACTTCCAGTCAACTTAGTTTCATAATATTCAACCGAATGTGTGGGAGGGCTGGGTGGGGGAGCAGAACCCTTTGTAGTCTGAGTTCCCAGAATATCAATAGATGACTACACGGGTAATTTGTTGAATATTTAGGACCTGATTTCACAGGAATTCGGTACTTCGCTTTCAACTACAGATCAACCCGCACACAGGTACTGGTCCTATGAGGTGAAAGATAAATCATTCCACGCAATGGGTGGATCCTGTTTTAGCTAAGCCCCGCCCATCTTTAGCTAAGCTCCGCCCACGCTCTGTCCGTGTTTGGAATCGATCGAACCCTGAACTCCGTGAATCTCAATTTCCAGAAAACTATACAGGTAAGCTGTTGAATATGTTGTAACATAATTTGACTGGATGCTACTACTACCTATGGCAAATTAGTTTCAAAATATTCAACATAATGGTTATTATCATGGCAAAGACATACAATTCGTACACATGACAGACTATTATGAGTTCCTGCCGGACTTAGATACAACATTCAAGACGTATTTTAATTGTGACGTCAGCTTACCTGTGACGTATTTAATTATGACGTGATATACTTGAGTGACAGATTGGAGTCCTCTATTCCTAGATGGATATTGGCCTAACTGAAAGTCGTTGTTGTATTGCGCCACAACTCCTTCCAAACATTCCACGATTCGACAAAGCGTGTAACCTTCGAGATGTTTATGGGCAAACCTGGGTTAACGTTGTGTATGCGCCGCCACGCGCATTAACGCCGCTTTTGCGCAAGTTTATACATGTTTATAAACAGCTCTATTTGCATTGTCAACTTAAACACCGACCTCTATATATTTAGTGCATTTCATTTTGAGTAACCCGTTCTCTGATGAATTCCACAATAAACACAAAGTATGAGACACGGTGAAAGGGATGATATGGCTGGAACCCGATCTGTTACTCACGTATCTGACGTCATAATAAAATACGCCAGTTAGGTGACGTCACAATCATAATGACGTATAGCCTCGTATTAAAGATCGAGAACTCCAGTACTAGTGTAAGAATTGTGTGTTTTTAGTGATTTTACAATTTAACCGTTTAATGACTAAATTTGTTCAAAAAATTTAAATTTTAACTTATTGAATGCCCATTTGCAGGCCAAGACAAGACTGCTTTTGAAAATTTACCACTGGAAAGACTGTCTCGATAACTGAGCCAGTCATTCCAGTGGTACATTTTCAAAAGTAATCTTTTCTTGGCCTGCAAATGGACATTCCTCAATACCACTACAGAGGCCGGTTTGGGCCGGGTTCGTCTTGAAAGGGTTAATAAACATTCTGTTGAATATTTTGAATCTGATCGTACTGTGAGCTGTTGAGAACTATGGCAGCAACAGGTTCCTGTGATATTAGTTTCGAATTATTCAACAGCTTATCTGTATGTAGTTACCTTAAAATCGAGATTCTGGAAATTCAGGGTTTAGTAGTGTGTTAAACACATGTTATTATAGATTTAGTAAATGCAATTTTACATAACCCGTCTCCTGAGGAATTAAACAGTAAGCACTTTCTATGAGACATAGGTCAAGTTCGACTCCTAACCAGTTATAGCTATAGCTAACTAGATGCCCAGTCGAACTTCAAATAGTTAACTAGCTAGTCAACTATAGTCAACCGAGCACCCGTGCTCAGTTCAGTCGGTTAGTGCGATATTCCCGTAACTTTCAGAATAGCGGACACCGATCGCTTGTCACGAATAAATGCATATAAATGTATAAGTCTTTCACTAAATAACTTAGGTTTGATGAAATTATGCTTTCCCATTGTATGTCGATGTTCCCATCAGCTCCTATTCCTTCTCACTTTATGTCATATGGACGCTTTTTGACGTCTTAGCGGACAAAAATAACCCGACAGAAAGGGCTAATGTAAACTGGTACCCGGCTCCAAATGTGCTGCTATAGTAATTCAATGGGGAACAGGGTACCGACGAACTATAGTTAACTATTTACCGCCCTACTGGGCATAGCAGCTGCGCATGTTCACTAAACCAGCAAACTGACTAGAGTTAGCTAGTCAGATTGGACCAATGTGAAAAGATGGTTTAATGAATGCGCCGAGTTTTAGTGATGCCTCGCCCGTCTTTAGCTAAACCACACACATTTCGCTCGTGTTGGGATCGATCGATCCTTGCACGCACTGACTATGAATTTCCAGAAAACTATACAAGTAAACAACAGTGGCTCCAGCTAAATTAGTTTCAAAATATTCAACAGCATATGTATTAAATAGTAAAGACATACAGTTCGTGAACCAACGTTTAGTTCGTCATCAATTAAGCGTTCAGGACTAACTTATCTACATTTTTAATGACGTCATTGATTATGACGCCATCTCACACGTCGCGTAGTTGATTATGACGCCATTTGATGGATGGATAAACTGCAAAGGTCCATTGGCCTCCGCTGTGAAGAAACTGATGTTGAAATCTGTTACTATCGTAGGAAGCAGCCCCAATAGCCTACGCGTGCGTCGATCTAATGGGTAGGGAAAGATTTAGTTTTGACACCGCGACGAGACTCGAGCACTTCTAAATACCATGATGTCAGATGGTTAAAGGTGCAGCATATTCACACCAGAATGTGTGAAAATAAAATAGCTAAAATTATATACTGTTAGAGGCTTAAATGTAGGGAAATGAAATCAATCTTAACATATGATGATTTCATTTCGTATAAATTAATATAAGTTTTTAAGTTGTGAAACTTGAATTAGAGACACGAGTCTAAAAAATTATATTAATTTATAGGAAATGAAACCACCATATGCTAGGTCTTATTTCGTTTCATTACATATAAGTACACCATTTAAGCCTCTAAAATTACACAATTTTAATTATTTTATTTTAAAGCATTTCGGTGTGAATATACACCTTTAATTGTTAGATATTCGGTAGAAGAAAGACTGGTGCCTATTGTGGAGGTAATGTTGCTGAGCTGGTCCCAGAGCTGAGAGATGGTGCTTCAATAATGCCTGAATAACGCAACTCGAGGGGTGCTTAAGCGACCATCCTTATCGCCGTCACAAACTAAATTCTACCAGATTACATTGATCCTGACCTTGAAACCATAATCACCCTCGCCCCCAGAAGGTTTCGTACTGCGAGGATCGGGGTGGGGGGGGGACCAGAACAGCACACATACGACACACTCTCTAGGTAATGAGAACAGCACACATACGGCACACTCTCTACGTAATGAGAGCAGCACACATACGACACACTCTCTACATAATGAGAACAGCACACATACGGCACACTCTATAGCTAGCGAGAACAGCACACATACGACACACTCTCTACATAATGAGAACAGCACGCATACGGCACACTCTATAGCTAATGAGAACAGCACACATATCGTTAGGTCACACACTCTCTAGGTAATGAGAACAGCACACATACGACACACTCTCTACATAATGAGAACAGCACATATACGGCACACTCTATAGCTAATGAGACCAGCACACATACGGCACATTCTATAGCTAATGAGAACAGCACACATACGGCCCACTATAGCTAATGAGAACAGCACACATACGGCACACTCTCTAGGTAATGGGAACAGCACACATACGACACCCTCTCTAGCTAATGAGAACAGCACACATACGGCACACTCTAGGTAATGAGAACCGCACACATACGGCACACTCTATAGCTAATGAGAACAGCACATATACGACACACTATAGGTAATGAGAACCGCACACATACGGCACACTCTATAGCTAATGAGAACAGCACATATACAACACACTATAGGTAATGAGAACAGCACACATACGGCACACTCTATAGCTAATGAGAACAGCACATATACGACACACCCTCTAGATAATGAGAGCAGCACAGATACGGCACACTATATAGCTAATGAGAACAGCACTTATACGACACACTCTAGGTAATGAGAACAGCACACATACGGCGCGCTCTCTAGTTAATGAGAACGGCACACATATGGCACCCTCTCTAGGTAATGAGAAAAGCACACATGCGGGACACTCGCTACGTAATGAGAGCAGCACACATACGGCACACGCTCTAGATAATGAGAACAGCACATATACGACACACTCTCCAGGTAATAAGAACAGCACACATACGGCACACTCTAGGTAATGAGAACAGCACACATACGGCACACTCTATAGCTAATGAGAACAGCACATATACGACAAACTCGCTAGGTAATGAGAGCAGCACACATACGGCACACTCTATAGCTAATGCGAACAGCACTTATACGACACACTCTCTTTCATAATGAGAACAGTACACATACGGCACACTCTCTAGGTAATGAGAACAGCACGCATACGGCACACTCTCTAGGTAATGAGAACAGCACATATAGGACACACTCCCTACATAATGAGAACAGCACACATGCGTCATACTCTCTACATAATGAGAACAGCACGCATACGGCACACTCTCTAGGTAATGAGAACAGCACATATAGGACACACTCCCTACATAATGAGAACAGCACACATGCGGCATACTCTCTACATAATGAGAACAGCACGCATACGGCACACCCTCTAGGTAATGAGAACAGCACACATACGTCACACCCTCTAGGTAATGAGAACAGCACGCATACGGCACACCCGCTAGGTAATGAGAACAGCACGCATACGGCACACTCCCTAGGTAATGAGAACAGGACACATAAGGCACACACTCTAGGTAATGAGAACAGTACATATACGACACACACTCTACATAATGAGAACAGCACACATGCGGCATACTCTGTAGCCAATGAGAAAGGTGATGGCACTATTGTGACACGAATCCGACTTGTCACTCAAGTGTCTGATGTCATAATGTGAGTTGACGTCTCAATCAAAATGTCGTAGTTCCGCAACGAAAGTCAACGGTCTGTTGCAATAAATGAATTGTATGTCTTTGATAAATTTCCGTTTTAATGCGCATTGTGTTGAATATTTTCAAGCTAATTTGACTGGAAGCTGTTTCTGCGATAGGCAACAACAACTTCATGTCTATTTAATTTCCAAACGTTCAACAGCTTACCTGAATACTTACCTTGAAATTGGGATTATGGGCGTTCAGAGTTCAGTGCTAAAATCGATTCAACTACGCGTAGAAAGTGGGAGGAGGATAGCTAGAAATGGGAGTGGCAGAGATAGAAATTGATCCCGTGATGGATTCCTATAATAACTGCATCTTACCCCTTTGATTGCGAAATACTGAGATCGAAACCTCATTTACAATTATTAATAAATATCCTGTTGAATATTTAGAAACTAATTTAACTTGGACCCTATGTTGTCTTTCGATTTAGAATGTTTGAGTAACACGCTTTCAGTAGTAAGCACCTTTTGATGGTTTGTCCGGTGTCTGCTATAGATAGTCTGTTGGGGAGAAATTGTTACGGCTGGTGCTTGGAGCCTGTTCCGTAGGGAAAGCGTTCCAGACCGCTCTGCTAGGTTAGTGAGGTGGAAAAACCCCGCTCCTACGGAGCGAGAGGTTTTGTTAGAGCGCTCTGCTATTTCGCAAAACATGTTTGGAGGCATCGTCCTATTGCACGATCCTCACCCTCCCACTATATTCCCGAATCGAGTATCGCGCTTGCACGACTTTGATGTGTGTGCTAAGTTCACGAAGCTTCATACATATTAATGAGGTGGGCTCAACTCGCGCCAATGAGATTGCTCGATAAGAAATCAGGAAGTAGACAAATTTACACATGTGCATAAACCAAACTAGCGGTTTTTGTTACCGAAAACCAATCTACACATTTTCTGTTCCTCAGATAACTTGTTTAAAGCAAAACTATTGCAAACTTGCAAATGTTAGAAAGGCGGCTGCATATGACCCAGCGGGACATCCTGTGTGACGTCAGTTTTATTGTTGAACTTCGAAGTACAACCCTAGAAGAGTCCAAAATCAATTGTTGCCACTTTCATAAAGTGTCCGTTATGCCAGCCATCTTGAATTCAAAATGGCCGCCAGTTAAATGCCTGATTATAAGTTTTTGTATATAATCAACAGGCATTCTATCTTAACATAATGCATAACAATCAATATATGTTGTTAACCTGTTTTTAAACATATTCTAGCTTCTTTCATCATTTATATCAATATTAAATATCTATGTATAACCTTATTTTGAATTCAGAATTGTCGCCACTGTGATATCAATCACATCAATCACTGGGAATATGCATAGGAGAATATGCTTCTAAAGGACGACATTTATATCAAACCCTTACTTCAATGACTCAATCAATCAAATGATTTATACTAGAAGCAAAAGTAGTCATAGATCGACATCGCTTGTATGTAGTGTAGTAAAACCTGTCTATATGGGGTACTTTATGGGTCATCAGAGAGTGATCACTAAAGACACACACTTTTTAACAAAACATATTTACCATAGTGAATAGCATTTGGGAGCACAAGGTGGTGTTATCTAAGAGAGCTAGCCGTAGGATGATCCTAAAGAACCACCAGCTGTTCCCCCGAAAAGCAGATGTCCGTGATAGACAGTTAGACTTAACTCTTTTTATGAATGTGATTCTTTATCTATAAATATGTTGAGCAACTGTAAAACCAGACGCCGTTCTCCTTTGTTATTGATCACATATAAGAAATACAAATTGATAGTCTATGAGACATGCAGTTATCTGTATGCCCTTGTGTCCATGAGTGCCTGTATTCTGTAAGATCATTCTGGTATCTGCCTCCTCTTAAAAGCACAAAAGATCTTCGTACACTTGTGCATTTCCGGTGTTGCCATTCATCTTTAAAAACCGTTTCATATCTTGTCGCATGCAGCTGTTTTCCTGATAAAGTAGCAGCGTACTTAGTGGTTGCCTACTCCTTAGCCTGAAACTCCACTAGGGACATTTCATTCCTTCCAACCAGCTAGATATTGTATCCAGCGTTGATGATTTGATGTTGTTTTTGTCTCTGCCAGATATTTTGATGTTGATCATTATTACATCACTGGTACGCTGACTACGTTTAGCATTTTTGTCAGAATTGAACTTGTGAGCATCAGCCACAAAATCTACCTGATTGGGTTTTTATTGGTTTTGATTGGTTTTACCTGTAATGTGGCACTATATATTTTTGGAATATCTGTGCAACTAGCTCGCGACATGTTCATTATCAGATAATAACAATGAAAATTAGTAATCTTAATTTAATTGTTTAGAGCTTAAATGTTTAGAACTTATTTAATAATAATGAAGTTATATTAACGATAATTCTCTCTTTTCACCCAGCTGAAACCAGATTGTTGACGAATCTAACAAGTTCATGGATGAGCAAGCATGGGCTGGTGTTGGGTGTGGTTGGGTGGTGGTAACTCTAGCAAATAAGAATGGATTTTGATGAAATGCAAACAAAAGCACATATTTTCCAATAAGATATTGACATACCAAATTTGAAGCGAACCCACACTGCATTTCTAGATTTAGCCTTCTGAAATGAATTTTCATGAGTGGGTATATGGATAGACGGACAAACGCACGGATGCACCATGGGTGTGGGTGAATTTATATGTCCACTGTGAATGAAGTAAGTGGACAATTAGTGTTGGGAAGCTATTTCTATCATATCTAAGGAGAAAATGCTGACATGTGTGTAGGTTTTGGTGTGAATATTAAGTTGTCATTTATGGCAGCTATAATGGATACTTTTTGAAAGTGGCAACAAGTGATTTTGGACTCCTCTAATGATGCACTTTCAGGTTCAACAATAAAACTGACGTCACACAGGATGTCCCGCTGGGTCATATGTAGCCATCTAACTATGCTCAAGTTCGACTCGCTAACCATAGTTAGTTTCATGGTTTACTGATCATGCGCAGTTGCTATGCACAGTCGAACTTGAGTTTAGTTCACTATAGGTCGCTGGTACCCGGTTCCCTATTCAATTACTATTGCAGAAAATTTGGAGCCGGGTACCAGTCTCCATTAACCCTTTCTGTCGTCAGGAGTGCGTTCAGGAAGGAAAATGTTCGGCGAACGTTCGCCTATTTATGTTCGCTGTTCGTGGCGAACTATATTCGCCTTCCTGAACGAGTTGTCACGCGTATCTTCGAGAAGCATACTTTTACGACGTCACGTGATAGTTATGAGGGTTAACTTTGTCAGATCCGATGCATTATGATGTCATATTTATTACGTCATAATGAATATCAGGGTCTTGGAAACAATCCACACGCATACACATATTTGGTGAAGACTAATGTGGTGCTGGCGGTATCCCGCAATTCCGCAGTTCGGGTTTCGCGGCTGCCGGGATAGCTGATTCCCGCCGTTTCTACGGACGCCCGGCAGTCGTACCTTGGAACTTGAACCGTGCACATCTGCCGCTGGTTCCACTGGCCGATTCGAGACCTCTGTTGGGTGAGTAACCTTTTATACGTAGCTAAATTACTACAAATGGTGTCAGGAGTACTTTGGGCCCTAAATTAAAAAATTGTTATTAGTTATTTCTAAATTCTACTCACGATTTTGCTGTTAAAAAAGATAGAATTCTCGGAAATATAAAGACTACTCTAGTCCTGCTCGAACGTCAATTTTACAGACTCTGGCCGCCATTTTGATTATTTGATAGTTATTTTTGTAGGATTTAACAATCACAGATGATAGGTGAGTTATAGTTAAATATATATTATTTATTTAAACTATAGCATGCAAATGTCGGGTATATAGATTAATATACCTTACATACATACGTCATATACGGCATAAATTCAAGATTCAATGTTATTTATTTGAACTGTAATGAATTGCGGTATATTTTCGTGCTAAGTTTCTATCATCTATGTCAGTATTCCGTGGAATGACAACCCTATAGTTTCTGGATTGTTATTGTTAGTTGTCTTCAGTCTCATATGTACGCGATTCTGAGCTGTAATTTAACCGTCGGTTTTTGGATATTTTTTTATATTTTAATTACAGTTCCATTTCGTTGTTTATTTCAGAATTATTTGAAATAAAGAAGTGATATAAATCACTGTTGTTGTTATTATTATCATTATTAGTAACTTTTTGAACATTAGAGGGTAATCTCCCTTCTAATCAACAAATATGTTTCAATTGTAATATTAGGTTTACTAATTACGCTGAACACTATTTGTTTTGGTCTTTTTTCTTGGTATTATTAATTCAAAAAGTTCATAATCACATTGCTAGTTACTCCGTTAAAACACTACTCAGCTTATGCCTTCTTTTCAAGTTAAATCTGAGGAGTTTTTGGCTCGCACCCAGTTTTCATTTGATCAATCCTTTACCCACAAAGCAATTTTGTTGGGTACAAGTAAAGGTTTCATTTTGAAAAGAGCTGATCAAACTGGGTTTGTTGAGTATTGGTGTAAAAGCGGTGGTACTACACAAGACTTGGTTAATATTTTGCAGGCGAGAATAGCCAACGCTGTTCAGAAATTTCACCGTATCGTTTTCTATATCTGGGCCGGAACGTGCGACCTTACCGAGAAACGAGGCGACGGTTTTGTCTATTTAAGGACGACCGATGATGAACTCGCTGTAGACCGCATTTGCCAACACTATCAACGTGCGATAGACATAGTAAGGCATTACGGCCAAACGGTGAAATTTATCGATATCCCAGCGTATTCTATGGTCCTGTATAATGAGCAACTTCACCATTTGAATCCCTGTTCCTTCAAAGACCAAGAGCTGCAACTGCATGACCAACTCTCTCTTCTCAATGATAGAATTGAGAACATTAATGCAGATATTGGTGTACACACCATCAAATGCAGTGTAGAGTTAATACTCCGTAAAAAATCTAGTGCACGTAAACGCGTCCGTTATCATTATACTTTCGAGTTTCTGAAGGATGGTTTGCATGCAGGTACGCTACTGAATCTGGTTTGGCTTCGGAAGATTCATTTAGACGTTCTCCGGAGTTGCACCACCACCACTACTCAGTGAGTTATATTTTTCAGTAAGCATACGCTTACGATTTGTTTCAGTAAGTGACATTACTTTTTTAGCGAATATTAATTTCGCTTCCTTGGTATAAATCAACAGGTGACCCATAATGACGAAACCTTTGTGTATTAACACTGCAACCGTGGAGGAACTTAGTGCACGCCATAATATTGGTAAAGTTCGAGCTGCTGGCATAGTAAGTTTTCGTGAGTCCAGAGGAGGTTCCATATCCCTGGCCGACATTAAGGCAGATACTGATCTGCCTGCCACAGCTACAATCCTTGCACGATTGCTCCATGCTGGGGAAGTCGTATTCGACATCAATGATGAAGGCGCTGTTGGTGGGGTCGACTCACACCCAAGGGAAGAATCCCTGGAAGAGAAAGTAGCTAGACTGAACATGGAACTGCTAGCTCAAGGTATCAAATACAAGGCACTCCTTAACTCAACTAGTCAACAAAGGGGTGATCATACCCTAGTTGATAACCTGGCTCCTAGGGGGGTATATACCCCTAGAGAACCTAAGAGGGAGTCGCGATCAGTTTCTCACCATGACACTAGGACGTCATCACCAGTTCGTAGAGCTTACTGGGATGGCTCTTCGTACAATGACTCTAGAATGTCATCCCCCGGTCGTAGAAGCTACTCTGATGGTCCTCCTCCACCTAAAATGTCAACTTTTGATGGAAAATGTGAGTGGAAACCATTTTTCATACAGTTTGAGCATACTGCTTCAAGGTACCGTTGGTCTGATACATATAAATTAGACATGCTCATCTCAGCTTTAAGGGACAAAGTTTTACTGCATCTGTTCTGTGCAAGTCCAGAATGATTACTTTAGTTTATGTGACAAATTAAAGTTGAGATTCGGGAAGAAAGATCTGCCCCACATCATCAGAAAAAAGATGCAAGATATTCGACAAGAGGGTAACTCTTTAGAAGAATCTGCAGATATCATTCAGGAGCTCACTTTAGATGGTTACCCTGATGCCTCAGAGAGTTTGGGCGAGACTATTGCCATTGATGCATTCCTACGGGGTGTTGAGCATAAACGAGCCGCTCTGATAGCTATGGATAAAGATCCGAGCACCCTGGAGGAGGCTGTACAAATGGTCAATGCCGCTATCCATAATCAAAGATTGATCATGGGTTCCAGAAGACCTGAGGTTCGAAAGGTCCGTTTTCCGGACGATGCTACTGGGTTGATGGAGGCAGATAATCCTGAGCAGTTGAGAGGCATAACGGCTCCAAGCAGGATAGATAAATTGGAGAAAGATGTCGAAGGACTTAGGAAGGATATGGCGGAGATGAAGGTAGATGTTGCTAAGATTTTGAATCTTATATCTGGTCAATTCGGTCGAGGTCGGTCTCCTCCAAGAGGGAAGGTCGTTCCATCGCGTTCCCCTTCTCCTCCTCTCAGATCGGGAAAGTGCTTTAATTGCAATTTAGAGGGGCATTTTTCCCGTGAGTGTCCAGAGCCGAGGCGTACACGGTCGCCATCACCTTCTGCTTCACCGAGATCTTCGCCTGTGCGATCATATGATGTTCGCATGTATGAGTTTAATCGTGACCCTATGACACTAGTTATTCCCATTAAAGTAAATGGTGTTTCCGTTGATGCAGTGGTGGACACTGCGGCACAAGTGACAGTAATTGGCAATTTCTTTGCAAATAAATTACCTTACCCTTTAAAGAGGTTGGAGTCTATTACATTGAAAGGTGCAGGTAGAGACAATGTTATCCCTGCGGAAAGTGTTGAGCCAGTCACAATTGCATTAGGCTCTATGATGTTCAACTGGCCAGTACTTCTTGCCAATATTAATGATCCGATTATATTAGGCCTGGATTTCTTGAAGGCACACAAGGCCACCATTAATCTGACTAGACTGTGTCTGACAATTAATGGAGAACCGGTTCAAGCATCAATGTTGAGAGCTCATGGGAAGGAAGCCCAAGTAGCTCGGGTAACATTGAAGCAGAAAGTGGTCGTGGGTCCTTTTGAGGCCGTGAAGACCACAGGTGTTCTGGATCGGGAGGTACAGAATGATGTTGTGCTCCAGCCCTCATCTAAACTGGAGGGTCTGGTAACACCTCATACAGTGGCCACTGCCAAAGATTCGCAGATTCCTATTTTGTTAAGGAACCTGTCGGCCCAATATATTACTCTGGAACAAGACCACAACCTTGGTATTGTCACAGAAATTGAGGAGGTTTTAGACCCTAGAACAGAATTTCAACTTGCTGGTAATCCCATAAACCAGGACGGTTTACAGACTTCTACAGCCACTGAGGTGGACCTCCCTGTGTTCTTACAGGAGCTGTATGTGAGGTCGACATCGGGTTTATCGGAGACGCAGTCTTCGCAAGTTGAATCCATGTTAATCGAGTATCACGATGCATTTGCAAAAGATGATCTTGATTTGGGTTTGTTCAAGGGGATAAGACATAAGGTTGACACAGGTAATGCACAACCTGTTCGTTCTAAACTTAGACGAACTCCTCTTGGTTTTGAGAATGAGGAAGAGAAACACCTTGCGGAAATGTTAGAGAAAGGTATCATAGTTCCGTCAAAATCTGAGTGGTCGTCAGCCCCGGTATTAGTTCGGAAGAAAGACGGTACCATGAGGTACTGCGTCGATTTTCGAGCTCTGAACAGTATAACTCGCAAAGACCTTTACCCCCTACCAAACATTGAGACATGTCTGGATGCACTTGGTGGTGCTAAGTTCATCAGCACACTTGATATGGCAGCCGGATATTGGCAGGTCGAGGTTGACCCAGAGGACCGCCACAAGCTCGCATTTATCACAAGATATGGGCTCTTTGAATTTGTCCGGATGCCATTTGGTACGTGCAACAGCCCGGCTACCTTTCAGAGGGTTGTTCAGCTGGTGTTGCAAGGTCTTAACTGGTGCGAGTGTCTTGCGTATTTAGATGACGTGGTAGTGACAGGGACTGACTTTGACAGTCATATGACCAACTTGAAAGCTGTCCTTTCCCGATTCCTGTTGCACAACCTTAAATTAAAACCTAAGAAGTGTAATTTGTTCCATAAAGACCTCTGTTTCTTAGGTAAGTTGGTGAGTGATAAGGGAATCGCTGTTAAGCCAAACAATATGGAAAGCGTCGCTAATTGGCCTGTTCCTAAGACCAGGAAAGAGCTGGAATTTTTCCTCGGGTTCATGAATTACCACCGAGAGCACATACAGGGTTCTGCTGGTATTTCTGCTCCTCTCTCTGCGCTTACCAGTTCCAAAGTAGAGTATGACTGGACTCTAGAGCATCAGGTAGCTTTCGAAACACTTCAGGGTGCTATGGCCAACCCTGCAGTGTTAGGTTATCCGACACCGGATGGTACCTTCATACTGGATACTGATGCTTCCGAGGCTGCTATTGGTGCAGAGTTAACCCAAATTCAGAATGGGAAAGAGGTGCTTATATTGGTTTTGCGAGCCGAACGTTGACACCGGCTCAGCGTAAATATTGTGTTACATGCAAAGAGTTGCTAGCCATGGTAGCATCTACTAGACAGTACCGTATGTACTTGCTAGGATGGTCATTTATTGTGCGGACTGACCATCCCAGTCTCACGTGGCTGCTCAGTTTCAAGCACATCGAAGGACAACTAGCTAGATGGCTAGAAGAACTGTCCCAATATAATATGACGATGAAGTACAGGCCCGGTAAACAGCACTCTAATGCTGATGGTCTATCACGAGTTCCAAGTGATTCTTCACCTTGCCACTGTTATAAAGCTGGCCAATCTCTTAGTTCGTTACCATGTGGTGGGTGCAAATATTGTAACAAGCTTCAGCAGCAATGGTCTCAATTTGAACAAGATGTTGATGATGTAATTCCTTTGGCGTTTCAAACCATAAGGGCCCTTCAACTGAGTAATAATGACCTATCAGACAGCGACACAGACAGCGACGATCCAGATGGACTGCTGAATGGTGTCCCCCAAACAGACCAGGTTATCGGAAGGTCAAACTGGTTAGACGCATTCTCTTCGGAAGATCTAAGGGAGCGTCAGTTGGAGGATCCTGATCTGAAGACAGTTGTATCATGGATTGAGCAGTCACACACACCTTCTGACGCGGAGCTATATTTAGCTAGTCCAGCTGTCAAGTTTTGGTGGGCTCGTTGTGATCAATTGATTTTTGTCGATAGCATTTTGCACTATCTCTGGGTAGAAGCAAATACCACACGGAATCTGCTGGTAGTCCCAAAGTCTCTCCAGAAGCTGGTTTTGGAAAATTGTCATGATTCCAAGCTTGCCAGTCACATGGGTGAGCAGAAGACATTAGAGAGAGTGAAGGCTAAGTATATCTGGCATGGATACTCTCGTGATGTGGTGGCGTATGTGAAATTCTGTCGGATTTGTAGCTGTAGCTAAAAAGCTTCCATCCGACCTAGAGCTGCTCTGGGCGAGTTCCATGCTGGGTTTCCCTTGGAACGGGTACATATGGACATTTTGGGCCCCTTTGTCACATCTGCACTGGGAAATAGATATGTGTTGATGATCACAGATCAGTTCACTAAATGGGTTGAGTGCTATGCGCTCCCTGAACAAGGGGCAGAACTGGTAGCCAAAACATATGTGGAGCGTTTTGTCACCACATTTGGCTGTTCATATTTCTTACACACCGACCAGGGTTGTAACTTTGAGAGCAGCCTATTTAAGGAACTGTGCCATCTACTGGAGATTTCAAAAACACGCACCACAGCTGATAGACCATGTTCAAATGGACAGATTGAACGTATAAACTGTACTGTCTTGCAGTGTATACAGTGTTACCTGCAAGAGCATGACAGACAGAAGGATTGGGACAAGTGTATTCCTTTCATCGCTGGAGCTATACGATCTACTGTAAGCCGACAGACGGGGTATACTCCCAACATGATGATGCTTGGTCGAGAAGTACTACAGCCTATTGACATAATGTGCAAATGCCCTGTGTCTGCGACTACAGAGAATGCCCCTTCAGATGCCAGTGACTTCGTCCAACAGTTACAGCAAACGTTGCATGAAACTCATGAGATAGCACGGGATAACCTTAAAATGGCTCAGAAGCGCCAGAAAAAAGAGTATGATCTACGTTTGCATGAGCATGCCTATCATGTTGGTGATGTAGTTTATCTTGCTAATTCTGCAACTAAAATAGGCCAGTCCAGTAAACTACAACCTCCTTGGACTGGTCCATTTATTATTTATAAAAAGTTGTCAGAAGCACTGTTTGGTATCAAAAACCAACGCCGGGAACTAGTTGTTCACCATGATAGATTAAAGCTGTGCAGAGATCGTGATTTACCTCTCTGGATATTGCGAATGAGACGTGCTATAAGCTCTGAAGATCATGGCGATGATGATGACTTATTATCCCCCGATAATGGCCTTAGGTTATCTGATGATAACCGTGCTTCCATTTTTGAAGAGGATTCGGATGAAACCATTCCATATGGTATTGATCCATCCTCATCAATTCTGCATAATGATCTAGATGCTGTTTTGACAGATGACCTGGATATCGACTCTGTTTTACCCGTCCCACAAACACAGCATCACTCTCCTAGGCGCATGAGGTGTCAGGTCCGAGGAGAAACGCATAACACTTCCCCTAGGCGCATGAGGTGTCAGGTCCGAGGGGAACCGCATCACACTTTTTCCCCTAGGCGCATGAGGTGTCAGGTCCGAGGGGAAATACATCACACATCTCCTAGAGATGACCAACTCCAAACTCACACCATTCAGAGTCGAACAGGAAGGCAGTGCCGTCTTCCTAACAGGTTCCTAGATTATGAAATGTATTAGAATGATCTTTAAGCATTCGTGAATTAGACTATGTAAGTCTTCATGGACCCTACTTGTCCACCTGAATAAACGTTCCTCTGGTTTCGTCTTATTACGGATTCATTTGGTCATGGTATTGTTGCGGACTGCAGTTAGCTTTTCGGTCGTAGTACAGTACTACAATAGTAATGTGATAATGTACAATGGTAACAGTAATTCAACATTAAAAGAATTACTGTAATCCAGATGATATGAAATTATGACTTCAAATTTTAACATTCTGCATGACACTGAAGACATTCAACTTGTCCGGAAAACATTTATAATCATTGGCTTATGTTCCGTTTCCATCTTAGCTTTAGTTTCAGCAACAGCAAAATCGTGATGTTCTATTCTTTGTAAGTTTTTGGGAAACTAAATTAGTTGGACACATAAGCACATAGTGGCTTTTTCCAGCAATAATACTCCTTGAGATACCAAAAACCAACAGGGGTCCATCGCTGTATGACTCACAGAATGCGTTATTATAATTACGCGTTTTTCAAATGACGCGTGAATAATTGCGCGTAGTAATGCGTGGTTATATTTACGCATTTCTTGATCACACATTACAAATATGCGTTGTCAAATGATGTGTAAATTGTTACACATTAATCATACGCATTGTATTGTTAACTGTATTTATTGTCCGTCATGACGTGTGGTCATAATAATGCTCTCTGTTTATGTGTATATGGATTAAATCCATGTACATGCTTTTATAAGTATATGCATCATATGTTATGATGCAAACTCATTTATGTATAGTGAAATCCTGTATAGGTTAGCTATTTAATGCCAGTTCTACATTTGTCAGCTCAGATATTTTATAGGGTAGCTCAAATATATTATATGTAGTTTTATTAGGTCAGCACAGATATTTTATAGGATAGCCCAGGTATATTAATTCTACATAGGTCAGTTCAGATATTTTATATTAGGCCAACATATTATATACTGCCATACCTAGGTATTTCATTTATTAAACGTGTAGCAATTACATGTTAAAATGATGCAATGATGCATTATTACTCTATAATGCATAACTCAGGCATATTTATAATGTGCATTACTCTATAATGCAGAAGTCTTGCATATGACAGCATATTTATAATATGCATTTAGCAAAGACTGCATAAATCGTACAGATGCATTTCTTGCGCTTACCATTCCATAATGCGCGAAGTAATTGGCGCGTTAGTCATAGCGCAAATTCATATGTTTCTTTCTTCTGCTGTATTATCCGTTCCGTTTAGCTTCATTCAGATATCTTTATTGTGATAGGGATAGTGGTTTTCCGGATTTCCTAAATTTGTGGATTCAGATCCGTTTCAATTATATAAGAGGTATATCCTAAATGTTAAGGTTAAAAATATTCACTAAATTAAAAAATTTGTAATATTCATAAGTTTTCCTCGAATCTCACATAAGTTAATTTCAGATAACACTTCAACTAAATTCATGTGAGATTATTTTTATTACTTCTTTATCAATTCGGCAATTCCGTCAATTCTGTCAGTTTTCTGCTGTGGTGGAAAACCACTGTCCTTAATTTTAGTTAGGATGCTATGGTATTTTAAAATCTGTGACGATGGCCTTCGTCCGGCAGCGGGTGATCTATCCATCTGTTTTATTATTAACAGCTCCTTCCTTCTATATGGATCGACACCTATTTTTGTTAATTGGTAAAGTCTGATTCTACCTTTAGCAGTTGAGCGTCAATGCCTGTGTGTTTTTTTATTGAGACCAGTAGATCAGCCTAACCATTTTAACTCGGAAAATCAGGAAAGTACTCTTGACATGTCTGATAAGAGTAACGCAATATTTTGAAAATTAGTTAGAAATTGAGCTGTTTAATGCATCACCAAGTTGCAGTTAAATTATTAATACTAACTTAGTATACCTATTATATGTAATTAACCAGTGGAAAGAGTATTATTGATTATTCTCTAATACCTATATAATTCATAATTTGCTTTGCTAGTGCTCTGAATTTCATATGTGTGCGTTGATTAGAAAGAAGTCACTTCAGCTGTGCAAATTTTTAAAATAATAGATTTTTAGATAAGATTATTACCATGTTTTTATAAACAGTGGAGAGTGTGGTGCTGGCGGTATCCCGCAATTCCGCAGTTCGGGTTTCGCGGCTGCCGGGCTAGCTGATTCCCGCTGTTTCTACGGACGCCCGGCAGTCATACCTTGCAACTTTAACCGTGCCCATCTGCCGCTGGTTCCACTGGTCGATTCGAGACATCTGTTGGGTGAGTAACCTTTTATACGTAGCTAAGTTACTACACTAACATAATACTAAGATCACTAAGAACGCATTGGTATGCATTATTTATGGTTACATTGCCAATCAATGTGTCTCAATGGACGATGCTGTATATTTTGCCGCCATCTTTGTTTTCACGGCAAATCACGGCGAGCCACCTATAAAGTTGTTCGCCTAGCCACAAAACGTTCGCCGCGAACGTTCGGCGACAGTCCGTTCAGGAGGGCGAACGTACCACGTTACCTAACAATTGTTCGGCGAACGGAAAATATTCGCTCTCCTGAACGGACCCCTGTTTTAATGAGTTACGAAAATGGGTTATTTTTGCCCGCTAAGACGTCAAAAAGCGCCCATATGGCATAAAGTGAGAAGGAATATGGACTTGGGAATATCGATATACAATGGGAAAGCATAATTTCGTCAAACCTAAGTTATTTAGTGAAATATTTACACCTTTATATGCATTTATTCGTGGCACGCGATCGGTGTCAGCCATTTTGAAACTTACGCAAATATCGGACTAACCATCTGAACCGAGGTCGGGTGCTCGGTTGACTATAGTTGACTAGCTAGTTAACTATTTGAAGTTCGACTGGTACTCTAGTTAGCTATAGCTAACTATGGTTAGGTGTCGAACTTGACCTATGTCTCTTTCCAGTTCAACAGCGTCGCGATCGCTGCTGTTTTTGTGATTGTAAATTAGGTCACCAGACAAAGTCTCGCCTATCACATGAAGTAGGCAGAAATCTGATTGGCTATCTCCAGCCCACTAGCGTAATGTTACTTCACATAGCGAGAAATCACAGGTCTGCAAGTACGCCTTGAGCAGCGTAGCTATGGTCAAGTTTGACTCGCTAACTACAGTCAGTTTGCTGGTTTACTGATCATGCGCAGTTGCTATGCCCAGTCGAACTTGATCGTAGTTAAGCTGGTACCCGACTCCAATTGCTCATAATCACAAAAGTGGAGCCGGTAAGGGCTACAGAGTCCACGGCGCTGATTGGATAATGCTGATAAGCCGCACACACGTAAGACCGAATATTTCTATTGGTTGTCAATTTTTAGCCCGGGGAAACCCAAAAACAAACGAGTAGAATGTAAAATACCCTTTCACATTTTAACCAGCCGATCGTCAATTATTCAGTGTTTAGTCCATCATTTGAAATGCGAGCAAACATTGTTTGGCATAATTGTGTACTAATCAGTAGCGCATTGTCAGATTCAAGCTGCTGAAATGCATTTCTGTAAACGTGTTCTAAGATTCCTGGAAATGTCAACCTCCCGCTGTTGGACGTACGGCTCAGAAATAACTTTATAGTTTACAAAACAAGATAAAATGTACAGTTGAATATTTTGGACTTAATTTGATTGGAAGCCAGTGCTGCCGTAGGTCGAAAATATTCAACAAAATTAGATAACATTTTTCTGTTTTGGAAATATATTAAACTATTTATGAACTGGACTGTAGTGCTACTGTTTGTAGGCTGTTGTTATTCGGGGGGGGGGGGGGGGGGGTGGGTGTGTGGATATCAGTCTTACACTGTGTTGTAGGTCGTTGATTTCTTTTCATCTGTGCACTTACCTAGTTTGCCAAGTGCCCACTACCACATAGCCGTAGGTGGATGCCTGTTTTGATCTGTTAAATTATTTATCTATATGAAAATAAAGAATCTTGAATCTAGTTAAATCACAATATTCAGCATAATATTTTTTTCATCCAGAATAATTTGTTTAGCCTGATATTCAGAGTTCAAAGAGTTAACCCGTTAACCATCATAGCCCAGAAATGACAACTTCTTTATGATATACAGTAATGAATATTATATTGAGTATTTTGAAATTAATTTGACTGAGCTGCTGCTGCCATAGATTCAAAATATTTAACAGGTTTCATGTATAGTTGGGTTTAAATTGAGACATTGAGGTTAAACTGGTATTGCTATCTATCAGCCCAAAATGTCAACCAACAACCTCGTATTACCATGAGGAATATGTTGTATGGTTTTTGGGTTTTGAATGAGTTAACCCTTACCACTCTGGTGTCAAAATTTTAAATTTCAAATTAAATTAAGAGATGAACTGGTTTTCATTTTTCAACAAATTTGGTGGGAGATGGTGCTGTCATAGACAGCAAAATCTTCTAGCAAAATTGTTGAAAAATATACAGCAGTTTCTTTGATACTGACAGAGTAAAAGATAGAATAGTGACATCAGTGTGCTAAGGGTTAATGACTTGAATATAACCTGTTAATCACTGAACCGGCCAAAGTAGCTTCTGCAGTGATCTTGAGAAATAGCTCTGTACACCAAGAGACTATTTTTGAAAGTTTAACACTGGAGTGGCTGGTGCGACAGCAGAATCAGACATTACAAGTGGTAAACTTGAAAAAATAGTCTCGTCTTGACCTGTAAATGAACAAACAAGCGCGATTTTATTATTCCAGCATTTTTTCAAAAAGTTGTGGGGATAGAAAATCTGCTGTCCAAGAAGTAAATCACAACTTAATTCACTGGAATGAATATATAAGATTTCATTGATCAGCTGGAAAGTCAGGGAATCTGCGCAATCTATTTCATTGCTGTACCCTATACTCAATGAGAAAATGATGTCACACAAAACAATAATGACTTCGGTGACATGGTCATGTTTGACATTTAGTAATGCATCCCTCTGAGGTGAGAACTCTTATCTGAAAAAAATATATCAAATTAATAAAACCAGTGAAAACAAAATTCAATTTCACTCTGTATGACAATGACCAGTGTACGCGCAATGATATTTCAATAGGTAAACTATTTTAAAAACAGTTTTCACTGAAACCTGCCGTTCCATAGAGAGGGGCAAGACAGCTGTCAATCAGGTTATTTTCAAGATATTCTACAATCTTCATATCATCTCTCTTAAAAACTGATTTATTTGTAATCAGAGTGAGCAAGACCAAATACTCCTTGTTTCTTTATTAATTCAGTCAGATTATTTGATTTAAGGATATAGCTGCTCAAACCGCAAGACCTAAATCACTTTCAGACACATTAATTTCAAAATATTTAGTTTTTCTGCAGATCTCAGTTCTAGCTCATCTGGTCTGAAAAACCTGAGAGGCCAAATGAGCTTATTCCATGGCAATATATTTGGTCTAAATAGCTCAATAAATAAAACAAATATGCAATGATTGTTTGCAGGTCGTTAAATTTTTGAAAATCCTTTACCATTCTACCAGTATCAAATTCTGAGTTTGGAAGAGAGGCCCTTGCCTATTTGGGTCACTAAGTCACACCATCATCCACTTTATGCAGAGCTTACTGGCTGAATGTGTTATTACTGGTGACCATTCAAATTTAAGAAAATTTACCGTTTACATATATTCTTAAGAAACTAGGCCAGATTGATCTACTGGTCAATGTTTTCCCAGATATATGTGTGTGAAAAGTCAGCTAAGCTAAAGCAAACCCGACAATATCGGCCAATCACATTTGAGCTTTTGTTACATGTAGTTGATGGGCTTGACAGTGAAAACAGTGATGTTTAGATTTTGATCTTTGAGCCAGTGTCCATCATCAATTCTTTTGTTTTGCATGGAAATTCGGTTTTTTCCCATTTCTGACCTAAATGGTCATGTTTTTGTCAAAATTTTCATATTTGGAACTTAGATATCCATGCTTTGTACAGAGATGTTTTAATTTTCAGTCAAAATGGTCATATTTCTGCATTTGTACCAAGATTTTTATGTTTCTGAATAAAAATTATGCATTTCGGCCAAAAATCTTCATATTTCCAATCAAAATTATTACTGTCAATTGTTAAAATTGGTTATGAAAATTGTCATTTTACTTAGTGAATGTTCATTTGCTGGCCAAGAAGACATTTTTTGAAAATTTAACACTGGAATGACTAACAAAAGGCATTATAGTGATTAATTCTTGAAAATATTCCCAATACCACTGCAAAGGCTGATTTTCCCAGCTTAATTATCATTAAAGAGTCAGACTTGGCTCTCTTAGTTGATGAATTTTCACTGAGCATGGCAATAATATAGGTTTTGGGCCTGTTGAATAGGAATTTGACATTATTGGTCAATGGCCATCATTTCACATCCGAGTTTTGCCATTTTGGGCCTAAATTCTTAAATTTTTTTACCTAAACTATTCATGTTTCCTGTTAACATGTTCATATTTGGAACATAGATATCAATTCTTCATACACAAATGTGTGTATCTTCAGCCTAAACTGTCTTACGTTAGCATTTTGCACCCATATGTTTTGTTTCTAAACAAAGCAGTTGCCTTTTAGTCCAAATTTTCTTGTTTCCTGTCAAAGATTGCATGTTTCTGACCAGAATCTTCACATTTCCAGCTTAAATTTTCAGATTACTGGTCATTTGAATTTTTTTTAGCATTTTGAACCCAGATATTCTTATCAACTGTGAAAATATATATGTATTTCTTGGTAAAAACTTGCTTATAATCCCAAATTAACAGATTTCAGACCAAATTTTTGCATTTTCACACATTCTTTAATTTTAGGTCCAAATTGTCTAATTTGTTGTTAAATTTTAAACACAGGCTGATATTTTACGAAATGGTCCATTACAGATTTAACATTTTGAGCTCAGATACACATATTAACTGTCAAAATTTATATATTTCTCTAAACTTACGCTTTTAACACAAAATTTACAAATTTCAGACAAATGTTTGCATTTCAACTCCAATTTCTGCATTTAAGTACAAATTTCCATGATTCCAGCCATATTCTGTGTTTGAAACCCAATTTTAAATGTTTCTTGTACAAATACTGATATCCTAGGTGAGTGATACAGGCCCACCATACCCATTGTGCCTCTTGGTTCCAAAGTCTTCTTTGATCTCTGGCAGTCTGGGTATCATGTCTCAAGATCACAGAGACCACTTAAATTATGGTCTGTTTGTAGTATTAAACCCTATAATATATTTGGATATATAAGCATACATAACCAAAATATTAAGTTGGTTACCCCAAATAAACTATAATTTATGCGTGGCCTGAAATTAATCTGATTTAAACCAAAATGACCTTGTTTCAGACTGAAACCTTTCATATTTCTGACTTAAATTTTTATAATACTTGCCTGGATTTTGTAAAATCTTCACATTTTCCATTTAAATCTTTTGGTATTTCAAAACCAGATTCTCATTTAACTGTCAAAATGTTTACATTTCTGTGTAACTTTGCTATTAATCACATATTTGCACATTTCAGGTCCAAATTTTTTGTATTTTTCAAACTAAATATTCCTAGATCTTATGACTTACATGTAAATGTTGGCATAATTAACAACAACTTTAATTTCAACAATAACCTTTCACAGATTGCACTAGCTATTGATTACAGGTATTTGATAAAGTAAGCAGTAAATGTATGCCCTTTTTATATATTTAGATTTGCTACTTGTGAAAAACAAGTGATCCAAATGGATCAATCTGGATCATTTACCATTAATAAATGAGTTATCTGTTACTCATCCAAAGGCCTACATGATCACAGGATCAGTGGTGCATGTGTCAATTATAGTTATTTACCTGGAGAGAATTAACATCAATAATGGTTTTAATGGTTGGTCAATGGTGAAAATCAGATATATCGTTATTATATGGGTTATGGCAATGAAGCTGATTTAAAAAAAAGAAATTGGCATCCATCATTCCATGGTGCCTATATGTACTTCTGCTGGGTGGTTGGGTGGGAGGGGGGTGGAGGGGGCAGAGCTTTTGGGTTGCCCCTCATTTTTCAAATTATATTAACCCAAGTGTGCAGAAATGTGACCATATGATACAAACAACCTGTCAGATATATTGACACAAATAATATTATTGTAAGATGCTGAACCAGCCTCCACAATTCCAGTAATTTTAGTTTCAAAATATTCAACATAATGTGTTGGAATCATGATACAAATAGTGATCAATAATTCAAATTTTCAAAGCTTCGCAGGAAACACCCCTGCTGGAACTATTTTCAATTGCCTCCACCAATCACCCCCCCCCCCCCCCACCCCACCCCACACACCCAAATACCACCCATCCTCCCCACCACCTTCAGTGGTAGATGATTTTCAAGGAAGTACTGGTATACTTTATTCAATTTATACAAATATTTCCGTAAAATAAACTAGAAGAGTCACATAAGAAGTAAATATGTAGCCCAAGCCTTCTACTAACCGATGAACGAAAACTGGTAACAAAATTTGGAAATGCGTCTACTATCCTTCAAGAAATAATCTAGATTAATAACGCGACTTTTAAATTTTGGACAATAGACTTTAGTGTAAAAATTCCATTTTAGTTATGTAGTGTAACGAAATGTGTAATATAAGACTATACTAATACCCGAAGCGATGTCGTTATACAAGGGTTAAATAGCTGTCATTTCGCTTGGAAGCGTCTGCTGTCATGGATTTCCCCTATCTGTGTAATGACGTCATGTACGTAAATCGCGTACAAAGATGGCAGCCCATACCGGCCCTCATAGCCTGAGCCAGAGAATCGCCAGCGAGGGAATGAGGAGTCGGGTACCAGCCTAGATCGGAGTCGACTATAGTTCGTTGGTACCCGGTTCCCTATTGAATTACTTTTGCAGAAAACTTGGAACCGGATACCAGTCTCCATTAACCCTTTCTGTCGTCTGTTTGATGACCTACGAAAATGGGTTATTTTTGTCCGCTAAGATGTCAAAAAGCGTTCATATGGCATAACGTGGGAAGGAATATCATCAAACCTAAGTTATTTAGTGAAATATTTACACTTTTATACGCATTTATTCGTGACAAGCGATCGGTGTCCGCCATTTTGAAATTTACGCAAATATCGCACTGACCATCTGAACCGAGGTCGGGTGCTCGGTTGTCTATAGGAGGTTTTACGGAATTCCCGTATGACGTCATTTTCACGCATGCGCAGATGACTGGCCGTCAAGCGTACGGCCATCTGATCACTGTTTTGTTAGTAAACAACATGCTACTCAAAGCCATGACAATTCCAACTTTACGTCAGCTCTAGCGGTAAAGTTAGCCGAATTGACAATTCTAACATCAAATACTATTTTACTATGCATTTTTAGAAATATATTATTGATTCTATGCACATTAGAAGGCAAAATAGTAGTTACTGCATTACCGGAAACAGTCGTTGACGCACCTACCATAAACACATTCAAAGCTAGACTAGACAAAATCTATGTAACGCGCCCAGTGTACTACAACTATAGAGCATTAGATAAGCCAAATCACCCGAAAATCACCATACATTAATAATTAATAATTATATATATAGGCCCTACTGTCATAATTAGTATCCGTGTGTGCATAGGCGAAGAGAGAGAGAGAGAGAGAGAGAGAGAGAGAGAAGGGGTGGTAGGCGCGTACGTGTGTGTCTGTCTGTGTGAGGTAACCCCCATATTTAGGTTGGCTTTGCACCACCCCTCCCCACCCTTAGGGTCGTGGTTGGTGAGGGTGGAGGGTGGTGGTGGTGGGCTGCATTAATTCCCACCCGCATCCCAGTAAATAAACAATGATTAATTTCAATTTGATTATGAATTAATTAAGCAATATGCAGGAAACTACTTCTCAGAGCATTTCATTTTCCAATTATTATAGGGGAAGGGCCATGACACCCTCCCTATCCCCACCACCATTGAGAACCCCACCCAGACCATGACTGCTAGGTTGGATACACCCCATAATAGAATCTTAAATCCACCATGACATAGTTGATTAATTTATTATTAAACTCTCGACTTATGAGTGTTATTTTCACAAATTGTGTGTTTTGTGGGGTTAGTGACAGAAACAGAGGGTGTGGTAGGGACCATTAGACCCCTAAATGTTTTAGATTGTGTGTGAAGTGGTAGAGGGAGGGTGGTGGTTAAGACAATTTCTTTTCCTGGCAGCAACCTTGAGAATTTATAATTGTCAGTAAATAAAATAATACTAAATACAGTCATACTCAGATAGTTGATCAGGACAGTATATTTTAATATTCAACTGGAAAAACATCTGAAATTTACAGGGTGAACATGGTGAGGCCATATGCCATGGCCCAGGGGCTGTAGGACCTGGATCTAGGGCAATCTGTTCAGCATTATCCCTTTTAATGGTGAGGATTGGTAAACGATATTTGTATTTTTGCTTAGTAAATGGCCATTTGTATGTTAAGGGAAGATTTTTCTTTACTTTACTTTATTTTACTGCCCCAGTAACAAAGCCAGCCATTTCATTTTTCAAAAAGTAATCTTCCCTTGGCTTGCAAATGGACATCTTTCAAGACATACCACTACACAAGCAATGTTTGGCAAAGATGACAATTTCCCCATTAATGGTCAGATTTCATTAAGAAAATTTCCATTTTTTTCACACAAAATGTACATTTACACTTTGGAGATCAAAAGAAGCCATTTTTTAAAATTTATAACTGAAATGGCTGGCTTTATTATGGAGCCAGGCATCTCAAGATCAATACAAATGCTGGTTTTGGACAATTTGGACTTTAAAGGGTCGAAACCTACTCACTTTGTTATATTACATATGTTGTACTATGTTAGGAGACAAAACTGTAGATAAAATTATAAAATGATTGAAAAGAAATTATGAATTAGTCATTCTTGGAGCAAAGTAATTTCAATTAGCAATTCCAATTCCTAAAAATTTACCAATGTGGTAACTGAATTAGTACAACTTCCAATTACCACCAGTCCTGGTCATTGTTAAATTGAATCTGCTATCTAGAGCCTATAAATTTCCCTGTATGGGCGGAGCTACAGCCCTGTCTATCAGGAACTTGCTTCCTCAAATATAATTTTCAGCAATTCTTGAGTGAATAGTGCATGGCTAGAAACTCATACACCACAGGTCAACTCCACTCCTATTTAAAAGACAAATTGGTTTCTATCCTTGGGCAGATGTGGGGACATATGTTCAGCAATGTTTTAATATGGAGTGAGTGATTCAACACTGGCAATGCTACCTATTTTATCTAAACCAATTCATCGCATGGCACATGCAAATGCACATATCTGATTATCAAATGCTAAAACATTTTGTAGAACTTACACTGTTTGCATAAACTGAGATAAACATTGATTGTTCTTTCTATACTATCTATTTTATCAAGCATATCTCATCAGTCACCCATATATTAAAATGATGCAATTATTTAAATAATTTTATTATTAAATGTAGATTGATGCATAATTTGAAGTGGATGTGAGGCTCTACATGGTTGGTTCTCAGTTATTGTAACTACATACACATAATTTATGCAATAGCAGTTGGTATCATGTCTTGAGGCCCAATAAAATAATAATCCAATCACATGCCTCTAGCAATTAAGGTAGGTAAAGGTAGAGAAGTATCTTTCATGGTGACGGTTAGGGTTTCTATTACTATATTTTTGCCAAGCACAGCAAAATAAATCTAGGAAAATAATAAAACTATGAAAATTCAATAAATTTTACGATCAGTGCAGTCTTATGTAGAAATATAAATATTGCAATATTTTTGGGAGCAGATAAATTGTATCAATTGTTGCAGGTACATGTATGTAATGAATCATAGACATCCATATGCTTTACCCCTTAAGGCCATGTAGCTATTCATTAACCATTTATCCTGCTGAATTCCCCATGTCTCATTTCAATGCTACCATCCAGGAAAACTATTGAATATTTTGAAATTAATTTGACTAGCAGTTGTTGCTGCCTTAGGCAGCAATGGCTTCCAGTCAAATTAATTTCAGAATATTCAACAGAATAAGTTTTATATCATAAAGAATAAACTTTTTCAGGGATTTGTTGGTGAAATGGTTAACTAAATACACAATTAAACATGATCAACATATATTCAAAGTTAGTTAAACTTTTTTACTTTGTGCATATAGTAACAGCGACTTCCTCTTACAATCAGTGGGGTTGCCCTTAGCTGGCCTACGACTTGAAATGCAGGAGAAAACTTCTTTCCATCCCACTCACCCCATATCCAGCCCATATACACCTCCAAATCAGCTCCTGCATCTCAAAATCTGACACACCCAGCTGGTTATCATATTAAATCTCCTGCCAGCCATGGATAAATAAACTTACTTAAAAGAATAACAACAACAACACTGCTGAATATTTTCACATGAACTTAGACTAACATCCATTTTGCTATCACACACACACACACACCAGCCCGCCCGCCCGCCCGCACGCACGCACGCACCACTCCAACCCCGCACACCCACCGCCCACAACCCAACCAAACATGTATACAGTTATCGCATCACTCAGTCGTCTAGAGGTATAATTTATCACCATTCATACCATCATGCACTTATTTGAGCATGAACAGCACAAATGTCGCCATTCACATACACAATGAGCAAGCCATTTGATGCACGAATACTGGTTCCAACATGGTATGAAAGCAGTAAATAAATCATTGCTCTCAATATCGTACACAAATAAAGTGGAAATTGAATATATTCCGCCAAACAATTATTATTTAGAGGATTAGTGCGGTGTAAGATAAGATTTACAGCCAGGAAGATCGGTGTTTACTTTATCACATCAGTGAACGCTTGACGGCCAGGCTTCCCCCGTTCTAAAAATAATGACGTAATGACGTCACGAAAAAACCTCCTATGGTTGACTAGCTAGTTAACTATTTGAAGTTCGGCTGGTATTCTAGTTAGCTATAGCTAACTATGGTTAGGAGTCGAACTTGACCCAAGTGAGTGGGTGTATGTTAGTACAATGGTTTGGAGGTGACTCGCGAAAAGCAAAACATGTTTTCCATCTGTGACGTAATTGCACGCTAAACAACGTCATACGTCACAGAGGCATATATTACGTCATAGGCGTCTCGCCCAAAGCATGCTGGGATACCGTTTTACCGTTTTACTTAGCAAACATTCTTGTCCCATATAGAATCGTTTTGTAGCAAAGCGCTCTGTTAGAGCGACCTACTGAAACTATTTTTTGCACCTCCTACGGAACCTAAGGCTGATAATAGCAATTATTAACCACCCCAACACCTCCCACCCACCCCCTCCGCACCCCCCTAGTAATATCACATGGCCATATGCTGTTATTTGATTCGTTAAGATCAGTGATGTATGATCTGGTATTTCAGTATCCCCCGCGCGAACATCGTGTTTTAGTCTTAATGCGCAGATTAATTATGACGTAATAATAGCCAATGACGAGGGTCATGACATCATAACTGTTGATGCTCTCTCTCTCTCTCTCTCTCTCTCTCTCTCTGACGTCTGAGATTAATTTCGTTACATCAGTGTTTTGGCGGTGATACAAGCTGTTACCACACTTGCTACGCTCGTGAAATATACAATGTATTTCCCAATACAACGTTTGAACGTGTGGCAACAGCCTGTACCCCCTCAAAACACTGGTGTAACTAATAATACCGATTAATACGATTAATACCGTTTTCTTCCTCAAATAAATACAACATGTACATTGTTCAAATATCTGACGTCATAAACAACTGTGTCACTTGTTACGTGACGTCACAACAAAAATGATGTAAGACCGTGACAAAAGCATCCTTTGTCGGCCATGACAGTGCCTGAATTGTATGTCTTTAATTAATTGATAAATTAATAAGCATTTGTTGGGACATTTTGAAAATTTGACTGGGAGTGGTTGCAGCCATATCCCCAAAATCATATTAGTTTTTAAAAAGTCAACAGCGTACCTACCTGCATAGTTATCAGTAAAGTCAAGTTCTGGAAGGGCAGTGGTCATATAGTTCAAATCGATTCGTGTACGCTTACAACATGAGCAGGACTTAGTTAGAAATGGGTGGGGCTTAGCTAGAAATGGGTGGAGCTTAGCTAGAAATGGGCGGGGATTAGTTAGAAATGCATCTTTCTCCGCGGTTGTTGTTCATTGTCGCTGGCGAAATGTCTGGAAGAAATGAACCACGCAAAATGCCTGGTGTCATGGTCTGGCTGGACTATGGATTAATTTCGTGGCAATATTGTAGGATATTTATTCATATATTGCATGCTTACTATAAACAATATCGGGGAATAATAATAATTAAAGGTGCATATTCACAGTAAAATATCTGAAAATAAAATTGTTTAAATTATACACTTTTAGAGGCTTAAACTGTGAGCCTATATGTAATGAAACGAAATAAATCCTAACATATAATGATTCCATTCCATATAAATTAATATAATTTTTTTAAGTTGCGAAATTGAAAAAGAGGCACGGCCACTATTTCAATTTCGCAACTTAAACGACATCACGCACTATCGCTTGTGGAGACAAAATGGTGGCATTGACTGTTCAACATTTACGTACAAAGCAGATAATTGTAATACTGATAAGGAAATGTGACAGGATCTGAATGATATGGAATCTATAAACCATAATCTATCGGTACTATACAACATTTGAGATGAGAGTATCATCCCTTTAATAACGAGAGCAAGTAGAGAGTGCAGACCCTCACACTCCAGTTTTGTCACACTGTAAAAAGCTTTACGACATTCCGATTCTTTTAGACTTTTCTAGATCACGTACAGAGTTCTGGAATCCTAGATTACTATATGCTAAGATTGAGCCGCAAATATGACCAGTAGTTTTGAGAAATTCACAGATCCAGCTTTTGATTTGATCCGGACCCGGATTCTTTGATCCAGATTACGGTCAATGTCGGAAATCCTTCGTTGTGTTAAAATTTGAGCCAAATCGGACGATCCGGTTCTTAGAAACAACCCCGGACAGAAAGACAGACAGACAGACAAACAGGCAGGCAGGCAGGCAGGCAGGCAGGCAGGCAGGCAGGCAGGCAGGCAGGCAGGCAGGCAGGCAGGCAGGCAGGCAGGCAGGCAGGCAGGCAGGCAGGCAGACGGACAGAGTCGATCGGAATAGCCTCTTCTCATTAAAGGTGCATATTCACAACAGAATGGTTGAAAATAAAATTGTTAAGATTATATACTTTTAGAGGCTTAAATTGCGTGCCTAGATGTAATGAGGCCACAGCCTAAGCCTCTAAAATTATACAATTTTAACAATTTTTAACAATGCCCTGTAGGTGGGGCTTAGAATACACATTCCGTATCCTCTGCGTGTCGTACGAGGCGACTAAAGGAGGTAAGGGTGAGGTAACCCTGACAGAAACCTCGAGTGCTGAAGACGGAGGTTCCAGGCCGCACGGCGCACTCTAATAAACCACGGATCCACGCACTTAACGCTTATGATAATGTGATAGTCACTTACAGGACTGGCGGTATGATCAGCGAACGAAAAGAAGAAGAACAATGTTATTTTCATCCATTCAGCTGTGAATATGCACCTTTAAGGGGCGAGGATAATAATAAATCAAATCAATGTTACAGAAAGAGAATTATGTGATGTATTTACAAACTTGAAATATTGTGTATATATAGCGTTTATTCAAACCTGGACACCGCTGTTATATTATACAAAGATAACGTATAGCCTATACGTGAGTAGGTCGATAGCCTACATATGCACGAGCCTGCGCGAATATATGTCTAGGTGGGTGTGCGTGTATGCACGTGTGTGTGTGTGCGTGCGTGCGTGCGTGCGTGCGTGCGTGCGTGCGTGCGTGAGAACGCGCGTGTGTGAGTGTGTGTGGGGTAGGGTGGGGTGGGTGGGTGGGTGGAGTGCGTAGGGTGTGTGTGGTTGTGTGGGGTGGGTGGGTGGGGTGGGGATGGGGTGGTTATACGTGTTTATCCGCGTGTGTTCATATATGGAGTGCGTACGTGCGTTGGTGCGTGTGCTCCTGTCTGCGTGCGTCTTCGGTGTGCGTGCGAACACGTGTGTGAGTGTGTGGGGGATTGGTGGTAGTGGTGATGGTGGTGGTGGTGGTGTGTGTGTGCGTGCGTGCGTGCGTGCGTGCGTGCGTGCGTGCGTGCGTGCGTGTGTGTGTGTGGTTGGGTGGGTGGGGTGGGTGGGTGGGTGGGGTGGTTATACGCGTTTAGCCGCGTGTGTTCATATATGGTGTGCGTGCGTGCGTTGGTGCGTGTGCTCCTGTCTGCGTTCGTTTTCGGTGTGCGTGTGAACACGTGTGTGTGTGTGCGAGAGCGTGCGTTTGTGAGTGTGTGTGTGTGTGTGTGTGTGTCTGTGCGCGCGTGCGTGAGTGCATTCGTGCGTGCATACGTGTGTACATGCGTGTGTGCGTGTGTGTGAGCGTGTGCGCGCGTATGTGTGCGTGAGTGCCCATACGCGTCTAAGTATGCGTGCGTGCGTGCGTATGAACGCGTGTACATCTATATAATTTTCACATCACTTCAAAATAATATTCTTTAATAGCAAATAATTTGAGATACAAACATATATGGCAAATTAGTCCTTTCATATAGGTCTGGCATCTGTATGCGCTCAAATTCCGCCAACCATACAGGACAGTTGTTGAATATTGGGACAATAACTTGATTGCCTATCGCAGGAACGACTTCCAGTCGAATTAATCTTAAAATATTCAACAACATATTTATTATGCCTACGGCGTTCGGAATTTCGCCTGATATCTGATCATGAGGCAATGGAATGGAAGCTGTACGGTCTTGGTTATAAATCTCGAAGGGCGGATTGCAACCAATCTTAGCAACGGCATTTTAAAAAGACGACATAGTTGACAATATACAAGACCTTACAGCACCAATCTTTTCAAAATTAGGCCTAGTACACCGCGAACTGAATTGCGGGGACATTATGGTAGTGTGAGGGCTACACTGTTTGGTTTAGAGTTCAACTGAGAAATAACTTATCATGAAATAAAAACAGAAACATCTTAGTAAGTATAATTTTGAACATGATGTAGGAAAAGATCGTAGGCAGCAATGACTTCCAATCAAATTCTATGTTTTATTTGTTTTGGAAGCATGTACAGGGATCGAAAATTAGAAAAATATTTTGCCCGCCCCAGGGGCAAGTACGCCATTTAAATTAGGTTGCCCAACTGTACTTCCAGGTCGCTCAATTTCTGTATATTCTGTTGAAAATATGTATTGTTGTAAGCTATACAGACTACATAATCCTTGTGGATACCAACTATTATATTAACCCTCTCTCCTTCATATCAGCCAAAACAGCTTTTGTAGTGGTCTTGAGAAATGTCAATTTGCAGGCGAAGAGACGACTTTCTTTTGCAAATTTACCACTGGAATGACTGGCTCGGAAACCGAGACAGTCATCCCAGATGTAAATTTTCAAAAACAGTCTTCTCTTGATCTGCAAATGGACATCTTCTATGAGAAAATTTAAATTCTCTTGAACAAATTTTAGTCCGGAAAGGGTTAAAACTAAATAAAGTAAGTTCTCACCATACATGCCCTGAAAACAACACATTATTAGGCTGTTCCACAGGACAACCAGTGCGTCAAAACTTGGTTGCCCTACAATAAAAAGTGGTTGCCCCGGACCGCAGGAACGTGTAATTTTCGTGGCCTGAAGCAACCGTATTTCTGAGCTTCATTGTGTTACATAAACGTATATGATTCTCCGAGATGATGGTGCGTTATTTAAACAAGTGGCGTATATTTCAACGCTAGCAGCCAGCTGCGAGAAAAGATTCAAAATTTTGAAAAATGCTGCGTTGATTATGTTGAAACACGTGTCCAAACAGTTTCCAATCAAACTGGATGCCGGTATGGTTGCCTTGACGTTCAGATATGGTTAACTAACAAACTTAATATGGTTGAAAAAAAATACAATACGTTATAAATGGCAGGAAAATTTGGAAGCTTGAGCTATTTTACAATATAGGAATAATCACGTAATTATTCCTTTATATTAACCATTTCACAGACAAATTCCTGAAAAGGTGTATCCTTTACACTATAAAGCCCTATAAAGCCTTTTCCGTTGGATATTTTGAAATTAATTTGACTGGAAGTTATTGCTGTCTAAGGTAGCAATAGCTTTCAGTCAAATTAATTCAAAAAATATTCAATAGTTTTCCTGAACAGTTGCCCTGACAATGAGATATGGGGAATTGATTAGTGAA
Source organism: Chaetoderma sp. LZ-2023a (assembly GCA_034401795.1). NCBI lineage: Eukaryota > Metazoa > Mollusca > Caudofoveata > Chaetodermatida > Chaetodermatidae > Chaetoderma > Chaetoderma sp. LZ-2023a. Next base: position 80,573,513 of record CM067364.1, read on the forward strand.
TGGGTTAATGGTCAAGGTTGCTGGATGAAATCACGTGCTTTGATTAACCCTTGGAACTCGAAATATCCAATTTGAAAACTTATTTACAACGGACCTTTCCAATTTGGGCGATTCCCCGCCCATCTCTAGCTAAGCTCCACCCACACCTCGCTCGTGTTGGGGTCGATCGATCTCTGAACTCCCTGACTATCAATTTCCAGAAAACTATACAGGTAAGCTATTGAATGTTTGAAACTAATTTGACTGGGTGCTGTTGCTGGACAGCAACAGCGCCCAGTCAAATTAGTTTCAAAATATTCAACAGCATGTTTATTAAATGGTAGAGACATACAATTTGTGCAACGTCTAAGAGTTAAAGATGGGCCTAATTGAATCATTTATAACGTAATGATTATGACGTCATCCTTCACGCCACTTAGCTGATTATGACGTCATATGACGATATTACTCTGGAATGGTCCATTGAAGGTGTCGGCGCAGAAAACATGATAGGGCATTACATAGAAGGTGCTTATCATGTTTGGGCGCTGATCCCTTCGCGTTAATCAATATTCTGTTGAACAGTTTAAAACTAATTTGACACGGTGTTGCTGATGCCTTTGGTAACAATATGTTCCTGTGACAGTCAAATGGAGGAATCAAGTTGTATCTATGCCCCATCCATTCCTAGCTAAGTTCCACCGCCATTTTCCCCGTATTGAGATCAATCGATCCATGCACTCTCTGAATCCCAATTTCCAGAAAGGTACAGGTTACAGGTAAGCTGTTGAATATTTTGAGATGAATTTGACTGGTTGCTATTGCTGCCTATTCATGGCGTAATTGATTATGAACTCACCCTACATGTGACGTAGTTTATCATGACGTCATGTGATTTATTGAGCGACTGGATTCCTCAATTCAGAGCAAAAAGTGTTAATCGGGATCCATGTGTGAGCCAAGAGAAGAACCCTTTTAATATCTACCACTAAAATGAATGCCATTATAATGGTAAATTAAAAAGAAATGGTCTTCTGACTCTTCACTTGGCCTGCAAATGGAAATTTCGCAAGACAATTGCAATATATTCGATAGTTTGGTTATTTTCTAGCAGGTGTACTATGACCGTGGAGTTCCGCAATCTCCCAGTAGTCCGCGTCCTCTTCCGTCAACACACCTCCATTCGCAGGCCTTGCGGATGTGACGATTTTAGACGGATGCTGCTGAGGTTCATCTACAATACGAAAGGGAGGCACGTGCCCATAGGAACTGTACAACTTGCATAGGTGATCGTAAGCGTTATGATCGGCTCTTGATTTGGCTTGAAGCACGGCAGTTCCAGGAGGACCGGCACCCATCGTGGAATGAATACGTGGAGCCGGTTCGATAATGTGATTGTATCGAAGCCCGTCTTTGGGACCATTATTCGGCGCCCGTGTTTTGGCTGAGGTTCTCTGGACTGATCGCATCACAACATGAGGAGGGCTAGCGAGAATTGCCTGTGGTGGCACACCATGTTGGCTCGTCCTTACCTCCATGTCTCGCTTCAAACGCTTAATTACCTATTAGTAAAATACAACGTGATTTAGACTGTAAGAACGAGCACGCCTACACAACGCCCACCCCAACCCACAACCATCCACCCCTCCACCACACACAACGTGATTACGCCTTCATAGTCTATTGTAGATTGTGTACTGATCCTCACTACGTATGTATATAGCATAAATACGTAATGAAATTTCAAAATAAGCCCATGCTGAGTGTCCTTAGTCAGCGCGTGGCTACATAAAACTTGTCTATTGTTACAATCAGCCCAAGCTGATAATCAGCCCAAGTAGACACGATATATTTTTTTGCCGTGGAAAATGATTGTAATCTGATTGGATGGCCATGTGAGCAAGTGGCATGGGGCATTCCATCACAATCTTCGAGTTCGCAGGCACGCACGTACGTACGCCCACGCGCGCATGCACGCATGCAAGCACACACGCGCGCACGCACCCACCCACCCACCCACTCACTCACTCATTCACTCACTCACACACACACACACACACACACACACACACACACACACACACACACACACACACACACACACACACACGGGTGCGCACGAACGCACACGCGCACAATACGGCATGCACGCACACACACACGTAAGCACACACAAGCACGCACGCATACGCAGGCACACACACAAGTGCGCAAGCACGCACGCACGAAAATTGCGCAAGCACGCACTTATGCACAAAGGCACGCAGAGCGCCCATGCACAAAGCATGAGTACCCTCCCATTATCTCTGTTAGAGACCAATGTTGCTATAGTACAGTGTTGTAAATCGTTGCTAAATGCTGTTACATTAATCAGCCGACCCCACCCACACCCACTCCGCCACTTACCTTGGCATAGAGTGTCTCAATGGCGCTCGGGTTCATAGGGTCATCTGGATTGGGCTGGACAATGATGTGTGGAAGTCCATCATTCCTGGCATATTCAGTAACATTGGAACTGCTCCGGACCACTTCCTGATTTTCATACACAGCATGGCCTTGTTCATCAACAAGCACGATGGGCGTCTCCTGGCAGGGCAGGCTATTCCTCTCAGTTTGCTTCAGCGAGTTATTCTTGCCCACCTTGGAGTATCTGCCCAGCCTCTGAGGTTTCTAAATAACATGCAAAATGGTAACTTTAATTAATTAACTTTAATTAATAGTTATGGATAACCTATGTATTTTAAAGGATCTTTTCATAGGTGGGTCACTGCCTATTTCTGAACGATGTTGTGGTAAGAGAGATATACAGTATACATACAACAGCATCCAGTTAAATTGCTTTCAAAATATCCTACAAAACATTCCTTACAGCCTAAAGAATGTATTATTTTTTGTCTTTAAAGGTAAAATATGACGTCAGTGGTGGATGACGTCATATTTTAATATGCTATAGAAAAATATGTTTTAAGCGGCCAGCGAATCTGACGATAAACCAGTCGTTACACGCCTTCAGAGGAACCAGCGCTACATAACGCACGAACACCATACCAGGCAAGAGGGTAAAGTCACCTATGACC
>CM067364.1:80577068-80642068 GCA_034401795.1 Chaetoderma sp. LZ-2023a
TGGCGCAACAACTTTAAATTAAATTGTTCTCAAAATATAAACCTAAAACGTAGTCCTAAGAACCAGACACCTAAAATATTTTGAAATTAATTTGACTGAAAGTCAATGACAACTTCGACAATCAGTAAACTAATGGAAAATACATAGCGCATTTTTACTACAGTCATTGTCGTAGATAGTGAATTCATCACCAAAGTTGGTATAATGCATACAATATCAGACATTACTATGTGACACAACTCATCCTAAGGAAAGCACATTGACAACTTCATTTGTCAAACTCATCCACTGACCCAAAGGCATCTTATTAAATATCTAACAAATGATAAAAGCAGAGATACAGTTCACTGCAATGTAACTGCTACCGAGCAAGGGAGATAACCTCTATACCTAGATGATTAATCAAGATAATACCAAGTTATGCCCTTTAGAAATATCACCTCAAACTATCCATATCATATGTTAATATGGTCACAAAAATTGAATTTGATAAATAAATTTCAAACCCCTTCCCCAACGGATCTAAATTTATTTTGAAACTGTAAATAATATCCCGAAGATATGGAATCATATGGCTGATAAAACGTTCAACAAAACCAGTCCAATGGCAACAAATCTAGTAGTCGAATCAATCTAAGAAAAAATATAGGTGCACCCGGGCAAAATTGCAACAAAATTTCTGTCAGTAGATTTTTGGCGAAGAAGCAATAACATATTACCCTAAAATATCTTGCCAATTCGGATGGTGGGAAATATGTAGTTTTATTTGTTATAACCCGCACTCTTTTGCGTCGCGTTTATGACTGATTTAATCAGCGTGCACATTGCCCTTATGGTCTGGTCATCAGCTCAGAAGTTAAATCGCTAACTCTTCCTTTATGCTCCCATATATCCTATTTTTAAACTGGCACGCTTATTTAGTGTTATGTTAGGTGTAAATCTATGCTTTATGAACGTTCATTTGTACAGCAGTTACTAAAATATAGATCTACCATGCTACCGGATTTGGAATTTTCTTCTTATGTGTTAGCTGTAGTGTAGACTCCATCTATCTTGTCTAGAAGAACGACAAGCGGATACTTTAAAAGTTTTACTGATGTACTGAGCTTCGATTTCTGTCATTTCTTCGTATCATTTTCTTTTTCTTCGGATATTCCGTTTATATATTATATATTATATTGTGTTATAATACAGCAATCTATGATGATGTAAACTTAGCTTAGTCACCGTGGTAGGTAATACTCCTAACCAATTGGAGCGTACATGTGTGTGCCTGAATTAGCATTATTTTTCAATTATGACATCTTAAGCAATTATATAAATTGATACCTGTAGCTAACCCGCTTTTTAACTGTTGTGAAAACTACAAAAACAAGCACCATCTTCCCCGCTGTCTCAGTGCTGCGCTCTACATATTATACTGTCCATGGGCTTTATTTGATCAAGCTGCGATGGCACCCTTCTCATGAACTAGGACAGCAGGTCTACGGCCACACAGAAGAACACAATCAAACGTTAGATGGCATAACAATCAAATCAAATTTTAACCAAGACAGTGTTTAATGAGCGTTTACATATCCTGAAACACTCCTTTCACTTAAATGTAATGTAATTGGAGTGGTATACAGCCAAACATGGTCGAGTGGATAAATCCATATAATGGACACTTGTCGACTAAGGTGCTGCATAGCATGCCACCGAAGCAAGCCATAGAATACAGGAGGGAGTGAATAAGCTACTACAATGGACAGAAGATTGGGGGCGAGAACTCAATGGAGTCAAATACTGTATCCAGTATCCTCTCAGTTCCCACTCATGCTTGGAGAGAGTACCTTGCTACAGAACAGCATACCCACCTTTTTAGCATCAATCTAGACTAGCGCCTGATCTGGAATCCCCATATCAGCGAGATCCATCAAAAATGTGGTTATCATGACGAAACCACATGGGAATCAAACTCCAAGATCCTGAGAGCAGTCTATATAGGTACAGTACAATCAGATGTTTTTTACCACGAATATAGGTGTGGTCCAGCCAGTCCAGATCACTGTGAGATTCTGACACACCATGTGTGGTCTTCAGAGCCACCACTGACAGATGACATTTACCAATTGTGTGCGAGGAAAGCTGATCTGTTATCAATTCTAAGCACTGAAACACAATAATTTACCAATTCTTAGTGCTGAAAAATTTTATTTCTACCCTGAAACATGATTTTTTACCACTTCTGAACACTAAAGGATGATATGTTGCCAATTCTGATTATTGATGCATTGAATTTCACAAATGTCATGCCATGAGAGATGACCTTTTGCCAAACCTAACCCCTGAAAGATAATATTTACCAATTGTGAGTGAGGAAAGTTGATTTTGTTGTAAATTCTAAGCCCTGAAAACCAATAATTTGGCCATTCTTAGTGCTGAAAATAATGTGCCATGAGAGATAACCCTTTGCCAAACCTATGAAACCCTGAAAGATAACATTGATCAATTGTGAGTGAGGGAAGCTGATCTGTTGTAAATTCTAAGCAGTGAAAAGACAATAATTTAGCAATTCTTATTGCTGAAAAATTATTTTTCTACCCCGAAACATGATTTGTTACCACTTCTGAACACTAAATGATGATATATTGACAATTCTGATCAATTCTGAATGGAATTTCACAATTGTCAATTCCATGACAGATCACCTATTTCCAAACCTGAAAGTTAACAATTACCAATTGTAAGTGATGAGATGCAAATTGGCAATAGACTAAAGCGTATATACAGTATATTTTATATTCACAACCCTTCAGCCTGTATTGCTGATCAGTCACCTTGACATTCAATATGGGAGTTTCACCCTTTAAATATCTTAAAGCTGATACAGAAACTGCATTGCCAACCATTTCTTCTCAGCACAACTCCTCCTACAGTTTAGCTGCGATTCTTTTGAAACTTGATAAGTATTATCATTACCACATGAAGATGTGCATGTGCTATCCGTATAGCTGTACGTCCATCCGTCTGTCGAAAATGTATGTTCGTCTGTCGGTCCATTCTTGTCACCGCAACTCCTCCTACAGTTTAGTTACAATTCTTTTAAGACGTGGTAAATCTAGTCATTCCCATCTGAAGATGTGCGTGTACTTTTTTCGCGGCCAGAAAATTATTCATTACAGAGTTATCCCCCTTTAAATACCTTTAAGTCGATACATGAACTGCAGTACCAATCATTTCTTGTCAACACAACTCCTACAATTTAGCTGTGATTCTTTTGAAACATTGTAAGGCTTCTCATTACCACTTGAAGATGTGCGTGTTCTATCCATATGCCGGTACATCCATGCCTCTGTATAGCATCCATATTTATCTCCCTTGAAAAACTTAAAATTCACCAAAATTCTCTTGCCGGGGTATAATAGTTGAACGGAATTGAACCTGCACTTACAAATCTAGCTTTCTTTAAGTTGAGAAGCAGTCAAGATTTCATTTTTCATTGATTAGTTTTTCTAAAATATTGTCCTTTACAATTAACGTTACATGTATGTCTACTCTTGATGTATGTTTATTTGAAATGCTTGGATCCGGGGTTGGGGGGGAGTGGGTGGGGGGGGGGAGCCGTCTTCTGATGGCTCGTGTTCCTTCAACCGTTCAAACGGGTCTTCTGACCCATACCTACATTTTGTAGGGAAAGTTCTCCATCCTAAAAGCTTGTACTGGCCACTAGAATGCCTTGAGTGTGTCTCCCTTACTGATTGAAGAACCCGACGGCGTAACTATCGCTCCCCCGCTGGTTAGCATACTTTTTCATTTCGACCGCTTGACCAGCTGCCTAGGCAAAATAATCTTAGTTATGTGACCGTGTGGTTAACACCAGTTCCTGTGACCGAAAAAGATAACTGACGTGTCTCAGGAATGCCTTCCCAGTTTATCCCACCTTTTTAGCGCCCAGAAGTTCCACTAATCGCCTCCATAGTTAGATGGGCCTGTTGTGCGTCTGCCACCCGGGAAGATCGTCTCTTGGACCGCGTCAAGCCTTTTTAGACGTCGCTCAAGGCAGTCTAAAGGTCCTGAGTCAAAGATTCACCTGACCCTGTGAGGGAACATGTTCTCGCATAACCTAACAGATTGCATCCTTCTGCAGCCACGTGAGGCCCTAATCCGCAAAACACTCTTGCTAGCCTAAAACCACCACCTTGCGCGGGATCCCCTAAAACAAAAATGCTATGGTTAGGCACACATAGAAGGCCTGCCTCTGGATGCCCACTAGAGAACTTCGGATCAACTAGGCGGCACCGACTAAAAACTGCTCCCCACACCACAGCCCACCCCACCCCACCCCACACACACCTCTCAGTCAGACCTTTGATAAGTAATTAGCTCTTAGCGCCAAATGACTTTTTCGACCAACTAACCTTAAATATACACTTAGACGGTTGCCATGATTAGGTGGGATGTCCCTGCCACCGAGGTGGTGACGGCTCTCGGGTGGCGACTCGAGGTCGTCGCTTCCACTGGTTAGTCGCAGAAGCGCATATGACTTAGTTCTCTGTCTATAGAGTTGGCAATCAGCCAGTTCGTGTACCTCACCAAGAACATTGGTCCCAGCAACAACAAGCTTGAAGTCATCTAGCGTATCCACCTGCTGGATCAGTGCAGTGTGATGTCACCGGTTCAATGGCCCCATCTGGATGCTGCACATACTGCAGCATGTTTAAGGTCTGGGTATATAGAGGTTTTAAACATCTGCCATGTTCGGTAAAGTTCTCCAGCAGATTGTCTATAGGCAGCAGGACAAGTCGGCACGACAGTCAGCACGACAGCCACGGCATGCACTGTGACAGGGTCCGAGGACTACTTCGTGACATCAGCATTATCCACGAGCGAGCCAAGGTCACACCTCCGTCTGATGCGGAGATACTGGCCGCCATAGAGGAAGGAGCGCCAGCTTGAAGTACAAAAGAACTCATGACTGGGATACCTGGAAGTTTGACAGCACCAAGGGCAGGGCACTCAACCTACCTGTGGCCCAACCCAAGAGTCCTGTTATTCTAGCTCTCCAAGGGGCGAGGGTCGAACCCAAAGATCTAATAACGGTCGGGAAGTGGGATGCCGTATTTAGCCTCCATAGCCAGGAAGAGCAAAATATACTGGATAGCCTCCAGTCTGGAGCAAATAACTACTTCAGGGAGGATATCAGTGCTGCTGGAGTGGAGAGCCATGACACCCGTCATGCAGAAGGTACTCAGGAGGGGTTCACTGTTGGCCGCAAGGAGGGGCTCACTGTTGGCCGCACTGTTGAGTACATCTTCAACGAAAGCAGGCGCAGGAGATTGGCCAGTAATCTGACAGCATTTCTGAAATTCCCAGATAACTACCAGGACTACCTCATCAAATCTGCTCGCAAGTCATATGCTCGTCGCGCATGGACAAAGTGGATTTTCCATGAGAAGTTCCATAAGAAGAGAGTCCTAGAATCTGACCCTCAGTGGGTAGAGTTTAAGCGACAGTCTTCTGACGAAACTGACGAAGTTCCTCAAGCTTCTGACGAGGGTCCTCAGCATCTGACGAAGTAGCTGAGACCGCGGACGAAGTTCCTCAGCCTTCTGATGAATGAAAAAAGTGGCGGCAGCTGTGATAGTCTGTCAGCGATGACACGTAGAGCAGGCTAGTTTCCTGGCTGGATTCAGATTGTAGGTGAAGGTCTGCACCTTTTCCAGAGATGGCTGAAAGTGTGACAGCTCACCTGTCTCCTTGTTAATGAAGATGATGCGGTACAGATCAGCTGCCCTCTGTACACCTGCGATAAAGTCCCTTTGGTCTCATTAAGGGTTAGGCTGTCGTATATGGTCTCGAGCAGGGCACGTCCACACTTGGAGCTGAAGCATAGCATCTGGGCATTGTGGCGGATGTCTGATGAGATCTCGCGGGTGTAATTCTGAAAGAGGATGAAGACAGTTATATGTGTGTGCCAGAGGCGCCTGGTGATGTTGCTGAGGTAGGTGACTGTCTTCTGGTCCATTACAGGGTCATCGATAACTAGAACAAGTGGTTCTGTCAGTCGGGCTGCCAGCAGCTTCTCCATCAGTGCTTGCAGGTTCTGCGTCTTGGTAATTGGGCCATTGTACCATTGATCATTACTGTCAACCACCTCAGTGGCAGAGTCAGACACCAGAAGGAGGATGTATTGAGAGTGTAGATGTTTGGCCAGGAGAGCCCGCAGCAATATGTTTTTCCCGTGTCCTGATGGGGCAATGATCAGCACCACCTGGCCAGAATCGGCCGACCTACTGTCGAATGGTACAGATATGCATGTGAAGGATGGTTAGCACTTGGTCGGCGGTAGCCTCGTCTATGTTTGGGAGACTAAACGGCGGTACTTCCTGCACCAGCTCTTTCGCCTGCAGAGTGGGGAATCCTGCACCTCCGACGGATACGAAGGATATGATGGAGGCATCATGCATGAAATCCCAGAAGCAGCTGAGAAGATGGCGTAGATGGCCTGTGTCAGCACCCATAGTGTCTAGTACATCCAGTATCTGTATGATATATGCGCCGGAAGCCATGACTATCCTGTGGTCTTAAACGGCAAACCAAAGAACCCTGACTTCTTCACCTCTGGTAGCTGGAGGCTGGCAGTAGCACATTTTTTTGCCATCGACAGTGATATTGCTCAGGCCGATGGTGCCTATCTTGAGATTCTCTCCATCCTGTTGAAATGAGCTCCGCGATTTCAGGAGATCCTTAACCAGGTCCTGTGCAAAGGACTCAGCCATAACCTTGATAGCTCCAGCCTCATCGACTCCGAGCATACCTTGCATCGTCGCCATCTCCTTGATGCCAATCCCCTTGTATACAGTCTTGGCCTTGTTAATAGCCGATTGTCCTACCATATCACTGTTTCTGATGAGATCTCGGGCTGGGATGGTACCTCGGATCTCCCGTGGGTCTCCCTTCTCATCGAAGTCTAGGAAGGAGATACGGGCAACAGTGTCCTTTGAACCGAGGCGTGCCTCGCCCAAGTGAGCAAGGTCACCTAGCTCTTAGTGCTATATACAGATGGCTTAAACCTACTAGTCATACCCCCAGTGAATTAGTTGGGCATAGGAGGACCACGCAGTTGGCCAAGGGAATAGTTAGCAGTGCTCAGGGTACTGGCCTTCTCTACTGCTTTGTGGGCGGTCCACCATTCTTGGGCATTGGCAATCCTCAGTCCGCGTGCTCGACTATGGGCTACACAATGCCCTCTGGCATGCCATGCCTCATGCTGCAGGGATCTCGTGATCCATCTCTCACTATTCTGAGGTTTTAAACGTCGGCGACGATGATCTCAGCCGCCATTGCACTCGTTGCTAGCCCTAGAACCAGAGCCTCCATTAGTGTAACACGTTCACCCATGATCTTGGTGGCAGCAGTGTAGGAGGCACCACTGAGGGCTATCGTTGGGATGGGCTGAGTTATTCCGAGACAGTGCCCGGCCACGCCACTCACCACTGTAGCGAGGACAAGCGCAGTGGCGGCAGGAAGAACCTCATTTCCCCCTGTCATCTTCACCATGGTCACATTCGCCGCCACGTTACTGGCGACATGCACTGCCAGAGGTTTTGCTTTGGTCAGTAACTTCTGTGTCTTAGTTCGCAGCAGGTTTTCCACCTTCTGAAGACTCGCCTGGCTCTCGGGCAGTTGCTTCATGATCTGTACCGTTGACGTCATTGTTTAAGCACTGAGTATACAACGTGGTTAAACGTCTGCGTCCACTGTCGAGAGAGCTAATAATATCTTCCCAGTCTGCATCTGCCATGTGGCCGGGTTTGTACCCAGGAATATTCATCTCTCTATTGAGACATCTTAAACATGTCCGGGCTCATGCTATGCGAGAAGTACTATTAGGTCTTCCGGAGGGAGTTGAAGGACTACAAGAAGAAGACACCAGATGAGCTCGCTCAGCTCTCCGGTGCTGAGCTGACAGAGGAGCTGACAGCTGTGAAGCTCTATCTAGGATTTGGTAAGGGACAGATCTGCTTCCTCGAATACCTTATCATGGGCGGGAGTATCGTCGAGCAGCTCCTGCGAGCTAAAGGTTTCTACAAGGATCGGGAGTATCTGTCAGATGTGTTTCAGCAGTTGCAGACAGCCATGGCCTCACCTGACTCAGAGCTGAACAAGGCTCTGCGATACTACAAGCTGGAAAATGGATGCGCTGCAGAACCATCCAGCCCTTGGATGTGCATGTTGGCAGCGTGTATAGGGGCTGTAGGGCATACCAAGTTGGTTCAGTGTCTCACAGTGGTCCCCACTGCTACTGTAGAGAGTCAGGATAGTCTCATAGCTGATTTGCTAGCGGCGGAGTAGGCTGATCCCGAGCACCATGATAGCTAGGCCTGACACCACTCATAGAACTGCCACGGGAAGTAGTGTCGTGTCGACTGGCTGCAGTGTTGGGGTCGGAACGCCTTTATGTGGAGCTGCCATGGGAAGCGTCATGTCGACTGGCTGCAGTGTCAGGGTCGGAATGACTATGTGCCGCCATGCCCGTACTACGCGTAGGTGCGTTGATATCAGTGTTGAAGCTGAAGTGGACACCAGGGGAACTCCCCTCGACTATCATGTTGTTATAGCCCCTGACTTGGAGGTCCTCGATGTTCACGATCATGTTTCTCGGGATCAATCATAGGTGTGGTGAAATAGCGAAGTCAAGTTTGCGACGGGCCTTCTGCAACCCCTGCTGGAACTTAGCAATAAGACTACTGGGGTCTGCCACGATGATCATATCCGCAACGAGACTGATGAACATGGCCTGGACCTCTGCTCCGCTGACACCATCTATGGAATGACGCAGCTTGGTCTGTGCTGTAAGGAGGCAGTAGCACAGTGCTTCCAGGGACTGGTTGATCCTAACGATCCCTGCTGGTGTGAGGCCTGAGGTGGTGTGTGGGACTAAGTACTTCCACACATCTGGATAGTCCTGCCGCAAGCCAGTGATGTGCATATTTTGCACCAGCACTCCAGGGTCGGAGTCTGGATTGAACGAGAATGTCGCTGTCTTCTGCGCTCTACTCGTCGGGGTGTTCGATAGGGGAATCCTGAGTAGCCACATCTCGGGTCACCGTACACAACCCCTAGACCGTAGATGCCACTGATAGTCTGGGTGAGCGCTGAACTCTCTCTGTAGTCTGCTGGCCGCTGAGGTGCTATGACTGTTGAGCTGTGGGTCGAAGTCGTTTGTATCAGGGAGGCTTGCACCCAGCTCATGGAGGATTGGTCGCACCATGAAGTACACGTGGAATCCGAGACAGCTGGCGATGAGCACAGCTTCAAGAGTGCCAGAATAGGAGTGAAGCAGGGTGGAACTTACTCCACATCCTGCCGTGGCACACCACACGGCAAAGTTCAGCTGATGATTCCAGTATGAGAGGCTTGGAGAAGCCATCCAAGTATGAGCTTGCTTCGCATCCTTGATGGTGATAGGCAGTTGGTCAGCGGTCGTGGGTTGATGGAGAAGCTGGTTCGGGACCGTCCATCCACTGTGAGGAGAACGGTGTTAGCTCTGGTATATCAGACCTCTCAGGCCAGTCATGGGTGTACCCAGGAGGGGCGGTTGGCTCCGGATGACTGTCGTGAGGTTCAGTGGGAAGGCCATCTATACTGGTGTTCTTAAAGCTACCGTACAGGCAGCACACTATTTTTAGTCATCTCGACTCCAGAGACCAGCGAGGCGACCTCACCGTAACATCTCGTTTTTAGCTCCTCAATATCAACCCGCCCACTGAAGCCTTTGAGGTATTGCTGTCACACTTTAGGTTTCTCCGTGCGGTACAGGGCTTGGACCTTCAATATATGGTGGTACTCTTCATTGGTGTCCTCGAGAGCTTTGCTGATAGACTCGTCGATAGTCCGTAGCATACTCTGTGCCAGTCTCAATACTTAGCATGCTTCTCCAGCCTCCTTGTGATCTGCCGCTGCCCCACCACCAAGACAGCGGGCAAGGCGGTGGTAGCTAGTTTCACGCCACCCAGCGGGATGGCGACGATGGTACCCACCCCTGTAGTGAGAGTGGCCACAGCTGCCACACCAGCACTGGCTACAATCACACCCGCAGCAGTGGTTGTACGCGCGAGGACATTGGAGGCTGTCTTATATCGCCTGCACGTTCTACTGTACTATTCTGCCTCATTGACGAGATTCTGCCTGATGGCATCTATCTGCTGGTGTCGCCAGCCATGTGCTGTACCACCCTCGTCAGCGGTCAGGGAGGCGTATAGTTCTGGTTGCTTCTGCCACTCTGATTTTGCCATAGTATATCTGGAGATTAACCCTGCATCACCTGCAGAACCTGCTCATGAGTCATAGACAGGTTCATTTTGGAGAGCCTGGCGAATCGTGCCAGCTTTTTAGTGTCGAAACAGACGTCTAGTAGAAAGTGGTCATCCAGCACCATGTCGGGTGCCAGTAGCTTTCTGAGACGTGACATCTGGAACGTCACCTTATGACCAAGATAGTAGGTCCGCCGCTGGATGGCTTTCTTGGTCTTACACTTCTGCGCCATCTCCTCTTCCCACTGTATGACATCTGGCTCATCCTCGTCTGTGAAGACACCTGGCTCATCATCGTATGTGAAGACATCTGGCTCAACGTCGTCTATCAAGACTCCTGCGTCTTGCTTACTCTCCTCCAGGAGGGCCTGCCAGTATCGGGAACCTTCACTGTTCCTTCGCCTCCTTGCCTTTCTGGCAGCCTGTTGATACCATCTCTCCCGCTGTAGTCGCTTCCTTCTTGTTGACAGATCTGTTGCTGTGCGAGCACCTGATCATTTAAAGCCCCTCTATCGGGTTCATCATCTCGGCAAAGGTCAGATATTCCTGGTGTGATATCATGTTGTCATCAGGTCAGTGAGTAATAAGAGTGTAAACTCTAAATGGGTGTCTGATATCCCATCCGTGCTGGCATATATGTTAATGGATGGGCTGTCAAACAGGTGATTTACAGGTGTGAACAGGCTAGGACTGCTAGCTTTACATAGGTTGCTGTTGGCACCTGGAAGATACTCTATCACGTCCCGGCCGACTTCTACCAGTAAGCTGCTGTGTGTACTGCCTGGAGGTTGATGTAGCACATCGGCGTGTATGTATGTTTGCCCCACTGGGGCACCACGAAGAGGACCCATTCTACACGGTACTGTACCGCCCATCTCCCCTCTAGAGAGGGTGAAATTACGTTCTCACCACCGGAGAGCAGCAGTCGGACAATCGGCATGGTTATATCTCTTGTTTAAACCCCTCCTAGAGTGTGCTATGGAACCCATATTTGCTCACTCGAATGGTCTTGCTGACCTGGCAGATGTGTACGCACTTGTTGCTGCCAAGGTAGAAGAGAGCGATGGCAAGTCATTCGCTCTACAGTACGAAGCAAACTCAAAGGCATTCTCCCTCCACCCCATTGGTGGTGATGGGATGGAGCTGCGCACAGACCTCAAGGATGTGTCGAAGGAGCACCTGGGTCGCAACATAGATGGCCACAAGATCGTGTTTCGGTACGATTTCCCGAAGAGGAAGTACATCCTCGAGCCGTTGATTGAGGTCTCAGATACAGAGGTGCCAGACATCAACACCCTAAATGATGACCTCAGCTTTCATCTGGTCAAACCCTATTCGAGCAATGCCCCGCCGATGACACATGAGGGGCTGCTATTGGCCCTGGCAAAAAACCTGCAGTTCATGTTTGAGAAGGATGAAGTGTGGTACCGCACTGGACCTGGTGGTGACTGGCAAACATGGTTGCCACTATATAGGCCTCCCGCAGTCATTGACATAGAGGTTACTCCCCTCTCCACTGTTGTGAAAGGGGATGGGACAGTTTGAAAGTTCTACAATCGGGGATCAGCCTTCCTCACCTACATAGGTGAAGGTGTCTCCCTGACGAGGGTGGGTCACCCGATCAGGGTTACAGGTGGAAAGCTCCTGCTGCGTCATCCATTCGATGGACCAGAAGAAGCTGTTAACCTCCAGGAGGGCATCCTATGGGTGGATGGTGTGTCACATATCTCCAAAGCCAAGGATGCTGTTAAACTGCTTCAGCGAGTCGGACTCACTAGCCCGTAAACGACTCATATAGTCCTAGAGCAACGTTTTTTAGCTGGCGGCAGAGTGAAGCAGCTAGCCCCTGCCCCTGAGGGGATGAAGATCACTATCGATCCGGATGGAACAGGGCTCGATCTGGCACATATATTTCTCGAGGGGTTCACTCTGTTCTTTTTAACTTTTCATATATACCCATGATTCTCATCATACTTCTCGAAGTAGCTGAACTGCATCAGCCAGACCTCGTAGTCCGGCTCGCCGTCATGGTCGATGGACTGTGAGTCGTCGCTGCTAGCCGAGCCGCAGGGCATAGATGGCGGTCATGCCCCAGGCCACTGGTCAGCCCCAGCCCTTTTTGTCGCGGTAGTGGTAGTCCTCGTTGTACTCTGGGGCTGTCACCGAGGTCTTCGAGTGCACAGATGTGGTAGACCACGCCGACGTAGAGTCCGAACTTGGCTACCGGCAACAGCTCAAGGCCCGACCAGACCTGCGGCAAGTAGTAGCGGGTATGTCTCCCTTGGGGCGCCACCTGTAGGGGGCCTTGAACTCCAAAAGTACCACTACTGTTTGGACTTTGTACTCCTTGTCGTCGTCCTCCAGGTTGGTGTACATGATTTTCCACCCCTCGTCTGAGTCGCATTGCCACACCAGGTTGAGTAGACAGTAGCTGTCGGGGCTGTTGGCATGTCCCCGGTAGCCCAGCCACCCGGCGTCGACGTGGATGTCGGTGCCCTGCGCGCACGTCCCGCAGTCGATCTCGAGCAGGCGCACGCTCATGGCCTCAAAGAGAGTCCCCCACCAGCACACCATGCTGCCGCCGCTCCAGGTCTTGACCCCGCACTTCTGGCCCAGAACCTCCTCGAAGCTCGAGTAGGGGTTCCACCCCATGATAGCGGCCAGTTCGGAGCCGCCTACCATTGTTGCCTTGTTTTGTAGCCATCCCAGGCTGCGCTGTCGTGGGCCGTCCACGAACAGTTGGATAAACTGATCAAGGTTCTGTTCCATCTTGGTCTGGATGGCGTCGTCCGTCTGGTGTGGTTGATCACAAGGCGATCAGTGATGTATATCACTGTGGATGCTTGTCTCTAAAGGGGCGTTCAGACCCTATTATGTGTGGTAGTAGTAGGGTCAGAATTAAAATGATACTACCTCCCTCAACTGGCAGCCATTCGGCGATCCGTGGTGGCCCCACCGCCCTCTCAATCCCTGGGGGCATAGCTCCCATCTCCAACTAGAGGCATACACCAACCATATGTCTCAACAACCCTATGCCCCCAGGGATTGATAGGGCGGTGGGGGCCACGGATCGCCGAACGGCTGCCAGTTGAGGGAGGTGGTATAATTTTAATTCCGACCCTACTACTACATCTGACAATGTAATTGGCAATCAGTCATACGATCAGTCACGTGTTCAGTGACGTAATCAATCGCTTGATCACTCACTCGATTACTCAAACAATCAATGAATCAAACACAATCAGATGGTTAGTCAATTGTTCGGATGTTTGTTGGGTCTGTTGATCGGCTGTGCAGTCAGTCATTTCGTCTGTCTGGCAGTCAGTTGGTCGGTTAGATGGTCAGTTGCTGAGTTGGTCAGATGGTCAGTTGTTTGTTTGGTCGGTCTGTCAACCGGTTAGTTGGACGGCCAGTCGGATGGAAGGTCGATCATTCGGTTATTCAGTCGGCCGGTCACTCAGTCCATCGGGCAGTCAGTCGGTCGGTGGTTTGGTCTGTCCGGTGGGTGAGCGGGCGCATGGGGTATGGGGGATTCGGCATGCCAACAGGCAGTTGAGACAGACAGGCAGACAGGCAAATGGGTGATGGGTGTGTGCGGACGGTTGGTGGATGGGCGGGCAAGCATTCGGTCGGGAAAGCAGGCAGACAATTGGACGAGCAGGCATGGTATGGCATGGCATAATTGATCAATTGATTTATTGATTCATTCATTCAATGATTGTTCGAGCAATTGAGCTATTGATCGAGTGATTGATTAGGCTGCCCTGTCGTTGCCCTAGATATCGCCGGTGACGTCGCCCCTTTAAGCGTGAACCACGAACAGTTAGAGACACCGCTTGCACATTATGCCTACTCAATATAATTGTGACACTTGGCCCGCTGTCAGTGCGGGAAAGGGGCGTAGCTGGTTCATGAATTGAGATGGGGGATGAAGAAGCACCCATGCAATACTAGGAGGTCAGCACACACCGCCGCCACCACCCTATATAAGGATCTCAAATGATAGACGCTCTGAGATGAGATTTGAAATTATAAAAACAGCTCTAGCCTACCAGTAAATTATATATGGCCTATTTTAGATAGACAGAGTAATAGCCTGCCTACCGTCCAGCCTTCTGTCTGCCTGCCTGCATGTCCGCCCGCAGCAGCTAGAAGAGAGTCAGTCAGTCGGTTGGGCAGTCAGTTTCTTGGTCAGTCCGGTTGGTAGATTGTTCACTTGGTAGGCACGTAGAACAGTCTGTTAGTCTGATGGTGGATCTGCGTGCAAGTATGGGGACAAAACATTCTTGGAATGGGGCATTTGCACGCACGCACGCACGCACGCACGCACGCACGCACGCACGCACGCACGCACGCACGCACGCACGCACGCACGCACGCACGCACGCACGCACGCACGCACGCACGCACGCACGCACGCACGCACGCACGCACGCACGCACGCACGCACGCACGCACGCACGCACGCACGCACGCACGCACTCTTTGACCCTCCGATCCGTGGCGCCGCCACTAGGGATATCACCTCCGATCCAAGTTCTAGTTATAACAAACACTATAGTGTGTCTCTTGCATTTAATTAATATGATGGTTTAGAAATGATCTGGTGTGTGTTACAAATCATCAACAACAAAATATTATATGACGTCATAAAACAACAACCATTCACTCGATGACGTCATTGTGTGATACTCATGAGAAATTCATGAAAATGACATTCTGTGGCGAAATTTAGCTTTAAGAATTCGAAAATATGCATACAACACGGGTATATTTTATTTTATTTAAATTATGTAAGTTTTCGTCCTTTGACCCATTTTCGTTTGTGTTCCCCTTTAAGATTAGGTGAGAATAGCTAACTTTGATGCAAACTTTCAGTCACATTATGAACCCTGCTATGCTCCGGTAAGCGTGTCTATTTCTATTTATGCCCCGCCCATTTCTAGGTACCCTCATCCATTTCTAGCCATGGTTTGCGCGTGTTGGGATCGATCGAACCATGAATCTCAATTTCCAGAAAACTATACAGGTAAGCCTATGGCAGTAGCAGCACCCAGTCAAATTAGTTTCAGAATTTTCAACAGACTGGCCATTAAATAGTAAAGCCATGGACCTACAATTCGTATAACTTGAAGGACTGACGTTTATGACGGCCTTAGATGCGTCATTCATGACGTAATTGATTTTGACGTCAAACTATATGTAACATAATTCATTACGACGTCATATATTTGACTGACGGATTGGAGTCCTCTATTGAGTATGGCGTCAGATGCTTGAGTGACAGATCGGAACACTCTATTGTTTCCTTCTCTGGTAATGATGCCATTATCGGATCGTCGCGGCATGACCCAGTAATAAAGCGTAACAGCTTCATCCCCGATAGTGTTGTCATCAACCCACCCAGCCAACCCGCCACACCAACTCCGCCCACACTCACCCACCAGACCACCCACAAACCACCACACCCCACAATCCCCACCCTCCTGTGTCGCACTAATGCCCCACCATGCTGTAAAAAATCGGTCCCTGTCCCAGTAACGGGGTATAGCATGCGTCATAATATTAATTCCGGACATAAAGGTGTTTCCAATCATGTTATTTTCAAAATGTCGGGTTGTGATTTATAGATGTTGGGTTTATAAGCTCTTTCCTAATAATATAACCTCAAATATCAAAATAACCTTTGTTTTATGGAAAATAAGTTTCTCTTAAGCAATTATTATTACTTTGAATTCGTATTACATTGTTGAAAAATTATCTAAGCAACGATTCTCTGGTTATTCAGTAAAATATCAAAACACTGTATAGATATACGGAGAACCTTTCACTTCTCTTATATATATTCCTTTATCTGATAGGCCCACGTCAACACTATTCCCTGCTTGGCCTTCAATTTCACATCGTTTGTCTCGATTTCGGCATCAATCTCGTGCACTACGTCATTTCCTGTGGTCACTTTAACTTTGGCGATTTCTATAACAGCATCTTCGTTCTCGAAGTTATTCGTGACGTCAACGTCGCCGAAGTTCAGCAGAGTGAGATAGCTGAAACATTGAGAAGAATAGATATAATAACAATGGCAATTCGTATTGCATCCGTGTTCATGTGTCTGTCTGTCTGTCTCTTTGTCCGTCCGCCAGTCCGTCCTGAGCTGTGGAAATACAGTTATGGGGTAAAATGGGTGGGGCGCCAAGTACAGAAGATACTTGTGGGAATATTTGGCTCTTAGGGGTGGGTAGCCCACAAGCGTATGTGCCTAAACACATTAGTTAATCATTTATGGCCTACACAAAAGATTTGGCAATTCACCCCTCAAATTTTATGGCCAAATCTTTTTTCGGACAAAAACGGACGAGATGGACGAAATGTACCATGTTTCATGACACGGCTGAGATGGTAATCATTTCTGAGGTGATTTATCTGAATAATTGGGGTGCAGCTCATATGCAAGTTTTGTCCATAATGTGTGGCTGGGATGGTCACCATCTCTGAGGTGATTTGTCTTAATAATTGGGGTGCAGCTCGTGTGCAAGTTTTGTCATAATGTGTGAGCTGAGATGGTCATCATCTCTGAGATGATTTGTCTCAATATTCGCGGTGCAGCTCATGCATATTTTGTCCATAATCTGTGGGCTGCGATGGTCATCATCTCTGAGGTGATTTATCTGTGAATTATTGGGGTACAGGTCATATGCATGTTTTGTCCATAATGCGTGGGTTGAGATGGTCATCATCTCAGAGGTGATTTCTTCAAATGTTTGGGGGTGTAGCTCGTATATATAAATATAAATTCATTTAAATTAATACAATTGGTTTTAATTGTGAAATTGAAATAGATGTACGAGTCCATAATTCAATTTGACAAAAGAAAACATTGTATTAATCTATGCATAAGTAAACCATCATATGTTCAGCTTTATTTCGTTTCATTACATTACGCCATCTAATTTAGCGATATAAACAATTTTATTTTCTCACATTTTGTTGTGGATATGTAGCTTCAAGGTTGATATATATGTTAATAAGGAAATACTTTTGATTTGTGTGAACCTAGAATAGTTTAGTACACCATACAAGTAACAATAAGCATGGCATATATTCTATATGCTGGTAGAATCTTGTCAGAATATGTTTATATTTGACTACATCGATTTCATCTGCACGATTTCCTGTACTAGCCTTTGTGGAAATATTGCATTTAATGCTAGCGATAAATCAGTTATGCAAATTGGTAGTTGCATATCGGATGCACAGAAACATTCATCCAGGGAGAACTTGACCTGCGATCCGCTTGGATTTTACATTATTTCTTTAAAACACCTTTAATTTCTGAAACCACGTGATGGCTCTCAACTAAATTTGCCAGGAACCATCCTTGCATCATAGAGATACAAGTTTGTTCAAATGCAGACGATTGGTCAAGTGTTTTGCAGCCATCATGGATTAAAAAAAATTACTATAGAGTAGCATCTTTCTTTAATTCTATGCAGGACCTTGATTCATCAGTTTTTCTAGCGGACATCTAAGATTTTCTGACACTCTTCTGGAAGGTCAATTGAATCTGTTCCCAATTCACAATGTGAGCGAACGGGCGGACGGGCGGGGGGGGGGGGTTGTTGTGTCAGATGCACACGTTGAGTGTGCGTACATTCGTGCATATGTCTGTATGGTGGACTTGCACAGTTTGCCTTGAAAATATTTAATTATACCTTAGTTCATAATTATATTTGCAATCAGCAGGATTCAGAGGAAAGGTGCGTTTAGTAAAAACTGGGTTACCCAAGACCAATCTACCAATCATGTTGACCATGTGAACAAGGTTTGTTCAGCCCTTGCCTTAGATGAAAACCATTAGTTTCATGTCAAGCAGTTTCACAGGACTTTAAATGTACTTTTTGAAATAGTGCAAAATCCAAGATGGCCGCCAACAAAATCGACAAAGCAGCTTTCCGGGACCAACCATGGATCTGACCCTATGGATCACTACTGCCCAGCGGTTCTTAAGGACTCGTTAAAAGAATACGCTGGACATATGCTGGATGAATAGACAGATGAGGTAGCAACACAATTACGTCAAATTAGTAACATACTATTCAACAGGTGGTGTGTATAGAATAAGTAATTTAAATTATGATTTCGCATCCTCTTACTTAGCCATATTGGCGTGTGGGTGTCAGATGTACATTTAGCCGGGGCTATTCAAAGGAGGCTTTCAAATGTCTGATTTTGTTTATTTGTGGATGGTGGCATCATCGTTTTTGTTTAGAACTCAAAGAGCTTGACATGGCTAGACATGGTAGGGTGGCGGTGGGGGTGGAGTAGGGTGGCGGTGGGGTGGAGTAGGGTGGCGGGGTGGAGTAGGGTGGAGCTCATACACATATAAATAGCACAGATCCACGAGGATGATATTTATTACTTAGAGATCTATGTAGGAGTTATAGAAGTCGTCTAAGAACATCTAACTTTTACATTCTTTCGATAGATTACCCACACACACGCCACTCCCATTCTAAGTGGGGGGGGGGGGGGAGGGAGAGAGATAACAAATCTTAGACACATTCCTCAAATACACCCACCGACATTGCACTTCGGCCATGTGTATACAAATTATTTCTACCTTTGCATCTGCTTCACACGCCAATTAAAAATTTCAGTTTGAGAGTTGCTGCTAATTCTAATTAATATACCTTAGTGTTTCTACATTGTTGCACCGAGCCTCCCATCATTGCACATATGTTATATTATACCGACTAAGCAAGGCATTACCGGAGCGTGGACCAGTATCACTTCAAAAATTCAAATAGCATATGACTATGCATCTTACATTTATTTGCACAGATATATACAACGTTTACATATGAAAAAGGTCAATATGTCACATGTAACTGCCACTACATAAGTAGCGTTTGCATTGATGATTTGATTCGGCCTAGAAACACTCCCATATTACTTTATGGACTTGTGTTAATGTCAACACAACCGAGCTTTAATACCACTGTTCAGTCTGCTCTGAATATTCTTAAAAATCTTGTTTAAAGTTCTAAAGTAAAGTTTACTCATTTTTCATAAAGAAACTGGTAAAGCCCAAAGGCAGGGGGTGGGGTGGGGGCAGCTGCCCTCGTGCTTCCGGCGCCCCTGGTTTTATTGCTGCCAATGGGCCATCCACCAGTAACTCTGTTGGTAAAGCGTTAAAACATTAAAGAGTTACTTCCCTTAAACAGCAGCTTTGAACACAATTTTTCATATACGTAAGTATTAAACCCACAGGATATGGCCAATGAACCTCACAAATTCCCCATAGATATGGCTGTTAAACACGCATTATATGACCAGTGAACCCCGCAATAGTGAACACGATTATTAACATAAGACAGCGTGTGACTATACTGTATACACTAGGATTCTATAGCTTTGGTTGAGATCCGAAAAAAATTCGATAGAGATAATACGATGTAACAAAAACGGGAGAACGAGGCTCTGGTTGGACGGCTCTTGTTTATATTGTGATAATATCAATGTTAACGTTTTTAGAATGAAGGAAACCAGTTTTAGCTACATGTATATCCCTCCCATCTCTAGCTAGGCTCCACCCACGCTGTATCAGTGTTGTGATCGATCTAACTCTGAACTCCCTGAATCCCAATTTCTAGAAAACTATACATGTTTATTAAACAATAAAGACATACAATTCGTACAATTGGACTTTTATAACGGACTAAATCGCCTTATTCATAGCCTAATTGATTCTGACGTCAGCCTACATATGACGTAGTTGATTATGACATCGCATGGTTGATCGATAAACTGGATTCTTCCATTACACGCTTATTTCGTAGATACTTACTTCAAATTTCCGTCAAACTCTCGAAGGAAAGCGACAACGTTATCATTGCTATTAATGTACCGGAACGAACCGTATTGCAATGTACCATCGGAGCGTAATGACGTCAGGTTTTTTACCAATGAAAGAATTGAGTTAGGGTTAGCATTCTGCTCCTGAAAAACAAAATACAATATACGATAAAATTATGGATACGAACTCTTCCTTGTCTGAAAAGCCTCACACATCACACCTGTCAACTCACGGGTACATGCAAATCACTATTTAATTGCATTACTCAGATTGGCTAACGGGAGTGAGTTCTGATTACCTAGGTACTTATATTATGTTTAAAAAAAATAAAAATAATAATAACGACGACGACGACGACGACGACGACGACGAGGATGATAATAATAATAATAATAATAATAATAATATTAATAATAATAATAATAATAATAATAATAATAATAATAATAATAATAATAAAAATAATAATAATAATAATAATAATAATAATAATACATGTAATAATAATAATAATAATAATAATAATAATAATAATAATTACCAACATTCCGTGTAATCGC
The DNA here is from genome assembly GCA_034401795.1 of Chaetoderma sp. LZ-2023a. Lineage (NCBI taxonomy): Eukaryota > Metazoa > Mollusca > Caudofoveata > Chaetodermatida > Chaetodermatidae > Chaetoderma > Chaetoderma sp. LZ-2023a. The sequence continues at coordinate 80,597,783 of CM067364.1, forward strand.
CTGGACCGTGTAAATGTATGTATTAATGGACCCCATATGGCACATTGTGGCCTGGGTGTAAATAAATTGAATTGAATTGACTGTGTTTACATTAGCGAGTTAATCCTGAGTAACGACATACTGAAGCATGGCGCTACTTCAGATTAACTCCCTAGCGTAAGCACGGCCTAGGTCTGGCAGCGGTCGGAAGTTTTTTCTGCGCTGATCATTTATCTTTGAGACGAGATGTATATCATGGCATCCAGGTGGGTGTGAAATTGTCATGCTTAAATGATTTGAGAAATCCAAAATGGCCGCCACCGATTAAGAAAATCAGCTATGTTGATTAGTTTGTTCGAATGTAACTTCGCGACGATATCGGGCACTACTTCATCCTGGAATCGGGACCAACAACTTTGGAAATATTCAACAATACGTTTTACTTTGTTTTTGTAACTATGATGAGTTATCGCTTACTTGTACCGTCGCCGTCTCTCCGTCTGGAACCCTCATCCAAGGCTCACAGGGTTGGTTAGTGCAGTTATCGCCTGGCATAAATCCCGCGAAACTAGAGTTGTCCCAGAGCATCGGAGATCGCATCTTCCCCTTTGTCTCCCATACACTGGGTTCTGGAGTCAGCGATGCGTCGTACAGACCCAGCTCGTCACCGTAGTACAGGATAGGAGCACCGGGAAGCATGAAGGCTGCCATTAAGAGAAGGCGTGCTTCAGAATCGCTGGTTCTGTTTAACAAGCGACCGATATTCTCGTCCCCGAGCTGAAGGCAAAGAAGTGTCCATTACATTAATACTAGTGTACAGTAACAGTATATTGCTCGTGTTGTGGATTGACACCCACTGGAAGAGTAGTTGCTAATATAATGTCCCTAGATATCTTATACTTCACAATCTAGATTAAAGTATTCTAATAATATCGCTATTGAACCTTTTCAAAAGACCATGTGCCGCTTGCTTTTGCTGCTACTGCTGCTACTGCTACTGCTGCTGCTGCTACTGCTACTGCTGCTGCTGCTGCTGCTACTGCTACTGCTGCTGCTGCTACTGCTACTGCTGCTACTGCTGCTACTGCTCCTTCTTCTGCTGCTACTTCTGCTACTGCTAATACTGCTGCTGCTGCTGTTGCTGCTGTTGCTGCTGTTGCTGCTGTTGTTGCTGCTGCTGCTACTGCTACTGCTATTTCCGCTGCTACCACTTCTGCTACTGCTACTACTGCTGCTGCTGTTACTTCTGCTGCTACTACTACTTCTGCTGCTGCTGCTACTATTGCCACTACTGCTAGTGCTGCTATTGCTGCTATTGCTGCTGCTGGTGATACTTCTGCCGCTGCCCCTGCCGCCGCTGCTGCTGCTGCTGCGATTTCTGCTGCTACTACTACTGCTACTCATGCTGTTGCTACTGTTGCTACTGCTACTTCTACCTCTGCTACTGTTACTGTTATCTTTGCTACTGCTACTGCTGATATTACTTAGTTCTGTTATTGTTACTACAGATAGCAGTGTGGTTATTGTGGTTTATTCAAGTCCCACTGATATTTGAACGCTATGAATGTTGAGAGACAATATGCATACAGTGTTAGAGAAGTGCGAGATTAACCCTTTAACACTCATATCAGCCAGAAACGGCTTCTGCAGTGATCTTGAGAAATGTCCATTTGCAGACCAAGAAAAGACTTTTTTTTTTTAATTTAGCACTGGAATGACTGGCTCGATAACCGAGCCAATCATTCCAGTGGTAAATTGTCAAAAATAGTCTTCTCTTGGTCTGCAAATGGACATTTTCTATCCGAAAATTTAATTTGCTAAAACAAATTTGGAGGGTTAAAGGGTTAAGTGCCTACCATCCAGTTTGGTGATCCATCGTCCGGCATCCCGTTCATCCAGAAATCAATTTTCTGTCTAACCTCCGCAGCGGTGACCCCTCCCTTTGACACCATCAGGATAGAGTTCAGCGGAAAGCTCACGCCACCTCTACCGAAATACCCGTAGTATTGCATCGTGTCTGCGTGGCTTACGTCAATGTCCGCGGTAAGGAATCTATAATAACGAAATGGAAAAAAAGATCTATCACGTGGGAGATTTGCTACCATTGGGCAGACGATTTTAAAATAGGTGGTGATTTGATTAATTCGGTTTGAGTATTGGACCTATCCAGTTTATCCATCCATCATATGACGTCATAACTAACTACGTGACGAAAAGAGGATGATGTTATAATCATGACGTCATGAATGAATCGATTTAGTCCGTCTTTAACGCTTAATAGACACGTTGTATGAATTGTATCTTTACTATTTAATAAACATTATGTCGAATATTTTGAAACTAATTTGAATGGACGCTGTTGCTGTCATAGGTAGCAACAGGACCCAGACATTTTTTTTGCCGAAATATTCAACTTAATATTTATTAAATCGTAAATGATTTTACAGTTTTCTTTTTCTGGTTAAAAGGGTTAACGGAAGTGAGTAATCTCACCTTTCACGGAGCTGATTAGGGTCGCCATTACCGTGAGTGGTCAGCAGCCAGCGCCATCTAGCGAACATGTCACCCACTTCCGGTAAAGCGTAGGTTCGCGTATGATTGTAGGAATCATAAGCATCCTGAAAATATTCCACGAATTTAAATTAGTAGTTTTTTAATTTTTGTTATTTTCTAGCTATCGAAAAACCACAGACCCTTACATATATGTAGGCCTACCATTTAACGTTCGTATTTTACTAAAACAGAAAGAGAAATCTAATTGTATGACGAAATTCTAAAACCCGGGTAGAGTTCGGTTCGCCAACTATTGTCAGTTTGTTGGTTTACTGAAGACGCGCGGTTCTTATGCCCAATCGAACGCTGTTTAGTCAACTATAGTTCGTTGGTACCCGATTCCCCATTGAATTACTATTGCAGAAAATTTGGAGTCGGATGCGGTCTCGGTTAATCTTATCTGCCGTCTGTTTGTTTTGATGGCCTATGGCTATGGATTATTTTGTCCGCTAAGATGTCAAAAAAATCGTTCCAGACGTCAAAAAGAGTCCATATGAGATAAGGTGGGGGGGGGGGGGGGGGGGAAACGGGCATTGGGAACATTGACATACAATAGGAAAGTATAATTTCACCAGACTTAATTTATTTAGTGAAATATTTACACTTTTATATGCATTTATTCGTGGCAAGCGAGCTATGTCCGCTATTTTGAAATTAACGCAAATTTCGTACAGACCATTTGGAACCGAGCTCGAGTCTCGGTCGGCTATAGTTAACTAGCTAGCTAACTATTTCAAGTTCAGTTGGTGCCTAGTTAACTATAGTTAACTTTGGTTAGCGAACCGAACTTGATCCTAGTGCGTTATTTTAACCATTTAACTACTGGATTTCCATTGTCCAAAATTAAAAAAAATTATATATAGAAATGCAGACTATACACGAAACTGCTGAATATATGAAATTAATTTGACTGGAAGATCTTAGTCAAATTAGTTTCAAAATAATCAACGAGTTATTGAATATTTTGAAATTAATTTTACTGGAAGCTCCTAGTTAAATTAGTTTGAAAATAATCAACGAGCTGTTTTTTAATATTTTGAAATTAATTTGACTGGAAGCTCCTAGTCAAATTAGTTTCAAAATAATCAACAAGCTGTTGAATATTTTGAAATTAATTTGATTGGAAGCTCCTAGTCAAATTAGTTTCAAAATAATCAACGAGCTGTTGAATAGTTTGAAATTAATTTGACTGGAAGCTCCTAGTCAAATTAGTTTCAAAATGATCAACGAGCTGTTGAATATTTTGAAATTAATTTCACTGGAAGCTCCTGGTCAAATTATGTTCAAAATATTCAACGAACCCGTTTTTATCATGTAGAATGATGTCATTTCCGATCTGTGGGGTCGTGAGAATTAAGGAGTTAAAACACGGCAATTCACCTTTCCAGTTTATCCATCCATCATATGACGTCATAATCAAGTGACGTATATACAGACGTCATAATCATGGCGTCATGAATGATACGAAATATTCCGTCTTTAACGCTTAATAGGCCGACACGTTGTACGAATTGTATGTCTTTGCTATTTAATAAACATGCTGTTGAATATTTGGAAACTAATAGTCAACGGCTTACCTGCATAGTTTTCTGGAAACTGATAGTCAGTGAGTTCAGAAATCGATCTATCCCAACACGAGCGTGGTGTGGGTGGAGCTTAGCTATAGATGGGCGGGGCATAGCTAAAACTGGAAAGGTCCATTAATGATTAAGCCGTCAATCCAGTGGGTAATGGATGAATCCAGATTTAGCTATATCCTGCCCATCTCTAGTTAAGCTCCACCCACACCTAGCTCGCGTTGGGATCGATCGATCCCTGAACTCCATGACTATCAATTTTCAGAAAACTATCCAGGTAAGCTTACAGGGTAATGTTGCTGCATATGGCAGCAACACATCACAGTTGCAGTTTTAGCAACTTAGTTTCAAATATTCAACAGGTTTTTCTTAAATAGTAAAGTCATACAATTGGTACAACTTGACGAACTATTAAGCGTTTATGCCATAATTTTATTAAATCATTCATGACGTAATTGATTATGTCTTAAGCCTACATGTGACGTAGTTGATTATGAGTCATGTGATTGATCGATATACTGAATTAATCAGTTACTAACCAGGTCCAAGTCGTTTCCTTCCTTCAACTCTTCGTCCTCCAGATTATAATCTTCAAACATGTAAGCGCTGTGTCGAATATAAAACCCATCCACGCCTTTGTTCAGCCAAAACTTCAAGATGTCCTAGATATAGGTAAGCATAAAACATTACTTTGCCGCTGCTGCTGCTGCTGTTGTTGCTGCTGTTGCTACTATCGTCGTCGTCGTCGTTGTTGTTGTTGTTGTTGTTGTTGTTGTTGTTGTTGTTGTTGTTGTTGTTGTTGTTGTTGCTGCTGTTGCTATTGCTACTACTACTACTACTGCTGTTGTTGCTGTTGCTGCTGCTGCTGCTGTTGCTGCTGCTGCTGCGGCTGCTGCTGCTGCTGCTGCTGTTGTTGTTGTTGCTGTGTGTTGTTGTTGTTGTTGCTGTTGCTGCTGCTGTTGCTGTTGTTGCTGTGTGTTGTTGTTGTTGCTGCTGCTTCTGCTGCTGATGTTGTTGTTGCTGTGTGTTGTTGTTGTTGCTGCTGCTGCTTCTGCTGCTGATGTTGTTGTTGTTGCTGCTGCTGCTTCTGCTGCTGATGTTGTTGTTGTTGCTGCTGCTGCTTCTGCTGCTGATGTTGTTGTTGTTGCTGCTGCTGCTGTTGCTGTTGTTGCTGTGTGTTGTTGTTGTTGCTGCTGCTTCTGCTGCTGATGTTGTTGTTGTTGCTGTTGCTACTGCTGGTGTTGTTGTTGTTTTTGTTGTTGTTGCTGCTGTTGCTGCTGTTGTTGTTGTTTTTGTTGTTGCTGCTGCTGCTGCCGCTGCCGCTGCCGCTGCCGTTGTTGTTGTTGTTGTTGTTGTTGTTGCTGCTGCTGTTGTGTTGCTTCTGCTGATGCGGTTGTTGTTGATATTGTTGATAGTAACAGTGGTGGTGTGGTTGTAGTAATGATGGTGGTGTCGGTGGTAGTAGTGGTGTTGATGGCAGCTGCGGTGGTGGTGCTACTGCGGTAGGCTCGGGGTGTTGTTGGTGGTGATGATGGTGTGGTATTGGTGGTGGTTCTAGAGATGAAGCTGGAGGCAGTGGCTGCAGTTGTGGTGATGGTAGTGGTTGTGGTGGCGGCGGCGGTCGCGTTGGCGGTGGCAGCGGTGGTGGCGGCGGCGGCGGTGGCAGTGTCGGCGGTGGTGGTGGTCGATGTCATCAGTGGTGGTGATGGCGATGGCGGCGGCGGCGGCGGCGGCGGCGGTGGTGGTGGTGGTGGTGGTGACGGAGGTGGCAATAGCGGTGGTAGCGGGGGTGCTGATGCTAGTGGTGGTGATGTGGTGGGGGTGGCGGCGGCGGCGGTCACGGTGACCCGTGGCTGTGGCGGCTGTAGTGGTTATATAATTAAACGCACTGGCTCAGGATCTCCCAAGGTTGGGAGATATTTTTTATTTATTTTATTGTCTGAGATTTGTTATGTTTGTTTGATAGAGGCGGTATGGCCTATAAAATATGAATAATATATATCATTCATTCTGAAGGTTTTTGAAGAGTTAATTTCGAATTAACCAAGATGTCACGTAGATTGGAGTTTTTCTTAAAGGCTATCACTGGACGCAAATTGAGAGGTTTTTTCATTTTATCCTGCAATTTATGATATTCATCTTTCAAAATTTCAGAAATTTCAACATTTTTTCGATTGTATGTTAAAGTGAATGGAATAATTTCACGTTGATCAGCAAGACCAGGGTCCACGTTTATGCCACTCGGCCATTTTGTTTTCAGTTGCTTAATCCAAAATGATTCTCGAAGTTTTCTTTGTTTATCAGTCTCTTCGGCCGTAGCAGAAAGAGGCAGTTGCTCAATAGGCATAATTTCAAAGTGTCTATCGACAGAATGACCAGGAAGATTGAAATGTTGAGCTACGTTGGTGTCCTCGTCGTTTCTAATATCGCAAAGGTGTCTAGTTGCTCGCCATCTGAAAGGGCATTTTGTTTCACCGACATACTGCTTTTGGCATAATTTGCAAGATATTAAATAGATAACATTTTTAGAATCGCAATCTAAATTAGACTGAAGTTGGAATTTGCTTTTGTTCTGATAACTGACAAATGTTGACTGATTAGGTAGATAGAGGTCTAATTTACACCTCTTCTTTCCACATTTCTGAGATTGTCCTACGCCTATAATCGGACGATTGTGACGAATTTTGGTAGGCTTTTGATCGGCAGCCTTATCAGTAATAGTTTCCAAATCATGTAAAGTTTCGGATTTTATTTTGCGCAAAAATCGTGTTGAATATCCCCTCGGTTTGAGGGCTTTAAATAAGGTGGAACACGCAGATTCAAAATTCTTTCTATCACTAGAATTTCGGTGAAATCGGATAATCTGTGATTTGATAATACCTTTAAAAGTATGAGGTGGATGGAAAGATTTCTTATGCAGTAGTTGATGGGAATCGGTGGGCTTAAAGAATACTTTGTAATCAAGAAGCCCACTCGTGTTATAATTTACACCTTTGTAGAGAGTAACGTCCAAAAAGTCTACCGACGACTGGTCGATGTTGGCTTTAAGTTTGATGTTAGGATCGTGATTGTTCAAAATAGTGAAAAATTCATCAAACTCTTCCCTCGAATGATTCCAGATCATAAAAATATCATCGAGGTAACGGCGGTAAAATAAGGGCTGCTTAGGACATTTGTTAAGCGCATCTTCTTCCCACTCAGCTACATAGATGTTGGCAAAACTAGGACTAAAACGTTTACCCATAGCGCATCCACAGATTTGTTGGTAGATTTCGCCAGCGAATTCGAAATCATTGCCCTTTAAACTCAGCTCTAGGAGAGCTAATATTTCGCTAGTGGGCCTATTGTTATCAGGATATTTATCAAATGCTCTGCGAACAGAAGTCAAACCCCTTTCGATGTCAATGTTTGTGTACATAGCATCGATGTCGAGGGTTATCAAGAGTGAGTTTGGAGGAACAGAAATTTTGGAGACCTCGGATAGGAAATCCTCAGTGTTGTTCAAAAAGCTGAAATGTCTATTCGCAATTGGTTGTAGGTGGTAATCAATAATTTCACTAATTCGATAAGATTCAGAGCCGCAATCAGAGATAATAGGTCGACCCGGTGGTATCATAGGGTCGGACCATGACTCAATAGGTTTATGAATTTTTGGCAAAAGGTAAAACGTACGTGGATTTGAATCTCGTTTAGCAGTAAGGTATTTAAACTGCTTTTTCGTTATGGCCTTGTTGTCAGCCATTTCTTTAAGGATTCCATTAAATTTATCACAATTATTTTGCCAGAGTGGTTCGTCTAATTTGCGGTAGTGTTTCAGATTACTGAGTTGCCGATGCGCTTCACGAATATAATTATCCTTACGCATTATTACAGTAGCAGATCCCTTGTCAGCAGGCTTTATAATGATGTCATTGTTTTTACGCAAACCTGTTAAGGCTAAACGTTCTTGATATGACAAATTTTGATGATTTTTAGGAAATTCTAAATTTTCAACACGCTCCTTGATAGCTTTTATACTATCAGGGATCGCAGGGTCAACCAACTTCGAGTTAGGTGCCCATCCAGTTTTTTCAACAAAAGGTAGAAAGTTGTTTTTCTTGGAATTTCGAAAAAAGTCTGCTAATTTTACACGGTGAGAAAATTCTTCAATTTCCCATAAGCCATTATCTAAAAGGGCATCTATGTCGACTTTGGGCCGTGGTGTTGGTACATATGTTAGACCTAGATTTAGCAACGATCTTTCTGCTTCAGACAATGTAGAACCAGTTAGGTTAATGATATTACAACCTAGGCCAATTTCTGGGTGGTTAGTACCCTGACCCATAGTTAGTTTAAATTAAGGTGCGATAACCAACTATTATACATCCTATTTGCAGTGCACTCAGTCCAGTGGATGTTGTCCTCAACCACCTGAAATTCAGACACGGGGAGGCTGGGCAGGATAGGGACCTTGGCCCTTAAGGCCTCGACACGGCTATTAACGAATTGTATGTTTCGTTTCTGGGTTGTAGTCAGGTGCTTCGAATAATTTAGTTTGGCAAAGTGAACTTTAGCCTTTGGAAATTTAGAACGCATGGTACTAAACAGATTCTCAATTCTTTGGGAGGTGTCATGCTGAAGTTCGTCCTTATCATTAATTCCGATGTTAAGGATGATACGCTGAGGTTGGAAGACCTCATTGTGTTTTCTAACCATATTCCTAATGTGGTTTATCTTAGCACCTGGATAGATTGCTACCTGCATATCTGGATGAGGTGTCTGATTGATACGAGCTAAATTTGAAGACCCAATCAGCAGAATCTTCTTGTTCAGAGTAGGAAGGCGCCATTCATTCTTGTTATCCACCACGAACCGAAACTTGTAGAAAGACCTATGCTCTTTGGGTGTATCCCTAGGCGTAGGTTTGGGCTTAGGTGTGGGCGTAAATTTAGGTTGTGGTGGCATGGACCTCGGCGTCGACGATCTGGTCTTTTGACCAGGTCGGTCAGTAGCTGCTCTCTGTGGAAGGGGAGGAAACTCGACTGGGGACAGTGGCGAGACCGGAAGTGGGATCTGACTAGGATCCACATGAGCGGGCACTGACGGTGACCATGCTGGCAGTGGAATCAGGAGCGGATCCACCACAGGAGACTGCAGGGGGAACACTGGTGAGCTCTGGTTATTCACCCGCTTAACTACTGGGGGACTCTCAGTGGGTGACCTATTCCGTTTCCGATTTGATTGTGGGATGACTGGTACGGTCAAGGCTGACCTTGCAGTCGGTGTGCCTGGTAGGGCCACAGAGGGCCCTGCAGTTGATGTTCCTGGTAAGGTCACAGGTGACCCTACAGGGGGTGTTGTACTATGGCAGGTTCTAAAATGTGGATCAAAAGGTCTGATGAAATCATAAAACTGATCAATTGATGAAGAATGAAACTTCCTGCCATAGTTATTTCGGGCCCAATTTATTGCTGTGGTCTTCGCTCTACCTAATTCTAAATTTGGTTTGGACTGAGCTTCGATGAGGAGCGACATAAGACGACCTAGCTGGAAATTATAGTGACTAATGTTAACCTGGACTAAAGATATGGCCCATTTCAAATTTGCTGCTAAGATGTCCTTACGGACCTCGGCGTTTGGCATCGCTGGTTTACAGAAGAAATTCTGTCTCTCTAACTCTGACACTTTCCAGCTCAATCCAGGAGGCAAACTGCCCCTACGTACATGAGCATTCAAGATGCCAAGGTGGTGAAAACATTGTATAATCATGTAGTAACACTTGGTTAGTGCAGCCTGGGCAGATGGCGGGCGACTGTCGTTAGACCTCCTGTCATCCCGTCTTCTACTCTTGCTAACTCCAGCCATAATGTTACTAGTTAGATAATTCAATGTTTCTGCCACTAAAATCTACAAGAATACCAAAAAATTGAGGGGACCTAATGGAATCGTGAACCAAGGGAAGTCTATCGAATTACAAGCCTAACAAAATCTACAAGCGCATCAAAAATCTACCGCTGAAAAAAAGAAGGTTATGATTAAGCATGTTAATATTTAAATAATTCATATAAACTATTAAAGGATAATTGTGTATATTACCAATAATCCTATGCACCGTCGTGAAGTGGGCGACCGGTTTCGACAAGGTTTGTCAGCTTCAGGCCACAGAACAAAGGTGTTGGTGGTGTTGGTTGTGGTGGTGATGGGAGAGGTTATCAGTGGTGCTGGGGGTAGTGGTGGTGGTGGTTTTGTTGTTGTGTTGTTGTTGTTGTTGTTGTTGGTGGTGGTGGTGGTGGTGGTGGTGGTGGTGGTGGTGGTGGTGGTGGTGGTGGTGGTGGAGGTTTTGTTGTTGGTGGTGCTGGTGGTGGCGGCGGTGAAGGCGGTGCGTAGATTTGAGTCGTTGCATGGTATGCCTCATACCTCTAGTTCTTGCTGCACATCCGTGTTTCTCAGATTGAGATCTGGTTCTGTTTGCAGGAATTGATGCATATAGTCTTGGCTACGGTTTACCGCCTTCGTCCACGCTGAACCGTCATACACTGATTTCTGCCGAGAGTACCACAACATAAATGTGATAATTACAATGATTCTGTTAATAGCAGCTACATCAAACAGATTTCAGAGAAACCTGATGTCTTTAACGATAATAGAGGAATAGCTATTCCCCGCCTATTTCTAGCTAAGCTCCACCCACTTTTACACGTGCTAAGATCTATTTGAAACTGTGAAACCGAAATTCTCAGAATCTAAATTTCAAGGTAAATTTGCAGGTGAGAGACTAATTGGCTAGCGAGCTGTTGCTCCCAGTCAAATTAGTTTCAAAATATTCAATATATATGTTTATTAAATGGTACATCCATGTTCGTGTCTGAGGCTACGGCATTCTGATTGTAAAAAGGCAGTTAACAAATGATGTAATTGATTATGACGTCAGATAGTTGAGTGACAGATCGGATCTTTCCGTTAACAGAAGAGCAGAATAGTGCGATAACAGTAACCAGCAATATTGAAAACCAAACTCGCGACAACACACTGATGATCACGTGACCACCAGTAGTGTTTTCTACAAGCACGTGGTATCTTAATTCATATGTTCAATAGTGTGATCTAAGCCCCTCACACAAACTTACTGTTGCTAGGTATTTGAACAGATTCTGAGAATGAATTGTTGACTTTAAAAAAAGTCAAAATAGAATTTTGAACAGAATACAGATTAGTAAAATATTGATTCGTTCTTCACACAAAGCTACTGATGTTATTTCGACTTTTTTGTGATGTTATTTCGGCTCTGTAGTTTTCTGCACACTGCCATTTGTTCTGTACTGTTACGGAAATCCCACCTTTTCAGTGAGGCGCACCAGGTTATCTTGGTTATATAAATAGTCAATATCTGTCAGTAGTATGTGTCCAAACGAATACCAAATCTGTATTCTGCAAATCAAGCGACTCAAACACCACGTGAGCTTATGCCGTGGCGACTACCCGTCGTCAGCCCGTCGTCAATACATTAGCATTTCCCTTTAAAACGACTACTTCACAAGAACCACTGGGTCGATTTCAATTATTTTGGCAGGAATCATCTCTAGTTTAGGATTGTTCAAACGAAGCCGATCGACCAATTTCGCAAGCGGACATCTTGGATTTTGTCCGATTTTTAGAAACGCCTTTAAAAATCTTATCCAATACCGCTTGGTCAATCCATTTCAAAACTCATGAAACATCATCTAGGGGAAGAGCTAAGCCACGTTTGTTCAAGAGAACTTGATTGACCAAATGGTTCGACGGACATCTTGGATGACCTAGCCAGAACTACTGAAGGGATCGATCCCAAATTTGGCAGATATGATTATGGACTAAGTGCCATTAAAGTTTGTTCAAGGGAAGTTGATATGTAGTAAAACATGGCCGCCGTGGACCAATCAAACTGTAGCGTGTTTGGCGGCCATTTTGGACTTTTTATTTGATGGATTTTGAAGCCGAATTTGGCTTTATATAGGTTTTCGATGTTGATTTCAAATTTGCCACTTTCGAAACTGTCGGCTAGACGGTTTGGCGGCCATCTTGGATCGTTTTGCCGCCAAAAATCAATAAGAAATTTAAAATGTCTTCTCGAGAACCACTGGGCCAATTTCAATTATATTTGGCAGGAAGCATCCTTAGGGAGTAGAAATCCAGTTTTGATCCAACAAAATCGGTCGGCCTATTTGGAATGTGGCCATCTTGGATTTTGGCCAATTTTTAAAAAGGTCTTTAAAAAATCTTCTCCGAAAACGATTGGGTGTTTGATTCAAAACTGGTGAAAGATCATCTATGGCAAGAGCTGAGCCAGGTTTGTTCAAAAGGAACTTGATTGGTAAAATTGTTCGGCGACCATCTTACATGATCTAGTTTTCGCGAAAATTACTTCTCCAGCACCACTAAGCAAATTTTGGAGATATGATTAGGGACTAAGGGCCATTAATGTTTGATACGTACAATAAACATGACCACCTTGGATCAATCACACTGATTTAGCCTGTTTGGCATCCATCTTGGATTTTCTGAAAATTTCTGAAACACTCATATACAAGACTACCTATTAACCGCTAGGCCAATCTTAATAAATCTTGGCTAAACCTTCACAGAAATTATCAGATTCTAAATTTGGTGACGGCAGATGAATCTCACAACTGACAGAATACTCACAAATTTTTTACCAATTTTCGGATCCCCAAATTAAGTCAGACATTTATAAATCTTTTGACCCACCTGCAAAAAGATCATCGAACCATCCGGAAAGCGATCATCGACCCACCTGAAAAACGATCATCGACCCACCTGGAAAACAATCATCGACCCACCTAGAAAGCCACAACACCTGGCTTATGAGAGCAGTATTCGTTACCTTACCCAGTTGTTTCGTGGTGTGCTGGCGTTCTGCCTTTCTGCCCAGACATAATAGTTCCTATGCGGGTTATCGAGTGAGTCTGACGCTGAGCTCGCCACAAACCATGGGTGTGTGACACCGGTGTGATTTGGAATGAAATCAAGGATGAGGTACAACCCTGCGAAAACATTGCAATCAGCATTAAGGTGAATTTGGCTTGATAAATCTATAATCAGCATTAACGTGGTCATGCCATGATAACATTGCAAGCATAATGAATGAATCCGATCGGCCACTCAAATATCTGACGTCATAATCAATTATAAAATACATTTTAGCTGACATCGCAATTAAAATGGCGTAGCTTCGTTAGAAAACTCGAAAAATCCGTCATGACAGTGTACAGCATGTTCATGGTGAATTTACAGTCTAACCCCTCTTGTGTCAACAGCGCCTCAAAGCATTTAAAATACTACTTGATATAATTAAACATTTTGATAGTCAATATTTGTCAAGATATTTTAATTTTAGAAGAGTATATTTTGTAAATTTACCACTGAATTTTTTTCAAAGTTCCGGTATTAAACTGACCGCGTAACGGCGTATATACATAACTGGGTAATTCCACAACTACGGGACAAACTGATGTCCCTGTGGTGATGTGTGAATTGGGGAAGAATAAAAACAAATCAACACTTCTTAAATAATTGCCTAGTATATAGGAGATAATATCCACACAATATAGAATAAATTGTTTCGGTGAAAAAAATTTCTATGATGGAAGTCTATGCAAAATGTCAACTCTGTTACGGTCCCCAGATACTGTAAACAGTGTTACATGCTAACACATAACTTTGTCCACCCTACCTAATGGTCCATTTTATTTTACAGTGGTAAAGAAATATTCAAACTTTCATATGAAACTAATGTTTAACCCTACTATTAAAAATATTTATAAAATATGACAGCCCATGGCTTTGTCCCCGAAGTTTATGTCAACTCTGTTACAAGGTAATACAGAAGTGGTTTGTCTTAGATATGGGAAGTAATTCGAAAGAAAAACATTTTGAAGAGTTACTTCCCTTGCGTATATGTCCTCTAAAGTTTAGTAGATCATAAATTCAAATACACTAAAGTCGGTAGATCGCTTGAAAGGTAAGTATCAGTGAGCGTACCTTTATTCTGTGTCAACACTGTTACATACATATATAAAAATTTTTTGGCCAATATGTGAATTCACTTTTATACGTGACTTAAGAGTATTGTTTACATAAATATTATACCATGTCAAAATATTTCCACATGGATGCAACCATATTGGATTCCATATAAGGAAAATTTGTCAACCCTGTTATTGTCAACACTGTTACGACGGCTAAAGTAACAGAGTTGACTGTGCATAACAGTATTGACATTTTTGGCCAATTTGACAAAAATATTTCACCTGCAACTCATAATTAGTTGGTACAATAGTCTGCATGCATGCATACATGTACATTCTAGGCTGTCAGTCATTTGAGCGATTTCTGACAAAGCTGGTCAAGTCAAAATCATAGCGTATCACATATATTTTACGTGATGTGCATAGATCTGTCATTAATCAAGTTTTTCTGTCTGTATGTTTGTCTCTCCATCAACATTGGATAAAAATATCCCACCTTTAAAATTATTATTATTATTAGGAATTTAATTAGGCCTATGCATGGGGCTGATTGTCAGTAGCGTAATTTCAGGGGGGGGGGGGGGCAATGTATGGAATATTTTCTGGAATTTTAATTTAGATGGTCAACAAATACAAATTTTGTGACAAAAGGGGGGTATGGCCTCATGCCCCCCCCCAAAAAAAAATACGCCACTGCTGATTGTGGATGGGGGATATGGGGTGGTGAAGGGGAGGGGGGGGGGGGGGTTGTGTTCTGCCAGAATATAGAATATAGTAAATACAAGATGTTTCACCTCTAGCGAGCACAATGCTAATTTCCATGCCTAGATTGTGGGAATGTACAATTTTTACACAGAGCTAAGCTAAACATGCATTAACACTAGTTTAGCATCATTAGTAGTTAAATGCCATGAGATTAAATATTGCTAGCTATAACAATGTTGACGGTAATAATAATAATAATAATAATAATAATAATAATAATAATAATAATAATAATAATAATAACGACGACGACGACGATGATGACGATGATGTCTGCTTTGATGATGACAGTGACGCAGACGATAATGATCGTGGTGGTGGTGGTGCTGCTGCTGTTGCTGATGATGATGATGACGATGATGATGGTCATGATGATGATGGTGGTGATGATGATGACGACGACGATGATGACGGCCATGATGACGATGATGGTGGTGGTGATGATGATGATGATGATAATCATGATGATGATGATGATCATAATGAAAATGATGATGCTAATGCTGGTGATGGTGATGGTGTGGTGATGATACTGATGACGACGATGATGATGATGATGATGATGGTCATGATGATGATGATGATGATTATGATGGTAATGATGATGATGATGATGATGGTGATGATGATGATGGTCATGATGATGATAATGATGATGGTCATGATGATGATGGTGGTGATGATGATGGTGACGATGACGGTCATGATAATGATGATGATGACACTGATGATGATGATGATGGTGTTGATGATGATGATGATGATGATGATGCTGATGATGATGATGATGATGATGACGATGGGCATGATGATAGGCCTAATGATGATGTTGATGATGGTGAGGATGATGATGAAGATGATGATGACAGCGACGACGACAATGGTCATGATGACGACGACAATGATGATGATTAGCAACCACATTAACATTAGGCTATAATTTTGATTACAGCCATCAGTATGCCATCGATGAGCGCAGCAGATAAACAGCGGCTATACCGAATGCGCAGAGATGCAGATCCCTTGCGAAGAGAACGCTATTTGATCAATGAAAGACGAGCATGGCAAGCGCGAAAAGATTCTGGGAAGGTTAAGACTCTTGCTCAGCTCTCTGAACGAGAAAAACGTAATAAGCGAAAATACTGGAAGAAGGCACAGGCTAGGTCACGAGAGCAAAGGTCCAAGAATGCTCTTCTTGCTGAGACGTTGTCACCACCTTCTACTCCAGATGCATCTGCTGCAGATGCATCTGCTCTTGAAACTCTAAATAGTACTGTAGACAGTGCAAAATTACGAGGCCGAAAACGGGTAAAGAAAATGAAATCAAAGTTGTACCGAGAGTTGTTTACCATGCGGATTGCTTTGCGAAAACAAACGCGCAAAACTGATATGTACAAAAAACGTTTGCAGAGATTAAATGAAAAAACTAAAAATAATATGCTCCAGAAGGACTCTCCCCGGTCGAAAACAAAGAAAGTGCTTAGTGAACGTAATTCTAGTGAGAAAGTTAGAAAAACATTAACATTCCATTATGCCTTAATAAGGGAACTACGAAATAAGTACACACAGAAACACTCAAATAAAGAAAAACAAATAATTTCCAAGGTTATCAAAGGAAACGTACTGAAAAAATACAAGCTATTGGAAGAAGCTAGACGGAGCTTTGGATTTTCAAGAAAACGGTTTAAGACTAACTGCAACCACCCACGTGGATTGGGCTACCACCGAAAACAACAACGGAACCTAAAACGGCATCTTGTGAAAGGGAAAATACAACATTTCCTTGAACAGGACATTAATTCTAGGGCAACGTCTGGGAAAAAGGAAACGATAACTCAAAGTGGTGTAAAAATGCAAAAACGATTTCTCTCCAAATCCCTCAGAGACTTACACAAAGATTTCTGCATTGTGAACCCTTTTACACCCGTTTCCTACTCTGTGTTTTGTTACTTGAGACCTTTTTGGATTATGCATCCGCGAATTAATGACAGAGAAACATGTCTTTGTAACTTGCACGAGAACTTGAATTTTCAATACCAACGACTGGTTCAACTTGGCATTCTGAAACAGTCGAGCTTAGACACTCTAGTTGAAAAAATTGTTTGTGACAGAACAAATAAACTTTGCATGTACAGAGAATGTGCAAAGTGCAAGGACATGTCTCTCTTATTTGACCTCCAAAACTATACACATGATTCAAGTGTATGGTTCTGGAAGTGGGGGGTCAAGAGCGAGGAGCGAGAAAAGTTACAAAAGGGTGAAAAGGTCAAGTTCGTTGTGAAAGTAACTAGAAAGGAAAAAGTGGATGACACTTTAGGGAATTTAATTAAGTCATTCCAGGAAACTCTCAAACAAAAATTTACTAAACATGTATATAACCACCAAAACCAATACAGGTGGTATAGGAAACTGGTTGATAACACGTGTAATGCCTCACCCAATGATGCCCATTGCGACCAGAACGTTAGCGCAGAAGGGGAGGTCATTATACATATTGATTTTTCGGAGAACTACCAATGTAAATTTGCTGCAGAAGTCCAGTCTGTCCATTTCGGTGCATCCAATTGCCAAGCAAGTCTGCATACAGGTATTATGTATTGCAGAGATAAAAACACAAGTCCGACTATTAAGGTGCCATTCTGTACAATTTCATCGTCCAAACGTCATGACCCATCTGCAATTTGGGGACATTTAGATCCGATTTTAAAGCATATACGCACAGAATTTCCTAATGTTTCAACCGTTCATTTTTTTAGTGACGGCCCTACAACTCAGTACCGAAATAAAAAGAACTTCTATCTGTTCTCAAATGTAATATATGATTTTGGGTTCCAAGAAGGCTCATGGAATTTGTTTGAGGCTTCCCATGGGAAAGGTGCCGCTGATGGTATTGGGGCAGCCATTAAGCAGCGTGCCGATAGATTGGTGTCAACAGGAACTGACATTCCTGATGCGTTTTCTCTATTCAACTGCATGATCAATTCTGATACAACTATCAAATTGTTCTACATCAGGGACTCTGATATAGATAAATTTGACGATAGCATACCTGCTCAACTCACAGCCATTCCCAATACTATGCAATTACACCAGCTTGTCACAAGTGAACGAAACATTGTACATTGCCGTGTTTTAAGCTGTTTCTGCTCATACCCACACTTCTGCCAATGTCATACACCATTGGTTAAGTCTTTTGACACAAGTGCCATGAATCGAACAAAGACCTCACAGAATGTATGTATAAGTGAAAATACTGCTGAGGACACTGTTTTTTATGGCAAACCAGAAATGGCAGAGCCTGGAGTGTGGTGTATAGTGCAATATGATGATTGCCTGTACCCTGGCATTGTGTGTAACATTGATAATGATGACGGAAGCATTGAAATCAATGTCATACACAAGTCAGGGCAGAATAAATTTGTTTATCCCAAAAGGCCGGATAAAATATGGTATTCAGTCAATGATGTTCTTTGTACGATTAATGAGCCGACTATGGGTAAGCGGTTTCTGTCACTAGACAAGAAAGTATGGGATGATTATTTTGCTTAGATTAACAGTTATGCCTGCCAAATCTTGCTATGAATTTGTAGTTGTTACAGGTGATGCATTGCGTGTTTGTTCAGTTTGAATATAGTTAATTAAAGATGTTTCCTTCAAAATAACAATTTGTCCCGTCAACTCTGTTATATATGTCCACACTGTTATGTCTATGTCAACTCTGTTGCAATGCATACTTTTATTAACATTCTGAATATGCATCTCTCCATTCAAGATGTTATTATCAAATATTGTATGGCTAGTCAATGTGCTTATTTAATGCAAGTTGTTTCACAGATTGCTTACTAATAATTATCAGGAATGTGAAAATTCTAAATGGTGTTCAACATAATTTATATGCACAAGACATATATAGCCATGTGTAAGTTTAAATTACAGATACAATAGATTTATGTTATGATGCGTCTTAATATCAATTATCTGAACATATTCAGACATACATTAGGTGTTTAAATAGCAAAAGATTTGACATTATTAAAATTTTGGATTGTAACAGGGTTGACACAATATTGTACAACCCATTATTCTACTGAAGCTGCCCACCGTTATCGTGATAATCCATCGTGGCCATATATATATTCCGTTAGTAAACATATTCCTCTAACAAATTACACCAATGGCATTGACATGGCTCACTTTAGCAATTTTGATTTTTGCCAACTACAGATTGTCCCATAGTTGTGGAATTACCCAACTAGAGCATGATATATATAGACGCATATATGTTACTGAAAATGCGCATGGATTGGCCTGAAAGGGCCTGAATTAAAACAAGGCAAGGGTTTGCTGGATATTAGACAAGTAATTTGAAAATAGAACACAAGCGTGGAACAAGAAACCCTTGTTGTACAAGTTGGACTTGTTAGCTACGGATCATGCGTGTCACGTGGGTATCACGTGGTATTTTGGCGATTGATAGACGTTATTGAAAAAAATAGAGGGAAACATTTCTAACTATGCCCCGCCCATCACTAGCTAAGCTCTATTTCACGTTTTGCCCGTTTTGGGATCGATCGAACTCTGAACTCCCAGAATGCCAGTAGCATGGTAACTATACAGGTAAGCCGTTGAATATTTTAAAACTAATTTGACTAACATACAATTCGCACGATTGGCGTACTATTCAATGGTCCTGAGGGACCTAAATACGAATTTTGATTGCGTCGTCAGCAATTACGGGATATCATATACTTGAGTGACAGATCGGATCTATTCATTGCCAAATCAATGTTGATTGCGCATACACGGCACTCCTAGCCTGAACGAGTACCACCACACCCCAATAGATGAATCGCATCGGTGACTCAAGCAGATAATATCATAACCAATTACGTTACATACATTGTATAGGCTGACATCACAGTCAAAATGCGTAATGAATGGCGTATCTAGCCCCGTCATCAATATTGAATAGTCGGTCAAGAATACAAATTGTATGTCTTTGATGAATTTTCAATTTAATAAACATTCTCTGCTGAATATTTTAAAACTAATTTGACTTCTTAAATACCCACCAGCATTTGATCCACTTAACAGGTTTACTGTATAGAAATACGTGTTTATTTGTTAGCGTCCTACCTTTTTCGTGTGTAGCGTTGATCAATGACTCAAACTCTTCCATGGTACCATAGTCCCTGTGAATCGCTTTGTGGTTTGTGATGGACAGGTCACTGGGTAGTTCATACGCGTAGATGGAGCTTAGCATTAAGGCGTTTACACCAAGCTCTTCCAAATAGTCCAGCCGGGATATGATCCCTGATAGGGAAAGAAATAACATACACTTTCTGTTTAATGTGGATCATTCGCAATGGAGGGATGCGATCCGTCACTCAAATAGGTCACTAATTAGATGTCGTCACAATAAGAATGGTATAGCTGCGCACGGAACTCGAAATTACCGTCAGAAAAGTGTAGAAATTGTAAGAATTTTGTGAATTTACAATTTAATAGGCCAAATATTGTTTAATAATTTGAATCTAATTTGATTTGGAGCTGCTGTGGCCATATTATGAACCGATAGCTTATCTGGTTAATTGCCTTGAAATTGGGATTCTCTGAATTCAGCCTCCAAATTATATATGACCTAATCACGCGTACAATGTGGGCGGGGTTTAGCGAGCAATAGGCGTGGCAAAGCTAGAAATGGACGCTTGTATTGCGGCATTAAGCCTTTAACACTCATATCAGCCAAAAACGACTTCTGCAGTGGTCTTGAGAAATGTCCATTTTCAGACCAAGAGGACACTATTTTTGGAAATTTCCCTCTGGAATAAGCGAGCCAGTCATTCCAGTGGTAAATTTTCCAAAAAGTTGTTGTTTCATCAGTATAAGAGCAACGTCTTACTTCCGAATTGATATTTCAGAAAATAAATACTGTAGATCGAGCTGCGGAGAACCCATTACTAACACCAAGTCTTCTGATATTTCAGAAATTTAAATTACATTCATTTTGATATAATTATAGCTGTTTATTTTAGAAACAACGTTGCTGTAAGATGTTGCTCTCTATGACAGTTTCTATAGCAACACCATTTTTCAACTTTATTGTTAAAAAAATGTGCACCAGCCGTTCGTCTACTGATTCAGTAGCAATAGAGGAATCCAGATTATTGATCATTCATATGACGTCATAACTAACCACGCCACCCGTAGGCTGACGTCATAATCAATTACGCAATGAACGACGCGATTTAGTCCGTCATAAAAGCTTGATAGTCCGTCAAGTTGTAAGAATTGTATGTCTTTACTATTTCATGAAAATTATGTTCAATATTTTGAAACTAATATGACTGGACGCAGTTCCTGCCATAACACAGCAACAGCACCCAGTTAAATTGGTTTCAGATAATTTAACAGCTTACCTGTATAGTTTTCTGGACATTGAGATTCATGGAGTGATGGGATCGATCGATCCCAACACAGGCAAAGCATGGGAGGATCTTAGCTAGAGATGGGCGTGGCATATCTAAAACTGGACTGATCCATTAACCTTTTGACATCAATGTGATGTGGATAAGAAATATGCCTGCCATGATGAGATTGTTAAAATTTATAATCCATGAAAAATTTAACAAATTTAAGTGATTCGATGGACGGATCCGATCTGTTACACAAGTATATGACGCCATAATCAATTATATCATATGGAGGCTGACACCTCAGTCATAATTGACGGCGACTACTCCTGTCATGAAGCTTCGAAAAATACGTCAAGTGTACGAATTATATATCTATGGTGGATTGACTATTTAATAAGCATTGTGTTAAATATTTTGAAACTAATTTGACTTGAAACAACACCATATCAGATTAATTTTTTCAAAATTTTCAACAGCTTACCTGTATAGTTTCCTTGAAATTGGGATTCTCGGAATTCAGGGTCCAATGTACAAACGTAGATCGCAACACACGCAAAACGTGGGCGGTGCTTAGCTGGATATGGGCGGGTTATAGCGAGAAATGGGCCCCTCTGGTGCTGGGTGGCTCTCCAATGCATGTCGATTTAAAAAACGCAAGGGAAAGAGTATACATGTGTATGTATGTATGCATGAGCGTGCGTTCTTACCTTGCAAATCGCCAATACCATCATCATCACTATCTTGGAAACTGCGAACGAAGATCCGATAAAAAACACCCTTCTGCCACCATTTGACACTAAGTGGGGCTTTACAGCGAGGGTGAACAACAATCAGGGCGATGACAGCCGCGATCAAAGCCAGCCAGGTGAGGAGCACGAGGGCTATGCACACCCTTCTCATATTCTTCCATAGAGGCTTGCACGAGTGAAGGAGAAGCTCGTCCTTGCCCATACCAGCGTACGGCTTCCCTACCGCTATGAATTCCCCCACGCGTCCCTCCGTTTCATCCTGTTTCGCTGATATTGGGTTGTCCTTGGAGATGGTCGAGTACCCGTCACCCTGGTCTTTCGTGGGTTCCTCTGGCATCGGCTGTTTGTCGCTAGGATTCAGGTCGTATGAATAGGCTTGATTGACAAAAAAACCGCGCGATTTCATCGTATTATCCTCGCTGTATAGAGAAATATCATCGATACAGATTTAAGCTCTTTCAATCCGAAACCGGCCTAAACCAGCTTCTGCAGTGGTCTTGAGAAATGTCCATTTGCAGGTTGTAAAAAAAGTCTTCAGTTGGCCTGCAAATAGCCATTTTTACTAAGCAAATATCTTTATTTTCTTATTTATATTTAGCCTTTAAAGGGTTACATAACACGATATCTGAAAATCAATGAAGGGATTCGATTCGTCATTCAAGTATCTGACGTCATCATTATAAAATTACACGTGTCAGCTATCAAGTAATAAATATTCTGTTGAATATTTTAAAACAACTTATTTGTCACCCAGTCAAATTGGTTTCAAAGTATTCAATAGCTTCCATGTATAATTACCATGAAGATTAGATTCTGGGACTTCGTGTTTCATAGCTTCAAATCTATTCTATGACATGTACAAAGTTAGCGGAGCTTTTTGCTAGAAATGGGCGGTGCATATTTAGAAAGGAATCCCTCCATTGTTTAGAAAGCTATCGCCACCTATTGGACAACTATATAAATCAGTGGCATTAACTCTATGCATCGGTTACAGTACTAAGTGTATCATTCTCATTACCTCCCCTTAGCGACCGACACACATTGGAAATCTGTGGATTAAATAGGATCCAGCCAATCCAATTTGTTTTTGCATTTAGCCAAAAATGAACTTACGACAAGCGTGCAGTCGAGCGAACTGACGACGGACGGTCTTGTACGGTATTCATAGAATTGACAGGATTCACACTTGAATGAGTGCAATCGGTCGAGTATCTGTAGAGATTGCCTGGTGCATATATCAGTTAACCGTTTTGTGCCAACTTAAACCTTTAATGGACAACTGACCAAAAAACTACTTTGCAGTGGTCTTCAGACATGGCTATTTGAAAGGCCTACGTAAGAGTATTTTTTGAATATTTACTACTAGAAGGACGGGCTCAGTCACGGAGCCAGTGATTCTAGTGGTAAATTTTCAAAACATCTATCTTCTCTCGGCCTGCAGATAGACACTGGCTAAGTAAAAACTTAAATTTTCTATACTATTACTTCTTTAATAGCCAAGCGGCTAAAAAAAATTCAGTGATAAATTTACAAAAATTAGTCTTCTAAAATTAAAATATCTAGAAAAATATTGACCATCAAATTGTTTAATTGATATATCAAATAGTATTTTAAGCGCTTTGAGGCGCTGTTGACACAAGAGGTGTTAATGTTCTAGCTTAGCGGGAAAAGGACAAATGTACAGTAACTGAACAAATCGCCCTCCCAGTGAACTCGTTTGACTATAGAAATATGTCGATCATTGGCATCACTCACATATATTATTTCTGGTGAAAGATATCACACCATATGCAGTCCATGTCACCACATGTATGGTAATGGCATGGTGTGGCGTGTGTACCAAGCGTCACGTGAGTGTGTATCAAGCATCACGTGAGTGTGTATCGAGCATCACGTGAGTGTGTATCGAGCATCACGTGAGTGTGTATCGAGCATCACGTGAGTGTGTATCGAGCATCACGTGAGTGTGTATCGAGCCTCACTTGAGTGTGTATCGAGCGTCAGGTGAATGTGTATAAAAAAAAATCACGTGAGTGTGTATAGAGCATCACGTGAGTGTGTATCGAGCGTCGCTTGAGTGTGTATCGAGTATTACGTGAGTGTGTATCGAGCATTACGTGAGTGTGTATTGGTCATCATCTGAGTGTGTATCGGGCATCACGTGAGTGTGTATCGAGCGTCACGTGAGTGTGTATCGACCGTCGCTTGAGTGTGTATCGAGCGTCACGTGAGTGTGTATCGATCATCACGTGAGTGTGTATCGAGCATCACGTGAGTGTGTATCGAGCATCACGTGAGTGTGTATCGAGCATCACGTGAGTGTGTATCGAGCATCACGTGAGTGTGTATCGAGCGTCAGGTGAATGTGTATAAAACATCACGTGAGTGTGTATAGAGCATCACGTGAGTGTGTATCGAGCATCACGTGAGTGTGTATCGAGCGTCACTTGAGTGTGTATCGAGCATCACGTGAGTGTGTGTCAAGCGTGAGTGTGTATCGAGCATCACGTGAGTGTGTATCGGGAATCACGGGAGTGTGTATTGCGCATCAGGTGAGTGTGTATCGAGCATCACGTGAGTGTGTATCGAGCATCACGTGAGAGTGTATCCGGCGTCGCTTGAGTGTGTATCGAGTGTCACGTGAGTGTGTATCGAGCATCACGTGAGTGTGTCTAGAGCATCACGTGAGTGTGTATCGATCATCACGTGAGTGTGTATCGAGCATCACGTGAGTGTGTATCGAGCATCAGGTGAATGTGTATCGAGCATCACGTGAGTGTGTATCGAGCATCACGTGAGTGTGTATCGAGCGTCACTTGAGTGTGTATCGAGCATCACGTGAGTGTGTATCGAGCGTCGCTTGAGTGTGTATTGAGCATCACGTGAGTGTGTATCGAGCGTCACTTGAGTGTGTATCGAGCATCACGTGAGTGTGTATCGAGCATCACGTGAGTGTGTATCGAGCATCACGTGAGTGTGTATCGAGCATCACGTGAGAGTGTATCGGGCGTCGCTTGAGTGTGTATCGAGTGTCACGTGAGTGTGTATCGAGCATCACGTGAGTGTGTCTAGAGCATCACGTGAGTGTGTATTGATTATCACGTAAGTGTGTATCGAGCGTCGCTTGAGTGTGTATCGAGCATCACGTGAGTGTGTATCGAGCATCACGTGAGTGTGTATCAAGCATCACGTGAGTGTGTATCGATCATCACGTGAGTGTGTATCGAGCGTCACTTGAGTGTGTATCGAGCATCACGTGAGTGTGTATCGAAAAAAGGTTTCTGCAGGACTATGTCAATTTGCAGATTATGTTTGAACGAGCCAGTCGTTCCAGGAATAAGTTTCCAGCAATAATCTTTTGATCTGCAAATGGATATTTCATGCCAGAAACGACAAATTCTTGCTCATATAAGGGATACCCTCTGGGGCTGCTGCATATTCCAATAACAGGGTTCAATCGAATTACTTTCAAAATATTCAATAAATCTCTTGTATGGCTATCTCATGAAATGGCAACTCATAACACTCTCACGTGACTTTAAAAATCGTGGCTCGCTCGAAGTAATGCGATGGGCTGCTCCGCGCGAATTCATGAGATTATCAAACACAATGCATATATACACCTGTGCAAAAGTTAAGCACCAGCAAAAACAATAGAACGTAGAAACATGATGGTACAACTAGGCTGCCATACTTTTTGTCCCCGCGTTAGCTGACATAATTCCAAGTACGAAATGCACATGCATGCATGACTTCACGCCGCTTGATGTCCGTGCGTGGCGGGAAACAGCACACGTGTTCAGTTATGTAAAAGTCCAGTTTGAGGTGTAGAACATTACATACATATTTAGGCGACAAGATTAGGAATTTTGTGTTCATGACCGTGGTTTATTTGTACAGAGAGAATTAGCTCTTGATTGTGAACCGCTATGGCAAGACGAAGATTAAGTGATCGTGTGCAATGGCAAATCATAGGCATGCATACCACTGGTATGTCATGCAGAGAGATTGGCAGACAGCTGAACATTAACCATACGGTAATCAGTCGTTTGATTGCAACACATGGGCAAACTAACGAGGTGAAGGACAGGGCTAGATCTGGAAGACCGAAGAAGACTACTGCCCGTGATGATCGAGCCCTAGTACGCCTTGTTAGGAGATCTCCATTCACCAACAGCAGAGTGCTCAGCCAGCAATGGGAAACGCGCAATAGAGTGTCAATGTCTACCGTCAAAAGGAGACTGTATGCTGCTGGCATGAAAGCTAGGAGACCTGTCAGACGTCCTCTCCTCACTGCACACCACAAAGAGGAGGGTCTGAGGTGTTGCAACGAAAGAAGACACTGGAACATGAGATCCTGGAGACGGGTACACTGGTCCGATGAAAGTCGGTTCCTGCTTCATGCCACAGATGGTCGAACTCGTGTATGGAGGTCCAGACGCACGGCGTACGACCAACGTAACATCATGGAAGAAGTTCCATTTGGTGGAGGTTCCGTTATGATATGGGGGTGCATCTCATTTGATTGTAAGCTGGATCTGTTGACTGTACCTGGAACACTAAATGGACAAAGATATCAAGATTCCATACTGGATAGAGTTGTGGTCCCTCATTTTGTAAATCATGCACCTGGAACCCACCCTATATTCATGGATGACAACGCCCGACCACATCGTGCTAGAGCTGTGCATGAATACCTCCGCCAGAATGTCATCGAAACCCTACCATGGCCAGCAAGGAGCCCTGACATGAACCCTATTGAGCATATCTGGGACATTCTGGGAAACATGGTGAGAAGGAGGGATCCTCCTGTGCAGAACCTACATGAATTAACAGACGCACTCCATCTTGAATGGCAACGAATACCACAATGGCGTATCAGTCGGTTGGTGACCAGCATGAGACGTCGTGTCCAGGCCGTCATCCAGGCACAAGGTGGATATACCCGGTATTAATAATGACAGTCTCAAACTCGTGCACAGATGTTAAACCTCGTTTTCAGACACCATTAATGACAATCTAGCCACGTGTGTCAACTGTAGGGCAATAGTTGTCAGTTGTGTCAACGTAACCATATTCAGGCCTCGATTTCAAGTTCAAACAAAACATACAGTGTTTCCCCACCATCATAATCAGCATTCCTCTAGTTGCATTATTACTTCTTGCACTAAGATGGATGGGTACATAAATGTTTATGCTATTGCTTTCTTCATAGCACATGAATATACCCTCGCATGTGCGTAAAAATAGGGTGGTGCTTAACTTTTGCACAGGTGTATATCTCTCGTCTTTAGGGGAGACGATTGGCTGTGGTGTTAGCGTAGTCGTCTGGTAATCAGCCTGGTGGGTTCAAATCCCGGTCGATTGTTCCTCATATCTCATTTTCAAGACACAGCAAAACCGTTAAATATTTTGAAATTAATTTGACTGGAGGCCGTTGCTGCCTTATGCAGCAACGGCTGCCAGTCAAATTAATTTCAAAATATTCAACAGAATAAGTTTTATACCGAAAAGAACATAGGTCTGCTTTTTCCAGTATTACTCGATGAAAGAGTTAAATTGAACTCCTTCATAAAAGTATACGTCACGAGCACCTCTTCAAGACTGTCACAGATGTATGTCAACAGCGACTCCGCTGTCAATTGAGCCTGGATGGTAAACATTTCATTTGATTTAACTACCTTTTGTGTCAACTTAACACTTTATTCTTCAAATCGGCGGCAAACAGCCTCTGTTGTGGTTTTGGGGAATGCCCATTTGCAGGCCAAGAGAAGACTATTTTTGAAAATATAGCACTGGAAAAACCGGCTCGATAATCGAGCCAGTTATTCCGGGGAACGTGTTCAAAATAGTCAGTCTTCTTTTCGTCTGTAAAGGGGCGCAGACTAAGAACGAATTTGGCCTTTATGGACTGCTAATGAATGCTGGTTTGTGGGACAACTGAAAGCTATTTTTGTTAATTCCAGTGATAAATGTACAAAATTAATTTTCGCTTGGCCTGCACATTGACATTCACAAGACAAAAATGTCTTTCTTCTGTTGAACATCAAAGCGTTAATTATTATAAGTAGTACGATGAGAACTTTGAGGCAGTGTTGACAATAATGTGACTAAATAGTATTATTAACGTTTTAACTCTTGAATTTGTTTTTAAAAAGTTCAAATTTTCTCATAGAAAATGCCCATTTGCAGACCAAGAGAAGACTATTTTTGAAAATGTAGCACTGGAATGACTGGCTCGGTTATCGAGCCAGTTATTCCAGTGGTACATTTTCAAAAAATAGTTTTCTCTTGGTCTACAAATGGACATTTATCAAGACCACTGCAGAAACCGTTTTGGGCTGATATGAGTGCTACAAGGTTGACAGACACGGAGTGACGTGACGCCGCATGCCTCGCGCAGAGAAGGACTATGTTTCGTGAATTCATGTACGTTGAACTATTTGAAAGAGTTTGACCTGCGTTACACGTTTGAATCCTGAATTTCCAGAATATCAAGTTTCAAAATTGAATGGAATAGAATAGAATATAATAGAATATTTATTTAATTGTAAATTTATTTTCGATGATTTCGGTCTTATTAGTTCAATAGTAACTCCGAGTCCTTAGTAAGCGCATGTTTGCACGTAACTCTACCGCAGGGAGTCTAATATATCTACAAAACTTGAAAGTATAATATATGTACAAAACCTGGAAGTCTAATATATCTTCACACCTTGGGAGTCTAATATATGTACACAACTTGAACTCGATACAGTACGTCTCGGAAATAATATAGTTATTTCCAAAACAAAATAAAACAGGCCTACTGATGAATATGTTGGTCTTAACTTGATTGGAGGCCATCGGTGACTAAGGTCCAATCAAACAAGAGAACTCGGAGATTGTAGACCATCGCCGTCCCACTTTTTGTCACATTATAAGAAGTTTACGGATTTTCCGGATTTGCTGTATTTTCCAGACATCTTCGGAACACACCGGCAGTTGTGGAATCCTTGTATATTGCCTCACCATTTCTTGTGTTAAAATATAAGCAAAATCGGACCAGCAGTTTTGGAGATATCAATAGATACAGAATTTTATCGGAGTTCTTTTATCCGGATCTCGTCCACCGTCTAGAAATCCTCTTGCACGTTAAGTTACTTCATTGTGTTAAAATTTGAGCTAAATCGGATCGGTATTTTTTTAGATACAGGTGTGGATGGGCGGATCGACGGACACACAGACACACAGACGGACCCGATCACAATACATTCCTACCCTTACGGGGCGAGGGTAATTAAGTCCAAAATATTCAACAGAGCATTTTTTTCACATCGTGCTCAAAATTGTACTAACTAACATGCATGTTTTTCGGGTTTTATTTGAAAACATTTTGACTTATTTCTGAGCTACGTATGTACAGAATGTGGCGTCTTACTGTTATCCACGTTGCTCTGTCAACTAGCTTCTACTGTCACGTGATAGCGGCGTCTTTAAACCAGGTGGTATATCGACCACATATCACAAGGAACCACCATCTTGTGTCGCCATAAGCAGGCTGTCTGTTTGCTCTACATATGCGGATGTAGACAGAGATGGTGTGTGGATGCCGTTAACATGGCCACAATCAGATAAGTGACATGTTTCACCCTCGTAGTGAGAAGAGGGTATTTCTATTGACAGCGTCGGCCCACGCATTTGCTTTGCTTTGAATTGGTTTATTTACACTCAGATCATTTATAGGTCTACAATGGTTAGCGCTATGCTCCACAGAAATGATATTATGCTATGCATATTTCCCATACGGTTATTGGTGACAAAATTTGCTTACTCACGTCTCACTGGGAATACCTCGATGAATCAGTGCTTGATTGTTGTCCACATAGTCATATTCATGTCTCCAAAATTTGGAGTCAAACGGTCAAATGCCAAGGTCACAGTGGATAACTTTCTGCACCCTTTTTAGCATATTGTTAAATACATATCGTTTGAGAAATATAGGTTCCGGGGGTAATTTTAGAAATCGGCAATTTAAGTAAATTATGTAAACCACATATTTTATACTTGAATCTGTTTGTCGTCTGCTTGTTAGACATAGTAAAAGTTGAATATATGCCATATGAACCCCAAGTTGCGCCTGATTTAATATCCATTTCCTTTCCCTCGTGTTTATATTGCATGTTTGATATATTTCGGTATTATTGTCCGTGCTGTCTCATTGCGAGACGAGGTAAAACTCGGATTTTGCTCGGATCAAGCACAGATTGCACTTGTTCTTTTTTCATGCTCGTACTTTCTCCAATTTCACGATTTACACTGTATGACCTTTGATTTATTTTCATTCTCGCATTGTTGATCTTATAGCCTGTGTGTTATTTTCTATTCACCCGTTTTGGCTTGCTAATTTGAATGTGAAGCTAGTGCGGGCTAAACAGCGATGGTCGGGCTGAACACGCCCTGTATCATTTGCGATGTGGATGTACAGATACATGTCAATGGCAGAGAACTTGGTGCTAAAGGGACACAAACCCTAAATGAAGTTTCATTAAAACGAGGTGATGACATACATTTGAAAACATCTTCCACTGAGAAGAACTATGTTCATGAAAATTGCTATACAAATTATTCAAAAGGAAAACAACCAAAGAGAACTTCCAGTGATCCAGATTGTTCTGGTGTTACACTACGTTTGAAAACGAAAAGCAAGCCTTTTGATTATCCAACACATTGCTTGATATGTACAAAGGAGCTTGACTTTGATGAATTCAAGCGCCATCCAGACCGAGCATCTCAGATATCTAGTGTGGAGATTGTATCAAGCAAAGAAAAAAGAAGTCTCATCCAAGAGTCACTAATGAAAAAATGTGACAATAGCCACGACAATCTAGCAGTAAATGTAAAAGCACGAATACATTTTGCGGGAGATCTCCGTGCAGTAGAGGCTCACTATCACCGAACTTGTATGTCATTATTTATGCTAGGAAAAGGTGTTCCAGGGTGCGAGAATTGTGTTGACATAACATGTGGCAATTCTAGAAACCTTGACACAATTAATGATTGTGCTTTCAACAAGTTGTGTTACTGGTTACAACAAACAGAGCAAATGCAGGGTCAATTCTCCCTTCAGGATCTGAGAGATCAGCTCGCAACATACTTGCCAGAAGGTGTTCCGCCATACACAGAGAAGCATCTGAAACGTCGCCTTGTGAAGCAGTTTGGTGAATGTGTATGCGTTGCACAAAATGAAGGGAAAATTAACATACTTACATTCAGAGCTGTTGCAGATAACATTTTACATCAGTCATATATTGATGCAGACAACCTAGGAGACAGTGAAGAAACCCTAAAACAGACAAAACTGATGGGTGCAAAAATTAGAGAAGATATCTTGAATATAGAACATGATAATGACACTTATCCAAGTCCATCAGAATTTGAATTGAGTGAATTAGATAAGTCCATTCCAGACTCACTCCACACCCTTGTTGCTAACCTTTTCTCAGAATCAAGAAGTGAATCAGCCAACATGAAGAAGCAACTTCTGATAACTTCATTGTGCCACATCCTCATGCAGGCAACAGGCCAACAATCATACATATCACCTCTTATGTTATCAGTTGGCCTCTTTATCAAGCAGACAACACGATCAAGGGTGCTCATTGATGTTCTCTCATCCTTAGGTCTATGTATATGACAGTATATCGTATACTCAGATTCTGCAGTTTGAAAAGAGTGCAGCTGTTGGAAAGCGAGTGGATTCATTACTATCCGGTCTAGTTGAAGTCAGCAAAGGGGGCGGTTTCTGTCAGTGGGTAGCTGACAACTTTGACTATAAGGAAGATACAAAATCAGGGCATGATACCACACATGTAATGGGTATAATTGCATGTCAAACTGAGACTTCATGTGAGCGTACACCAGAACCAGTTGTTAGACAGAATCCTTCTTCAGCAGATATAATGCAAGATGGGAACTTCAGTTCAATCATCAAATGCTACAAGCGTCCTTTGAAATCATGCATGTCTGCTGTTAAGATAGGAACTCTTAGCACTACAGACATTTCCACACGTAAATGTCAAATAATGGATACCCTGTGGCTGTTATCGAGTAGGCTTTCACCGAGTCCACCAACAGGCATGGGTTCATGTCCGACATAAGTAAAGGAGAGTACTGCTGCACAAATGTGGTGTTCAACCCTATGGTACCGTTGAACCCTTCAACAGATGAAGCTGTTTATAGTACTATGGTATATGTAAAACAGCAGGCCACGAACGTCGGAATGTGCTGTGCAACACTTACCTTTGACCAACCATTGTATTTGAGTGCTTGCAAAATCAAGCAAGACAATCAGAATGAATTTAAGAACATGTTCTTGCGGCTGGGAGGATTCCATTTACTTATGTCTTTCCTTGGTGCAGGGTGTAAACTAATGGCGGACAGTGGTATTGAAGAGTTGTGGGGTACAGCGTATGCCCAAAACTCCTTACCTAAAATGATGGAGGGCAAATCTTATACTAAGACGCTAAGAGCATGCCTTTTGACAAATGCAGCACCTCATCTATTATGGTTTGAGCCTGAAGTTAGCGATGCTGTGGATACTGACTTGTCAGAAGAACTAGCAGAACAATCGAGCAGTGGTGCTCAGAATGTAGATGTAGACTGCCGTATGGACACTGATAATGAAGCATCAGATTGTATGGACATGATTGACAATGATGATAATCATCATCAGGCTAATATGTCGGATAGAAATCAGAATAATGAAAGCAATTTCCAAACAACTCCTATGCCAGGTAGTGGTTGTGAAGATCAATATACTGTTAATGAGGAACCTGTGGAAAGTGATAACATTTAGTCACGTTTGAAAATATTCTACAGCTCCGTATTAGCTGGTGAAATCTGCTTGGATGAAATAACTGCAAATAAAGATGTGATTCAGCTGCATGAATAAGTGATTGAAAAAAAAGAATCTCACGAATCCAACCGAACGGCAAAGCTATGGCTAATGTCTATGGGCATGGTTGAAATTACAATGCTTTTCATTAGAGCTGAAAGAACTGGTTGCTGGAAGTTACATCTTTTGGCTATAGAGAGAATGTTACCTTTCCTAGCAGCTGCAGGTCACAACAACTATGCAACATGTTGCCGGTTGTATCTTCAAGATTGTCAGAATTTATGTGAATGTTTGGAAGAACCAATACAAAATGGAGAATTCGCGATAAGAAGGAAGAAAACCGGATTCTGGAGTGGAACCTGATCAGATATGACCATAGGCCAATCACTGATGAGGTCAGGGAAGGCTGTAGGTGGACTCATCAATATTACCCACAAAGACTCTGCAAGAAACATTTGGTTACTCACTGCACATGTTGTTGCTATGTACACTGATGCTCTACGTTGTCTTACCAGTAAGTTTACTGGGTCCTGGTCAGAACAACATAAAGAGATGCATCCAGGAAACATTAGAAAGGACTCGGAAGACATGGAAACCTTCAAGCAATTCCTTTTAAGGAACAACCCATTCAGATCTGGCCAAGATAGTGAGATCAGGAACATTGCAACTGGAGTAGTAGCTGATGAGCGCTTCAATGTAGATAATGCCCTACAAATTGGGACCACAATCCAAGAAAAACTGAATGAGAAGAAATTTGGCGATGTAAAGTTTAAGAGGGTAGAACAAGCTAAAACATCAAAGTATCTGGTGATGAAGTCCGAATGTCATCACAGGAGCTGTACCATTGATTTGTGTTCATGTCATATGCCAATGGTTGCCCTCCTGACAAAAGCGTGTTTTCACATGAACTTGTAACTGTATCGCCTGCACTGTTCAAAGATGACGGGAGTATGAGGAAAGCAAATAAGGCGGATATGCCTAAATGTATACTTGAGATGGATACAGAAATCACATCAGAGACAGTTGGACCAGCAGCTAAAGTGCTTGATGGATGTGTTCTTTTGCACAAACTGGTTTGGGCCAAGACTGGCACTATGGAGGATGTTTGTGATGTCCTCTGTTGTCTCCCATTCTTCATATGGTCTTCCTCTTTGGGTAGAGTTAGACAGCTATGAAGTGGCAACAACAAAAGATCAGGAACAAAAACGACGGCGAAAGGAGAAAATGTTCCCAGATGTTGTTGTGGAGATGAAAACACCAATACCTGGAGACAAGAAGGCATTTCTTGGAAACAAAAAGAACAAGCAGGGTTTGATCAAATTATTATCTCAGCACCTTCAGAAGGCAGGCATCCATGTAGAGTATGCTGGTGAAGAGGGTGATGCTGATGTCTGCATAGTTAAGAAGGCAATGGGAATTGGCAAAAACATATGAAAATGTTGTTGTTGTTGCTGATGATACAGACATTCTGAAAATGTTGATCCACCACACAAATTATGGGAAACATGTTTATATGCAGACCAGACAACATACCATTTCCATTACAGTTGCAAAGGAGGTGCTAGGGAGAGAGATGTATATGTGTTTTCCATTTGCTCATGCTATGTCAGGCTGTGATACAACATCTGGAATGTATGGCGTGGGGAAACTGAAGCTCATGAAATTGCTCCAGTCACGCGCAGATGACACAGAAACACCTAAAGAAGTGCTTCTAAAGGTAGGAGAAAATTTTGCAAAGAATTTGTACATAGGGGAACCAATGCTGAAGGACTCGATGAACTGCGCTATTTAAATGTGGTATCATCCAAATATGTACCCTTTGAGAGAATGCCACCTACCAGCAGAGCTATGTACTATCACTCGCTACGTGTACATCACCAAGTAAGCACACGGCGTCATCTTCAAACGATTCTCCAAAAGGAAGAGTTCGGATACAGGATTGAAGGTGATGCCGTAGTGCCGGTAATCACTGATAAAGCAGCAGCACCAGCAGATATATTGGCAGAGATCAGATGCTCCTGTAAGAGCGAGCGTTGTGTATCTTGTACTTGTGCCAAGAGAGAAATTCCATTCAGCATACACTGCAAATGCGAGGGGCAATGTATACATTCTCACATTGAACTTTAGCAGAATATACTTGGTGGAGCCAGCCGTAATTTGCTGACTCTATGCACCATGCATAATTTTAGTTATATCTGCCATCTACAGGTGACCATGACCCCAAAACATTAACTTTAGAGGCTTCAATCGCCATTCTAGCTTATATGGTAAATGAACTATCTAGAAATGTATAATTTTCGGCCATTTTGGCGGCCATTTTGACGTTTTTCCGCTCCGCCATTTTGAATAAATTACCATAATTAGCATGTGTTATTCTGTGGGAATAATATCAGAATTCAATTCCTTGACCCCAAAACATTAACTTTAGAGGTTTTAATCGCCACTCTAGCTTATATAGTAACTGAACTATCTAGAAATGTATAATTTTCAGCCATTTTGAATTTTTGCTAAAAAAGCATTTTCCCCAATTGGGATTCATGGCGAATTTTTAGTGGTCTTAATTTAGATACAATAGAAGAGTTCTGCGCAAAAATCTGGTTGTTACTTAAAATGTCCGGGTCCATTGCCATTTCTTACTGGACTAGTAGGTATTCGATTAGCAACAAATCAATCATCAACACACACACACCGACGCGCGGGCGCGCACAAGTACACACTCACGCAC
The DNA here is from genome assembly GCA_034401795.1 of Chaetoderma sp. LZ-2023a. NCBI lineage: Eukaryota > Metazoa > Mollusca > Caudofoveata > Chaetodermatida > Chaetodermatidae > Chaetoderma > Chaetoderma sp. LZ-2023a. Next base: position 80,633,427 of record CM067364.1, read on the forward strand.
GCACGCACGCACGCACGCACGCACGCACGCACGCACGCACGCACATCACTAACTTACTTTATTTGATTTATCGATAACGGGTGAACGTTCGCCATCTTGCTTCCTTCCGAATCAGATAATCGTATTTCTTCTCGATATAACTGAGTTCGTGAAAACAGGTTTTCTTAATATCCTACAAAACGGCAATATTTGTCTTTGCTGAATGAGAACTGAGGATCTACCTGTATATGTGGATATTTTATCTTATAAGCTACGCTTGTGGACAGGTATGTGTTTACTCTGCTCCTTATAAACGCACTGAATAAACTTATGTCCTACCCTTCTTTAATTTCATGTATTCATACGCGCTTTTCAACCGTGATTAACCCCTTTTTGAGTAATCGGGCACGGATTCAGTAAAATTCTTTACAACTGAACGTTTGTATATTCTGAAACTAATTCGACTGGAATCTGTTGCTGCCTAAGGCAGCAAGAGCTTCCCGCCAAATTATTTTCAAAATATTCAACAGTATATATCTGATTATTTGATGTGTAGGCCGATATATCCAGACTGATAGGGGCCAGTGGTTGCAAAAACCAGATACGCGTATGGTGTTGTAAACCAGCTTTCGCCACTCTGCGATGAAGTGGGGTCAGCAAATACTACATGTTATCCTTCCATTTAACCCTTTGACGCCTGAAAACCCAGTGTCTCAATTTCAAGGCAAGTATACTGGAATGGTGTTGAATATTTTGAAACTAATTTCGCTGGAACATGTTGCTGCTATAGTCAGCAACAACTTCCAGTCAACTTAGTTTCATAATATTCAACCGAATGTGTGGGAGGGTTGGGTGGGGGGAGCTGAACCCTTTGAAGTCTGAGTTCCCGGAATATCAATAGATGACTACACGGGTAATTTGTTGAATATTTTGGACCTAATTTCACAGGAATTCTGTACTTCGCTTTCAACTACACACCAACCCGCACACAGGTACTGGTCCTATGAGGTGAAAGATAAATCATTCCACGCAATGGGTGGATCCTGTTTTAGCTAAGCCCCGCCCATCTTTAGCTAAGCACCGCCCACGCTCTGTCCGTGTTTGGAATCGATCGAACCCTGAACTCCGTGAATCTCAATTTCCAGAAAACTATACAGGTAAGCTGTTGAATATGTTGTAACATAATTTGACTGGATGCTACTACTACCTATGGCAAATTAGTTTCAAAATATTCAACATAATGGTTATTATCATGGAAAAGACATACAATTCGTACACATGACGGACTATTATGAGTTCCTGCCGGACTTAGATACAACAATCAAGACGTATTTTAATTGTGACGTCAGTTTACCTGTGACGTATTTAATTATGACGTGATATACTTGAGTGACAGATTGGAGTCCTCTATTCCTAGATGGATATTGGCCTAACTGAAAGTCGGTGTTGTATTGCGCCACACCTCCTTCCAAACATTCCACGATTCGACAAAGCGTGTAACCTTCGAGATGTTTATGGGCAAACCTGGGTTAACGTTGTGTATGCGCCGCCACGCGCATTAACGCCGCTTTTGCGCAAGTTTATACATGTTTATAAACAGCTCTATTTGCATTGTCAACTTGAACACCGACCTCTATATATTTAGTGCATGTCATTTTGAGTAACCCTTTCTCTGATGAATTCCACAATAAACACAAAGTATGAGACACGGTGAAAGGGATGATATGGCTGGAATCCGATCTGTTACTCACGTATCTGACGTCATAATAAAATACGCCAGTTAGGTGACGTCACTATCATAATGACGTATAGCCTCATATTAAAGATCGAGAACTCCAGCACTAGTGTAAGAATTGTGTGTTTTTAATGATTTTACAATTTAACCGTTTAATGACTAAATTTGTTCACAAAATTAGAATTTTAACTTATTGAATGCCCATTTGCAGGCCAAGACAAGACTGCTTTTGAAAATTTACCACTGGAAAGACTGTCTCGATAACCGAGCTAGTCATTCCAGTGGTACATTTTCAAAAGTAGTCTTTTCTTGGCCTGCAAATGGACATTCCTCAATACCACTACAGAGGCCGGGTTGGGCCGGGTTCGTCTTGAAAGGGTTAATAAACATTCTGTTGAATATTTTGAATCTAATCGTACTGTGATCTGTTGAGAACTATGGCAGCAACAGGTTCCTGTGAAATTAGTTTCGAATTATTCAACAGCTTATCTGTATGTAGTTACCTTAAAATCGAGATTCTGGAAATTCAGGGTTTAGTAGTGTGTTAAACACAGGTTACTATAGATTTAGTAAATGCAATTTTACATAACCCGTCTCCTGAGGAATTAAACAGTAAGCACTTTCTATGGGACATAGGTCAAGTTCGACTCCTAACCAGTTATAGCTATAGCTAACTAGATGCCCAGTCGAACTTCAAATAGTTAACTATCTAGTCAACTATAGTCAACCGAGCACCCGAGCTCGGTTCAGTCGGTTAGTGCGATATTCCCGTAACTTTCAGAATGGCGGACACCGATCGCTTGTCACGAATAAATGCATATAAATGTATAAGTCTTTCACTAAATAACTTAGGTTTGATGAAATTATGCTTTCCCATTGTATGCCAATGTTCCCATCAGCTCCTATTCCTTCTCACTTTATGTCATATGGACGCTTTTTGACGTCTTAGCGGACAAAAATAACCCGACAGAAAGGGCTAATGTAAACTGGTACTCGGCTCCAAATGTGCTGCTATAGTAATTCAATGGGGAACAGGGTACCGATGAACTATAGTTAACTATTTACCGTCCCACTGGGCATAGCAGCTGCGCATGTTCACTAAACCAGCAAACTGACTAGAGTTAGCTAGTCAGATTGGACCAATGTGAAAAGATGGTTTAATGAATGCGCCGAGTTTTAGTGATGCCTCGCCCGTCTTTAGCTAAACCACACACATTTCGCTCGTGTTGGGATCGATCGATCCTTGCACGCACTGACTATGAATTTCCAGAAAACTATACAAGTAAACAACAGTGGCTCCAGCTAAATTAGTTTCAAAATATTCAACAGCATATTTATTAAATAGTAAAGACATACAGTTCGTGAACCAACGTTTAGTTCGTCATCAATTAAGCGTTCAGGACTAACTTATCTACATTTTTAATGACGTCATTGATTATGACGCCATCTCACACGTCGCGTAGTTGATTATGACGCCATTTGATGGATGGATAAACTGCAAAGGTCCATTGGCCTCCGCTGTGAAGAAACTGATGTTGAAATCTGTTACTATCGTAGGAAGCAGCCCCAATAGCCTACGCGTGCGTCGATCTAATGGGTAGGGAAAGATTTAGTTTTGACACCGCGACGAGACTCGAGCACTTCTAAATACCATGATGTCAGATGGTTAAAGGTGCAGCATATTCACACCAGAATGTGTGAAAATAAAATAGCTAAAATTATATACTGTTAGAGGCTTAAATGTAGGGAAATGAAATCAATCTTAACATATGATGATTTCATTTCGTATAAATTAATATAAGTTTTTAAGTTGTGAAACTTGAATTAGAGACACGAGTCTAAAAAATTATATTAATTTATAGGAAATGAAACCACCATATGCTAGGTCTTATTTCGTTTCATTACATATAAGTACACCATTTAAGCCTCTAAAATTACACAATTTTAATTATTTTATTTTAAAGCATTTCGGTGTGAATATACACCTTTAATTGTTAGATATTCGGTAGAAGAAAGACTGGTGCCTATTGTGGAGGTAATGTTGCTGAGCTGGTCCCAGAGCTGAGAGATGGTGCTTCAATAATGCCTGAATAACGCAACTCGAGGGGTGCTTAAGCGACCATCCTTATCGCCGTCACAAACTAAATTCTACCAGATTACATTGATCCTGACCTTGAAACCATACTCACCCTCGCCCCCAGAAGGTTTCGTACTGCGAGGATCGGGGTGGGGGGACCAGAACAGCACACATACGACACACTCTCTAGGTAATGAGAACAGCACACATACGGCACACTCTCTACGTAATGAGAGCAGCACACATACGACACACTCTCTACATAATGAGAACAGCACACATACGGCACACTCTATAGCTAGCGAGAACAGCACACATACGACACACTCTCTACATAATGAGAACAGCACGCATACGGCACACTCTATAGCTAATGAGAACAGCACACATATCGTTAGGTCACACACTCTCTAGGTAATGAGAACAGCACACATACGACACACTCTCTACATAATGAGAACAGCACATATACGGCACACTCTATAGCTAATGAGACCAGCAAACATACGGCACATTCTATAGCTAATGAGAACAGCACACATACGGCCCACTACAGCTAATGAGAACAGCACACATACGGCACACTCTCTAGGTAATGAGAACAGCACACATACGACACCCTCTCTAGCTAATGAGAACAGCACACATACGGCACACTCTAGGTAATGAGAACCGCACACATACGGCACACTCTATAGCTAATGAGAACAGCACATATACGACACACTATAGGTAATGAGAACCGCACACATACGGCACACTCTATAGCTAATGAGAACAGCACATATACAACAACACACTATAGGTAATGAGAACAGCACACATACGGCACACTCTCTAGTTAATGAGAACGGCACACATATGGCACCCTCTCTAGGTAATGAGAAAAGCACACATGCGGGACACTCGCTACATAATGAGAGCAGCACACATACGGCACACGCTCTAGATAATGAGAACAGCACATATACGACACACTCTCCAGGTAATAAGAACAGCACACATACGGCACACTCTAGGTAATGAGAACAGCACACATACGGCACACTCTATAGCTAATGAGAACAGCACATATACGACAAACTCGCTAGGTAATGAGAGCAGCACACATACGGCACACTCTATAGCTAATGCGAACAGCACTTATACGACACACTCTCTTTCATAATGAGAACAGTACACATACGGCACACTCTCTAGGTAATGAGAACAGCACGCATACGGCACACTCTCTAGGTAATGAGAACAGCACATATAGGACACACTCTCTACATAATGAGAACAGCACACATGCGGCATACTCTCTACATAATGAGAACAGCACGCATACGGCACACCCTCTAGGTAATGAGAACAGCACACATACGTCACACCCTCTAGGTAATGAGAACAGCACGCATACGGCACACCCGCTAGGTAATGAGAACAGCACGCATACGGCACACTCCCTAGGTAATGAGAACAGGACACATAAGGCACACGCTCTAGGTAATGAGAACAATACATATACGACACACACTCTACATAATGAGAACAGCACACATGCGGCATACTCTGTAGCCAATGAGAAAGGTGATGGCACTATTGTGACACGAATCCGACTTGTCACTCAAGTGTCTGATGTCATAATGTGAGTTGACGTCTCAATCAAAATGTCGTAGTTCCGCAACGAAAGTCAACGGTCTGTTGCAATAAATGAATTGTATGTCTTTGATAAATTTCCGTTTTAATGCGCATTGTGTTGAATATTTTCAAGCTATTTTGACTGGAAGCTGTTTCTGCGATAGGCAACAACAACTTCATGTCTATTTAATTTCAAAACATTCAACAGCTTACCTGAATACTTACCTTGAAATTGGGATTATGGGCGTTCAGAGTTCAGTGCTAAAATCGATTCAACTACGCGTAGAAAGTGGGAGGAGGATAGCTAGAAAGGGGAGTGGCAGAGATAGAAATTGATCCCGTGATGGATTCCTATAATAACTGCATCTTACCCCTTTGATTGCGAAATACTGAGATCGAAACCTCATTTACAATTATTAATAAATATCCTGTTGAATATTTAGAAACTAATTTAACTTGGACCCTATGTTGTCTTTCGATTTAGAATGTTTGAGTAACACGCTTTCAGTAGTAAGCACCTTTTGATGGTTTGTCCGGTGTCTGCTATAGATAGTCTGTTGGGGAGAAATTGTTACGGCTGGTGCTTGGAGCCTGTTCCGTAGGGAAAGCGTTCCAGACCGTTCTGCTAGGTTAGCGAGGTGGAAAAACCCCGCTCCTACGGAGCGAGAGGTTTTGTTAGAGCGCTCTGCTATTTCGCAAAACATGTTTGGAGGCATCGTCCTATTGCACGATCCTCACCCTCCCACTATATTCCCGAATCGAGTATCGCGCTTGCACGCCTTTGATGTGTGTGCTAAGTTCACGAAGCTTCATACATATTAATGAGCTGGGGTCAACTCGCGCCAATGAGATTGCTCGATAAGAAATCAGGAAGTAGACAAATTTACACATGTGCATAAACCAAACTAGCGGTTTTTGTTACCGAAAACCAATCTACACATTTTCTGTTCCTCAGATAACTTGTTTAAAGCAAAACTATTGCAAACTTGCAAATGTTAGAAAGGCGGCTGCATATGATCCAGCGGGACATCCTGTGTGACGTCAGTTTTATTGTTGAACTTCGAAGTACAACCCTAGAAGAGTCCAAAATCAATTGTTGCCACTTTCATAAAGTGTCCGTTATGCCAGCCATCTTGAATTCAAAATGGCCGCCAGTTAAATGCCTGAATATAAGTTTTTGTATATAATCAACAGGAATTCTATCTTAACATAATGCATAACAATCAATATATGTTGTTAACCTGTTTTTAAAACATATTCTAGCTTCTTTCATCATTCATATCAATATTAAATATCTATGTATAACCTTATTTTGAATCCAGAATTGTCGCCACTGTGATATCAATCACATCAATCACTGGGAATATGCATAGGAGAAAATGCTTCTAAAGGAGGACATTTATATCAAACCCTTACTTCAATGAATCAATCAATCAAATGATTTATACTAGGAGCAAAAGTAGTCATAGATCGACATCGCTTGTATGTAGTGTAGTAAAACCTGTCTATATGGGATACTTTATGGGTCATCAGAGAGTGATCACTAAAGACACACACTTTTTTAACAAAAAATATTTACCATAGTGAATAGCATTTGGGAGCACAAGGTGGTGTTATCTAAGAGAGCTAGCCGTAGGACGATCCTAAAGAACCACCAGCTATGCCCCCGAAATGCAGATGTCCGTGATAGACAGTTAGACTTAACTCTTTTTATGAATGTGATTCTTTATCTATAAATATGTTAATTGAGCAACTGTAAAACCAGACGCCGTTCTCCGTTGTTATTGATCACATATAAGGAATACAAATTGATAGTCTGTGGACATGCAGTTATCTGTATGCCCTTGTGTCCATGAGTGCCTGTATGCTGTAAGATCATTCTGGTATCTGCCTCCTCTTAAAAGCACAAAAGATCTTCGCACACTTGTGCATTTCCGGTTTTGCCATTCATCTTTAAAAACCGTTTCATATCTTGTCGCATGCAGCTGTTTTCCTGATAAAGTAGAAGCGTACTTAGTGGTTGCCTACTCCTTAGCCTGAAACTCCACTAGGAACATTTCGTTCCTTCCAACCAGCTAGATATTGTATCCAGCGTTGATGGTTTGGTGTTGTTTGTGTCTCTGCCAGATATTTTGATGTTGATTATTACTACATCACTGGTACGCTGACTACGTTTAGCATTTTTGTCAGAATTGAACTTGTGAGCATCAGCTACAAAATCTACCTGATTGGGTTTTTATTGGTTTTGGTTGGTTTTACCTGTAATGTGGCACTATACATTTTTGGAATATCTGTGCAACTAGCTCGCCACATGTTCATTATCAGATAATAACAATGGAAATTAGTAATCTTAATTTAATTGTTTAGAGCTTAAATGTTTAGAACTTATTTAATAATAATGAAGTTATATTAACGATAATTGTCTCTTTTCACCCAGCTGAAACCAGATTGTTGACGAATCTAACAAGTTCATGGATGAGCGAGCATGGGCTGGTTTTGGGTGTGGTTGGGTGGTGCTAACTCTAGCAAATAAGAATGGATTTTGATGAAATGCAAACAAAAGCACCTATTTTACAATGAGATATTGACATACCAAATTTGAAGCGAACCCACACTGCATTTCTAGATTTGGCCTTCTGAAATGAATTTTCATGAGTGGGTATATGGATAGACGGACAAACGCACGGATGCACCATGGGTGTGGGTGAATTTATATGTCCACTGTGAATGAAGTAAGTGGACAATTAGTGTTGGGAAGCTATTTCTATCATATCTAAGGAGAAAATGCTGACATGTGTGTAGGTTTTGGTGTGAATATTAAGTTGTCATTTATGGCAGCTATAATGGACACTTTTTGAAAGTGGCAACAACTGATTTTGGACTCCTCTAGTGATGCACTTTCAGGCTCAACAATAAAACTGACGTCACACAGGATGTCCCGCTGGGTCATATGCAGCCATCTAACTATGCTCAAGTTCGACTCGCTAACCATAGTCAGTTTCATGGTTTACTGATCATGCGCAGTTGCTATGCCCAGTCGAACTTGATTTTAGTTGACTATAGGTCGCTGGTACCCGGTTCCCTATTCAATTACTATTGCAGAAAATTTGGAGCCGGGTACCAGTCTCCATTAACCCTTTCTGTCGTCAGGAGTGAGTTCAGGAAGGAAAATGTTCGGCGAACGTTCGCCTATTTATGTTCGCTGTTCGTGGCGAACTATATTCGCCT